>LR989865.1:8148035-9354910 GCA_905146925.1 Autographa gamma
AAGTACCACTGTCATTCTGTAATAGATAAAAACAAACGCTTTTATTAACAATTTACTATTGTTATTGTATGTTACTATACTACTACAACACGATAATATTGAAGAAACTAAAAATAATAAAAATTTAGTTATGAAATATATTATTATGATTTAGCTGGCCTGGCGTGGCCTGGAAGGGGAGCAGACATATAAATTTTTGATTTTAATTTGACTGATTCATCATAATCTATAATCTCTTGTTTTTTTAACTTTCCACCAATGAAACATTTATGATGTAAGTTTGGCGGACCATATTTTACGTCCAGAATTGGGTAAATTTCAGTGTGTCTTTTTTACTACCAATCATAAGAAAATAAAAAAAAGACGGCTTTCGAATCCAACACCTCCTGCTCAGCAGTGGTGTATGTGACTACTAAACCACCGAGTAGGTATTGTTGTTGGTCAACAATCTAGTTTAGTTTATAAGCGCCCCCACTTGGCCAGGAATCATAAAAGATAGAGAAAGGTATCTAAAAGAAAGGGGGTTTTTTGCCGAATTGTGGTATCAAATATAGTCTAAAAAAATAACTTACTGTGTAAGAGCATCAGCCTCATCAGCGGTAGACCTCCTAGTCTTGACCAGCAGCATCTCCGCCGCCTTGTGGTACTGTTCTACCGACAGAGCGGTGGCCTGCGCGAGCCCCGACACGCCGCGCTTGTATATACCCCGCACTGTGCAGTCGTCGCCGCGAGATATGTAGGTAAGGATGTCTGTGTATTGTCTGCAATATTATTACATGATGAGAGAATGTTTATATCATTGGTACTGTTCTACCGACAGAGCGGTGGCCTGCGCGAGCCCCGACACGCCGCGCTTGTATATACCCCGCACTGTGCAGTCGTCGCCGCGAGATATGTAGGTAAGGATGTCTGTGTATTGTCTGCAATATTATTACATGATGAGAGAATGTTTATATCATTGGTACTGTTCTACCGACAGAGCGGTGGCCTGCGCGAGCCCCGACACGCCGCGCTTGTATATACCCCGCACTGTGCAGTCGTCGCCGCGAGATATGTAGGTAAGGATGTCTGTGTATTGTCTGCAATATTATTACATGATGAGAGAATGTTTATATCATTGGTACTGTTCTACCGACAGAGCGGTGGCCTGCGCGAGCCCCGACACGCCGCGCTTGTATATACCCCGCACTGTGCAGTCGTCGCCGCGAGATATGTAGGTAAGGATGTCTGTGTATTGTCTGCAATATTATTACATGATGAGAGAATGTTTATATCATTGGTACTGTTCTACCGACAGAGCGGTGGCCTGCGCGAGCCCCGACACGCCGCGCTTGTATATACCCCGCACTGTGCAGTCGTCGCCGCGAGATATGTAGGTAAGGATGTCTGTGTATTGTCTGCAATATTATTACATGATGAGAGAATGTTTATATCATTGGTACTGTTCTACCGACAGAGCGGTGGCCTGCGCGAGCCCCGACACGCCGCGCTTGTATATACCCCGCACTGTGCAGTCGTCGCCGCGAGATATGTAGGTAAGGATGTCTGTGTGTTGTCTGCAATATTATTACATGATGAGAGAATGTTTATATCATTGGTACTGTTCTACCGACAGAGCGGTGGCCTGCGCGAGCCCCGACACGCCGCGCTTGTATATACCCCGCACTGTGGAGTCGTCGCCGCGAGATATGTAGGTAAGGATGTCTGTGTATTGTCTGCAATATTATTACATGATGAGAGAATGTTTATATCATTGGTACTGTTCTACCGACAGAGCGGTGGCCTGCGCGAGCCCCGACACGCCGCGCTTGTATATACCCCGCACTGTGCAGTCATCGCCGCGAGATATGTAGGTAAGGATGTCTGTGTATTGTCTGCAATACACAGGAGATATTTACTAATGACGTTTGGTTGCACCCGAGTAAGAGCTATCGTTACTCCGCTTTATAATTGGCGCCACTGGCGTGTCAGCTGTCAAAACTCGACAAAACTTCAACAAAATAGCTCTAACTGGTGACTCTTAGCAGAGAGCTACCTGCGATTAATTTATGTTGCCAATATAAAATATATCTAAAGGGCACGACGCAAACCTCAAATTTGGATGATATTTTCTTTGTTAGATGAGAATGGAGTCGTTAAAGTGAGCTTCGCCTTTATGAGTACGCTATAGTGCAGGCGCTCGTGGAAGGCGTCTGGCTTGGACACTACCTCGCTGGGCGGAAGGTATAGGTACTCACTTGACTAGCGGCTGGAACTGTAGCTTGAGCCCCAGGTCTTGCGTGGCCGTCTGCAGGCGCTCGTGGAAGGCGTCTGGCTTGGACACTCCCTCGCTCGGAGGCTCTTCATCATCCTCTTCTTCTTCAGGCATTTCACATAGTTCTGGAAGAGATACGGGAAGGTTAAGTTAGTTAAAAGGATTTTTAAAGTAAGGACCATCATATATAGATGTGGCCACATAATAGGGTATGTATTAAGGTGTATGTGTGTTACACATGTAAGTTCACATTTAAGTTACATCTTCCTGTTGTCCACCACTTGTTAGAGAAGCGTTCCCTCAGCGGCTGGACCATAGTTACACATAACATCTAACTTACCAGCAACTTGTTGCAGAGTTTCTTTGATGTCTTGCCGCTTGTCCGCGTCGACGCTGCGCATGCGCTCCTCTATGCGCATACTGATCTGTTTCGATAACATCTCTAATGCCTCTAAGTGTACTAAACCTGGAAAATATATATAAATACAAGGATAAGAATATTAATAGTGATGTTTTTTACTTGTAATGACAAGAGTAAAAAAATAAAGCCCAAATTCAATAGTGCCGTTCATATAGATTTTCAGCACATAAATTATCGGAATTGAAAGATGTAATAATAAATAATTTTAAAACATTTTTTTTTTTTTAAATTTAATTTAAAAATAAGTATTAAAATGCTGGTTGATTAAACAACAGTACCAAATATTTGGCTAAAGAGTAATTGAGCATTATTATCAAGCAAAGAAGATGACTTGTAGGTTATCATCTGCCTAGCCTTTTCCCAAACTATGTTGGGGTTGGTTTTCAGTCTTACCGTGGAGTGACTATCTGACCTCCAAAACCTATTTTACTGGGTTACAGTATCCCATACTAAGACTGGTAATGACATACTACACAAGCTAAAACAAATTCATCAGTAATCAATTACTCCATCCCTCATACCTTCAAAATCATCAAACAGATTCTCATAATGGACCTCCTTAGCTTCCCTCTTCTCCTCTCTCACCCTATCATCTTCGTCCGCCTTGGCCTTAGCTTCCCTCAGCACTTGCGACAACACAGGCTTGTCTCCAGCCCCCAGGCCGAGGAGTGCTCGCTTCTTAGCTAACCCTGGATCCCCGTCTTGGAGGACCTCCATGGTCTTCTTGCCTATCGTTTCTAGGGTGTCTAGGCCTCCTGATATTACTTTTGTTCCTGAAATTTTATATGTTAAATTATAGAATTTATTTTGATATAATAGTTTAATGTAATTGGGGTGTCAGGGTAAGAGCAAAATCTGTTATACCTTGTATGACAATCTGGTTATTTTTTTATGTTATTTAATAGTTCAGTCTTTTCTTTGTTTTTGAAAATACGTCCTATTTTCAAAAACAAAGAAAAGACTGAGCAGTAGAAAATCAACAACACAAAAAAAAATGATTATATTCAGACATTATAGTAGTCTGTTTATTTTCCTCAATATATAAAATAAAATAGATATTGTCCAGGTTTACTGTAAGTTCTGATTATGATCGTACTTTTTAATAGGCTAAACATAAGGATCTAATCCTTAACCTTAATTTGGATCAAAGCTATATGCAAAGGATATAATTAAAATACGTACCAGTAGTCTCCACAAACTTAGAAACACCAGAGAAGAGGCTCCCAAACTGGAACGCATCGCCACCGGCCGTGTCATTGGCACCTTGTACTTTGTCATCGTCAGCTACTGGTGGTCTAGCCTCGCTGGCTTTCACTGTACTCCGAGCCAGCTCTTCAGGGTCTGGGGCACCGATACCGGTTTCTAGGACTGTTGATATGCCCTGGAAGTATTAATGTAAGTGGTTAATGGAGAAAGGTTTGTTTGAAGTGGTCTAAATTGTTCTGGCTTTAAACTTAGGTTATTCAAGGTATGAACAACTATGTTATACTCGTACTACATAAGGTTAAAGGGAATATAAGCGAAATATAATTTAATGCCCATATTCCCATTTTTTGGGTACAAAATGTTTTTTCCTTCTATTCTACGCATTATATCGTAAGTCAAATGAAATAAAACTGAAATAAACAAAATTTACTGTAGTTTTTAGGAACGGAAAGCAGCATAGATAAAGTTACTGTTGCTCGCATATTTGGCCCATAATGTCAGGGCTTGATATTCTAAATTGTTTTTCACTATATTGCACAATGTCCAAACTGTCACATGCTAAAAGGTCATGTCTTTAAATCATAACTTATATTTTGTAAAAACCCATTATAATTTCAAAAGTTTTAATAATATTATAAATAGCACCCTAATTGAATTCATAATCTTGAAAATATAAAACAAAACTACACTGTTAATTGTACAACATTCTGTCCTAAGTAACTACTGGATTTTTTTTATTTTTTTATTCATTGTCCTGGAAAGAGAATACTTATGAGGGTGAAACCACAGAGCACTGCTAGTACATGTTACCTGAGACACTTGGCTGGTGATGTTACCGATGCCAGCGGTGGCGGTGCTCATCAAGGAGTCCACGCTCCAGCCCCATCCCCACCCACTACCACCGGTGGAGACTGATGCTAGTCTATCTGTAACCTCCTTAATGCTAGGATCTACTTGGTACAGTTATAGTTACCTGAGACACTTGGCTGGTGATGTTACTGATGCCGGCTGTAGCGGTGCTCAGCAAGGAGTCCACGCTCCAGCCCCATCCCCACCCACTACCACCGGTGGAGGCTGATGCTAGTCTGTCCGTAACCTCCTTGATGTTGGGGTCTGGTTGTGCTTGAGATTGTGCAGGTTTCGGTGGGTCTGTCTGAAATACCAGTTATTTGCAGATTAACATAACAATTTTTTAAAATATTTTTAAGTTTTAATTATGTGAATTATTACAGTAAAATTAGCAAAGGTGTATTCAGCTTAAGTGTGCAATATTAGAAGTGAGCTTCTAATCTTACCCACTTAAGTAGCTGAGTAGCTTGAAAAAAGGCTAAGTAATAAGACCATAATTATATAGAAGAATGGCTTAACCAGATACAAGCAGATTCTGAGTGTACTGATGAGCTAATATGAACACACAGGTATTCCAGTTTATTACATACTACATCAATATTGTATTTGTTGTACTGAAAACAAGGGTTTTTCCTATTTTCAATACATTCAGAATCCCTATTATTGAACAAGTTTCACTGTAAATTTTTGTAACACCACCTTTGCACAAGGCATGATAAGTCTGCAGTTGTTGGCACAATAAGTTAGAGCCCTCAGGTCTAGCATTGGACTGAAGTATTAGAAGTTTGACTGAAATGAAGACAGTAGACCTAGTTAAAAGTACACTTACTTTCTGTGTACTAGTTGCGTCATCCTGACCCCAGTCATCAAAATCATCCCAGCCGGTATCTTGTGACTTTTGATCTGCTTTCACATTAGTGGCCTTTTCATCTGCCTTAAGATTAGGGGATGTTTGATCTTTCTTCACAGTTGTGGCCTTCTGATCTTCCTTTACTAAATTGGCCTTTGTATCTATATGTGTTTTATTGTCTTTTACATTACTGCTTGTGGGAGGTGCTATAGGTATTGGTTCATTATCATCAATGTCAAAGTCGTCCCAACCATCTGCTTCTTTCTGTGGATTATAATTAGTAGTATTATAATTGTATACCCAATATAAATTTTGGAGTGTTATTGGCGGATTTCTTGAATATTTTCTAGGTAAGGATATTGATATTGGATAATATTTTGCATGACACCATCACATAATACATGTATCCATAGTCATAGGTTTCTTAACTATTAACAATGATTTTTTATAACTATCAGATATCAAATAAGCTTTAACAAAACTACAGGAAAAGCTACAGACCAATATTTATTTTAATTTACGTTTTTTAGTACTTATTATATATTTAGTAATTTTGATTTTAATTTTTCCTCATAGGCTAACTGCAGTGTCTCTTTGTGTTTTTGTTTTCTGTTTCGATTTTATTATACATATGCATACATATTTAATTTTTAGTATGACAAATATTGAATAAAGGAAATTTCAAACTATAATAGATTACCCTTGAATAATAATGAAGTAGCTATTTGGGTGTATAAAACTTGTTGATGATTTATTAAATAAAATTCAAAATTTACACAAGGTCTCGAAAACTTATTTTTATTAAATTTAGCCCATGTTCAACACTAGAGCATTATATATGCATTATAAATTATGTATTAGGAATATAATTAGAGTTATTGGGTAATATGTGCATGTAATTACACAATGTTACAGGATCATTATAGAAGAGTATTTTTTTACTTACCACATTTTCTACAGTACTTTTAGCAGCAGTAGAACTTGCTTTAGGTTCTTGGGGCTTAACTTCAGTTTCCAATGCATTGTCACTATAATTTGAAGACGACAAACGTTTTTTTCTTTCCTTTTTCTCTGGGCTTCCATGACCCTCGTCAGCACTTTCGAAGTCCTCGCTATCACTAGTATGCATCTTTAAAGCATGTACAGTTCACACCACAAATTAACTTAAAAGCAATTCAGTTAATTAAGCAATATTTGTAATATCGCGACTACGTGTTTTATGTTGACAAAACTGAATCTGTCAAAGTGCCAACACATGACATTGACAGACAGATAATAAAAGTCATTTTGCGTTCCATGGAAAGAAATTATGATATTTTACGACAGTATAGCGGTCTTAGTCTTTACGAATGCAATAGATTGAGAAAGAGCATTTGTGCGTTCCAATGTGCTGTCACTAGAAATGTTATAAGAAAAAGCACTTTTGAATTTCTAAAATTTAATTAATATAATCTGGAGAACGAATTTTCACTTAAAAAATTCAGATAACATTTAAACATTATTTAAAACGGAATATATTATTCTACATCTTATAAATATCCAGGTAATGTGAGGATGTTACAGTATTAACGGTCAGGCTGAATGGCAAATATCTGCGCCACATAAAGTTATCGCGAGAAGAAATTTGCAGAGCGTTTTTAAAAGTTGCATATTTTTCTTTTGTATTTTTTCGTGCTTCGTCCTAGTGTTCAAATGGTTCAAATTTAAACAGTATAAAACGTAAGTAAATACCATAATTCTAAAAGCTAATAGGAGCTTTTTGTCAATGAATGAATCTTGTGCTTTCATAATTTGCTACGCTGTACTTTAATGTATTTAGTGCTTACAAATAGGTAAGCTAAGTTTTGTATAGTATTTAAGCTTCAACTGAATAATGATATATCAATTATGGAACTAGTTAACCAATGTTCGTAGGTAAGTAATGTATTTTTAGTGTAAACTTGCGAAGAGTTTGGATTCAGTCTCCGCGATTCGGCAGCTGAACAGCCCGGCAAAGTGAGTATTTTTTGTATTTTTTTACTTAGTTTTTATGTCTGTGAGGCAACTGTGCTTACGTTTAGTTTCCAATTAAATGGTTACCTACCTATTTCTAAGCCAATTGACTTGGAGTGAAATAGGTAAATAAAACTTGCCATTGATAAAACAAAAGTCAAAGTAGGTATGGTTCATTTTTGTGGTATCATTGATGCATTGATCACCGTAGGTACCTACATAATATTTATATCACATGATGTAGTATAGGTACCTACTGTAGTTGAGCAGCGCTGAGAATGCTTACCGATCCCGCGGCTCTAGCAAAGGCAAGAGCGGGACCGAGGTGTTTTTGGTCAGTGCAAGACCGACATATTATCCCCACATCGCGCCCTCGACGTGGGTTGAAATCATTAGATTTTCACCCGGCAAAAAAGCAGTCGCTCTATGTAAAATACGTTATTCAGCTGACCACAGTAGGACAGGAAGCCGACACCAACATAGTTTGGTGGTACCATAAGCAGAAGCTAAACATACCACTGTAGGAATCATATTAGGTAGTATACTTAGTACAAACATTAGGGCAGTAGGATGACGGCGTCCTAACAACCGCGTTGCTTTTTAAATTACGTAGTTGATGACGTAATTCGTAAAGCTTGTAAATCTCGCATTCTGTTTTTTGCAAATTAAATGCAGGAACTGCGTTTAAAAATTGTATATAATTGTTTGGAGAGTAGGTGAAACATAGTCCACGTCTTACTTGATGACTAGACTCTTACTAATTGTGGCTAGGTGCAGCATTAAAAGATATACCTACATAATACACCTATTAGGTATGTTGCGCCTCAGTTCAGCTTGCTTGAAGTATTTCAAGCATTGATTTGAGTAGATAGGATTGAGCAATAGGAGAGGTTAGATTGCAGCTAACTTTTGCTTTTTACGATTTTTTTACTTACATTGAGGCACACATTACCCTAATAGAAATGGAGCAAATAATTTTGTGTCACACTAACTACTGAAAATGTTGCGATAGGTACTTCGATGCGGGGATTGAACCTGCAACACGTCGTGCATTGGCTGTTGGCGTGTTGGTCGTATTCGTTGACGTAACTTATTTAAATCGAAAAATGCATTAAAATTTGTTCCCAAAAAAGTATGACCCTATGTTTGTATCAAAAATTTCTATTAAAAGAAGAATGAGACGCTAGACCATGCCAGTGGTATTAATGATGGACGAAAATGAACCTTAACGCTTTGAAATACAGGTCCTGTATTGTAAATGAAAAAGTATTATTATTAATACTAAAATATGGGCCCTTGTTGCCTGAGTTAAATAAATAAATAAAAAAATAATAATAATAATAATGTACCAGAACTAAATTAAACAATATTTCTAATATGCATAGAATGCAATACAAACAAGAAATTCACATAAGTTCCGTATAATTTTTCCAAAGAAATTGATGTTGATTGTTTAAACTTTGGTATTGTTTTATTACCTAGAATGTTAGAAATCAAGTTTATGTTATTTTTTTTTTAAGAAACTTTTGTACTTTTTAACTATGAGTAAGTATTCGATCGATATTATTGGGTTCCGTATGCAAAGGTTATCTTATTATCTATCTTATTGACCGACCAAATTTTTAAATTATGTAAAACTAATCATGATATATTTAATATTATTCATTTATCATATTATTGTCAGGCATTTTTATAGGGTTGTCTTAAAAAATGTAACTTTTTTTGAAATGTTGTAAATCCCATTTAGCTTGTAATGTATAGCTTATACATAAATGCAATTCGGATGAAAATTCTGTATAATAAGAATTCAAATAAGTATTTTGGCTAGTTAATGGGGTTTCGCAAAATCGCAACCTACAAGTTTAAGGCTACGGAACCTTCTTTTAATTTGGTGATGTTTTTTGGTAGCTTTTTAACCCCTGCCTTCCCCATTGGTGGTAATGTGGTGATATATAGGATGTATTCTTAGTCTGTTGTGTATTGACCTAGCTTTGGTAAAAAACTATATGTAGCCTCTTTAAATACTACTAAAAAAATCGGCATTCTTTACTGTATGTTTTCAGGGCAAAGTCCTCGTCGTAAACGGACAGACAGTTGCGATTAACTTAATACATCAAACTAATTGAAGGAAACTTTTATACTACTTATTAGAATATTCTAGTTGTTTCAAGAATAATTTACTATGAAATCAATAGTTTAACTAAATATTTCTACTTAAAATAAAGTAGGTAAGTGCACTGCCCAAGTTATTTATCACAACACTCATTAGGCATTTCGTAAACACTGATAAGAGAAATATTCTTTTGTTATAATTTTTGCACAAAAGGAAGTACACAACCATGGCTATTGTTCATTAGATAAACTCATTAAGACTTTTGTAACAGGGGTGGACTTAAAATGGACTTAATTGTTTTACTTAAGCTCGTTAATGATAGGACCTATAGCTAGCGATCTAGCTATGTATCTATAGATGTCAGCAGACTGTAAGCTTACTATTTAATGACACGATATTAACGTCAAAATGAGCTCAAAATTAGTCGACTTTAATACAGCATAATAAGTTGTTTATAATAGGTATGGCAACAATATTACTACAGCAACAGATAAACATACCTACTTATATAGGTACATATCAGTAATTTGTATGTATGCCCGTAAATATATACATACGCTGTGGAATGCGATCTATACGTATACACGGCCGTCTATACATATTTATACAGCGGAATCGTAAATAGATTGAATGGGTATGTACCTACCTACTTTTTGCTTACATTGCCAGTTCGTTTCACAGTCTCCGCACCGTACATAGCATCAGTCAGTCGGCACTAGTAGACCATGTAATGTAAACATTAGATGGTCGAGGAATGCATTTAGACAGTAGGTGCTGGTAGTGAATATTATCATGTGCGGTGATAACGTGGCTGCGAGTCGACGGGGTTCAGTCAGCGACGCGGGGTCGCGTGGTGCGGTCGCGTGTATCGTTGCTATCGCTAGAGTGACGTACGGAACCGCTTCGTGTGTTCGCGTTCGCGTACGCGCCGCATTCCATCGTGGGGGCCCTTCGCCGCTATTGGCCGATCCCGCGTGACGTCACACCTCGTAATGAGGTATTCAACATGGCCGTGTAGCTAGTTCGCGAGTGTGCTTCGTTACTCGTTTGAATGGATTTAATCAGTGAAATATGCCAAGGAGACGAAACGGTGAGATACCCTTGCCCGACGGATGGGATTATGCGAGGGACTTTGACGGAAAACTGTATTTTATCGACCACAACAGTAGAAAAACGACGTGGATCGACCCGCGAGACAGGTAAGTTTTCCAAAGAGAAGTGTTAACCCGTAAGAGCCCCATGTCAAAACTTTACATTCCAATGCGATTTCTAACGTTTTCTGATTGAATTTGAGTGTTGTGAACATAAATATCGGAAGTGCATATGAAATAGTTGATTGTGATGAAGTTACAAGTGATAAACGAAACTTTAAAATAGAATAAATCGTGAAAAACAAACTGTTCTGTCGCCGCGACACTGCTGCTCTCTAGCGGTAAGAATGCGCATCAACCTCGATTTCACACGACATTCCACAATTTAGTGACAACAAATGAGCTAAACACAAATTATGGTTATCATTTGTTATCCTTTGGAATGACATTTGTACCGTGGTCGCGTTTCGTATGGGATTGTATTTGGTGAACGGAGCAGTCGGTTCGCGACTAATGAGGCCACGGAACTGGTTCATAGCAATGTTAGTGACTGAACTGGCGCAGAAATAATTCGATGAAGCGTTTATGTGTTAAGTATGAATGTGGCATGTTGTCTAGATGGTGGTGCGGTCGGTGGTTTCGTAAGGTGCGCGTGTGTGTATGGTGCCGATGCGTGGAGAACGCGGTGGGAGATGGAATGCAATGCATAGGCAAGTTGCGCGGTGTGAATGACAGGCCGTAGAATGCGGCCCGGGCCTGCGGCGATGGTCGCGCCTTTCTAAAGCGGCGCACTCCCCTCGCCCGCCGCCGCCGCCTCCCCACACCCCCCTTCACCACCTCTCAAAGCTGCAGGTGCTGCACAACACATCCCTATTAAATACCGATCATGTCTCTAGCCGTATCTATTTACCATAGTTAAACCGACACCTGCACCATTGTTTTAAAAAGTTAACCTTAAAAACTGTACACCTGCACTTGAAAATGCATAGTTACAGTTAAAACCGGTCAATTATCACTTCTGTGATGCTAAACGGCGTAACAATTAGCAGTAGTGGTGTTCTATTAAGAAAATGAGATATCCTGTCAGTGTCTAATGGCGTTGAATAACGGCCTAATAAGATTTGCCATAAAGTATTCTATAACAAAAAACACAGAATACCGTTAAATGTTCTTGATCACATTAAAGGCAGTTCCGATTGCAAATGATCTTACATCGTGAAGTTACAAATGGCTATTGAGTGTAAACAGCACAGATAATGATTGAAACAACAGAGGACGAGCTTTTACAATTGTCGTTTTGTGTTTCATTTCAGACTTGAAACTGTGATTATGGTCACTCGAAGAAGTCTTGGTAATTCAATTTTATAACCAGCCTAAGTAAATACTGAGCAGATATTGCATAAAAATGCGAATGTGGATTAAATTGATTCAAGTTAAGAAGGCACATGAAAATCTGGTCCCAGTACATTGACACCACAATAAAATTCGCCGCTGACACAGGAAACATAAAGTGGTATTTTTATTGAACCTTTTGGCAAACTGCATTCCATACGGTCGACTTTACAGTATGATATTTGAGCCGTGGTTTCCAAGTTAGCACACCAAAACATATGACGATGTTTTCTGTTTGTAGTCAAGCGTTATCAGATTCGCATGTTCAACTCCCAGCGAACGAATAATGGAAAAAACATCATTCAGTAGTTTGTTGCTAAAGCCGTTGAAGTTAATTTAGTTCTCAATTAAGCTACACTAGCAGAATTGCTTACCTACTTTGCGCATTGTTTTGAAAATAACGCTTAGTAGATAGAAAAGAGCAACGACAGTCAAAATTGACCTAGAATTTGGTGTGTGGAGCGGAGGTACCGCGGATGTCACTCCACCGTCGACATCTACTTGTGCGAAACGCGCACACAATAAACCGAGCCACTAAGCCAATTTATTAATGCTAAAAATAACCCGGCCACGTCTCGGGCGCATACGACGCTATTAACCTTATACGGAACCTAAACGTTGTACTATGAAAAATGTGCCCTCACGTCACCGCTTCTGGCAGAATGCAATTATTTACCTACCACAAGAATGTTGTCTGCTTAGTAGACCTGGTTTTTAACATGCAGATGTAATCGTCTCATTTTGACGACGATGGATCGCCATTTGTGACGAAAATATTTGCCCTTGAATTTCGATATTTATAAGTATATAATTTGGAATTAACGAGATAAAATCTTTATGGTGTCGTTGGGTGAGATATACATTTACGGTAATAAGTGGCTTCTCAAATGCTTCTGTAACAAGACATTGCGTGCGAATGAGTATTTTGCGGTTTTCGCAGATCTCACAAGACAAGTGTGATACGTAACTAGATGAGGGGCGTAAATGGTTACAGAAAAAACTAAACTACATAGCAGCATTCGACAGCTACGCATTGTGAACAGAGGAAAACCTATTCATTGTGTCGTTAAGCAAGGAAGCGGCGAAGACAATGATAGCGTCGATTAACAAGCGAATGGGAACTTATACCTGTGTTCGCCAGTGTTTATTACTTTAATTGTATCGGTTGAATGCAGTTTCACTAAGCCGGTACATTGTTCTGTTGCATACCAGAGTGTTGCGTTCAGTTGATCGTTAATGCATAATTCTATGTTGCGAGTGAAATCTGCGTTCAGTGTCTATGCGTACTCGCCTAGGTGCAGGCAAATTGTATGTGGGAAATACAAGGATGCTCGCTTCGGAATGTTTCAATGCGATCTGCATGTCTGCGGTCGAGTGCCTGGTGGCGTGATGGCTAATTTAATAATGTAATTGTTCCTTTAACACTCAACTTTGTTTGAGAAACAATCATGTTAGTGCATTTCATATACCTATCGTTCTTGGAATGTTTACTGCGAAACGTGAATAATCGAAACAAATAGCCGAGCAGTTTTTAAAAGCATACATTTTAAGTATAAAATCGATCGTGTTTAACGAAGGTATCTTCACAAGATTGTGTAACCCAAGTATGTGCTTCCCACGCACTGCACAAGTTCTGAGCTCCCTCATGCGTAACGTTAAAGGGGCTGGGCATTTTACAACGTTGCTTGACTTTAATCGACTGCGTTTTAAATAGATTTACTTGTTCCCTCTTTGACCCTTTTAAAATATATCTGATTAGGTGCTCGGTGAGAACTGTGTATGTTTTGCACAGAGGATTTACAAAACATTGTAGGAGTGTGTACCGCAGGGTGCGGCGCGTGGCGGCGAACGGACGCGAAATAGCGTACAACATTGTTTATTCTACGCATTCCTCTCAGATAAATATGTCCTTGGCGATTTTATACACCCAGACGCGCGTCGACTCGGCCGCTGCCGACACCGGCTACACTGCAGATTTATTTTGATTCCAACAACTACTAAGACGAATGATCATTTAAAAAGTCTAGATCGGGGCGTGATTAACCAATGTAGAGTCGTTTTAAAACTTTAGCCATTACACAACACCTGACCTAGAACTATCGAGACAGATATTATTCAATAAGTTGTAGAATATGACGTTCAAAGGCGAATTGAAAACCTTTACGTTATCGTAGTAATAATGAAAATGTGTTTAAAATCACGCATGTTTAAAAGTTATCTATGTGAGTATGCGATAAAGCCGTACTGCTCTCGTTTCTAATCAAAATTGGCATTCCTCTCTTATCTTTATGCCGTCATAAAGCAGTTGTTTACCTACTTGTAACGACTATTTCATTGTTATGCACATCTATTTTTGTTATTCGTATCTTGACAACGTTACACCTTTTATTTAGTCTATAAATGGTTTAAATCTAAATATACGTATATGGAGGCCGCCCCATAACCCTATGAAGTTAGCATAAGCAATGATAAACTTGCAAAATATGGTGTGTCGACATAGCGGGCCTCAGAATGGTCGGATGGAATTTCTGCGTGTTTGTCCCCCCATATAGGGAGTGATAAATTGACGATAGTCGTCGCTCATAAAATTGTATAACTATTTGCTTGATTTGCATAAGAGTGTTTGATTAGCCATCGGAGGACACCCAGACGACGTCAGCTTAAGAATGTTGCCTATTTAATATTTCCTCTGTAAACGTTTGGGACGATTTAATGTCCACAGTAAAATGTGCGATTCCAATCTGGCGGATGATGGAACGAAACCGATACTTTACCGCTATTCGACTTAAAAACGTCCAATAAAAATTAATATCGTTATTTACTAGCTTATTCATTAAAGAAAGTTCTTTTTTTATTGGAAAGTAATTAACGACGCACTTAAAAAGTTGAACACGAGTAATATTTTGAAGATTATTTTGTGGTTTTTGTAATTCTTATGGTACTATTAGGTAACAATTATTTAGGAAGTTATTGCAGGTCTTTGTGAAGATTTAAATGGACGGTATTGATAATTTCATTAAATGCATGCTCTAAAGCAATAATTGGATGTCGAGACTTCATAAAATCGTGTAGAGTTGGTTACTAATTGGAAGGCTTATATCATTTTATATAGCGTTAATACCGTGAATGGTTTAATTTTTAGATGTCCATAAATAGAGGCACAGTGGGGCGAACTGGCACAAATCCTTGATTTTGAATAAATTGTTGACGACCCGCCATTTGGGCGTGGGCGAAATATGCGACAACAGGCTATAATAAACAATTTTCTCATTCCAATATGTACCTTGTTTCTTAGTGATACTAAGCTATTTGGGCTTGTGAATTTGCAAATGATTGTGAACGGTTTGGTATGCGAAAACACCTGTATTTAATAGCGTTAAGGTGATAGTGTTCTGTTTGCGTCGGCGAATTGTGTTTACAGTTTTTTCCTTTGATTATGTTGCTCTTTTTTTGTATCTTATTTTTTGGCGATGCTTGATTATATACGGTTTGTTTTCATGTGTTGTTAAAATTACTTGTCATTTACCTTTATTCATACGTTATTTAACTGAAAAAACTGTTCCTTTAATCCTGTTTAAGACCCATCTTCTTTACTTCTTTCATGAGTATTTATTTCACACTTATATTCCCACAGTGGTATACCGTTTTACATAAACAAGCAAGTAACACGTTTTCTTGCAGTATTCTAGTATTTCCAATGAAATTGGCAACAGTGTATCGCATTAAAAATCGCAAATATTTTCCCGACCCCATTCCACGCGGTCGATCATTCACGAAACAATGGAGCGAGGAATTTTGTTCCTCAACAAACATTCGCAGAAGCCCGGCGCCTCCCATTCATTGGCGATGCGTTCGCGCACATTGATATCTGCTTGTTTGGCCTCTGTTTAATCCATACTTTCCGGTCTTGACACCGCTCTAATAACAACGATATGTGAATGGAGCCGCTTTGGTGCCATTCCTACCTAATGTTTGACTTTCTACCGCTGGGAAAGTATCATTTGTGCAGTCGTGAAGTTGCCGGCAAACATCGTTACAAGCCATTAGCAACATTTCTGCCATACTTCGAGGGCGGTATTCGAAGTTGCAACGAGCAACTGCTTGTGATTGCTTTTCTACATTCTGTAACTATTGCATATTTGCATAATGAGAAGATTTGAATGCCACAGATATCGTTAAAATTGTTGAATGTGTGTGTTTTCTCAAGATATTAGACGTACCCTTGTGTTTTATGTATGTAAATCTCCAAACCGGTCTGTCGATCCAATGAATGGACAGTTTTTATAACATTCGCTTAATTAATTAGTATGCATCGTTAAGAATAACAAAAATACAATAATAAATTACGATGCTCATAAACTTTGGTTTCTGCGAATTAGAGTACTGCCTGATTTACTATCACAATTTTTACTACGTCGTGTCTGAAATTTTGTAGTGATTTATAGCATTTAATCTCCTTCATCAAAGTGGGTACTTATTACTAAACAAGAACAGAATGGGAGTGACCAAAATGCAATATCAATTAGAAATTCCTGAGTCTTGGCGATATTATACGCGGCGGCCGACAATTCGTCATTCTGTATAGACATTATTTAGACTAGGTATCGTATTATCAAATGTTTGTGAGCGAAGTCGTGATACTTATGATATTGTGTCGCACGCGCCGCCTGCCGGCGTGACGAAGGCGGCTGGTATGCGGCGTGATTCAAACGGAAACCCTATATATTCAGTGTTTATGCAACCCGCTGTCCGTCCGTCCGTCACTTCTACAGACAGCATGCAACATTGAATTGTATAAATTACGCTCGATCGATGTGTGAGATTTTATTTTGTCTATGTACGTCAAATTATTCCCATGAATTTAATGTGGGATCTTATGGAACATCAACTGCATTTCCTGTTGCGAAATATTGTTAATTAAGCTCGTAATTCATTAAGATACAAGAAGTATTTCGTGTTTTTAAAGCAGGATTATTATTCAGATGTAAGCATTTAATATGTGTGTATATTCTCAAGTCTCAAGACGAGCATGAGACCTTGGTGAGAATGACGTGACGTGCGTTTCAACAACACAGTTCACACTAGGCGTTGGAATGTCGTTTGTCAATGATCGAATAACGCGTGACGTCATAGCGTCACATTAGCCTGCTGCGTTTACCATCAATACATAATTACCACTTTCGAACGATTGCTGTAGCAATTTGGTGGATAAATTTGGTGATTGGTCGTGACGCAAGACGCGAACAATGTTTATATGTGTGGTTACTTTAATGCATGGTTCGGTTCGGATACCAAATTTTATATTCACGCATTGGATCATCCGGTCGGCATGCTTCGACGAATCCATTGCAAGTTGTGTTTAATTCGATTATAACGTTGTTTGAATGTGTCAGCGGTACGGAATGCGAGAGGAAATCACGTTGACCCTAACACGATTCCTTTTTCGGGCATCGGGAGGTCTGTAATCTTCCTGTGTTTGAACAGCGCATGAGACTTTATTCAAATAAGTACTCGCATAGGTTTGTACATGACATCACTCAGGAATTAACTTATAACTTTGTAAGGAACAGGTTATTCACCTAACATTATTATCCTTAACCGTGTCTACTGACACAGTTTCGTATGACAGATTATCTTACAAACTAAAATCTAAGTAGGGCAATGCCCTCTTGGTGTAAAGGAGTAAAAAAAAATCGAGATTGTTCCGAAGCCCAAGGAATGTGCATTAAACGGGCCATCCGGATTAAAATATTTCCCTGGCGGTATTTATAGAGCATTAGTAGGTGTGCGTGTTCGTCTGTCGGTCGGTCGATATGTGTGAGACAGCATGGCACCGCCTCCCACCAGACGTGCTCCAAGTTTGTCGTAATCCAGGATTTGGTCATTGGACTTTCGAAATGACACTTGGATAACACGTGACTTATGGTCTAATCATTTTAATTTACGGTAAGCTTCTTGACTGTTAATGTGTTTGGTGGACATTTAAGTGTCCTTGCTGATTAATACAAAGTAAATAATATTACGAGATTTAATATTGAGAATGGACATTCGTGAGAGTTTACTACACCTGTAATGGCGGTGAAATCTGCAGGGGTTTATAACTAAATAGTCCAAAGCGGGCAGCAACCTTCGTATTTCTATTTGCAGCTGTTGAACGGCGGTACATTGGCCTTCTCCCGCGCTATTTTCCAATGAGACTGATGCACTGGCATATCGCACGGCATAGCTCGCGAATTTATTCGCATCGATTACGCGATACAGTTTTGTGTAAACTGAACTCAATTCTCGCGGATTGGTATATGTGTTAAACTTTGTACGGAGAGCGAGGTAAAGGAGAACAAATTATATAATTGTGAGTACGAGATTGCAAAAAGACTAATGTTTTCTCCATAATATAACGTACTGTTGCTTTTGTTCTACACATTAGATTGTCGTATGCTGTACAACAATAATAATAATTTAAATTGTATTAATTAAAAATATTTTACAAATGGACCAACTCTGCACAAATAATTTAAAGTTTCCAGTGACGGCAATGTTTGGAATGACGAAGGTTGTTATTTAGCTAATATTTGCGATTAATTGACGTTCATTGTGTGCTCGGAATAGTACAGGAAGATATAAGCAATATTGAGTTGTAAACTTGTAAATATCTACTCTTAAATGACCATGTCAGGTTTCATTATTCAGTTGTCAGCGTCCAAGCACAAGCTGTCGAATTCCGGCAATGAGACATAGATGGCGTTGTACTTAAAATCCACACAGTCATACTACACAACTGTTTATAATCTACGAGTTCCGAATGGCTATTATTTTGCAGAAAAGTGCTAGTCATATTTGGAATTCCATTTTGAGATATGAAGTGCTAAAATCTTATCTAAAAAGATTGCATTAACACTTCCATTTGTATCGACAAACGGAACGTAACAATACGTTTTTACTATCTCTGATAAGTATTTTCCAGTATTATCTGAGGAATGCGACCTTCCCAAACTGCAAAAGAATAACCAATTTGTATTTTTTTAGCATTTCATTTCGTTTTATGGTGGGTTTTACATGTTGGAAATGAGTTGAATATTTGTCTAATGTTATAGCTCCGATAATTCTGTCACAATGGTATTTGATTGGAGTCGGAGTTTCGTTTACGTGGGCGCGCGCCTATGTGTGTGTGAAAGTATGCCGGGTGTGTGCGGCCAGGGATTCCGTGACACGGGTCACCGTTTCCGAGAACTCGACTCGTCTTGACGTCCCGCTGACAGGACTGGTTTTGCCGTTCTCCCATAACGCAGCAACATTGTTTCTCTATTTGTCTCGCTCACTTTTACTACTCTCGTATCTTCTTCTTGCTCCCACACCGATGCATTGGATGCGCACACGCACGCGCCCTCTATCCCCTCACCTCGATAAGAGTGATCGTGTTTTGAAATGGACGCCGCATTCGGTAGCCGTGCGGAAGGAGTAACGAATTCCCATTGAAGATTTACCCCTCTCGACTTTGTTTCAATAAAATGTTTTAGCAAAATGAAAAATGCTTTTACGATCTTTTTGTATTTTATTAACGTACAAATTCAGTCAAACATTAAATGGATAATGATTGGTAATAGATTTAACAATACAATGAAGATAATAGGTAAATTGTGCTGTAAGGTGTTTAATATAATTGCATGTGAATTTAACCTTACACGAAGTTATACGCACTCATTAAACAGCCTTTACTTGATTGCTTACTGTAAAACAACCAGCAAACGGTAAAACAGAATCACGCGAACATCGAAAACGTCGATTTCAAAAGTTGCACGTACACCGAACTGGACATAAACGTGGCCAATTAACCGAAGAATCTTATTTAATAACCGACTACCGTATAAACGCCATATTAAAAGTCACGAAAACCGTTAAGTGGGATGCGTATGAGACGCGGCGTTCGTTCGATTTCGTCACCATCGGAAATGCGAGTGTGTCCGCTTTTTGTTGGTGAACTGGTCGTACGTGAATCATATTCGAAATTGAAGCAGCAGTGATCAGGTCGCTGGCGCCAGCGCACCACGCCCAGCGTGCGCCAGCTCCCGGCACCCGCATCGCCCATCATTAATTATTCTCATGCCACAACCTGCCTGCATTATCTACACGCCTAGGCACAACTTGAATCTAGAAACTTGCACCTGTTTTTTGTTCTTTACTATTTTATCTATAATTTCATCGCGCTTGTAATATTATATTTTGAAACAGTAAATCGTTGTTAAACTTGTAACGATTATGACGATTTCTTTGGCCTATATGTTAATCTTAAATCGTAACCTAATTTCCTCGTTTTAAATGATGTGATTGACCATTGAGGTGCTATTTTGACAGTTAAATCCAATGATATTGACCGCGTCCTCTTGATCCCGTGAATTATAAATTGATTGAAGGTTGAACGATTTAAAAGGTCGTTTTATATCTATTTTTGTGCTATTAATGTTTAAAGACATAATGTATTGACGTTATACTTTGGTAAGACATAACAAAATTGGTTGATTTAATGGAGGTCAGTTGAATGTTTATATACAGAGAAACGACGAAGCCGACCCAACTAGTTCACGTTACCGAATGGGCAGTGAAATTATCCAGTCGAAAGATTCGAAATAATAACTGGAGCTTATTATTATTTTGCTTTAATGATAGTTATAGAACCGGAGTAATAGGCTCGCCCCTGTTCGTGGGAAGAACCGAGGTTGACGTAAGACCTATGGGAACTTTTTTTTAGTTTGGCTCTGCTTCGACTTTGATGTAAATCAGATTTTAAGTTTTCTTATTGCGTTATGCTTAAGTTGTATATTTTGAAATAACCTATTTTCGTGATGGTGCGTTGAGCTTCGATTGCGTGATATTTAGATACGTGTATTAAGTCCAAATAGGCGAATGTTCGAAAAATATGTTCACAACATCAAATTCATTTTCCGTCCATAAACATAATATCTGTTCCAATTTTCCAAGAAGATCCAAACAACCCTCAATTCCATCACTCAAAAAAGTTTCCTAGACTCAACAAAAAACGTTCATTGTTCCAGATATACAAAGCCACAGACGTTTGCGGACTGCATCGGCAATGAGCTGCCTCTTGGCTGGGAGGAGGCCTACGATCCACAGATTGGACGTTATTACATCAATCATGTCAATCGTGAGTAACACCATTTTGTTTATTCGACACTTTATCAAAAACAGAACAGTTCTTGGTATTTCACGGAGCACGCTCTCGGATGTCTTAGCATTCAGGACTTTAATAATAAATGTTTGTTAAAAGTTTAACCTTACATTGTTTACGAAAAGATCGAAAATCACGTTTGTAAGATTACAGACGGTAGTTACATAATAAGGTGTAAAATAAATAACACCATTCACATCTAGATAGTTCAAATTTTTGGTCTGAAAGTTTACTTATATCAAGATTAGCATACCAAGTAGCGAAATACTGGGCCTGTAATAACAATGCAATAATTCATTTTAGCACAATGAATTGTTTGTACCGGTTACAACAGGCTAACTCTTATTTATTATCCCAGGGATTATTCAGTATGTCGGGTGAAAAATGTACTACGCGGGGGGCTTATGAAGTACCACGGTGCTTTAGTTATTCCCTATGAATTATTGAACAGCTTGATTCATGTCTAGCCTATAGAATGTTGCGACTGTTGCGGCCACCATCTTGAATTCGATATTTGAAATCGAAATGCGCAAGATTTCAACGTCACACCACGAAAAATAGATGGCGTTGCCCGTTCGGATGCACGTCCATGCAATCGTGACTGGTGGATATAATATGTTTTTATGTGAATCCTTAGATTATTCTCTGGCGGGGCACTCAATAAGTCGTGTTATGAATGGAATGCTTACGTATCGTTTATTTACGCAAATGTATCTTCGTGAGTCGTATTGAATTGAGTAGTCGCATAGATACCTCTACCTATTTCTCCGCTACCGTGTAATCTCACATACTGATAAATTAAACGTGTTGTTTTGAATATTATATACTCATATCTTATGTACAATATCTGCAGTGTGTAGAAATCAAATACTATATATATTTAAAACCTTCATATCAATAAAATTAAAATGATACGTAAAAACACCGACTACTCGATAGTTTGAATCAATAATAGCACGAGTTTGACTTTTCTTAATGTGCAAATGTAGTAAAATGTAGGTAGCAAGATTATAAAATTATAGCATAACGTTACTATAATTTACTACAGTAGGTACCATTTTGTTCCGCCTCTTAAAGCCGTGCGGAAAATAAACTATGTTTGACTAGAACCGGCGACGTCAAACGAATGAGATAACACATTTAACAGTAAATTATTCCTAAAGAAGCCTCTTAAATCCAGTTTGTTAAATGTGTTCTAAAAAGGTTTATAGCTAGTGTCGAAAACTTTAAACTAGACACTCGACAATATTGTTATCTCGCCTTGAAACTATAAAAGGTAAAAAGGCAATAATGACCGCGGTATAAGATGGAAAACGCGATATCTGACGACCCGCGAACGCGGTGATAACGGTGTGCGCAGACGCAGGCGTAGGTACATTTTCGCACGACGCTCACGCATTCTTATGCATTATGTATAAAGCACGTAGAACTTTTCCGACATTTTCTTAGTTTTTTTTTTCGAGACCACCCATCAACTGTGATCGGATCGCCTTTTGATCGGACCTTGTTAGTTTTTATGCTTTTTCGGTGTTAATTTCTGATCTTTGAGCGAAAGAGCAATTTTCTACTCAAAACTTTCGTAAATGGAGTTTATATTACAAGACAGCTAAGTGAGACAGATTCTAACGCTTGAAAACGTTAAATATGATGTCATGATTTTCCGCAGACGAAGATATGTAATGCCTTAAATCAATGTTATTAAAAGGTGTGTATCGATAAAGAAATTTCGTTGTTATTTATCAATGTTTATTATGATAAGATTGATAAAATTCTCTGAATTTTCCCTAACTTAGATTATCTCTGAGTGCTTGTGTTTTATTTATATATGTTTTGTAGGTATCTCTTAGAGAGAATTTCTAGTATAATCGTGATGATGCCGTGCCTAATTAAACTCATCGTACAAGCAAATCTGATAGCTATATCCCCTTTATATTTAGGAGTTGGCGTGTTTTCTGTGTAATTAACTGTTGATTGAAATAAAGCAACAATGTTCTATGAATCTCTGAGATAAACATATTAGATACTAGCTTTGTCCCGTAATTTCACTCGCCTTGCTTTTCTCCGTAACCTTCCTTGAGGTATTGGGTATTATTTCTATATGCCCATATCTGGGCAAATATATTTTACTTTTTACTTATACAGGGTGTCCGGTAAAGAGTCCGACAAACTGTGGTGGCTGATACCTTAGGTCAGGCCCTATCAAATGAACGCAACATATGTTCGCCGAAAAGTTACAGGATTCGAGTTACAGTAGATTTTCGAAAATTTTAGAATTTTCTACCTTGCATCAGACTTTTCCATTTTTCTTGCTGATACATAGCTTTCATAATACTTTTTGTGCATCAAATTAATCTTGAATAGTTATTCTATCCTTTGATAAGTCTCATATTTATCTAAAAGAAGAATATATTGGCGATAGCGCCATTTGTTTTACAATTTTCACTTTCGGTTTTTCTTAGTGCTCAACTTTGAACTGCAGTGGTGAAAAATAAATGTATGTAGGATTTTTGTACAACAATCTTAAAAACTTGCTTGAATATTGGTGATTTTGGGCAGGTACAATACTTGCATATTTTCTTTACAAAATTTGACAAAATAAGCAGCTGAAGTACACTTGGGCCTATTTTTTGAAATATTACTAATGTAAATCTGAGTAAAAATGATACGTAACTTAACCATGATCGTCATTGTACGATTAAATGAGGTATTTTCTTCTCGCCATTAACTCTCTATGCCAGATTAAAACATGTTTTAGTGTAAAGTTACCTTAACCTTCAGTATTTTCTTACTAGATAAATCGATTTTATAACACCTTATTTTTCATGCAACAACACTGAAATAGCTGGTTTTAGACGCCCAATCCATCTGCACTTAACGGGTTCCGTATCATTGTAAAAATTTAAACGAGCATTTTTTTTTTTTTTAATTTTCCAAATTGAAATTGACCACAATTATTTCGTGTCACTAGTTAATCGCTAGAAAAAAATAACTTATTTCACTGGACCATAACGATCCGCGTTAAGTTACGTCGCATTTCTACTCAGATTTACATTAGTAATATTTCAAAACATAGGCCCGGGTGTACTTCAGCAGCTTATTTTGTCAAATTTTGAAAAGAAAATATGCAAGTATTGTACCTTCCCAAAATCACCAATATTCAAGCAAGTTTTTAAGATTGTTGTACAAAAATCCTACATACATTTATTTTTCACCACTGCAGTTCAAAGTTGAGCACTAAGAAAAACCGAAAGTGAAAATTGTAAAACAAATGGCGTTATCGCCAATATATTCTTCTTTTAGATAAATATGACACTTATCAAAGGATAGAGTAACTATTCAAGATTAATTTGATGCACAAAAAGTATTGCGAAAGCTATGTATCAGCAAGAAAAATGGAAAAGTCTGATGCAAGGTAGAAAATTCTAAAATTTTCGAAAATCGATTGTAACTCGAAACCTGTAACTTTTCGGCGAACATATGTTGCGTTCATTTGATAGGGCCTGACCTAAGGTATCAGCCACCACAGTTTGTCGGATTATTTACCGGACACCCTGTATATTTTAATATTATATACTATATATTATGAGGATTAAATGATACCATTGACATGTATATTAAGTAAAACTCATTAATCACCTACTTCCATCATTTACATCGTAGATGGCAGCACTAACTCCCGCAATAAATTCCGAATCTCATTAAAACCCTCTGAATATTTGTCTTTAACTAATTTATTCGAATGCATTCAGAACAAATTACGCAAAAAGGTTTAAATAGGTTTCATTACCAGCCATTCTATTAGATCCTATCACTTAAGATAAACGGGCCTCTGCGCTTTTAAAATTATACGCAATTTAATTCTCCATTTACTGTGTGAGTAACGAAAATCATTACTTAAATTGATTAGGTTTCTGATATAAATTTAATTTAACATGTTTTAAGTAAATTGGCAGTTTATTTTGTGGGATTCTCGATGCTTTTACGTCACGTTTACTATCCTAATTGCTTGGTAGCCTTTCTTAGGTATATTAACTGTTGTTAAATCAGTTTTCCTGAATAAATTATGTCATGTGTAATAGTAATATTTGATGATAACAAAGATTCGATTAGATACGTCAAATATTATCCTTGAATGTTGCTAATAAGTTTTCTTAGAATTTTGATGCGATCAGGTATAGGTGTAATCTGTTTTACGCACAATTTAAAAATTACATGTAAACTATAAGGCTTATTTTTGACATGTTATTGCCTTGGCTGATTCTTACCACTATATATCAAATAAATCTATAGTTTTAACTTATAAATAGAGTAAAGTTTGGAACTTAAATCAAGTCAATAAAACTAATTCTTAAACACTATTTTACTGACACTAGTAAAATACATTTCCTACATGCTTCCTCAGTATAGGGTAGATATTGAGTCAAAAATAAAAAATAAATACCAGTAAAGCCACAGGCAAAACCTACGTTATAAAACAAAATTCAAAAAACCTAAAACATGTTGTATATTCATAAATTCCAATACAGTAGCCTTACAGTGTCCATTTGCAATATTCAATACAATATGCAAATGAGTCTCAACCATAGACTAAACATGTACATAGACTGCTACTATCGCTAGTTTCCCCTTGTGCCAAGCGAGAGCAGTTTTTAGTCTGTATCCAGTACATTCGTTTACTGATTTAAGTTAATTTTCGCGCAACGAGAAACTTTCATACGAAAATATCGATGGTTTTGAAATTGTTAGGATAATATTAGTGTTTTACATAGATATTTTAAAACGTTAAGCTCCATCTTCATACATAATTCACGACAAAACTATTTCACACTAGTGCTCACGGTTCAAACTCTGAGAGGCTCACTCTATAGTTTCTTATGTATACTCTAAGGTCTCAACCCGTTTGGTACCAATGGTGTTTCACGTGTGTAGATTATTCGATAGCTTAGCCATAGGTTCGACGCCATCGCATAAATTCCTACCAATGTTAATTGATAATTAAAACTATTTATTGCATTGTATTTTATTAGGTTTCACGATGTTACTCATTTGCTTTCTAATGTATTAGATTCTGGAAACTCATTAAGGACTAGCTTTAGAAACTTCTGTTTTGTAAACGGTACCTTGTATTTTTTATTGTTTTCACAAAATGTTATCTCTTTTACTACGATATGTGAATTATCAAGGTGACTAAGCCATAATTTCGGAAAAGTATTATTAGTAATGTGTAACATGAATGATAAATACTTATTCATCCAAAAAAATCACCTTGTAACACATGTTGTAGATATTCAATTGTCCATAGCAAAAAAAAAACAACTTTTAATGAATTTATTTTGGAGATTTTAAGTATGGTACTCAAGCACGTTTCCTTAAACCAAATTACATTCAAAATGGTGCAATAAAACGGCTAAATAATGCGGTCAAATTAAATATGAAAATACAGGACGTTACAAATGTTTCGCCCATCATTTAAAAGCTCATTTCTCCAAGAATGCCTTCGGGATAACATTATTCATCACTAACGTGGCCAGTCGTTAGTGTAATAATGAAAATAAAACACGATATACATCGAACATCCTCTAGCTATGAATTTTTCGCATTAAATGTTGCAGCCAGTAATGTATAAAATGTCCATACTGACCAGTTGAAGACTCCCAGTGGCTGACGTCATCTTAAATGGTGTCCATTATAATAATAATGAATTTTCCTTCGATAGGATTATTATTTAAAACTCTTACATTTAAAATTCCAACTCGCAAAGACTAAAAGCTAATTTATATCACTGGAATAAAATGTATTTTACGCTGGTGCTGTTAGACACCGCATACGAGTCAATATAAATTCACTGTAATGTTACAAGTTCCGAGGGAAAATTTAAATTCTACTTTGAATTTATTTCCTCCAAGCATACCGTATTTATGTAACTAAATAATTCTACAAACGCAGAATGTTAATTCAATGCAGTTAAAAATCGCAAAGATAGAAATGAAGTAATTTAAATTTACTGTAAGTTAATCATTGATTGCAAATGAAAGAGCAAAGCGAATGAGAAATAATTGTCATTAAAGCAACATCCATAACCAAGACCGGCTATGATTATCACATGGAAATCATAGCATGAATAAAATAAATATTAACTTGCCAATTTATAGACAAATTGGCAATGAAATAATCTTACATGATCAACAAAACATTGACATTCTCATTAACGATTGTATCACAGTACTCGATAGAAAAGGACAAGCTATAATGAAGTTGGAACTCGTTTCAATGAGCGGCATAATTATATTTTTCTAGTATTTAAAAGTCTTTGAACCTAGTAGTTTGCATACTTGTGTAAATATGCATACGTTACTTTGTTAATGCCTCCTCCACTTTACATATTTAGTTTACAGCATCCATGCTCTTTATCAAGGTATGCGATCTCCCCCATACCTATTTTCTGCATAAGCCAGCAATATTTATACGCTTCATACCAGCTTTTATTTCACGCCGGGCTGTGTTGAGAATTTCATTTGATACTTTGACTTCGCTTTCTTGCTTAATTGGAACCGAGTGTATATTGTCTCAAATAACTTAATATTAACTGATGATCTAGACTTCGAATTCTAATATGTATCCAACATTTTATTTGTCCTTAAATTTCCGTCGTGTCTGCCAGTTATGTGTTGCTTGCGTCTTTATAATTTACATGTTAGTTAGGACAGTTAGTATTGTCACTGAATTTATAGTCGATACTAAACTATACTATACATGTGTCTTTGAATATCAATACTTTTTTCTGCGTGTGGTCAATTTCTACCGTCAAAGGAGGCAAAGTCACGTGCGTTGTTTGTTTATGGTCTGGTGTTGGGATTGATTTAACTTTGATATTATTTATTATTGGTTCCAAGGGACCTCTATGAATGATTAAGTAATACGTGACTTTGGATTCTTTGTTCACGCCTAAGCTTAATATGGATAATGATTTCGGGACACGTTCTGTCTTTGTTTTTATTTTACCAGACATGGGAACGTCGTCTATTATGTATTATGTTACACCTCATTTATTAAAAAATGGGATGGAATGAGTATCATGTAATAAAGCTTTTTACAGACCACAGACAAGTAAAGGTATAACAAATATACAAAATGTTTTCGTTGCAATTAATAGCTGTTCAAAAAATGAAGATCACAAAACGACTTAGACCAATAAAATTTATAGTTAAGCCCAATTCTCAAAAAATCTAACACTAACCATGAATCGCAATATTGGATTACCTATTCGATTAAACACTATCACTTTACCTTCATCGCGAACAGTAGCCAAATTACGGAGCAATTTCGACGGCATTGTTTCTCTAATCTGATATAAAGTGAGTAACAATCTGTCCGTAGAATCGTTCCGGCCTTGTTGGGTTTAGAATTGAGAATAATAATTGAAAGATCGCCGCGCGTACTTTGGATGTCACGCGGTCTGCGAATGATGGAATGCAGCTGCTCTCATCATGACTACGATTGGTTCCTGTTGCTATGAGCTTTATGACGAATTATGGGTCATATGTCTACTACCCAGGTCACATTGGCTATTAAGATAGAGCGATTTTCGGATTGGTTTTGATGACTTTAAAGTTAGACTAGATGAAAATATGGATTCTAGTAAATGCTGTACAAACAAAAAGTGTAGTACGATAATCAATGTAAATAGCTCTGAAATTAAGCACAAAGATATCAATAACGTTAAATTGAACGAATTAGAAAGTACTAAAAATATTACAATAATTCCACCGGCAAATGACCGTGAATTACAATCTGGCCTAGTCTCGTCCTAAATGTCATTATCGAGTGTAACAGCGATTGCTATCAGTGTCCATATAATGCCACCATTATCAAATACTGCTTTGGGCTCGTCATTAATCGCTAAATCTAAATCTACGCGTAGTTTGGCGATGAGTAATTCTTCAACCGTAATCTAACTCGCATATTGGCTTGCGGTTTCTGCTTATTTGTCTCAAATAATTGAGCACAGGGAAAACGGATTTATTAAAATACCATTAGCATTGAGTTTATGGTCAATAGGTCGTAATTTCAAAATGTATGACTACGTGCAGAGATTTATAATACTGCAAAAAATACTTATTTATTTATGATTAATTTTCAGTGTACAAGATGGCCTTAGAATGAAATCATATCCAATTTAGATTTAGAAAGTTGATATATTGATATGTTGTTACAGAGGTGACGCAGTTGGAAGACCCGAGGTTAGAATGGCTCAGCATTCAGGAAGCGATGCTGAGGGAGTACCTGCACACGGCGCAGGAGGCTCTCGAGGTCAGTACCTATAACCCTTAACACTGTATAACAATAATCATTAAATAGCCCTTAACATTCCCTACATATTACTGACATAATCCTTGAAATAAAACTCAATTTGGCCATTAAAGCTAAAGCTCATAATAAGAACCATTACAAAACAATACGTTAGCTCGATGATAATGAACGTCGAAACTGAAAATCAATTATTATTGGAATGTATGTTCCATTCCAACATGTAATTATCCTATCGAAATCGTTTATCAACATAAAAACCAACGGATTTGTAATCCTTCATTTATAACGTTTACATATTTACGCCAAACATACCTCGAGGCACTCATTACTTTTATATTGCCAGCGTGTGTATTTACCCTGGACAATTTGCCGTCCATGTCTCAAAGCACTTACTTTGCATCGATTAATGGTTTATCTCGGTTCATCAATCGATCAGTTTCATTTTAATGTGCAGATACGAAGAATGTTGTCGATAATTTTAACTTGACTTCATCGTCTATCGAGTGCAGCTGTTCCTTATCGGACATCTATCGATAAACGCTTTGCTTCTATCAGTGGAGCAATGTCATTCGATTTAATTTTAACTCAATTAAATTGTGACGGTGGCACTAGATGTTCGAGTGTTGGCGCAGTTTTTTCTCATGATGTAATAAGGTTCACAGTTGTTGAATGATCGATTCCGATTCACAAATCTGCGGTCACTTCAGATGTCTAGTTTATAAAAAATGCGATTATTTATTTCGCTTGAGTTCTTGGTTTCTGTATGTTTTGACATTGACCTAATTCGAGGTAACTGTATCAGTTGTAAGCGCTACGTCAGCAAGAAGCAAAAACAATAGTGTGCCTTTAAATTGTGCTTAGTTTTGAGAGCAGCATATTTGTACATGAATACAATATTGGCAGCGCAGGGAATAGAAAACAGAATTAACCTCGTTTTGCGTGTCATTTGGACTTTCTGTAGCGGTACACGACCATCAAGTTCATGGATTTAAATGTCATTTGCTATGTCCGTGGCCCTTGTCATTTAAATTCACCGTAATATTACATAGTTTTGTAGATACGTGGTATAATCCATTTAACTTTTTCAAGTGTACTTTGTCTGAGCATTTCCTGTAATGAGAGGCTGATGAATAAAATTATATAAATAGTGCATTCATATAAAGCTGTTATCTAGAGTGGAAACGCGATAGTATCAGTCTACTGTCTATTATGCAAGTTAATAGTTAACAATACATACAATATATGGCTATTGTCAAAGGTTGAATTCTTATCTCTGTTACGAGAAAGAACTTATGGAAAACATAATACTGAATAGAAGTATAAGAGTAGGATTTATTTTAAAGATCTTTCTGGAATTAAGGCTAGATACATTTTAGGAGAAGAAATCAATCATATAATGATGATATTGAAAACAAAAACGCTCCAAAAACAAATGCCACGAAAAGGTCAACTAAATAAGAATGTGATGAAATTAAATGAAACTGCTATCTATAATTAATGTGCTCAAAGGCACATTAAACACTCGTTTAGTGGCTCCTTCCACAGATAACGATGGAATGCGATCGTGCCCTGATACACAGATAAGAAATAAGTGGTCGCGGTATTGTTTCGAATTGAGCACGCAATGAGATGAGACTGACGGATCAAAGTTCACTCAGGAAGCGGGTGAACTGTTTGGTTTTAATCCGTTGTTTGATGAGAAAATAAAAGTGGACGAAATGGTTGTGACTCATTTGGACCTAGTCTAGAGTGTAGAAATTGGACTTTTTTGTGTTATTTCCCATCACTTGTGATATTATTTGGCATGGTCTTACTTCAATGTTCCACTTTGAAATATAAGAGATTCACAGTTTTGACTGGACTTCGTATTTCGGGCCTGTTAATTATTTTTATCTACTTACGTAATTTAAGTAAACATTACATTTAAGAGTACCGGAATTTAAATAATTCTCACCTTTACATTTTAAAGTAATTGAAATGACACGCAAAGGTTAAAAATACTTCCTTAATTGCTGATTGTCGTTTTGATAAAACTGAAATAATGTATTTTCACTGTAATCAGGGTTATTTTATGTCGTTTAATATCTGTGTCATTGCAACTGTATCAAAATTCTTTTGTGTAATAAGTGGAGTAAGATCTTGATTTGGATCGAGATTTTGATACGTTTAAGTAACTTTCTTGGAGTGAATTCAGATGATAAAGTTGTATAGAGGCTATATCATGCTTTCCTGTTGCGAATACTAGGTTATGAACTTCAACCATCTCACGTAGGTATACATTCGCACCGAATGCCGTTATCACGACGAATCTGCATTCGTTTAGCGAGAACATACGTGTTCACTTCGCTTTAGGCTTTTCAGAATTTTTTTATGTGTCAGTCACTTTTTTTTTAGATTTTTATTACAAGATTTTTTTTTTAAATTTGATTAGACTTTTAACCGGTATTGTAAAGCGTTTTTTGGTAAAATATTAGTCACAAATGTAAATGTAACTTATTCAAATCAGATACTACACCCAGCTTGCAATCAAACAAACAGTTAAAAAGCTTATTTTACCAAATAAATACACAGATACGGAGTATCGTGTTATAAAGGAAATGATATTTAAATTAAGACAATTTCGCATGAACCTTGATATTTACAGCTCCAATTAGTTTATACCCAACTGTCAAAATATTGAGGCTGTTACGTTCAAGACATTTTGGTATTTGTTACACAGATAACATAATATTTAACTCGAAAGGTTGAGAATGTTTAAATATTATTTAACGTAATTACTAGCGAATTGAAGTAGAGTATTTCCGGGTAGGCCTTAAGTAATAAATTTAGTTTTCACGTTTTAGAATGTTAGAAATTCTTAATTAAGACTGTAATTTAACTGTCTAACCTTTGCCCAATCATTGGCAACAGAATAAAATCCAACAATCCAATTTACGATATCAATCAAAAATAAATTATTTAATGTTATTACGCTCATTAAAATAATACGTCAACCAATCAAATCAGTGATTTCTCTGTGGAATGCGATAGACGTCACTAGATATGCTCTCGAGTCATCAGATAACCTTTATTTGACGTCAATTGATTGATAACACCGGTGCAAGTAAACAAAAAGATGCATTAGAATGTGATTAGAATGATCAATTACTGTGACCTTAGACCTTTGACCTTGATGTGCGCAAATTGATGTGGATTGATACGGGGATTTTATTGCCCTCCGTCATTATTTTCATGTCAGTTTGATTGGACAAAATGTCACAATGATGGTTCTCAAGTTTTGATAGGGAATGACAGGTTTTGATGCTTTCTTTCTCTCCTATTATTATAAGAAGCCATAATAGATTGTATGTTAGAGTAGGCAGGTAAAGCAGTGTCTGGATTAACATATACTAAACGCTAAGTCTTTTAAGGTATTTCCAAGTTAAGCTCATTAAAATAATCTGTGTCTCTAAAATTTAATTTCGTATTTTATAACAGTTTGTTTGAGTCACAACACAGTTTTCTAACAATAAAATACGCTGTATAATTGTTTGTTGATACGTCATATTTTAGCTATATCTTGTATAACACGTTTAGTCATAATACCAAGAAGATGATATTCTAACATTTATGTAATCCCCGTTTACCAAAACATGTAAACTTGTAAACAGAAGGTATCACTAGATGGGCTGTGGCCGGAAAAGGCGCATACTTTAACGCGAAAACTTGTAAAGATTGAGTAAATAAGTTTCGCTGTTATTAAGGATTTTACTTAGATATCCGTTTTCGTTGATAATTGTTTTGTGTGTTTGTTTAGTTAGTAAGGATATGGGTTGGCAACTTACGATCACAGACGGTCACTGATCGGTACACATTTTATTTTAGAGATTACATGAGATTAGAAGAGCAAATGATTGAAAAAAAAATCTAATTTAAAATAATTTGTTCTTGTATCTGAATTGTCTCTTCAATGACTTTATTTATTAATAGTACTAGCAAATTCATAATTCAATATACTTAACGTTATTCTAAACTTACCTATTTCACAATTTTACTCTACACATTACGCTACTGAAATCAGTATTATCGTATAACTCTTTTTGGTATTTACCAGTCCGTTAGTTTAACAGCATGATTCACACTCGAGTATGTAAAAGCGACATCAGGAAATAGTACCTAGTCAAGGATTTGTAATGGCTGCCGAGTTAAGTCAAGTGTGAGATAGCAACTAAGTTAATGTTAACCTTTTTACTAAGTTATTTTGTAACTTTTATGAAATTCAAAGCGTTTATCGACTATTCTAATAAGAAGTTGCATTGCAAAGTTCATTGACGTGTTCGTCACTGGTCAATAATAAATAAAATATTGATGATGAAAGTTGTTTTTAATTTTAAACGAAGTGTTATTGTTCGAATAAGTCATGGTCATAAATTTCAGACCTTTTGACCACCTTCTGCAAATCAAATACCTTCCTAACAAACGACGAAATAGTAACGCGTTGCATACATACAACTGATCGGATATTGCGTTCCACCGATGCGTGAGTCAATCTTTCGATGGCCGCTCTCATTCTGCGTACCGTTCCCCGAATAGACGCATGCGCAGGTTTTTGATTTAATTCTGGAATAGAAGCGGCTTCTTTTTGGGATTACTTTTCAGAATCAAGGTTACGTCATGCTTAGGTATAAAAGAATCTACATACTTATAATTGTTTTTTTAAGTGTGTACGCATACCTACAACTTTAACTCTACATTCGTTGTTTGTTTAAATAACTTAAGTAGAACTGCATACACCAATAAGCATACGATGCCCTCTTTATGACCTCATAAACGGTCGGAACCTCGTAAATTTGTGTCGATACTTGATGCCCCATTTCATACTTTTAAGATAACAAAGACATAGGCGTTGAGACATAAAGTTGTGCATGTTTTATGTTTACAACAGTTTTATCATAGCAGATAGCCTGAACAGGCCATCAAAGTCTTGTAGATGGAGATAGGCGACGTCTAGCCTACTTGCAAATCGTTTTGAGGCTTTGTAACGAGTATTTGGAAGTGCACTCTAAGAGATAAGTCGTTTTCCACTGATTTAAACACTTTATTTTATGTACTAAGGTTACTTTTACTGGGCATTTAACTTAACCGTGTAGGCAATGAAACATTTATTTAATCCTATTCAATTTATCTTATCTCTTCCAAACGCCAACGCTTAGAACATCAAAAAGTAATTGAATTCTAACATGTCATGTCATATGTGCGTGGCATATAAAATTCTTATAGACTTATCTCTATAGAACAGAAGCTTCGCCACTAAGGAGACGTGCAAGCATGTGCACACAATTAAAACAAAACAATTTAAGATATAACACTAAACTATTCAAGCGAATTTAATCTCTAGCGCCATAGGAATAAGGGAACCCAAACGTTTTCCAACAGAAAATGTAAGTTTGTCCAATCGTATACATGTAAGTCTGTGGACGCGTTTGCGCAAGGAAGATGTGACTAGCTATACCCAAAGAGTGTTTAGCAATATGAATAAAATCGTGCTTACTAATTAGCTAGAAGCTTTCGTATAGAATTTTAATTAAAACGTCAGCTACGTAACCTATAAACAGGCCGTAATAATCGTTCTGTAATAGGTGATAAATAAAACAACAGATTAAACTTTGTTATCTAATAGCTTCATCAATTCAGAGGATTGTTATTATTTTAGCTGCTTTAATAAAAGCTTTCAAATCATGTGTATGCAAATAAGTACAATCTCATGTATCGAGTACCAATAACGATAAACAGTTTCTTTCCAACTTCAGCAATTTCCATAATTCCGGTATTTATATTTTCATATACAATCAGCATATTCCGGGTATTTCCGTCCAATCGTGTGATACATAATGAGATCTGGTCTATAAGACAGCAGTCCTTCGCAGAAGCATAAAATTTCTCGAGCCACTTCCTAGAACCTATTCACGCCACTAATTCTGTATTAAGGAATGCGGTTGCGTGTCTAAAGAAAGAATTGATCATACTTTTCGGAAATCGTGATGTAATGATTTTTAAAACAGAATTCAGGTAAAATTCCTCTAGCATCTTTAAATAGAGCATCAACACGTAGAAGAAGTTTTCATCGACGTTAAATATGTAATCTAAAATCTTGTATATAGTTTGTATCTTTTCGATATGTTTAATTATTTTTTGCTCTAAGTGTCTTGGTTGCTTTTCATATTCTAATGGGTAGTCAAATATATTTCCTGGAAGGATCCCAGCAGATTTGGCGGGTTCCCCGAATCGCGCGTGCTCCACCCGTCGTGTGCTACGCTATCCGATTACAAAGGTCCTTAATACTTGAAGTTATTTGCATGGCAGGTGATTAGCTTACAGGCTTACTGCACTTCAAAAGAAAATCATGTTTATTCATTGTTTTAGTCCTTATCTCTTTAAGCTGTTTGTTTCAATAATTACTCTTTTGTCTTTTATTGTTACCTGTAGTACTTTTTAAAGTTAATAGTACTAAAGAATTCATATTCAGTCTGCAATTACAGGGCTAAATCAAAACATTTCTGATTATCTCGAATAAAATACCAGTTTATAAGGAACAATCAAGATTTCTCAAACTGAATACCAAAACAAGTTACCATATTAGGAGCATGAACATTCCTGCCTATTACAGCATTTCGCCTAATACCGTAACTGGCCTATTGTTTCCATATCTTCACTTTGGTAATTCGATCATCCAATGTCACTTTCGGTACCACCATGATGTCACCATTGTTTAGTGTTGCGATAACAATAGAGCCTATATTTACCTTTTATCTTTGTCATTGTGGTCAATGTAATATTTTCTTTTAACCTATAACAGTATCGTTGACTGTTGTCCGTTATCTTTTTAAGATGGAATTTCTTTGGTATGTTAATACAACATTGTTTCATTTAATCTTGGTGAAAAGATGTGTAGACGGATTATAATGAGAATTCTTTTCTCTGAACATTACTTACTTGATTGTCATCTAATGCTTAAATGCATTGTAATGTTTAAGATTTTCTTAAATGCCTTTCATAATCCAGTAATCGGATAACGTTACCCCGTTTTAATAAGTTGCTTTTTTTATTTATCAGCAAAATTAACATTACGAGTGGGTAGCGACTTGTTATTCAAAGCCCTTCTAATTGCCTAATTGAATAAAGATTCAGAGCCTGGCACAGCGTGAAGATTTGTCTAATTAATACAATTGCATTCTCACTGGCAACTCCACGGATCTTTGTTCCCTATATTTACAAACTTTGCCATTCAACGAAGCCTACTCCAGGCTTCATTGTCAGCAGGCAGACTGCAAATTCTGTTTAGCATTGCATTTATTCAAATGCCGAGCGGTAACATACGCTAATACATATTTAATTGAGCACGCCCTGTACATTTTATATGCGCCGTAACAACTGGTTATGTGGCTCACAATTTTGAAATCGAATTTTCGAAAAGGTCTTTTAACATTTTAGGGATTCCAAGGGGTCTGCTCCATTTTGTTGATCCAAAATAAGGCGTTTATCATAAACAAAGCCTGAATTTAAGAATTCATTTTAAAATCCTTCAGAAATATCTATTCGAAAGGTTTGGTTTACGAATTAATATTTGTAGGTTATCGCTATCAGACATGTAGACACCACTTACAGTACCTCGCGTGCAACTGAAGCATCTCCACTTTTTATAAGGAACCCTAAAATGGGATACGTATATAATTTGTATTATTTTGATTGCGATGGTAGAAAATTGATGGTTGCTACGAGCGGTTATTATTTTTGACCCGGGACGTTCCTGGAACCAAGGTCGAGAGCCTGAGGCACCACAGATGAGGGGGTGGGGCAGCTTTCAGATCTTTTTTTTTACCATAGACAAGGTTGTTTTGAAGTTTGGAAGCCCGGAATACGGGTTATGGTAGCTTTGTTTAATGAACTATAATGATATGGTTCGGACTACAGGTTGAGGCATGTTTGGGTACATTCTGATGTTGATGTGTATTAAAACCTGTTTTTATCTACGATATTGCGTTTTATAAAACTGGTAGATGTCGAATAGATGGAGCTTATTGTATTTTGAGCCGGAGGAATTATTTATACATTTTAAATTCTTCTGGTAATCTAACATGTCCTATTTAAGGCTTTTTCCTGTTTACCACCTTCGTCCACTTTCTTGGAATCGTCTGATTATTGCCAATTGTCACTAGCTACAATCTGACATGAAGGTAATCTTGAAAGCGACCATACGATGTTGATGTTTCATTACTATGACAATGTCACAACTTTAGGTAACCTACTGAATTCACCATGTTGTGTACTTTGAGCATTGCTCGTGTATAAAAACCTCGTAGATCAATAACAGTAGGTGTATGTCTTACATTACATAGAGCTTGGAAAATTCCATACTCTTCTACTTCTTAAGGTGTCGCCTCAAGGAAGTCCTTCAACATTTTGTTTACCCGTCAATAACAAAACAAAATACCCGTTATATTCCTATGAGTCATTCTAACTTTATTTAAATAGGTACCTATTTCCATCGACCGCTATCGTCTAAGCTCGACATAAGTACATAAAATAAAGTAAATAACTCCAATATAAGTGTCGACACAGAAATATATAATAACAGGAAATACTGACATTCCATATGCACTCATCTTTGTCCAATGAGACAGAATGGCTGTAGTGTACATGAACTTTGATAAGTTCTCTATTTATAACTTTCCTATTACGAGGCGTCTATGCTTAGGTGTTGATCTGTATAGTTTATTTAATTTATTGTGGAATTTTACGTACTAATTGAGTATTCTATAGTAAATAAACACTAAATTGACTTCAAGAGACAACATTTCTACTCTCGTTAAGACCTGTTTTTCCACTAGAGAGGTATTAGGAAACTTCTCGTTTTTTAAATATATAGGTTTTGCCATTTTGCCAGACATATACCATGCTTGTATTCTGCTATATTGTATGAAAATATGCAAGAATACTCAACCTAAACATATTCTCCGAAACAATGAAGAGCATCCATCAACATTACCATCACTTCCATGCCTGAGCTGAGACGGGCAGCGATTATACTGAAGTGCGGCAGCCAAGACTCATCATTACACTAAATTTAAAACGAACCAAACCGTCCATAAATAATAGTTATGATACAGCCACCAGGTTACGCTGCAAGCAAAAAGTAAGGTACGGACTACGGACGCCAACGGCCAAGCGGCCCAACGTTGCACGCACTTTATTTTATCAGACATATGTGGAAATGAAAAATGGTTTCTTACGAGATACTATTGTGTGGAATGAGTTTTGTATTTATTTTCTTGTGGTATCTCAAGTGTAATATGTTTTAGTGACGTTAGAAATTCAGGGTTCTACAAAATGTTAAACTCAAAATCAAAGGTTTTGTTCTAATTAGAACAATAATATAATGTAGGATGTTTATGTGATAGTGGGATAAATAAAACACAAGGTTTGTGACACTTTTGGTATTATAAATTTTATTCAACGAATCTTTTTTAAATTAGAAATTTCTCCCGACCCTCGGTTTCGCACCGGAACAGCAACAGATACACATCTTAGCCCGACAGTTTTTTATTACCTCCACAATGTTGCAGTGATAAACGACACAGTCGATAATTTATCAGAAGTATTGCTTTCAACCGTGGAATCCGCATTCGATTTTGGGACTCGAAATATTTTAATTGAAAAAACAGTAATGTCTGAGGTGTCGGGTAGCCGTGTATGGAACTTATGGTTTTTGACGTAATTAAAATTTTGTACGAAGCATTTTTGTAGACAATATTGTGGAAACGTTGTAGTGCTGTGCGTGACTCGTATTATGATTGGATACGACGTTGCTAAGATAAACAAGTTTTTCGCACCGTCTGGATATTTATGTAGCATTAAGTCCTATGTGTCATTTAGGACGTTGCCTTATCTTGGAACTATCTCATGCAAACATATCTGAAACAGTCATAACACGTTTGGAATTTGATAAAATAACCAGTCCTATAGAGGAAATAATAACTAGACTTGTAATACTAATTTGGTACTTGAAATACTTAATTCACTATGGAATTATCGGAGTCCCATGTATCTAGAATAATCCTTGCGATGAACCGGTTATAGAAGCCTACATGGTACCTAATTGTAGAGGTTTTATTCATAGCGGAGGTAATTTTAAAGTTTTAAAAAGAAAATTAGCAACGTAACCAGCAATCATGTATCCTTTTATGAAACAAGGTGTCATTATCTTAACAAACGGAGCTGTATTTTGTCGACACATTGCAATAAAATTCGTTGACACGAATAAAACACAAGAATTACACTTGTTGCCGCTGAATATTCTGGGCAATTCATATCAACTAAACACTCCTTATGCAATGGAAAATCCATATTAAATTAGCGACTCATAATGGAAACCCAATGGCTAAAACCCCAACCAGATTCTTGCTAATCCAGTTTTATTTTATTTATGAGCTATTAATGGGATTTCCAGAGAAATCTTAATAGCTGGCCGATATTAAAACAGTTTTAAACGAATTAATGTTATCCATGGTTAGCTAATGTCCCTTGTCTTATTGGAAACGGGAGTAGGTACTTAGGCATGGAGTAGTAAATGCCAACTACTTTACCTATTGAATAAGTTAATAACTAAGAAACTAGTAACATTTCTTGTATCCCCATCAAATAAATGTATTTGGAATTAATGTAACTTTCTTTGGGTCATCATTTATAACAATTGCAACTACAAAAGTTTGTCGATCCACACAAATAAGTGCATGATGCCACGATGACTAAATGTTGGTGCATCATTGTTTTTAGTTATTACTCATGTCGTAATCCTATTCATTAATCCCATTCAATTGGATTAGTACTCAGAGGCTGATACCGGCTGAAATTTATTTTAAGTGGAAGATAATATTATGGGAGGATGTGGAAAATTTTCATGCAAGTGGAATGCCTATTTCTACAACTCAAACGTGTTTAGTGTTTGGTGATGAAGAGATAATAAGGCATAATTTATTGTCAATGTGATCATTACATAGTAGGAGTAAAGAAGAGAAAAATACAGAAGATATCCTTATCAAAATGAAAAGCAATTAAGCGATCTACTAAAGCCGAAATATTTCTACAATGTCAACGTCAATTCTTTCTGAATCACTTAAAAACGTAAATCTTTCACACAATACGTCAATTGAAAACGCATAGAACAAAGAGAATTACTATTATCGTAGCACATTACGATACGCGATAAGCTGTTTTTAGAACACGTCAATCCTCATAAAATATGTTTACGCAATCAGAGTATTAGGTAATAAAGTAACACATGCGTGAAGAGCCCGTACGGTTCGCGTAAAATATATGACGCCATGGACCGACGTGCTTTTGACAGAATATTCAACAATTTTTAACTGTCAGACGATTGGAGATCTGATTTATTATCCGATGTTAGAAACAGAACGTTCTGTGCGACAAACGACTTTTTAGTTGGCTCTATAAGATCAAAGATTGTCGTCGTTGCCAAATTTAGCTAAACTTGTACTAAAACATTTTAAATCATCCTTTTTATTACACAAAAAATATCTAAACTTCAACAGGCTACCGAAATCAAGTTACACCACTATTATATAACTGGGTATCCGGCGGCATCTATTCATCCAATAAAAGTATCATACGATACACATTCACTACTATAAGATATTACAGTAATTAATAATAAATTGAATAACATTCTCTTAGTGCCTCTAGTTTATTTTTATGTAGACTTATATATTCTACTCGTTGTATATTATGGCATTGGCAATAAAACTTTCAGTAATCAAAGAAAGTATCGTATCACAAAAACTTAAAATAGTATTTCCACGGTAGAGACTGGTCTTTTGGTCTTTATTTATTGGTCTTTTGGACGGGCCGTTATTTAAATCCAAACTAAATCTGAAGTTGCTCTAAAAAGCCGATCTGTATGCGATCCCGCGGCGTAGGTATCGCCCATCCCTAATTGGCAGTAATAACCATGACACAGAAATTGATGTACCTGCTAATTGGATACAGCCGATCTTGGTCTTGTCCATCGGAAATCGTAAAGAACAGCGCTGTCGTAAAGTTGTCAGCTTGACAGGCTGGTCCGTGGTACACATATGTCTGTTGCAGCATCATGCATAAACTTTCCTGAGCGCTATTCCTTACCAGGGTCCAACGTTTCTTTATACGTATCAGTTAGTTTCGGATTAGCATTTGAATTGTAAGCCATGTAGGTGAATTTCAAATAAAAGAGCAATTAAGTCTACATTGAAATAAGTCTAAAAATAAACGATAGCACAAGCACAGCGACGGACAGGCACTAGCTGGTCATAAAACAGGTCAACACGTAATTACAGTGGATGTACAATATCGCATAATATTATAATAAAAGGCCGCTGAGTTAGAAACGGGTCGTTTGTTAATATAATGCAACGTTGGGCTACCGTACGACTGGCTACCGCCTTGATAATATATTGATTCTAGATGCTGGCTTGATTATGATATATCTGCCGCTCGTATTACACGCTGCCTTGCTCTGTACAGCCTTCGGGCCGTAAATTTACGAGAATGCGTGGGTTATTACGCCAATTTCATGGTCCATGGCCGGAGAAAATTTTAGCTAATAAATTGCATAGGTCATCCGATAGCTACTAAATTGAATAATATATCATTCACAGATATCACTAGAAAGTTTAAAAGCATTATTTCAATACTACACATAATAAATGGACGTTCTCGGTCCCAGTTGGAAACGATACATCTAGATAATATGCAAAGCGATTCTTCCATTTTTCATCGTAAACGCACCAGTGCACTAGGGGAATTGATTAAATCCATTAAAATACCGTCGATATAAATTGTCTGGGTCTACGCATTTGTCATAAGAATCCAATGACAAGTATTTTAATCTCCATGCGAGCGTAACTCAGTACTATGAAGGGAAATTTAAATATTTGATTATGATCAATCCGTGTTACGGAAACATTTAATCCGTTTTATCCAAACTATTAGCGTCCAAGCTAATTTTAGTTTAAATCTTAATTTTCTTGGATTCCGGGTAGCATTAATCTTTCAACCAGTCAAATGCTGCCGTCAAATTGTTAGTTATTTCAACTCCATGGTTCTAAGCCCAGTTACTACTGTCAGGCGTATCATCTTTAACTCAAGTAAGCTGACACTCACACAAAAGACAGACGAACAAATCCCCTTCATATTCAAATAGCATTTTGAATTCTTTGCAGTCATTAAAACACGTGCATCATACACTCAGGGCCTTGGAATGTTCAGAATGGGGATCAGTTGTACAATAAAAAGCTTGAAAGTACTATATGATGACAGAGCATCCAGCGGTAACATACTTGTTCGTATTTTTATTGTACCGTTTTAGTATTTAAAAGTTTCTTACGTTGTATTAAGATTTCTTGTATGTTGTCTTTCTGCTACCATTTTTATGTTCTATAAAGCTATGATAATATTTTGTATAGATTACTGTTTCGTTATTTCTGCTTTTGAATATTTTACCAAAACCTGAAAAAGGTTGGAGTATTTTTTTGAACCACCATCCAATAAAATACTTGCATTCACCGTCGGCATAAAATTTCAGATTTAAATTGTTCTTCCTACCCAATTATACCAATTTCCCAACACTATAACTTGTTAAACTTATTTTAACTTTCGTCCCATATTTTTCCTGCAGACTTAAGTGTCTTGTGCAATCAAATATAAAAGGCTTTTGTTTAAAATCCACAGTTTTATCGTTGGCTCGTATAAAACATGTAACGGCCATAACATTAACGAGTAAAGCCATCGTTATCACGAGAATGTTGGAATTTTAAGAAGTACCTTTCGATACAGTCGCGTGGACACAAGATGTTTCACCCGGTAGCGTTTTAAAATTCACCTTGTAATCGTGAATGAATATTTTCGAGCCCAAACTTGTGGTAATGGCTTACAAGAGAAATGTGATCGATGCATTCGAGATAAATGATATATGGGAATTGTGTGTTTTATTTTATGAGCTGGTTTGACATTGCGTTCAACGTTAAATTAAGTTTTTTAGTTAACGAACTCGCTTTCTCTATTTCTGGATAAGAATTAAAAAGTAACATTATTTTCTTAACTCAATAAACCACCTAAAATGAACAAAACAGTGCTCAAGAATGTTTACGCTGTTTAAAATTTCATTGGCCCTTACCGGACCCCTACACGAGTCCGGTATTAAAATCCGATTGTCATAAAACGGCTTGTATAAATCTATAAAAATGTTGACAGTGCCCGGGTCGTTGAGGTCACAAGTATATCGCATTCCAATCGACAATACTTGTAACACACTGTATAATTATAAATTATCTCGAACGAGATCTACTTCGGAGTTTTATGGGAAAATTCCTACATAGTTAATACTCTACGTTTATTGACTGCTGACGCTAGTTTGATTGAAGTGTTGAAATCGTGTTTAAAGATAAAGTACACAAAATACAAAAGGTCATTCTCGAATTAACAAAGCGTGAATTCATTTTTTTATGAATTCGTCTTGCTTCTAAATGCTTCCATACCTTCCGAATTTGGCAATGGAGGAGTGATTATAAATTATTCCTATGTCGTGTCAATATCCACCCGCTTGATTTACATAGTCAACAAAATTATATTTTACTGTTTAGTCAATACTTAAGTTTCTATGGAAAGTCAGTCCAAGGTTGCCCTCACCCTAAATTGTACAGCCATTGCCATAAAACAACCTTAAAATCCGTAGGTACCTTGTATAAAATAAACAAACGCTTTTTTGTTTTAAATCTACACTTTGTTCGATCGCACGTGTTAAATATCGCGTGTTCTTATGCACATTCAAGGACTATGTATGAGTAATAAAAATGGTATGTAAGAACAAAGTCAAACGACTTAAATGACATTGAATTCTTTCCACCTATACCTAAGGATGTATACAATTTTAAGAGGATTCTTTCCGTCCAATTTACATTGACCGGTATTTTTAAATATTTTAAAAATAATGATTACGTACGCGCAGGCTACTGTAGATAAATTACGGGTTGTTCTTTGGTCAATAATTGTAGGCTGGGGTATGAACAGAAATGTTGCGCTAATATTATACCTGTTTCGCGCATCTGGTTCGTCTCGTTCGAGGATTTAAGAATTCGATCGATTGGAATTTTTTGCATGTGTTTTGAGTTTTCATTTTGTTTTGTATGCGTGTTTATGTTGATTGTCATGGTCAACTATTTTACTATCAAGGTTGTTTTTTACGAAGTAACTACACATGAAAATGTTTTGTAAATTTCTCGGTACAGACACTACCCCTGTCTTAAGATGCACGTTCACCCCGCTCGTAAACCAAGGAATGCCTCTCTATAAACATTCCATACGTCTTATTTTAAACCAGTGACATTACCACACTCTTTTGACCCGATGCGTTCATGCTTCATTATAATTATAGACGCGTTCCTAACTTTTTAAATGTTTTTTTTTTTCACCGTACGCATAGGCCGGTGCAGTTAATGACACCATCTGTCAAAGCTGTGCGCCGTTAAAGGTCAGACTGGCGCATAAGATTATTCTGATATTTCGTTGCTTAGCATAAATAGAAATAGTGATTTGTGGTTTTTCTCATTGAAAATCTGTTGACACTGGTTCTTTATTAGATATTTGTGTATAACTTATAAATTAAGCCATGTTAAGCTTCGTATTTATTGAGCCTGACGCTATTGAAGATGTTTATGTACAAAGTGAAAGTGCGATGTCGGTTTAGCATTGAATTAAATGTGAAAATGTAATTGCTTGAAGGTAAAAAGTTTCATCAAAGTGGTTATTAAATATACTGGCGCCTGTAAAACACCGAAACATAACATCATAACATCAGAATGATGATGGAATATACAATCACCAAATTACGGACCTTATGGTCCACTTTTTATTAATCCTTATATTTTTTCCTAAAAAAAATCCTAATGCGATTACCTAAACGAAAAAGTTGACTTTATTGATAGCATCATACATTTCTTATAACTTATGCCCATAAAGAATAGAATTAAAGCACAGTTTACACAAAGGATCATTTAAAATTATCTAATCTCGGCGTAACTCGGTAGTCGAAACAGAGTGTCCTTTTTAAATCTCTATCATAAAAATAAAACAAGTTTGAGTGTTGTGACGCCGCGCAGTAGAAAAAGACTGACGCCGTGTAAATGGGAAAACTAAGAAAGTACATTCAAATACACCAAATTCCAGTATGTATTTAATAGATTTTATTAAATTTTAAATTGAATACTTCAAGAAAACAATTTTTACCTAGGTAAATAAGAAAAAGACTTTCTGGTAATTTTTCATTTCGTTTTATAATTATGACTAAGTTTTTCATTTTTCTTTGTAGCCATATTAAAAAGTAATAATAGTGTCGTGTTCATATTTGTATTCATCCATAAGAAATGTCGTGTTGTAATGGAATGCATCCTCAAATCATAAGCGGATGACATGAGCCCCGATGCATTTTTAACTAACACTCTAAAATGTTTCAACACGGATTGAATTATGGACATAATGTTACATAGCAATCTTTTGAGTCACAGGTTTATCGTACATTTCAATCACTATGCATTTAAGTGAGTCTTTTATGTAGTATTTTATGTTACATTTTTGAAGGAAAAATGTATATTTTAATAAATTTTTAGTAAACTAAGGCAATTGCATCTAACGTAAAACTTTCAGTAGTCCGTCATCCTAACTTCAAATCACACGTTTTCTTTGCTAGAAATAGTGAACTTTCAAGTAAAACGAGCCTAAATATGGAGCTTGTAGTTATAGGGTCCATAGCAACACGTACAATAAAGCGGGCAGGGCTGAAGGACGGGGAAGGCTGTTCCGACCCGTCCTCGACCCGACGATCGACCCCAGCGCGTGCGCCCATTGTTTCGTCGCCCGGCTAATGTTACACCCGTCGTAAACTTGCGTGCGCGCACCATGACCAACGCTCGCAGCCAACGTGGACACATTTTCACATTTTGAGAATTTGCATGCCTGTTTTCTAATAATCAGAAATTATTGGCACTGTTTGTCCCGTTTGTAGGGCCACTTCAGAACTTCTTACATGGACAATTTATTGATGGACTAAAATAACAACTATACTAACTTACATCGACTATCCTAGAATTTCCTTCATACACTTTCCGAAACACACATCAAAGTTTTAAATAATTAAACATTTCCACTTACGAAATTTCTCTTCCACATTTCGGACATACGTTTTTTTTTTGCACTGGGCCGTATCAATCTGGATGTTAATCGGGCGAGTTCGTGTCGTCCCCCCGTACTTCGTGCCCACACGAGCTCGGTGCCCGTAACCCGAGATTGTTTTCGAAGCGGGAGACGCGTGCGCAGGACGACCTCCGCGCTGGACCTTGGAGTAGGGTTACCAGATAAATTCTTCAAAAAATATTAAATTTTCTTTAGGCGTTCAAAATTGGTTACAAGTTTTATGACGCAACTACTAAGGTTCATTATGCAGTAGCAGAGTAGTTTATATCTATTTTATGCTGCAACAAGCTAGATGGAGAACAGGTAGAGAGAAAACCCTCGTTAAGCTAAGGTTAACTTTATTGTGTAGTCTAAAATATGTAAACTATTATTATTATTTCAGTCTGACTTAATTTTCTGGGCTTTGTTTGGTAACCCTACGGCGGAGACTCACGCAGTCGCAATTATGTGTATTCATGCCTTTAACCGCGTTTGCGTTACGCGAGCTATGCGCATGTGGGCAGTATTTAGTACAGCCGTATGAATAAGTATAAACTTGAAACGTAACACAAATAATGCCATGAAGTATGTCCTTAATTCCGACTCTACTTGCAGCCTTTTGTAGGTCTTTGCCTCCTACGCTCTTGCATTTTGTTAAGGTTGTTGCTTTTAAATTACCACTAAAGAAAATCTGCGATTGCATTTGAAATATTTCACCTGATTTTTGACGGCTGTCGACAACCTTTGTTTAAAGTTTCGAGCGAACATGTTTTGTTCGGAGTTGTATTGTTAATATAAAAATTGGTTTGTAAATGTAATGTACAGAAAAAAAAAACAAATTTCTTACCAGACGAAATTGTTCATGTGTAAAGTACCTACAAACATTCCGGAGAGATTCTATGTCTATCAACATCTCACGTGGGTACTTAGAGCAGCCTCATAAAGGGATGCTTAACGCATTGCCCCAGGGTTATGGCATTTGTCCGTCTTCGTGCTTGCCTACTAAAGGCATATGCGTGATTTACGAGCTGGTTACCTATAGGGTAATTTGCCTGTTCCCAGTAAATTGTGATTCTGTTTATTTTCTATTGTCGTTCGGAAATTGACGACCGTGGAATTAATGTTCTGGGAGATCAATCATTTGAGTACACATCTATTATCGTGGGCGCTCGCAAAACACTGAAGATAATGTACTGCTGGATTCGTAGAAAGCCTCTTTAAACAAGATAACGACTGTAATAGAGAACAAAATACAAACCTAGGAATGTTTATCGTCTAATTGAAAGCCAAGCGGTTTTTTCCTTGCATCGGAGACTCCAGCAGCCATTGGTGGGTTTCTCGACACAACGGCGGTGTCTGTGTGTCTGTGCTATGAACAAACGTATTTATTGTATGGATGGCACGCGAATTCCTGGAACTCACGATTCCCATCCACGGCGAAGGATCTCGGTGTTTTTTTTTTCAACCATTTCTCACGAGGGTGTTTGCTCGTTTGTTTTTTTTAACAAATTCCAGAAATGTTTACGTTATGAAGGTCGTAGGTAGATCTGCATCCTGGTCGAGTATTTTTTTTGATCTTTTATGTTTTTCTCTTTGTTGAATAATGTTAGGTAATCAATGTTTTGACGACATCTTTTGTATGGAATTTCGAAAAAATACATTTTAAATAATTTACATTTAAGGATTTGGAACAAGACAAAAATTTATTAATAACATTTTGTAATCCTTTAGTTGTTAGAATGTCTCTAAACCTTTGTAGGGGCAGTGATGAATGTCATTTCATAAAGTTTAGTGCGTGCAATTATCTAGTAATAGCCACTTTGCCGGCGGACTGGCGTTCCGAGCTGATAGGTTGATTACTATAAAAATATTTATGGAATTGATAATAGGCGTATACTATGAAATGAATTTTGTAATAGGGTGCACTGAACTTACGCCGTAAGGGCTCTACCGTTTTGAATGGTGCCAGGGACGTAATTATTTCCTTTAACGTTGTAGATATTTATTTAGAGTAAATCAAATTCCAACCATAAGTACCTTTACAAACTTTTTTTTCTTTTTAATACTTTTAATTTTCATTAATAAAATAATTTCAAAACTTATTTTGAATGTGTGTTCCTTTAATACATGATATTATTGTACACATTGTATAGGGAAATGTTATTAATTATTATGTATACTAAGACACATTATTATTAAAATATGGTATATAGATAGATCTTAAAGATAGGAAACACAGTAAACATACACTATTTCACTACCTAAACAGTCTCAAAATATGTACCTTAAAACTTAAAGCCTTACTAAATAAAATGGTGCCGCGTCTGCGCGCGAGTTGATCTATGGCGCATTCCACGCCCGTAACACCGGGAGCGGTTGGACCCAATAATAAGAATATGAGCGTAAAAAACGAATACGTCAAACCGCGTGTTTCGTGCGCCCGCGCACCTCGCCTCCCTCCTCCATCGCCTTCTATCTTTTTTTTTCCCCCAGCGTTTTTTCTTTTCCCCCTGGAAGGATAATCGTGTATAACGCTAGACCGCATTCGACTCGAGTTTATTAATATGAATATTCGGTACATTCTTCTCTTTGTATATACGTCTGTATGTATGATGGATGAGATTAAACTCGTATGAATGCGTGTCCTTGATTTTTTGTTGTATTGATAGTAACATGACTTTTTTGTACCACTCTTACGTCCACTTTGTATTCTTATAACTTTTCCTCGTTTTAATGGTGTTCATTTTGTGTTACAAACTCGACAGTGAATTGCTAATTAAACTGTGTAACAATAAATGATTGACACAAGCTTTATCTGATTTCTTATTTTGCATTTAATAATAATTTAAAAGTAAATAATGACGAATCATTAATTTCTCTTCGACTCATGACGTATACCTTACTATGCCTTGAACGTATAGCGAAATTTCGACGATTATACTTATGTTTAGGTGGCAGAATCGTAAGTGCTTCGACTGCGGCGTACATGGTCGTGAGTTCGATTCTAGCATGGTTCCACAGACAGCGTGCTTTTAATAGCGACTGTCTTCTAAGAACATGCTATATTAAAATTTGTGTTTCCTATTAAGGTTTCTTCTTTCATAGAGGGAATTCTTAGCGAGATACATATGACATTTTTGCTTAATTACTGAAATTATTTAATTATTTTAGATAACATCTAAATTTTATATACCTTGTTTGACTTTTTGCGTTTTATTATAGCATTAAACTCGTAACTGAAGAATATTTTGGTAAAGTAATTAAATAATTATAATGTATTCACATTTATTGAATTAATTTATGTAGAGTCGCACGATAATAATTTATAACGGATGTATGATTCTATTTAGGTAACGAGAAATAATTCCATATTATATTAGTTTATGTATAGTTTTTTTTTCTGTATTTTATTTTAGTAACAATAATATTTTGTGGTTGTGTCGATCTCATATTATGTTGTAATGGTAATCATTTCTGTAATATAGTAATGTCTGCCCGTGGGCTTCTTCAAGAGATTGCTCTCAGTACCCGTGACACTTCATAATTTTGAAATATGACAATATTCCTCTTTTCGGTAGTAGGTAGGCTTGTGATATCAGAAAAAAAATATCAAGAGCTTTATTGGCTTCAAAGCATCTCAATAATAAATAAAATACACATAGCAACCACAAACACCTGGTACGTACGTACCTTGTTTTATAAAATGGTACATTTTTATCAGAAAATCAGCAATTTGTTAGTACGAGCAACAATAGCGTAGGAAAGTAACACGGCTTGTTCGGTCTATGGTCAGCGCAACGCCCAAGGGACGAGGCGTGAGGTATCTCAGGAATTTTAATCGCATCCAAGCCTCGGGCCTCTGCTCACCATCCGAAAGCAATAAAAACAAAACTTGGTGCGGCCAGCTTCATTTTTGGATACGAACAGACATTATCTAGCACCGGCCGTCAGCTTTGTTTTAAATTACGAATGCGATAGCATTTGTTTTGTGTATTTAAATTAATTTTTTGATAATAAAAATACCGTATTTAAATTTTAAAATGAACAATAAAATTCTTTACATTTTTTTGGGAGTAATTTTTGTGTTAAATTTTATTATGTATTTAAATTAGTATTGGCGAAAATTTAATAAAATTACATTTTAAGAGCGAAAGAAATCTCGAATGTGTCGGTCGTTTACAGCAGATAGCCAACGAGAAGAAAAAGACGTAAAATTAGTTCCGTAGGCTGCAGGTGTGATAGAGACAGCTATATAAGTAAACTTGGGTGAGAAGGAAAGAGATGGAAGCACGGTAGAGTGAGTCGAAAAGCAACCGGTCCAGGGGAGGCAGATGCTTACTAGAAACCCCTACGGCAAACTTACAGATACCAACAATAAGAAAATAATTATTAAAAACAATTCCAGTAAAACCTTTATCCAGATTCTGGCTTTCGCATGGGAAATAAAATTGCCTCTCTCTTAATGTTCAAGCCTTTATAAATACAGGCAGTGCTCATGTAAGCAATAAATAAATGTTTTCTGTAGTTGTGTAACTTAGTTTTTTTGTTATTTTGTGATGTAACAATTATAAAATTGAAATTAAAAAAATGCTGAAATTTGAGTCATTATGTTGATAGAACATTTGTTGTGGTAAAATAATTAGAATATACAAAAATATGCATTATAATTTGTTTTTAATTACTTTCTCTTCGACGATTTTTTTAGAAGTTGTAACTACATATGATCTTCATATAATAACAAACCTTTTAAAATTCGTCTTCTCGAAAAAAAAAACTACTTAATGCAAACAAATTATCCGTGTTATTTTCGTCATTACCTGAAATTTTACCGGTATTTGTTAGCAAAAAACACATGGTGCTATTAGTCGTTCATACCGCACTATGGAATGTAGGCACCGTGCCAAATTACCTGCCTGTATACCATCAACTCGTTAACGATGAGCTTTATGAATTAAATTGCCTATTCTGCAGACCCTGATGACAGAACGCTATACTTATCTGCGACAATGTAAAAATTGAATTTTAATAGCAACGAACAAAAGACCCTAACGAGGAAAGGAGAAAACATTCTTAAAATATCTGCATTGTATTCAATTCATGATACTTATTATATTCATAATGTATTTTACATAAAATCACATTGCAGAACAACGTGCTCGCGTGTCTATTGAAAAATCAAACATGCGCACATGTGTGGCTTCAGAATTATGCGGTTAGTTAGCTAAGAAAAAAATGCGAGCTATTTCAACGTACGACCAGCGTGAGACTAGCTACGTCGCACAGTACCGATCGAGAAACACTTTACGTGAATTCACTTGATAAAATTTTTTTCTTACTTCCGAACTCGAGTTAATACGTAGGCTCGGTCGGGACGGGATTGCAAATGCGTGTAAAGGAATTCCGGAACAAAAATGTGCGCGTCTACCTGCAGCCGGCAGATGTGCCCTGGGCCCCGCACCCCTGCCTCTCGCATGCCGCCATTAAACCATGTAAATTGATTACGTGGAAAATCTGAGAAAATCGCGCGCTAAGTACTCCGGCGCGTGACCGCTACATGGCCAGTGTCACATGTGAAATTGCTCGGCTTTTTTGCATTCCGCAGCGCTGTTGTCGCCGCGGTCGTCCTCGGATTGCTGCGATTACGATTGTTTATCGCCGTCTAGTTAACGAGCCTAACTTGATTCTGAATAATTAAACAACTGTTACGATCTTCAGGGTTGCCTCTGAATTGGATCTAGGCAAATAAAATAGACTCTTATATGTCAATAATTTGTTCTAAAGATACGAGTTTGCCCTCTGAACATAGGGATAATTTGAACAGATATGATCTGTATACATCTTAAAATTCGTAAGGACCCCTAAAATGAAAATAAGTCAAAGTCAATTTAGTATTGAGGAAATACAATTCTGTGAATGATTTTGCGTGAGGACACGGGATGAGGTCAATGATGGTCCGTTAGTGCATCGCCGCGCGCCGACACCTCGGCGGGCCGTGCGTTTCGATTCGACGAACTTATTACGACAGATGGCCGCGGCCCGGGAGGCGGGAGCGCCCGCGGACCCCGGCCCTTTGGAGAGATCGACCTCCGAAATGCGCCCGAGATTGCATTCTTTCGGCGGCGCGGGCGCATTCCACTGCGCGCCATCCGAGCTCCGCGCGCCCGCGCCAGTCGACGCGCGCCCTTTTGGGGGTTAAGATGTGTCCGTTGCGGCGAGCGCTCACTATGTGGTCCCAGCCGCCTCCCCCGGAACCCGAAGCGCAGAGCCGCGCGCGCGCGCACACCTGGTGCCGGGGCTGCTTCGGCAGCCGCCAGCTCGCGCGCATGGAGCGCCCGCCGCCCGAGTACGGCGTGCGCGTCGACACCACGTCCGCGCGCCCCGCCGGCCTGCGCGTGCGCGACGAGCCCCAGTACCAGAACATCGACGAGATGCGCAAGCGCCCCGAGTACGCTAACCTCGACGAGATCAGTCGCGAGTTCGGCTACCGCCTCTGCCCCGAAGGTCAGAACCTCGAGGACGAAGCTATTTACGAGAACATACTGTCAGTGCGTCAGATCCGATCCGCGGAAGTGCGTTTAGTGCCGGTGTCTGAAGTGGCGTACTACGAGGGCCAAGGTTACGTGGCCACGCAGGTGCTGAGCAGGAACGGCACCTTCCCGCAGTGCCCGCCGCACACCTGGAGTCGCCTGCAGCAAGCCTGCAGGCTCAATGGATCGCTGCGACTTTTCACTGTAAATGCCACTTGTTTTTCTACTCAAAATATGCACACATTACGCCTAGTATTTGACGTCATTGCCTCGAATACAATGTTCATTATGTAGTTATTTAATTGTTTTTTGCAGAACAGGATAAAACCGTACAATGGCACGTTGTTTTTACACGGATTCCAAACTAAAAAAGTCATTGCCCAACTTATATTACTGTAGTTGAAGTTGAAAGCAAAAAATGCGTGTTTCGGTATTTTGTTCTAATGACTTGTTAATTTTATATGTTACTCGATGAATTTCGTGTGGACTCGCGAGATATCTTCATCATTTTCTTAGTTAATCTCTTGTTTTAATACAACTTTATGACGCTTGAAATTTGGCACATATTTCGAACAAGCTAGGGTTAATTTTAAGTTGTACTGAAATTATATTTGCTGACAAATTATCCGATTTTACTATAAACTACTGGAGATAACAAATAGTTGACGATACGGTATACAGGTGTAAAATAATAAATTTATGCAGGCTTCTTTGCTATACCTATGTTTAGCACGTAGGCAACAGAATAATGTTTATATTATCTGGTTACACTATATTTTACGATTTGTTCAATATTGATCGAGCTGTCAAAAGATGACTGGCGGATAACTCAGGTAAAAATAAGTGTTACTGTACTCACCTAGTACAGTCTCGTACAGAACGTGTACAATTTTTCACATTCGATCAAAAGTTTCATTGTAATAAAAACCGACGTAAACCATCTTAAGCACCAGTAGCCAACTAATTAAGTTTTTATACTCTTTGTCTCGTAATTCAATCAATTTTTATGTTGCCAACAAAAAATTAAGCTCCACAACATAATTACGTACCCTTTTTAAATCAAATGATTGGTGTTTGCCTCTAAAAGTAATTGCAGTTAATATTAAATTTGGTATTAAATTGTTATTGCTTCGTAAGGATTTTTTATACTATGTGCTAGAAGTATGTAAGTAGTCAGTAAATAAGAAAGTACAGTGAGTGGCGTTAGTTTGTTTAATGAAACCTTTATTTATTCGCTAAGATTTTTAAAGGATACATTATTATTGGTGCTAATCAACTATTAACGAAGACATTTTATCATAGACATTATGCTAAGCCAAATAGAACAAAAATTAAAGGTGACATGCATATTAAGTTCATATCAATCATTACATACGTTTATCATACTACAATGTTTCATGAAGAGTCAAAGCAAAATCGTCCTTATGCACCTGTTTATTATGTTACGCTATTTGCTTATGGCCGAATTTTTACGTTTTAAAATACGGTTAAAACTTACCGAAAGCTGTCATTTCACATCCAAATAAACCAAGAATAAACCATTTTTTTACATTTACTCTACAAAACGACAGTTTTAATATCGTGGTGTAGAGATTATGAATCTAAGATGGTTGACCATTTAATTTGGTATTTTATCTCGTTGAAATTTTATTTGGCTCTCTTAAAACAAGTCAACGTGGTGGTTCGCAACATACAACTTTAATATCGTTTATTTAGGATGGCTCTCTTTTTGCACACCTTTGAATCTTTAATAGACGAGGGCACCAAGAAGGTGACTGTTTAGTTATATATTTGACTATCAAAACTAATTCCATCTCTCTCTTGTCCACAGGCGAAGAAGGAGATGTACGATGTGAAGAGACAGAGGTTGTGTTTAGCCCAGGATGAGTACAAGCATCTGAACAATGCGCTCTCCACGCTCGCAGCCTCCAGGACTAGTCGTAAGTAATAAAGACTATTTTCCCTTGGCAAGATTTAACCAGTACCGTATAAGTGCCCTATATTTAAGTAGTTTTAGGACGAGTTCTGCTAGTTTGTAGGACTTTTAAACAATTATCAAGAAATTCCAGTAATGTATTTATTTTGTATTTAAGTATTTTTATTATTCCGGCGTTAAAAGGATGGACAATATCCTAAAACAAAGTCTTTATTATACAGCTTCCATAGTCAACTAGTATTATGAACCAGATAGGGCTCGATACTGGGCACTAAATATCACAAGTTATGATACTATTACACAGCTCGGTTCTTTACAAATTGAAAATAATATTTTTTAAGCCATATTGCTGACTTTTCTTTTTATTCGATTAGTTCCAGGCGGAAGATTGAATTAATTTTGCTCGGGATGGAATAATAAGGAGCGTCCAGAGAATTAAAAAAAAAGTTTAATTGAAGTACCTACTGTGTGTGTAATAGACAATTAGTTATTAAAAATTATGCTATATGTTTGATAAGTTTTAATATAGTAAATCTTTTGTTCAAATACACTAAATAAATTAAATATTTTATTTATATGAAGAGATCTGCAGAATATAAATTCAATCTTTGAAGTCAATGGCAACAGCGAATATACGAAAATAAACCCTATTGGCTTTAAATATAGCAGTCAACGTCTAATTACCAATGATGTGTGAATCGCCCAGACGTAAAAGGGTTCGAAAATAAAATAAAAAAGAACCAACAAGACACATTACATGAAGCGTTATTTTTATCTGATTCCATAGATTGTGTTCACATTTTATTGCAAAAACTCGCCCCTTAATGTTTATACTTCTTGTCCGTTTATTGAATGTAATTTTGTATTTAACTGTAGCGTAGTGCGACGACATTATTTTATTTGAAGCATTCATTTGTAAAGAAACGATTTGTTTGTCTTGCTTTGGCGGTCGATTCTCGCTGGATAAGTTTATTCACTTTTGCTACTTGTAAAATTGTGACTTATGAAAAAACTTTGCTTGGGTTAAGTTGAATTTAAACCACGACGTACGAAATATCGGTATTTTTATTAGCAACACGTTTAATTCTTGTCTTTAGGGTCATCCTTTAGTTTAGTGATCAATTTTTGTTCATATGAAAAGCTGCCAAGTAGCTCGACATTTACTATTACAGGCTGTACATTATTATATGTTTCTCTCACATTTACCTGTCTCTGCAAGTATTTACATTACTTGTATTATTAACACAAAATTAATCTAACTCCCCATTCCCAACCACAGTATGTTCATCAACGACGTCAATGACAACGACGTCGACGACATCGCGGCACGACCCCGAGCTGCTCCGGTCGGAGGTGACGCAGGCGCGCGGCCGAGTGGCGCAGCTTCGCAAGGAGCTGCGGCAAGCTAGGGCCGAGGTCGCCAGCGCACGTCGCGGAGTGGATACTCTTGCTGAGTAAGTATACATACTGTTTATAGGAGATGATTAGAATAATAGCTTAGGTAGTCAGCAGTAGTCGTGTGAATATGCTACAATATAGGTAGCAAGGAAAACATGCTATAAAATAGAAAATAAATAGCTTGTCATATGGATGTAATAATTACATTCCCTTTTCAGAGTGGAGCAAAAAATAAGTTCCCAGCAAGGATGCTACAACATTACCGAAGCTCAAGCCATCATGACTGAATTGAAAAACATTCAGAAATCCCTCACCTCCGGGGAGAAGGAAAGGGCAGACCTCATGCAGTCGTTAGCGAAACTTAAGGATGATCTAACGAGACTGCAACTGGGAGACGCATCACCTGACCTATCTACCCTCTCCCTCCCTCAGGAGAAACTTAGCACTGCCTCCCAAACCGACCTCTGTGCGGACCTGGTTCCAATCGGCACAAGACTAGCTGAAATGGCGCGGGTTCGCCTCCAGTACGACGAAGCCAGGAAGAGGATACAGCAGATACAGCAACAGCTGGCAGACCTCGAGGACAAAGTCCAACCTGGACAAGCAGAATCTGATAAAGATAGATTACTACTCTTCCAAGAGAAGGAGCAGTTGCTAAGAGAGTTGAGGAGTATAACTCCAAGAACGAGATCTAAACAGGAGATGAGTGAGATCCAAACGGAGTGTAAGAGATTAGAGCAAGACCTGAAAAACGCATTTGAGATGTCGAACAAGTGTATTGCTGATCGACTGAGGTTACATGAGGAGAAACAACTCTTGTTACAGCAGTTGAAAGACGCTCTAACATCAATGACGACATTAGAAGGACAATTAAAGACCTTATCAGCAAGTACCTTATCAGTGTCTAGCAGTTCGAGCTTAGGGTCCCTTTCTACAGCAAGTAGTAAAGGCTCCCTAAGTTCAGGAATCAGTTTTACTGATATCTATGGCGGACCACAAATCGCCACGTCGTTCCAAGTTGACAAGCCTATCGATATGGTCGATTTGCATCGAAGAGTTGAAAGGTGAGCGCGAAATACTTTTCTCCATTCAAACGTCAATGTAAATTATTATGAACACGTTTTGCGATACATCAAGCCAATTTATGTATCGGTCAGATAGGTTTATGCTAATTCTTCGCGATTTAGAACCTTTATCATATAGTTATATATGATGTTTATATTAACGTTAGACAATGGTTTATCTTTCTTACATCGATTCAACTTTCTCAGTCCAAATATTTGCAAGCTATCCCAAAAAGGAATACGCCTGCAACTTTGTACTTTCTCCTAGGATTACCAAATCACTGCATTGCATGTCTTTTCCTATAAGGGAAACCGATACAAGTTTCGACATACTTACCATTGTTTTTATAATTCATTTGACATTTTAATTCTTAGATTTATAGATAGGCGAATATGGATCTAAAAAGTTCCGTTTGTTTTTGCTTAAGGCAAAGTTCTAATATTTCTTTGAAGATATTTATAGAAGAGGTTTCTTTCACCAGGTTATTACGGGGTACAAGTTACAATGCGGACAGCGCGACTCCTGGTGCCAGCAGTTCGCCATCACAACCCTCGTTGTCTCCAAGAAGCAGTTTGTCTTCAGCAAGCCCACCACCTCCTCCGCCACCTTATAATCAGGTAAGATACCAAAGGGATCTTCGATTACTGTTTTTATTATCTAAAGCGTACCTACATCAAAAATTCACAAAGTAATAATAATAATTCCAGCCTATTAACCTCCCACTGCTGGGCTCAGACCTCTTCCCATCAAAAATCCCCATAATATTCAAATAATTGCGAACCACCTAAATGTTTGGCCTATATGACTTGAACCCGCATTAAATTCTGCAAAGATAGTAAGTGGCACACGGCTATCCCTAAGTTGTTTTTGCTACTCACAATACATGCGGTTTTTTAGAAAGTTTAATGATGTTATTTTATCAAACAACAACAATATAAACTGGCATTAAGATTATTAATATCAAACCATATGTTTCTGTAAAAAAATTAAGCCATAAACAAAAGAAATAATTTATAAAAGAATTCGCATCGGTTATGGTCTGATCATAACTTGTATTTAATGTTGATTAAGGAAAATCCCTGCTATAATCAACATAAACAATTTAGCTTAAAGATGAAAGCGTGTGAGATTGTGATTTTACACAATTGTACACAGTTGCCGTTGATCACTATCGTGGCACAGTGTCGAATCGCCGTACTAATTCATAAAACATTGTTTTTTGTAATATTCGAAACGAAATAATATGATTTTTATTTAGGGAGCGGAAAATTTTCTTTAAAAGACACTCGAATATCCAAAAAATCTTATGTTTAAGCATTAAAAGTTATTTTGTAAGTAATGTTTTATGTTATGGTGTATGAATTATATTTTTTGTATGTTTATTTTTAGGTGGAAAGGCAAAGACGGCAACAGAGAGAGTTAGAAGAGAAGTTAGCAGAAATGAGAATAGGTGTCGCCACCGGACTGAACGAAGTCACAGGACTTGCTACAAGTATGTATAATATTAATTTTATTTTTATTCGTAACATTTAAAAGTAAAAATAAATTTGTCCATGTGAAATTAAAAATAAATTGCTCCGCGATTCTTCCTTATACAATAAAAATATCATAAGTGTTTTGTTGGAAATCTCAAAGGTGTGAGTTTTGATACATAGTATACATTTTTAATCAGTGTTCTAAAATTATGGTTTTGCCTGTCCCGTACTGGACTCACTTTAAAATCTTGTATACCTTCCATATTTCAGGCAAATAAATGATTTACTAACTACTTAGTTAATAAAGAATGTAAACCAAAAGAAAAATCAATTTAAATAGCTTATAAAATATTGAAAACCCTTAGTCATTTCCAAACCAGTTAATAGATTTTACAATCAGTCACTGTATTGATCCCCAAACATGATCGTTGCCCATTTTATCCCTTCAAACACAACCTAACCATATACCAATCAGTTCCAGTACAACTGCAAGGCCCCGGGCGGCCGTGCGAGCCTCTCTCGCCGATCTCCGAGACGCCGCCGCCACCGCTGTCGCCCAGAACTCCCTCGTCTAGTGGTCAGTACATACACTTACTTATTTATTTATGTTGGTTTAGATAAGCACAAAAAATGGAGAAGTAATGGTTAGAACGCCCTCAGTGATTGAGAATTAAATTAGTTTGTCGGTGCTGGGCAATCAAAGATCAAACTAAAATCAAAATGGTAACTAAATGTAATTATAAAACGATCCGATAGAATCCGCTTTAAGTAGTTTTAGTACAAAAATCAAATGCAATGTAGTTTGTACTAAATAGTGACTGGAATCAAATATTATAATTAGAAGTATGGTTATTTGTTGTAAGATATTTATTACACAAGAGAAATGAGAATATAGATATTTAGGCAAAAATAAGTTGATGCAATTTCAGTCCAAATTATTTTAAATATTTGCGTTAATTACAATGAAAAATCTAAGCATATCTTATATACGCTTAAAATTCATAACCCGCATACCTTTTTTGCCTCATTAACACAAGCTTAATTAACTATTTATACACAGGTACAAACACTAGATCTGTGTCTGCGGCAGTGAGTGACGAGTCGGTGGCTGGCGATTCCGGCGTCTTTGAGGCGGCTCAGGCGGCCAACGATCCTTCTAACGCTGGTAAAATATACTTTATGTCTATAGCAATAAGTATCAAATTAGTTTGACAAGAGGTGGTGTTGATCCTTCGAATGTGAGTAAGCTAATTTAGACCGTATTTCCAAAGAGATAGGTACGTAATTTGGTTAGCGAAGGTAGATAAGGATACGGCAAATGCAAACGAATTTATACTCTATTGTTTGAGAGTTAGGGGTTGTAATGCTTTGTGTGTAAAGGTATTTGGGACAGGTACACAAATTATTATATTGTTCTTAATTTTTTTCGTATCCTTTGTTTATGATTACGGTTTTACCCACGTGCGTATTTTTGGAATGTCGAATTTGAGCTTATTATGTTGGGAATGGAATTTTTATTCTTTTTTTTACTGGTACGAGTAATAATAGGTGTTTTATGTATGGTATTTTTTTGTTGCAGTGAACAGTGCCCAAATTGAGATTAAGTTGCGATACTGCGTTGAAGAGAGTACGTTGGAGATTGGTATCTTGCGCGCGCGCAATCTGCACGCGTTGTTTATCGATATCGGTACTCAAGTGTAAGTATACGATGTTTTTTATTTATATGCTTTTATTATTATTCTGATAATAGTCAATAGCAACAGTCTAGACTGAGACTGTAAAAATTCAACCTAATAATGTAATTCTTATATTGATATAAAGGGTGTTAACGAAACGGTATCTCTGGTGAGCTCTAATAGTCAATTTCCCCTTATGTATTTTGCTGTAAGCTTACCTAACTTAAGTATTATTTAAACAGTGGCTTCGTAGCCGCGCTAGTAGCTAGCTTTTAGGATTCAACAGTCAATTTTTAAGCGGTTCGTGAGCATCTTGCGAGCTGTTTGTGTAAAGCTCGTTCGGTGCGCATTCGTTAAGGTGGGTATTCACTATGTTCGCGCTACAGCAGCGCTCCGCGCTCTTGTGACTGCTCCTGGTGGTGGGTACGTGCGCGAACATGAAGCGTGAAACGTTGCACGCTCCGTGGCAGGCGCTCTGACTCGTGTTGGTTTTTAGCGATTTGAGATTCAGAAGCAACAAGAAAAGAAGTGATAATTCAGTCTTTTCTTGTTGCATGTAGAAGTGCGCGCGACGTATTCATTGGAGCAGTTGTAGGAGCGCGGAGCGCTGCTGGAGCGCGAATGTAGTAGATACCCACCTTTAGATTTAGACGCACCCTTATATATCGTGTTTTGTGTTACATGTATCTTACCGTCATATACCTCCACAGTGGCGTAGTAGGCGCGCTAGTAGTGGGCGGCGGTGGAGTAGTATGGCGGGCAGCGGGCGCGGCGTGGCGCGGCGCGGCGCTGGCGTGGCGACACGCGCACTCCGCGCCGCTGCCGCCGCACGCCCTGCCCGCCGCCACGCTGCAGGTCAACCTCACCGCCGGCGCTGAGTGCCTGGTCAGTACCAAACCTTAACACCTATAACACACACATACATGCACGACGAATCCAGACATCAGAGGAAAGTGGCGGCCGGGTAACACCTGAAGTGATGACCACGTACACTCTGTCAAGAGTGCTCCTGACAACGAAGAATAAACCTCCCACTATTGGCCACAGACCTCTTCCCATATAGAGATGATCACGCTTGCTCACGGATTGGCGATTGCAGATTCCAATTTTTGGAATCACTCGTCCTTATCATTTATAAATTATGCAATACGTAATTTTGTGTAGAATTTCACCTTACCTACAAATTACATACCAAACTTGTCCTTTATTCCTAACAAGAAATTGAAGTATGAACCAAAGGGACGAACTCATAAAATTCTATAGATAACCAAACATATGTTATTATGATGAAAACTAGCCAAATTCGAGTATTCGGCGTCCAGTCTTGAGTGCCATGTGACAAACCCACAAGGCGAGAGCGATTTCTTTCTGACCACCACTACTCAAAACCAATCCCACTCACAAACACATCCATATTCTAATATCCATTTATCTTTCAGGGTTGCACACAAGTGAGCCTAGCGGACTTCGAACCCGGGACCGTCACTCAGAAGTGGTATAACGTGCTGAGCTTCAGGTGCATGAGACGGGACGAGAGTTCTGATGAGTCTACTGTCATATCGTCTCAGACTTCCACGCTTACGAGGAATAGAGGTAGGAATATAACCTAGTAATAATTTTGAATGTTAGTTTAAATATTAGGTACGTAAAAACTGTGATTTATTGATATTCCCATGCGATACGGCTGAAATGTTTCCCCATGATGAAATTCTCTCAATTAGCAAGCATTTTGTATAACTTAAAAGAGTAATGTTCAGTATTGAGTTTGAATTGTGACATTGGTCGACAAAAAAAGTTCTTTTAATATCAATTATTTAAATACATAAACTACAACATAATTAATTTCCAAAATACTTGTCTCGGTTAAATCTTGAACAAATTAACTTCTCTATATTGATTTGCCTATGTTTGATGAAAATCTTGAAGTAAGATATTAACCGGAATATTTTCATGTTATAGGACCAGAAAGTATGACGGGTGCAGAATGCAATGTAGACTGCGGCGACAATTCAGCATCGGAAGACGAGGAATCTAGAGAGCCACTAAATCAGGTAAACACTTATAATTGTACCAATCATGTGTTACCATAAATTGTTCTAGTTTTTACTTTGAAGATAGCATTTATTGATTTTATAACTTATATAATTCTGTGTATGTAGTGTTTAGACCCTAATTTTCGTCAGTGACGGAAAAGGATGCCTACACAGGGTGATTTTTTAATCACCAGCCTTTTCACCCATGAATGTGTGGGTGTTTTCTACCCATGGCTGTTCTACCCATGAATAGGAACAACTTTCACACTATATTTTTTTAGTGATTTCAGAGTTCGTCCCGGAGTGAAAGTTGTTCCTATTCATGGGTAGAACACCCAGTAAAAATTTGGCTGGTCATTAAGAAATCACCCGGTATACATAGAAACATCCCTATGACCAGACAGAGACCAGACAACCCTATCCCTTATTACAGCAGCCTATACACACTTGAATATCTCTATACTGTACTTGTTTTGACGTATGCGATTCAAAGCCCTTTATTTTAAATGAAATGGACAAAAATTACACAGCAAAAAACCTGCAATTATTTGAGAAAATTATCAAACTTATGTCCTTCACAGATAGTGGAAGAGGATTCATTCGAGGAGTACATTCCGGAGGAAGACATAGTGTTGGAGGAGGAGTTCCTGCACCCCGCCACCGCCGAGAAGGAGACCAACACCGAGTGCAACTTCTGTCCCGAGGGGGCCAGGCAGCTGCATAGAAGGTATGTAATCATTCGAGGCGTAAGCCTTTTTGTAAGGTGTAAGGACTTTTTTCAAGGCATTTTGTTAGGAAAATGTGTACGAGTTGTAGCAACGAGCAGCCTTTGTGTTAGGCGATTTTTTTTTGGTTTAGGGATCAACGCCTTTTTATAAGGCAATGGAGGATGAGGCCTTTTTGGAGACTCATGTACTCTTGTATTTTTATATTAATAATGTATGGGTTAGTTATGGTATGGTGGAGGATGTTAATAATTATTAAGGTGATGGTATGTTGTTGATGAAATCTGTACTTTTTTAATGTTAAGCGCTGTAAATAGCCTTAATTTTACTATATTGATGGTGTCATATATTTTTATCGAAAGCATATTGAGGTACAAAATAATTTATAACAAAATAAAAATGTTGTTAAATCGTTTATTGACTTAAAGAAACCAAGGAAAAATAGACCTAAAGTCCAAGGCAATTAGGTTAAAAGCTTACTAACCTCGGTGTCGGGCTACAATATGATTTTCCTCCCAGATATATGAAGTTGAGGCGAGCTGCGGCCGACGGGCGCCCTCAGCCGCCGCCGCTAGAGAAATAATATATACCCATCCTTGTACATAGTTGTATATAGGTATGTTTACATTGTGTGCTTATGGTGGACTGCATATACATATATATATACATATATACCTTAAATAATCATAGAGTGTTGAGACGTGTGGAATTGTGCACTTCATTGCATAAATATTTTGCAGATGTTTTTTTTTGAGTTACAATTTAAGTCATTTTTTGTTAATGTGGGTCTGATTTTGTTTTTACAAAAAATTGTTTGTTTTTTTTTGGACAAGCAAGAAAATCAGTTTTGGATTGAGTCAAAATTATTGTATACAGCCTATATTATTCCATAGTAGGACATAGGCTCATTAAGCCATTATTCATTGATTTTTCTACATCATAAAGGCATGCTAAGTCAAAGGATATAATATTGGCAACATTAAATCACTTAGTCGCAATAAAATTATCGTTAGAACATTAATTAACATCAGCAGAAAAATAATAATAATTCACAAGCTTCTTAAGTTAAAGACAAATTATGAAGACATTTTTGATAGAACCTCAAAATCAGCCCATTCTAGTGTGTGCAATAATATTTATGTAAGGAACTCTTGGGTATGTCACCCTGCATGTGTTTAATTCATAAGACATACACGAGTGTTATGTGCATGAAACAAGCATGAAAAGTGGCACAATGTGGATGTATCTTAATTGTTACAGAATTCCTTATTTACGTCGATTTTATAAAACTTTACAGAAGTAAATTAAAATATTGTAAACATGGTAGTTCATGTTCATTTATCGCATTATTTCTACACTGACAAAGTTTTAATTATGACAAAGTTTTTTATAAAATCGAATAAGTATATAATCATCCAACTCTTATCCCCTGTGTCTGAAGGGCTGATCAACCAATTCTTTTGTCAAATCAACTGATCACAACTGTGATTGGTCAACCAAAAGTCTTACAATCGCAGCATTTGACATTAAATTTGACAGGTGATTTGAACTGTGTTTATCAACATTTCAGAAACAAGACCGTTGATTACCATTTTTTTGTGTGTTCAGTATTTCAGAAACCTTGGCTTTAATTTACTATTTTGAATTGTAATTAATATTAATCGTATATTATTTATATTATAGAAAGAGTCAGCAAGTGAGCGCGAGCCCCGCCGAGCCGCTCGCCACCATTAAGAGGTCACAAACGTTCTCCCCGCAGCCGCAGAGCATCGCCAAAGCACAGTATATATGCAGGTAATATTACTATAATCATTTTGTTACTGTTACTATCGGGATAGTTGTCATTCAAAAGAAGTGTTTATTGCTTGAAGACAATCATTATGTGAACTAGAGTTTTAAGTTAGGCAGTATTTAAATGTAGGAGTCGTTTGCCAGTCCTATGCACGTTAAACTCATATCACTTCTTATCAACTATGCATGTATGCAGTGAAGAGTAAATATCGTAAATGGGTTAACCAGATTTTTTGAGTGGAGACTTGACCTAGAGCGTTTTCAGTTATTTTCAACTGTTTAACGATTTGATCAGTTCTTCGGCAAATGAACTTGAGTACTTGGTTTGTGGTCTGTAAAGTTATGTGGCTACGGATATTTATTTTGGACATGAACTAAAAGTGTAATGTTTTCTTCCGTAGACTGAACCGCTCGGAGTCGGACTCGTCGATGGCGGCGTACGCGCGGCGCGTGACGTCACGGCCGCCGCCCGCCGCCGGCATTCCCTTCGACCGCAGCGTGCGCGAGAGGCGCTCGCTCAGGTAACATACCATTTATTAAACTCACTTATACGTTTTATCACTCGTATACCAGTCTAGTCAAGACAAGTAAAATGGCTCTTACTCAAAGTCGCACATATTGTGTTGACCTATTTTGTTAGCAAAGGGCACAAACGCGAAAAATTTCACTAATTTTCTTCGTTATATAGAGCATAAAATATTTGAGATACTGGAACTCTCTTTGACGCTAAACTTGTCATAGTATATACAAATCGCAAATAAAACAGCGTAACTAATAACTAGTAGGTAATAATAATTTTTAACTTTCTAACATCTATTATGTTCCTGCCTCTATATCGTCTTAAGGGTCGCAATATGCCTTTTGACATTAAGTACGCTTGTGTATTTCACACTGAATGTATCTCCCACCAAGTAAATCCACTATCAAAATCAAATAAGCTCTTTCAAAACGTCAAATGACTAGGTGCAGGTTTCGAAATGTCATTCCTACCCAGGAAAACCGCCAAAAACTCCATCGCTTACTCTATACAAGCATAAAACTAAAAGACTCACCCGTTCACAGATGGGGCCGCAGCGTGAACGCGGGCAGCGGGCGCGGGCGCAGCGCGAGCTGGCGGCGCTCGCGCACGTCGCTCGACCTCGCGCTCGACCTGCGCGCGCAACACACGCGGCTACACGATCTGAGGACTGACATCGCCAACTTAACTGCGCTTAAGAAGAGGTATGTTATCTTTATTTATTTATAACACCTTACATCTATCATTACAGGTTACCCTCATTCAATAGATGAAGTAAATCTAAATTACACTAAGCACATAATATTGTCAGTTTCCACCACGACTTCTGCTAAGTTTTGAACCACTTGTTATATTATTGCTTTAGAAATTATGCAGGTGAAGAAGAATTTTTGTCAAAATATCCCTAAGTAAAAACTGGAATGTCACTTGATAAGATCTTTTGTTTGATGAAAAATAATATAAGAAGTGTTGTCGGTCACCCGTGACCTACGTAGTGTTCAAAGGTTTTAGTACACAAAAAATGTTGTTGAATAATGATTTTAGGTTGACACTTGATAGGGACTTGTGTGCTAACGTAATTTGGTGAAGTAAATGCTAACTGTATGAATTCCGATTTATATATATTTTTTTCGTCCGCCATTAAGATATTTGTGCCTTTTTATTGTATTGGCTTAAATAAGGATTAATGTAACACTTGTACGCGATTTTGTTCGTACAACAGCGCACGTTGCTTTAACGCACAAAACTGGATGCGTAAATGAGTAGCCTCGCCGCACACAATGAGCTTGGTGAGGTTCGGCTGAAAGCCTCTAGTTCGCTGGCCCACTATTGTTCGTCGGTCACCGGTGACCTACGTGGCGCTCAGAGGCGCTTAGGGGCTTGAATACTGTTTTTTTCTGAACGCATTTGCTGACCACAAATTCCTTGAACAGACTAGAAGAAGCGTACACCCGCGGCGACCCGGCCGTGGCAGCGTGGGTGGCGGAGGACGATACTCTCCGGCGGCTGGTGACGCCGGGCGAGCCGCCCGCCGACCGCGCGGCGCGCCTGCTCAGCCGCACCTGCCGCGAGATCTACCGCCTCCGGAAGTCGCGCCAGGGCGGCCGGAAGCCTGACCTCGTCACCTTCAAGTGAGTACACTACCTACACACACACATACACCTCACATACAGACTAGAACCAATTAGAGTCGTGGACGGCACGCGCAGGCGACGTGGCCGAGCTACGCGTCATTATCGTCAACGGCGAGCGAGACGACACTCTTATAACAGAATCTATATAATTGGCAATAAACCAACCAATCTTCCACAAGCAAACCGAACATTTTGGCCATGACTAAGTTATTCACAAACGATATGAGAAATTTCGAGAATCGGTACTATAATCCATTCATGACATCTCTTCAAAAGATATGTTCCAAAAGCAAAGCACTTAAGATTTTTCCTCAACATAACTAACAAAATTTCTCTCCTCTCCCCAGGGAAAAGATGGCGTTCTTCACTCGCACGAAATCCACCATCCCTTTACTACCAGGAGAAGACGGCGACGAGATTCTCTCGGAAGACGACTGGGAGGAAGATCTAGAAGAACGGAGAACACCAGACGGCAGGTCTTCTAAAACATCGTACGAGCTGCGCAGAGACATCCCTACCGCCAACCAGGAGCCTACAGAGGTGGTCGAATGTAAGAACCCTTGTTTAAACACCCTCGAGACTCTCGACACTTTAGACACTTTAAACACTTTGGACCCTTTGGACACTTTGGACACTTTGGGCACTTTGGACCCTGAGTTTGAAGGGCAAGAAGCGAAGGATGACGCTAAGACTGATGAGGTGAGGTATGAGTTTGTTGTTGATAGAGTGCTCGGTGTACAAGTTTGAAAGGTGGGGCGTTTGGGCGGTTGGCGCGCGAGTTTGGTTCCCGGCTTGGTGACTTCACATTTGTGTTTTTGCCTTTGTAAAGGGGGTAATTTTGGAAAGTGATTTGAGCAAATTGTGGGATGTTGAAAGCAATTTTGTTCAAGTTACTTGCCGATAGCTACATTGCTCTATTTTGTGATGCATATACAAATGTGAAGTTATTAGGCTTGTTTCATAATGAGATTAAGTATTTAATGGTTTGTAATAATTTCAAGAAAATAAGATGAAATAAAAATTCCATTTTTGTAGGAATATGTACAGTTAATTAATTGTGCTAAACATACAAATTATCATCGCAATTCTCGTGTAATTATTATAGACCTTGAACTTTAAATGCGCTTGTTAACGAAACTCGCGGCGCCAACCGATTCGAAACAGCTCTAGTATGACCTATGGCAAATATGGCACCATATAAAATTGCAAATATACATTATAATTACTGTGATCATTATTGCCTATTGAGATTTTTCTGGATCGAAGACTGAGCGAGAACTTATATATGTGTTATTGGTTATATATATATCCGGACTCTAATACCTGTACGTACGTGCAAATAGAGTGCCATAACGTTAAGATTACAATATTGAATCTTATTCATTTTTATACCATTTTATATATTGTATGTACAAATATTGAACAAAATTTTTTGAATGTTAGTACCTCTGTAAACAAGTATGATTTGATATAAATCCCGTCCATATATAGGCATATTTATGTATTAATTGTACCTATTATAAATTAGTATAACACAAAATATATTTATAAAATTGCAACACATTTTTCAAATATTGATATTACAAATGTTGCCAAGTCAAAAAGTATTTACTTGTAGTTCAGGGGTAAATTGTGCCTTTTAATGATTGGTGCCTGATATGAAAGCCTGCGATTGTGCCATAATGGCATGCCAGACGGGGATAAATAGGTACAAAGTAGTTGTATGAGTCACAAAATGTATGCCAAACATATTTTTTTATTGTAATTAGAACATAATGTGGGGTTACGATCACTTTGTAAATAAAATACGTAAATTTGCGTACCCACCGACTAAGTTCATCTGTAGATAAAATAAAGAAAAAAAAACTAAAATAATTTTTGCAAAAGAAATAATGATTGCAATTATAAATCATTTCAAATTTAACTATTCATATTTGAGACAATAATTGCATTTTAATTGCCAACAGTTTTATTTTGAATTGCAAAAGTTATATCTCATTAGGGTTTCCTCCACCGAATATGTAATTTGAAAGGCCAAAAAGAAAGCTTTGTACATAAGTAAGGCTTGAGTTAGTGGAGTACTGCCCTACTGTCGACCATCTAAACAATAGTAAATCCAAGTAAATAAAACATTGTCTTCACAAAAAACGTGCCTTAAAAATGTTCTATCATGTACCAGGCACTTAGAATTGCTTAAAAGTGCAATATTCTACGTAATATCAATAGTTTAATATTCCATGTGTTAACAGATCTGAGTTTGTACTGAACATTTGTCTCACTCATTATTAAATTATCATTTAAATATCTTTAATTATAAACGACGGTTTTTTGGGACAACCCTAAAATTTTCCTTTCTATTAATTTGTCACTCAAATTTATCAGTAAAGGATTCTATTAGCGTTTATAAATAAAGACTTAATTTAATTTATTGTGAATTAAAATATATCAACTCTTTTATTAATTACATTTTATTTAAAATGTTCGTGTTTTAAATAAGTTGATATATTTTGTGTACTCAATATTTATGCTAGAATTACTTGTACATTTTGTACATATCATAATTTAATATTATTATTCTAGTTTAAGAAATCTTTGTAAATAATCTGAATAAAAAATACGATATATAAAAGAATTTGCATATCTGAATTTTGACTTTATGACTATTATTATTTCTTATTAATTATGTAGCAATATTAGTCGATGTTAAGTATTTTTTTAACAAGAATACAATAGTCTCTTAGTAGTAATCTTTACGTAATGTTACATTTTTGTAAAAAATGTATATTTTTTATTATAATTATTTACTTGGAGTTTTTATACATAGTGTAATTGTTACTGAGGTGAATTTGGATTTGCCAAATTAATATAAGCCTTGTTTTAATTCTTCCATTAAAATAAAGGGGTCATTATATTTTGTAAAAATGCCAATACAATTCATACAAATGAAAATAAAAATTATAAATTAATATATTTTTGTTTGATTTTATGTCATTACCTTAATAATCATAGGTAACCAGGATAAACCAGTGAGAGCTAAAAAAGGATCAGAAATGTACCACCCATAACGACCAATTTAATGGAGACTACAGGAAAAAAATCATACCTAATACCTAACATAAATTAATTGCAAACATTTACACCGATTACACTCGATTGTGTATTAATAAAGAATTATATCATTAAGACTAAAGAAGATAATAAATAATAAAGGTTAGATAATTACACTTGGTAAATTTTAAATGTATTAGGTAAACTTATATTATATTATAAGTTGCCTGCAAATTGACGTCGACACATACACTAAGGTACACCTATATTGCCACTAATTTAATTCCCTGATAACCAAAGCTTTACATAAGTATAAACTTAACCTTATCTCGCATACAAACTTAACATTTCTAGTATACCACAACAAAATTATAATAAAAATTATCTAACACGCAATCTAAAACATATACATATCATCACGCCTGTATCCCCGAAGGAGTAGGCAGAGGCGTACCAATGTACACCCACAGTTCGCCGATATGTTTTAGGTCCCATGTAATAGGGGGCGAGCCTATTGCCACTAACCGGGCACAAATCCAAACTCCGACCTGCCACTGAGAATTTCATAGAAAAACCCAATAACACCTTGGTCGACCCGGGAATCGAACCCAAGACCTCTAGCGTAGCAGGCGTGCTTAGCACCACTAGGCCAACGAGGCAGTCCAAAAACTACTGAAAATATAATCAAAACTTTCATAACTTTACTTACAGATCAATATCGGATAAAACATCATATACAATACAACACACATCTATTTATGGATGAAAATAGTCTTTATTACAATAGAATAAGGTTGCTTTTGGTCAGTACAACACACGTCTACTTCTTGACATTAAAGTCGCCTTTATTACAATGGAAAAAGGTTCATTTTGGTGAATACAACACATGCCTAGTTATGTATTAAAATCGCCTCTATGACAATGTGTTAAGGTTGATTTTGGTGTGGCTTTGATAGTAAAGGGATAAGGTTGATTGTACTGTACAATCATTAGGACTTTGCATACGACAAAGTATGTAACTACATGATTGGAGGCGCGATTGCTTTACTGAGGCAGGGGTTGTCAACATTTAGTAAGTATGTATTGAAAAAATCACGTCAATAAGAAATATGTTTTTTTCTTAGATTTACTATTGGTTTGTTTTGCTTGCAGAACATTATTACCATAGGATGGTTATTTTAGTTAATTTAATAAGAATTATATTTTATTTGAAACACAATAACATTTCTGCTGTCCAAACAAATCTACCAATTTCAATCTGACCTGAAAAAAACTTAATATAATTTATGTTATAACTTAAAATACTATTAAATACTTTATGAACGTCAACACTTCAGTTCAAACAAAGTGAGAAGCCTTATTAGCCCACATCTCACCACTTCCTAAATCTATTAAAAACAGAGTAATTTAGGCTTTTTTATAAATCAGATGCGAGTATAATATAGTAAACAAAAATATTAGCATTTAAGTAAAATAAATTTAATATGTAAGTACGCCATTATTGTCACGTGAATTAGACCACTTTTATCGTAAATTTTAATGTTAATGTATGATATGTGGCTGTACTTTTTATTAATAAATAAATAAATTAAAAAACCTTTCGCATCATATTATCTTTATCTTTCTTACCGAATGTTTAAAACCCCTGCACCAAGTTTACCTTACAGATTTAACCAACTATAATCGGTGTCGGCAGCTACCACTAAATACACATAATTATAGAACAATTGCCTTACTTAGCCCAGTATTATCGCAAAAGATAATATGCTCAACAAAATATAGCGTTGAAAGGGTCTTTTAAAATGTAGCCTACAATTTATTTGCGAAAACTAAAGGATTTTTTGAAGTGGAAATTATTGATAGGGAGTGCTACGAAAATTCTCGGGCTATATTTTAGAGACTGCTTCAGCCCATATTAATGAATAATTTTCTGAAAGGAAATTATAGTCAATTTACAAAAAAACAGCTACAAAAAAATATCATCAGCTAATTAAAATTAGTACGGCATGTCCATTTTTTTTCTCAGAATAGTCGTCATTATTACTAGAAGGAAGTTGTTATTAAAATTTATATATGTCGAAGCTTTATTTCATAATGTAACGGTTACTTCTATAGCACCCTGTATAAGTAGTATCTACTGTGGTTAGCAATTTGCTTAAGTAGTATTAATAATATACTGCACTATGAAATCTGTGTATTTCTCGGTAATGATAGTGCATGGGATCATTTATTTGCTATCACTACCAACTTTAAGATTTTGATTTTTAAGATTAAGTCGTAAAAACCAGTCTGTAATTGCCTTACAAAGGCCTTGTCTACAGAAGGAAGAAAAATTTTGCTCCACGCTTGCATACATCTGGGTATTTCTTCTATAAAATTGTTTTAACACTATTTCACGTCTCAATACTCAATTTGTCTATTTCACACTTTAGGATTATCCGAGTTTTGAATAATACAAGGCTGTTTTTCCTTATAAATATAATACCAGCCTACAAACGTCCCACTGCTGGGCACAGGCCTCTTCCAACATAGAGATGGCACGAGTATTGACCACCAGGTTTCCGCACGATATTTTCCGTCACCGTTTGTCAGAAGTGCCTTTAGAATAATTAAGAAATTTTGAGAAACACATAATTTTGAAAAAGTCGTATAACCAATAAAAAAATCTTGTTGTACTTATATTTTCTTGATGATTTAAAAGTCAGGGTATCAATCTTGCCCAGGTTTTGGTGTTAAATTTAATATTACGTAATTATTATTTGTGCCAGAGGGATCCTTCACGATATTTTTATTATATATCCAGACCTATTAAAACTTATTACTTACGCAGTTTTTACTGTTCTCGGTATAGTTTATATTGCCACCTTAAAATAACATAAAATATAAACACGTGCGTGCTTTTCAGAAGCAATGAGTTGGCCTTTTTATAAGGGTCATGTGGATTATAAGCTAGTTTAATGTGATTTGTTATTTATAACTTAATAAAAGGTAAGTATTTTATAAGTCTTATGTTTAAAAAGGTAGATATGTGAATAAACATAGCCAATCTTATCAAGTTTAAATTGCTTTTTATTGACTTTAAAAGGGCAGTATAAAAAAGTTATGCACAACAATTAAAATAAAAACCCTGACCTACTAAAACTAAAACATTACCTACCTAAGTTCAGTATGTAATCGATCAAAAAAAAAACAAGTTATAACAAAAATAAAAAACATCTTGGTATCTTAAAATGCTAACACAATGTAGATAATGCTACTTACCTATTACCGCCAACAATACTATCCCACTAAAACAATTTGGTACCAACAGGAACGCAAAGCAGACTTAGTATAATTCCAGGTACCTACACGACAGGACGATATTCAAATACTTACCTAAAGGCACATGTTACTGTAGGTAATAATAATAATAATAAATAATAATAAAGTTTATTTCATATCATATTTGGTTTACATTGCTTGTCGAGGAGTCTCCATTTAAGCATGGAAAATGCCTGTAGTTGAAGGCTCCGCTCTTCCCTACTTAATAGTCTTGAGCTTTATACAATATTATATGAAATCTAAAAAAGAATAACTAAAAAGTGTGGTGTATGTGTGTGTGTGTGTGTGTGTGTGTGTGTGTGTGTGTGTGTGTGTGTGTGTGTGTGTGTGTGTGTGTGTGTGTGTGTGTGAGAGTATGGGAGAGAAAGAGAGAGTATGGGTGAGTGCTTTAAGTAAACGAACGTTAAATAAAATTTTATTATTAATTCACACATTGCAGAAGTGCTTCTGTATCATTATAGTTTAAGTTATGTAGCCATGTTATTAGCTTTTTTTTGCATTGGTATTGTTTTTTATCATAAATATACATTTGTTTGTTAATTTTATTGTATAAAGAGGCTGAACGTTTTTTAAATTGTCTACTGGCAAATTCTGTTTTAGTTTTTGGAACTTTTAATATGCGATGTTTATTTCTTTTCTTTAGGATTCTAGGATCATATGGTGTTTCTTTGTGCGTTTTGAGAATGACAAGTAGAATATACAACTTCCTAACTGTCAGCAGATTACATAAGTCATAGAGTTTGTCAGTGGAAAATATTCTTTTTTTAAAGTACATCACTTTAAGTATTGATCTTTGAGCGCGTTCTAGCTCTAGAAATCTAGATTTCGCTGCTCCACCCCATGCAGTTATGCAATACACTAAGATAGATTGGACCAAGGACACATAAATTTCGTTTATAAGATTTCTTTGTATCTTATTATTTTTGTTAACGCTTATGCTTTTTGGTATGATATATCTCAGCTCCTTGAATACCCATATAAGTTTTCTTACTCTACTCATCACTTGCTCCAATTGAGGATACCAAGAAAGACGCTGGTCAATAATCACTCCCAGATATTTTGCTTGAGCAACCTGTTGGATAGTAGGGCAATTGGAGCATGTTCTATGTGTAGAGATGTCGCATTTGTGAATTCTTAAGTTAAATTCTTTATCTGGTAGGAGTTGATTATATATATTAAAACAAATGTAATTGGTTTTGTTAGTATTCAGGGTGAGCAGATTTTCTTTTAGCCAAGCTGCAACTAGTGCAAGCCCTGCTTCCGCACTATTTTTAACGTCATCCCATGTTTTCCCTGTGAAGACGACAGCTGTATCATCGGCGTACGAAAATACTTTGGCATTGTTAATCTTCATATTGCACAGATTGTTAATATAGATTAAGAAAAGAGTAGGTCCTAGTACGCTTCCTTGTGGTACGCCGTATGATACATCCGCATCCCCCCCAACAAATTGCGCAAGTTTAACTTTCTGTGTTCTACCAGAGAGATAATCACTGAAAAGTGCCAGTGGTAATCCACGAACTCCGATGGATTCAAGCTTGTGCAGAAGAATGGGAATAGAGACGGTGTCAAACGCTTTTCTTAGATCTAGGAAGGCTGCTAAACATTTGTTTCCTTTATCAAGATGTTCTATTACTAGAGAACTTAGTGCCAGAACAGCATCTTCTGTAGACTTTTTTTGCCTAAACCCAAATTGCGAAGGTGACAGAATATCAAACTTATTTAGATACTGCAAGAGGCGAGAATTAATCAATTTTTCTATAATTTTTGAAATCGCTGTTAGAACAGAAATAGGTCGATAATTGTTGACATCGTCTCTATCACCACCCTTATGCACAGGTGTAATTATGGATTTTTTCAAGGGGGCTGGGAAGGCACCTTTTTGGAAGCACAGATTGGCAAGGTGTGTGATAATTGGTACAACTTCATTTCTTGCTAGCTTCAGGAAACAAGTGGGGATGTTGTCCCATCCAGGGGCACTATCTGATCGTAGATTCATAAGCGTACTACACACTTCGGATTCATCAGTTTCCAGAAGTGCCATTGAGCGCGTGAGAGATGGCGATTTGCTTAGGGGCTTGCTAAGGAAGTTAGTACCAGATACCATGTTCTGCGCCAGCTCCCTGCCTATATTTGCGAAGTATTTATTTACGAAATTAGCTGATTCTATGGGAGATGTTTTAACTTGTAGCAGTTCTAGGTTCTCGGTTCGTGAATTGTTAGTGTAAGTGATATTTTTAATGTTTTTCCAAAGCAGTTTATTATTTTTGATAGCATTTGTGATCTGTTCCCTATTATATTTTCTTCTTAACTTTCTTAGGAGATTATTGCAATGGTTTCTATACCTCTTAAATGTCAGTTTGGCAATTTCATTGTAAGGATCATTTCGTGCCTTTTTCTGTAACTCATTACGATTTCGGATACATCTTAGAAGACCTTGAGTAATCCACGGTTTCAATATGCGTTTACTACTTGGGATGGTGCTAGTTCGTGTATTAGTAGTCAATGATTCCGTGATTTTTTCTATTAGAGAGTTTGTAACTACACTTGGATCATCAATAAAAAGAAGTTCAGTTAAATTTTTGTTCTGCAAATATAGGAGAGCACTGTGAAAATCTATGGTTGTTTTAATTTTATCCCGATTGATTTTGTTTTTTGCTTTTGCCAAAGAAAGAAATGTAGTATAGTGGTCTGTAGTGGTAGTACGCAAAATAGCTAGTAGCTAGTAGGTAAATGCATATTTTCAGAGAATTACAAAAACACAACTCCGATAAAAGATTCGAGATAAATTCTAAAATCATTACGTACAATAAAAAAGGAAATTAATTATGGAGCCAAAATAACAGTAGTTAATACCTTCGTCCAGTAAGAACGGTGCACGCAAAGGGCCAATCCCACTATCTCCACTCACAATCGCTTAGATTACACTTGAAGCTAACGACGAATAGCTTATACGACTAAATACGGTGCACGGATTTTTTTCCTTAATATAGGTGCACTCAATAGTTTAAAAAATCGAAATAAGTATTAGATATCCTATTATCTTGTCCTTCGTGCCCTTAGACCTTTATTTATTTATTTATTTATTTAACATGGAAGACTTACAGCTAAAGTTAACATAATAAAAACAGTGTGTGAGACTGACAGCCAATTAAAAGTCTTCACTTCTTCATTATGTACGACTTAATGCGAGCTTATGATAATGCAGTTCTCGTAGCAGAATTTTGGGCCGTCACCAATGATATTTTAATAAACAGATATGTTATACACATATACATATACAAAACAATCGAAAAAAGTGTTCCGCGCAGCGCGGCAGCTAGCGAAAGAGATAGCGCGATAAAACCCATAAGAAAAAAAGAGACAAATAGTGTTGTTGTTAATGGCAATACGTCCCAATTAGGACGTTTTCGAGTCTTCACGATTGCACGCTTATAACATATCTGTATTAGAATATCATTGGCCGCCACTATATAAATAGATAGTGGCGGCATTTGCACTTCTACTATTCTTCTTTTCATCGACACGATAAGAAGAAGAATAGTAGAAGTGCAAAGATGGTGCTTATGTCTTAAGGAATCTTTGCCAGTAGAGAAACTTGAATGCGAGAGGAGAAGTCGCGTCGGGAAGATTGTCAGGCAACAGTGTGCTACTCAATTAATAAACAATAAAAGAAGAAATCTATACAAGTACAATTATGACTCCTGAAATGTGGGTAACGTACAAATTTTGGAGATCGTCACCGCTAAAAATAAGTAATAAGAATGACGAATATAGTAACTACCTTCAATTTTATTGTTAGTCAATATTTACGACTATTGTGGATCGATTAGAAAACATATTTTGTCGTCGATAAGATGGTCAGAGGTAGTCCCATAATAATATAAATGTAATTGAAGTCGGTTTTTTTTACATTAATGTGTAATATGTTTACCGGGACCGATAGTGCAGAAAAACGATTTTGTGAGGTTGTGTTAATAAAGGTTCTGGCGTCCAGTGATTAAATTAACACAAAGTGACTTATCTTCTCATTTTTTAACGATAAGAATTATTCAGTATACGTACAAGGACAGTGTAGTGTGTATTGTCATCAAAGTATGGGAAAGCATGGAAAATACACACAAAATTATCTACATTACGCATGGAGAGATGACACCGCAGCCGATGTAACTTGGTCGAAACGGCAAGCCTATAAAGGTATTTATGCATGTTCACGTTAATTTCCATTACTAAATCATGAAATTCATGAAGCGCTAACCTAACCTACCTATTGTTTATTTATTGACTCCCAGTTTTATCGTCAATACAATGTGCCTGAACATAAACAACGCGTATCATTGGGCTTTCGATTTCCATCCAATGAAAGCGCAACACTCAATCGCATACACCTACTTCATTATGACGTCATCAGGTCATTGTCCTACATCCAAAAGTCACGTACAACACCAATTTAAGATCACAAAATAATAAAGTATTCGTTCATGTCTGACTGGCCTGTTGGTCTAATGGTTAGTGACCCTGACTGCTATACCGGAGGTCGTGGGTTCGATTCCCACCCAGAACAAATGTTTGTGTGATGAGCACGATCATTTGTTCTGCGCCTGGGTGTAATTTATCTATAATATGTATGTATTTAGAAATTTATAAGTATGTTTATCAGTTGTCTGGTTACCATAACACAAGCTCTGCTTAGCTTGGGATCAGATGACCGTGTGTGAGATGTCCCGGAATATTATTATTATTATTACTTATTATTATAGTTAAGAAAAATAGATTCTGCGGTGGTATTCACAGTTGTCGTTTATATTATCCACTTATGTTGCTGTTATGTAATTTTGTAACCACAAGGTCCTATTAGGGTCATTTAAAATAATATGGCGGCTGGAATTAGATGTAATTACGTGTTTATTACTCGCATACGACATTAAAACACGAAGGTTTGTCAGGAGTAGGCTGAGAGACAAATTACCATTAGCGTCATTAGGATTTATCTCGGTTGCTTCATTTCGACGCATTCTTTATGGTCGCTAGTTAAGGTTTTTTTAGATCTGGCACTTTTACTGTACTATTAAATACATTTATCATAGTTTTACACTTATTTGTACATAACCATCGAAGATATAATATAGTTGCAGGGGCACAGGTTAAAATCTAAACAATATGATTTATCGAACAATTCAGATGACTAGTATTTTAGGAAAAACCAAATAGTCTTAAATCAGTTGGATAAACCACATACTACTCGCAATATAAAATTATCCATATTTCCGACTAGCATACTTTTTAATCGTCAAACCAGCCCGTTCTTTACTAAAGGTCTGCAGCTCTGTATTTCGCTTTAAATATTTAATTGAAAGTTGACTTTTTGAAATTATATACTTTAAGTTTTTTTTATTGGGAAGTTTTGTTTCTATCGTCAGACAAAGCTAGTCTTTTTAACCAATGTCTCAAAAAACAAAAGACGCACTGTTCCAAATTGAACGGCCTATATCCAGCAGCGTAGCGCACGCACACATCCGGCCAGGATACGGTTCATATAACCCAGATTGTAAAGCCAAAGCTAAAAGTATTTTTATTCCGCCACCTTGGGGTGAAACTAATTAGGAATTTTCGTCCACTTACCGCCTACGAAAGTAACGCCATTAATCATAGCTGGCTTCGGTTATTTTTGTTATTTTAAGTCGATATCGATCGTGAATTCATGTTTTCTTAAATAGCTTCCGATTTTCCTGGAACCCTGTTGTTATATTTAGTTTTGTAGGCTTTTTGTGGTTGTTTGTTTTAAAGTGGAAAACTTATCATTATATCATAAAGGTGTTTATGGATAATACACCAATAATTAAGAAATATCTAGGTCATAATATAAGGACTATTGTCCTTATATTATAACGTGTGTCGAAACGACACTCATGTCGTACTGCTATTATGAAATATTACTTAGTGTTCCATTTTCTAAATCATAAAATGTGGCATTTTTGCTATTAATAAATAAGGCAAATATTTGCCTTCCTTCCTTGTACATAGAAATAGCACTATCAAAAACGTTACATATACCAATGCTTGTTGTAAATCAAAATATTTCACGGAAAAAGCATACCCCTAATATTCAAAGCAGGTCCTACTAAAATGTGACAAAAACAGGAGCACTCGTTCCAGAATTTAACATTCATGCTACATTCTTGACAGGTTGGCAAGAAATAAAAGATCTGGAAAAGGGCGTACAACAAAGGACGAGTTACGTAGCTTTTGATAGTGCAAGTTATAGGAGAACGTATCAACATGGGTTTGACGCCTAGAATAGAATATTTTTAGAATATTTTTATTTGCATGAAGCATGGTAAAAAATACAGGTGATAGTTTATAAAAATATAGTTTCACATACATCGCCTACTATTTTCGGCATGCAAAATTATAGGTAGGTAGGAACGTTACTTATATGACTACGTTACTACGTACTAGTAAAAATATAATAGCGATAAAACTCAGTAGCGAGGTTCTGACGTATCAACCGCCCTTGCCAAGTGACATTCAACTGATGGAATCGCTCATATGTATGTAGGTATGGAAGGGGCAAATTAGTAAGACTTATAAATCCACGGCTGCTAGAAATGAAATGTCCAGCACTGGGCAACCGAAATTGGGCTGAGTTGTTGATTTAATATCATTTAAGAGTGAACTATCATCGTTTACGCTTGCAGAAATGTCACTTGATTACAGTTTTTTTGTAGTCTAACTAAGGAGCCCCAATAAAGCGCCAAATAGAAAAGCAATCCTTACTAACAGATACATAAACGCTTTTACTCAATGTTTACTCTATAAACTAAAAAAGAACTGTACAAACAGCCAGGCAGAGGAACAGCTAAATAACCTGACCCTTAGGTTCTCCCCTCTCAGGTTTTCTTTTGAAACCCTCAGGTTTACTTTTGAGGAACAGAACCTTTAAAACATAAAGGCATATATTCTATTATAATTTCCATCGTATATACTAACATACTATTTCCCGCTACTTTCTGTCCTTTGTACCACACGAGTGCGTGACCACGGCGTCACGCGCCGCTTCGCCCGGAAGTCACGGGGAGGGGGGTAGGCACAGGTAGAAGGGGGGGTGTATATACCGAATTATGGTAATATTGTAACATTACTGCCCTGGCTTATACTAGCCGTAGTGGCCACAGCTAATGATTTACGAAAGTCGTTAAGTTTAGTTCTTTTTATGGTAGACCGCACGTGTAACGAGAAATATGTATATGATATGTAGTAAATGACCATTTTAAAGAGTTTTCATGCGGTCTGCTATATTTAGTTCTATTTACTCCTAATAAAACTTCATGTGTTATTTAGAACCTACCTACAAAGCATAGCAAAGACATGGTGATCAAAGATCTAAGTAAATGGCAAAATGTAGTATTTTTCGTTGTCATATCAACACATCGAAAAAAACCTTCGAATTGTGACTTCAGTACTACCGTCCTGCAAAAATACGGACTAAAAGGCGATGCGGTCTTTAGTCGAGTGCTAAACGAATGAAGCTAAACCTCTCATAGTTGTATGGTATGTGAGTGGCCTAAGAGATTAAACAGATCCTTACTTAATTTATATATCAAAACATCAATCCTAAATGCAAAAGTGGTAATCAATAAATCGTACTGCAAAAAGTTCATTGACTCCACTTGATTTAGCAAACATAATAAATAAGTCCGACTCAGTTTCAAGAAGCACTCAAGTAATCTTGATAATACCTTAACCACATACTGCGAACAATCAATAGTTTCTAACGAAAATGAATAAATAACGCTTCCACTGAGCCTTTACTAGCTTTTCAAAGCAGGATTGTAGGCATTGAGGAAGAGAGACAGCGCTCTACATTGTGTATAGCGCCGTCTCGCTCCCACTTCTGTAGCTTTAAGTTCAGGAGTCTGAATACCTGCCGGCCCCACCGTGGGCGCCATTAACGTAATGTATCGACCGAACTGTGTGGATTTTATGAATACATGTGGATATTAATATTGGAACGTGTGACCTATATTTAGATTATGTTGTGTTGTATTTTTGAAGTAATTACTGGGATATGAAGTGAGTTATTAAGGAGCTGACCGAAAGAACAGAAGACTTTTGATATTTAGGAACTTTAAATATACTTTATATAGGGGAAAATAAAAGCGAAAATCGTTTCCTTTTCCTAACCTTTCCGAAAAATTATGCTGTTTTATAGTGAGTGTACTTACTTAGCTGTTTAAAACGTACCAACCAAAATATACAGTGTTATTTTCCTACATTTATTTATAATGATTCTTTCTTCCTTTTTTCTTAGACTAAGCATAGTTCTGCAGAGATCGCCCATTCCTCAAAAACCATATTTTCCTTAGGTCGGGTCCGTATAATTTATGATTATTTTCACTCACAAAACATTTTCTAACAACTTAATTTAGTAATTATCCCTTTCCCTTTTCCAAGTAGCTATAGGAACACTAACGGTGTTAGCATGTAACAATGGGTGAGCCACACAATGGCTTGACAGACCTCGTGTGGAATGACAATGTCGATGGCGCGGATCGCCGGCGCCTGCGCTACGGTCACAGTGACAGCGGGTAGAGAAAACTGTTTGATTACACAAAAACAATGATAGATATCACATTTATGTACAAATTTATTTATTTATTTTATTTAATAATTTATGTACACACACAGACATTTGATAAGAGTGACAGTTTGATAAATTATGTACAAATGTTAAGTAAAGGTACCCATCGCATTTTGAGGAAAACAAAACTGCCGATTTGAACGTTTTTATAAGACATCTAGGGATACATTTTACTTACGTTCTGAACCTATCTTCTGAGGTAATCATTAGGGCAATTGACAACATTTTCATATAGCAGCGCGATCAGAAATGTCGGTTACTATGACAACATTGTTTTTTATGTTTATATGTTGATCGTGGAACGCAAGTATGTAAGTTCTATGTTCGTAATGGGATAGCAGATTTTCCACGTTCTTGAAAAAATAAAACTGTTGGGTTTTATTAAGCAGGTTTATAAGCAAAAAGCGCCTAACTAGCTACATTATTTGCCTCCCGCAACACCTAGGTTCCATTTGAACCCAATCTAGTCTTCTATTCACAGACAGGTAAACAGATACTTTGATCTAGTTTATTTTAGGTGTCTTATAAAAAAATAGAAAGCCGGCATTTGTCACTCAAGTAATTCATTGTGCTCTTTGCGATAGTAGAAGGATACAACTTATGTAAAGTTTCAAAAGTTTCAGATGGACGAGAAAAAAGAGGTATTGGTGACTGTGGTTCAGTGTTACTGGCTGTTTCTAGCTGACATTAGCACCACACCCAATAACACAAGCGTGTAGGAAATCTCACGCAAATCTCATTTTCATTCGCTCCGCCGTCTGGCAGCGGCTGTTATCAATAACACCCGCCATTGTATGGTTATTGGGCATTACGTTTAATGGCAAATTAGTTAGAAGTCGAATTAAAACCTTTGTGATTATGATGTAACTAACACGGCCAACAAAATCGCTGAATATTAAAATTAGGAATAAGGTTAAAACGCTGACAAAAATACAAGCTAAAATGTATCTAAGCAAAGGCTGCATATGTATATTTTTTAAAGAGACAATGCGCTCGGCACCCTTATTTTAACTGTCGAAAATAAGACAGGTGCGAAAGCATTTTCGAAATTCGGTGCACCGTCTAAGCTATACTATGTCTGGTAGTTAGTACCAAATAATTACATTCGGTTTTAGTCGCACCCACACGAGTGCACACGAATATACACGAAGCTCGATTTAAAATTCAAACATTAATACGCAGTGCAAGCTAAAGTGTTCACGATAATATTTGATTCGAATGTCATGTCATACATTCATTCATTCTCTCATACATTTATATTAAAACTGTTGTTGAATACGAATGAGTGCACAGTAACCTACTCGTATAATAAAACGATACTTTGTTTTAAAACAATAGCTGAGGTTTATTATAAAATAAATCTCGATTGAAGTGATTTTTATTGGTATTTGTTTATTAGCTTATATTAGCTTTTGTTTAATAAAAGACGGTTTGTCTGTAATGTAAAACATCGTTTGCTTTTTCTCTAAGCTTTCGTCAAAAACAGCTCAAAATCTCTTTAATTCATATCGATGACTTATAGTACATCAAGATTCTCGTACTTTTTTCTTAAAGCTTTATGCTCTTGGACCCGTTGTTTATAGTATTTATACATACGTACATATTATCACGCCTCTTTCCGGAGGGGTAGGCAGATAAGTACTACTTCTTTCCACTTGCTACGATCCTTACACACTTGTTTCGCTTCGTCCATTTTCATTTTGCTCTTCATGTATTTTTGAAATGTTTTGAACTGATTTTTTTTTTTAAATACGTGTGGATATCATGTCCCAAAAAGTACCTTATAAATGCCCGTGAATTTACCTTAAGCCTCTCTGAATTTAAGCATACTCCAAATCAAATTTAATTAAAATTGCTTTTATGGTTCTAGTGAAAGCTTAACAGACAGACAGACATAGCAAGTTACTTTCCTTACTTTCCTATTTATACATTACTAAGGATAATAGCCACTGTACCTAGTCGAGGTTTCGTGTCTTCACCTGACCTATTGTTCCGACCCTGTCCATTAGTTTCTCCAACATTTATGCATCTTTAAACACGTTCCCTTCAGAAATCGTTCGTGACCTTTCCATGGACATCTATAGGGCAGAGTGACCTTCAAACTGTAAATGAGCTCACAAATCTAATGGAAACTTTGTATATAAGTATTGTATGTAGACGAAAAGGACGAATAAAGGACGTTACATCATTAAACTTTCTAATAAGCTAGCAAGCTAGTATCTATCTGTATTTTTTTTGTGAAAGACTACTGTCTTGTGATTGGTTGTTAATGACCTGATGCGAGTCTGGCAATCCTGTAGGCATATTCGCTACCGCTTGTTGACAACCCAAGCTATGTTCAGTAAATAAAAATAACGGTATAAACGCAAACTTAGCATCGGCTATGGTCGGTGATTAATTATTTAATAGTATATCTCGTTAATAATCGACGTTAGACGATGCGAAATTGGTATTTTCATACAGCATCTAGAAGGAAAATATTGCTTTTGTTGATAACTGCCATAGCGAATACGCCTAACTAATGGCGTATTTTTTAATTTATCTTTTTCATTTGGAGCTAATTATTGCTTTTCTTAATTTTTTAGTGATTTTGTGTTGTGCAAAAAGCTGTGAATAATATTTAAATATGGAAGTAATGTAAACTTATATGGGACCATCAGCTGACTACTTGAAATCAATCCGCTGCTGCAGGAGATATCACGACATACAAAAAATATCTAATAACGACCTTCTTTTTTTAAGCCGGTTAGAATAAAGGGAATTATTTGTAAGCTAAACATACGTAAATTGGCTTACAACTATAATAGATTTACTTCTGTTTTAAACAACACTTCTTCCAAAATTCCGTTTATAAAATAATTGATCTACCCAAACTGTACTCGTTATTGTACATTTTACTTGCATAGATACTGCCTCTGCACTTTTTGCTAGTATCTAACAGTTTTTCTGATATACCAATCAACTTGCATTTGATCTAGAGTAACTAACTCGGTCAGTACGTCTGTCCGTGATGGAATTACAAAGAAAATGAAATCTTTGTACTGTTATTACTTACTGAAACGTTTTTATAATGTTTTTTGTTGCAATAATTACTTGAGGATCAATTGTGTTGTTTTTCTCAGCCTTGGTGTGGGCCATTTCTTTTGAAACACGTTTTATAGAAAAAAATATAGCAATAAATTACTTTTTTTTTTCAGAGTTTTTTTCAGATTAAATTTTTACGACCTCCGTGGTCGAGTGTCGTATGCACCGGTTTCAAGGTGTCGCTAGCTCTGAGGTCCCGGGTTCGATTCCCGGACGGGTCAATGTAGAAACCAACTTTTCTACATTGTCCCGGGTCTGGGTGTTTGTGGTGCCTTCGTTGTTTCTGAATTCCATAACACAAGTGCTCCAGCTACTTACTTTGGGTTCAGAGCAATGTATGTGATGTTGTCCGTATTTATTAATTATAGTATAGTTAGAGTTTGTTGTATTAGATTTAATTGTGTATGAATAAACAATGTTGTTATAACATTATTTACCTTTTCAAGATGCAAATATTGGTCTCATAATTTTGGTGTTTCAAATAAACTTTGAAAGTCCGGTGAAGCAAGCTACTAAAATAATAACTGCATAGATCACTTCCAAAAAAAAAAAAAATTTTAAGGGAGTGGTGTGACAGAAATAAAATAAATTGTGATATTGTAGTCACATAATTTCGATTCGCGACTATGCATATAAATCCAGTTTAATATACTAAAACACAATAGAGGTTTTTGCAACTCTTATCAGTTTTTATTGACATATAAATAATAAGACAACGATATGAATGTATCAATATCATTAATTTATAAGATAAGTAGCATTGTTATGACATAGTGATCGATAATAATTATAATATGTTTTTGAAGTGTGAAATATGTTGATTTATTTTATTGATGGGCTAGACAAATGCTATATTATATAGTTATAATACTAACTTAAGTTAAAGGTATATGTCTAAAAACATATTTTTATAACTGCTTTTCTTCTTATTTTGCAAGTTAAGAAGTTTTCCCACTAAACAGTTTTAAGCTCGAAAACTTGTCTTTGGCTCGAAACTCTTACCATCTTTTTTCGTAAATGTCATTACCTTTTTTTTCAAGTTGGTTAAGTACAATCCAGTTTTCTACCATAATTACATGTGACATCGTTTTGTATTCACAGAAATGAACACATGACTCCTATTTTAGTACTCAAACATAACAAAAGCTGTTTTTCCGGTTTCTCGTAGACTTGCAACTCGACAACTAATAAAGGTTTTTTTTCAAGACATACCATTTTAGGACACAATATTCTGTGTGACTATCTTAATATGTAAGTACTAATGTTATTTATACCAGAGTAAAAAAAAACATTGATTTTCATTTAATAAAAAATCCTTTTTTTTCTGTATATGAGTTGTACACTATATTCTGCTGAAAATGTACATTTGTTTCTATGTAATACAAAATTTTGAGGTATAACTTAGGCTAATATCATCATCATCATCATTAGCGTATAGCAGTCCATTGCTGGACATAGGCATCTCCAATTCTCGGCTTCTCGCACCCAGCTCCTGCCAGCCGCCTTGCGTAAATCGTCACTCCACCTTGCCTGAGGGCGTCCTACAGTACGCTTCTCCGTTTCACTAGGCTAATATAAGTTTATATAATAACATAATTATACTATAACTAGCTGTGCCCCGCGGTTTCACCCGCGTTAATACCTATATACCGTTCCCGATGTCTTTATAGTTACTTTGTTATACGGGGCGGAAACAAATCCAAAAAATTAAAAGTTTTGATAATCGGTCTACCCGTTCTTGAGTTATGAATGTACTACCTCTAACCCCGTTACATCGTTAGTTTCTTTTCTGAACGCATGCATAAATGTCAATCATAGTATTTGACAGGATGACAGGGGGAAAACAAATGTTTGACAGGTACGAAACAGAGGAACATAATTAAATGGAAAATGATTCATTTTCATAATTATGTAGTCGTCAAGTTTTCATTGTTTTTAAAATGTATTCTGCTATTCAGGGCGGAGACAAATCCAACGAAACAAAAACCATGAAAATTGATCCAGCCGATCTCGAGTTATAAGTGTTCTAACAAACCTGTCTTTGTTTTATATAATATATAGATAGAGTAAATTCCTATGTCTATCCTTTAACCAACCTAAGACAGCCTCTTTAGAATCAAAATAACCAATTTAATTCTACAAACCTAAACATCAGTGAAATACACAACAAAATTAGGTCAATTTAGTCAGTACTTTATTATTATACATATTGAAATGAAAACACAATACAAAACGAACTCATTTGATATTCTCGCCTACGCATAGATAGAGTTGAATTAAGGTACCAGTTGCCTCCATAGAACGGCTAAACAATGGCTTGTGTTAGTACCTAAGGCACTTGTCCCATTGCAGGCGAAATAACGAGTACATTTTCTCGCTCAAGAAACGTAAAGTAAGATGTAGATCCCGTGTAAATGAAAGAGATGCATATATGAATAGTTACTCGCTGACTGTTCCAGAAATTTTTTAATATGTTTGTCGCGGTGACGAGAGCTATCAAAGATATGTTCGCTGAGCGTTGGCGATCAATACTATTGTCGAGAGGCCAACCACGTCATTCTGCACGAAAGTGTGGATGTTCGTTCAAATTTAGATCAACAGTGGTCAAATATAGTAGTGTAGATTGAACTCGAAGCGAGGGGTGGGAGTATCGCCCGTCGCACTCGCTTACTCGATTGTAAATCAGCGGCAAAACTATCAGAACTACACACTCGCTGCTTGCTGCTCGCTGCTTGCCGACTTGTTTCTAGTTCATCGCTTTACTCGTTACTCGCTCATCGCCCACAGTCGGACAGCTGCCTAAAGGTACAATAAACCGTACACCTTTAGAAACTAGCTTCTACCAAACTGAACCTTATTCCTTCGTCTTTATAGCGATAATAATAAGGGTGATATCAATGTGTTCTTGACTGTACAAGTCAGAGGTGTTATTAATCAAAGTCAGACAGTTATAGACAATAGTCCTTGGTACGTAGAAGCTATCCTTTTAATATTTTACACTAAAAGGTGTCTTTTCAAGTGTTTTGGTTGACGTGAAACATATCCCATCAAAAACATAAATGTAAAAGGCTGCCAAGTTCGATACTATGGCAATGCTTCGCCTATAAAAGAAGTGAGATCTAAATAAATACCAAGTTCCATAAAAATACCTCAAATCATAAATAGGTATAGGAATGCACACTTGATTTCCGGCAGTTCTTAAGGTACATTTTGAATAAGTATCATGTTACAAAGAAATACCAAAAATTATAATAGTCAGAGAAACGCACACCGGTTTTTTAGCAGTTTCCTGATAACATTCATTATACCTACAAAAAAGATAAGTACTACTACTACAAAAAAAAAAAACAAATATACTTATAGCAAAAACCTACATCTAAACAATTTTAAAACACATTATAATGTTATCAATCACACGGGTAACGCACCGTAGCCGTACGTCACGGTCCGGCTCGGACGCGAACCGGACGCGAATCGGACGACCGGCCCGTGTAACGATGAGGTGATTATCGCGTCAGGCAACACTGCCCAAGGTACAATGGTGTTGGTTTTATTATATAAGTGTGCCTCATATTTGAATGTACCTAGATTTCCTCTCTAATAGAATGAAATAGTGATCCCTAACTAGAATAGATTTTTGAAATGGAAAAAAAACTGTGCTAATGAAAATATACAATTCTATGCTACGAGATGACCTACCTTTTTTGAGAAAACGCTCTAAATTAATTAAAAAAGATAAAAGCCTCTCAGACTCCAAATTCTATCTATTTATGTAAAATTTGGTGTACTTTTAGGGTACTACATTAGTAGAGAGCCTAAAATTTGAATCAATCCTTTTCCTATTTCTTTAAAAAATACGGCTTTTCATCTAATCTCTATTTCCTTCATTGCTTACGACATTTATCAACTTAAATAATGACCTAAAAAGTCATTTCAATATGCCTCGCTACTTCAATCACTCTAGGCCAACATTCAGCTATTTAACAGTTGCTAGAATTGCCCGAATGACCTGCTTTAATTGGACATTTTTACGATCATTGGCATTCTGCTAATTTTCATTACGATGTTTAATCGGTCATTATACTATTTAAGAGTTTCAATGAGATTTTATTGTAGGCTTATCTGAATACGAAAATTAGACACAATGACAATACACTGACAGACCACTGACATGCATTTAAAATAGCAGAATCGAGGCCCAGAAGGAAATAACCAAACAACATTTATTACATAATTCGCACGTTAAAACAACATTTAATAAGCAAACAAGATAATCAGAATGCGACAAATTCATTTTATTAGCACCAGTATTTCCTATTTAACTATGGGAACAAACTATAAATGACTATTTAGGATAATTATAATTATTACTTAATTTACTTAAAAAGCAGTTAAATCTTAGATATTTCTGTTTAAAGAATGTAAGTGGGCTGTATAAAATTTTAATTTGTGTCCTTTTAAGTCTACCTTTAAAAATTTTGTATAAATGTGTTAAGATTTAATTTAAAAAGAATTTCACGACATTATTAATCACATACTTCCTAAAAAAAAGTGATACAGAATTTAATATGATTGTAAAAAGTATACCTACCTACAATCTACAAAACGATTTTCTATAAATACTAATCTCTTTAAAAAAAATGTGTTATGGTACGCCTTTTCAACCAAAGACAAGCCCAAACTAACTAAACAAATATTACAAACCAGAGCTACTAAGATTTTTGTAACCGATAACAATAATAATAGTTTCTAAACCTGCCCCGGAATCAAACCTACGATCTCTCAACTGACAGCACTTACACCTGACTAATGACAATGCTATTGTGTTGTTTATGTAACCTTACTGCCTACCTCGTTGTTAACTATGGCATTAAGAAGGTATTATACTAAAATAAATATCAATAAGTATATTAAGGGCCAGCATATCTGGATAATAGTTTAGGTATATTTTTGACAGTTCCTTAATACAAAATATAAAGCGCTAGGCCACCACGATGAATAGAAAACGTCGTGGTGGCCTAGCGGTTCTATGAACGGATTTGTATGCACAAGGTTACAGGTTCGAACCCAATGTGGCTTTTTCAAAGTTATATGTACTTTCTTAATTATTCTAAGACACTTCTGACAAACGGTGAAGGAAAACATCGTGAGGAAACCTGGATTCCAAAATTGGGATCTGAAATCGCCAATCCGCAGTGAGCAAGCGTGGTGATCAATGCTCGTGCCTTCTCTATATGGGAAGAGGCCTGTGCCCAGCAGTGGGACGTATATAGGCTGGATTATATAATACAAAATATGTCAATCGTAAATTAAATAACTCGAAAAATAAAATGTCTGGTGTTGGAAAAACGGCAAAAAATAGGTTAATAGGTTATGTTTGAAATAGGAATCAAAAAGTTATGGTCAGAAAATGTGGTTTTTCCGTCCGCAAAAATGATGTACTCTATTGTATGTTATTGCTGATCCAATAACATACATATGTACATATATTATTACATATTCATCATCATCATCATATCAGCCTGTTGCAGTCCACTGCTGGACATAGGCCTCCCCCAAGGAGCGCCACAGTTCACGATCTCCCGCCCTTTCCATCCAGTCACTGCCAGCTGAATTCTTAAGGTCATCGGTCCATCTAGCCGGGGGGCCGCCTACGCTATGTTTGCCTAAGCGTGGTCTCCATCCGAGAACCTTCCTGCTCCACCTCTCGTCGGTTCTGCAACAGACATGGCCAGCCCACTGCCACTTCAGCTTGCTACATTTTTGGACAATATCAGTCACCTTGGTCTTATTTCGTATGATCTCGTTCCGGATCTTATCCCTTAATGAGATCCCCAACATAGACCTTTCCATAGCACGCTGAGTGACGTGCAGTCGGTGGGCCAACTTGACTGTCATGTTCCACGTTTCGGCTCCGTAGGTTAAAACTGGTAGGACGCATTGGTTAAACACCCGGGTTTTCAGGTACTGCGGCAGTGTCGACGTGAAGATATGACGCAATTATTACATATTAATAAAATAATATTAATGAGATCTCAACATGAAGATAAGAAAGAGTCTTTTAGTCATCAAGCAGAAGGAGAAAATGCTCTATTTATTTCGGGAGACAGATATGTACAATATTTATAATATATTCTGGCTATTTAATCAAAGCCTTATATTTAAAGGATTTCGTTTAGATGCATTTTGCACAAAAGCACACGTATTGTAACTATCTTGTTAAGGTGTTACCCAATTAAAATTTACGCTTTGATCATAAACTTAATTAAAGCAAACTCGTTTGTTTCCGCTAATAAGTCGAAAGACCGGAAGCGAATAAATTGGTTTATTATATTTGAATATAAAACGTTATGTGTAACTATGAATCATTTCCTAAACATAGTTGTTCACACCAAACCCACAATTAGATGGATAATGATGATAAGTTAAACTGGTTCATTGCTAATCATTTAGATTTTAGTAAAGGTAGTCTACCAAATATCGGAGTATCGAAAGTCGGTCTGCTAGAACCGTATTATTATATGCTTTATTTATTTATAGTGGTGCTAAAACAATATTTAATAAGAACATTCCTGCCTCATTGGCCTAGTGGTGCTAAGCGCGATTGCTACGCTAGAGGTTTTGGGTTCGATTCCCGAGTCGACCAAGGCGTTAATGGGTTTTTCTATGAAATTCTCAGTAGCAGGTCGGCATTTGGATTATTTTGTGCCCGGTTAGTGGCAATAGGCTCGCCCCCTATTACATGGGACCTAAACATATCGGCGAACTGTGGGTGTACATTGGTACACCTTTGCCTACATCTTTGGGGATAAAGGCGTGATAATATATCATGTTTATTCCTACGAACGCGTACGCAGCTTCGCCTAAAGATATTTTTTTTTGTATCAGGTCTGGATGACAAAGATCTTACAACATACTTGGTTCAGGAACTGAACTTTTCACCGCTTTCAAACAAAGCAGACGATTTGCGTTTCCGCTATTCATATAATTAAATGACTAAGAATTTAATATTTTACTAATTATTCTTAACTACATTAATGTACACATCCATAAATTTTTAACACCAATATTACGGTAATTTTAGTCAAAATAAGCGAATTAAAATGTCCACCTTCGTAAGCTGCGTAACATTTTAATTCGTCCCAAACTGTTCTTCATACTCTTAATTAAGCTCATATCCATATAAATAATAATAAAATACATTATTTAAGAGATAATGTATTGATAGTACAGTAACTAGTTTGTAATAATACTTCCCGTTTTAACCTTTGTAAAGAATGCTGTAACATTGAGATAAGCTGGAGCCCGTAGTGTAAGGTCCAAGTGACAATATTGACACTTCAAAAACTACTCATTAAACAAAGACTTCAAACATTTTTGAGAGTTTTTAAATTGGTACATAATGATTTGTCTCCTAATTTTGTCATGATATTCTGTACTGCTTACGACATATTTACAAATTCATTTATTTTGGTGCTGATTTATCACAATTATCTAAGTATATTTTTCTAATTTTAATTTATACCTTTTGGGGGGTGATATGCTTAATAGGCACTGTATCCTTTTACAAGTAGTAGTTTAATAAAATTAATAAATAGTATGCACCCAATATTACTGAAAATATCATATTATTCGAATACAATACGCCTTTATTTTAATAAGCCTCCCCTAAAAACAGTTCCAATTCACTCCAGAATTTGAAAATTAACAACTCCTTTGTACCTTCAGACCTGACCTTATCCAATAAACAAAAAAACTAACACCACAATATTCCCCTAACCCTCCATTTTTTATATTAATTTTATAATAATAATAATTCGTAATGAGTTTCCGCTACATCCCCTATTTGTGGCCCACTCAGGATCTACGCTCTAGCACGCGCCGCGACAGATGCGCCGGCGCACCTGTTGTGACCACCGATACTGCGCTGTCACGTAGTTAAGGATACTTTTTGGATAGGTTGTGTTTGTTTTCATCAGTACTGTTTGTAATAATATTATTATAGTCTATGACAGATATAGTATATAGGTGAATGATGATCAATGAGAGTTCCACTTGCAAATCAATGTTCAACAATAATATGCTTCCAAGGTCCCGCGAAACTCTTTAACCTATGGTTTATTAATCAATATATCTACGGTCTTAATTTACAGCTGCGGTGTGCTAGTTAAACAAGCGTGGCAGTTTGTAAGCTTTGAATACAATAACCTTAAATTAAAGGTATCAAAAAACCCCGGATGAATTTCTCAAATATAGCTAATGACTTTTCTACCATGTAGATCTTTCAAAGTCAAACAAACAAACCGCCTCCTAATCAGTCTATACGTTACGTAGCTACAATAGACAGACAGGTCGACAAGTCCAATTTTAACTCCTTTCATTTTAGGTGTACTTTTAGGTCCAAACCTAGATGATCGAACAACTGAGCTTTACTCAACGCTTACTACCTATGTTCTTTAGATTCGCTTATGTGTCTTAGAAAACCCCAATAGAATAGCTACATACGTACTCATTTCTAAGTTCAAGAGCTAGTCTGTAATTCTGCTAAGTAACACACTATTAGTACTATTACATTAACACGACTGTTCTCAATTAACTATAATGCCAACCATTATCAATTCTTTCCGTCGCAGCATCCATTTATATTACATTACCCTGGTTTGTTTTACAATGTGTTATAAAGTTATTTACTTATTATATGGGCTATCAATCGACTGTATTTATTATTGAAATACTCAGAAATATTGGTTTAAGTGGGTGACTGGGTTTTCTATTCGAATATGGGTTGGTTTTATTTCTTGGTGGTAAAAATGGTTGTTGTTAAATCTGGATGAATCCCCTTTTATGTATGGAGGAGAAACGGGAATTGATGGAACCTAAAAAAAAGGAATAATGAGGTAAATTAAGAAACTGTTATTTTTTAAGATGGTTAATATAGTGAATCGGAATATGTCTGTACTAATCTGTTGATATTAAAATTAATCATAGGTATTAAGCACATAGTATAAAAATGTAATGAATGATTTTTTTAAGTAATAAAATTACTTATATTACTATACACATAAACAATTAGAAAAGAAGAAGAAATAAATAATACATAAAAATGTGATTTTTTTCTCGCCACAATCAAGATCAGTAAATTAGCAAAGGCTATTCACGTGATCACAGAAAACAATAAAAAGTCTAATAAATATAAATGATTTACATCTATCTTAATTAATAGTGACTGCCAACCTAGAATTAGCTAAAATAAAAATTCTTAAACGGCAGCTAATGATGTTATGTCAAGATATTTGATCAGATATGCTAATCTAAAACAAGGAGAAACATATTAATTTTGTATTTAAATTCCATATACCACGGTCATTGTTCATTCTGATTATTTAATAAAGGTATTGATTACTTAATTAACTTGTGTCTAGACAAGTCCAGTAGCAGTGATCACAATAAAATACATAATTAAGTTTTTATTAATTATTCGAATAAGATTTAAAATGCCTCTGCCTTTAAAACACCGTAAGCCGTTGGTCCCAACCATCGACGTATGATATGCATAGACTGCTACTATCGCTAGGTTCCCCTTGTGCCAAGCGAGAGCAGTTTTTAGTCTGATCCTAGCACATTTCGTTTTTCATTTAAGTTAATTTTCGCGCAACGAGAAACTTATATAAGAAAATATCGATGGTTTTGACATTGTTAGGATAATATTAGTGTTTTAGATAGATTTTTTAAAACGGCAAGCTCCATCTTCATACATAATTCACGACAACACTTGTTCACACTAGTGCTTACGGTTTAAACTCTGATAGACTCACTCTATAGTTTCAAATGCAACCTCGTTGGTCCCAACTGTCTTATGTTGATCTTTGGCAGTAGCTAAGTCATTATAATTCTGACAACCAGTCTTACGATGGGATACTGTGTTACTCAGTAAAATGTGTTGTAGAGGTCAGGTAGGCAGTCGCTTTTAACAAAATACGGTATTCCGCTGAATCCGGTAAGACTGGAAGCCGACCCCAACATAGCTTGGGACACAGCTAGGTAGAACGCTAAAATAAAACCCTACAATTTAATATAACTTACTGTAGAGCAAAGTGCGATACGATTTTGTATAATTACTTTTGATATCAAAAACTTAAATACAAAAAAAATTCGTTGAAAAAATATCAATAAGCAACTTTTATTTTCGCTTTCGGTGGAGAAAGTAAGTCATACCGTAACTATACCTTATTACATTAACAGTACCTACTCAAAAATGTTAACTGATAAAAAGATAAAATAAATTTAATTTTAAGTAATACTTAAATATGTTTATTTATGTATATTAAGTTATTTAAACGTTGCGTATCAAGGAGTATAAGATACCTGCAATTATTTCTTAACTTCGTTACAAGTTACACTAAGACCACACATGCGATACTTAGAACTCACTTAACTCACTTAAGTGCAATATTTGCACTTTAATCGTGTTCTACTAATTAAGCTGTGGATTAGAAACTTAACATACATTTTTGTTAAGTATTTTAGCCACTTAATATAACAGAAATCCGTTTATAAATACTGAATTAAGATCTTATTTTTTGTAACTTAATAAATGGTTCATAAATATTGTTAAATACATAAACTTCATAATTGTAAATTAAACTAGACTAAGAGCCATTTAAATTTAAATAATAAAAGATTTAGAATAGCGCTCTTTGACACTTTAAACTTTTAACAATTTCATTTAAAAACCTTTTTTGAATTATACATCATAATTTAAGAATATACATTTAAATAATAATTGTGTATTTCATAGGTATTTAAGGATTTTATGTTTCACACTATTAAATTACACAATAATTCATATAAACAGGTGTTCCGGTCACTAAATACAAGATAATATTTGAATAACGATAATATATTTTGTTGAATTCTAAAATATTATTTAATAGTATTCTTAAAATACACACATTTGATTATTAAATATTCAGACAAAATGGATGCAATTTGCATCGAAATTCTGTTGACAATTTGTTTATTTGCATTTTAATATAGATGTTATTTTCTGAGATATGAATACTGTTAGAGTATTTTTAAATTATCCGATATGATATCGATATCGGATTCCGATACGATATCAGTGGCAAGTAAAATCTATATATATATACCTACATTTGTTTTTTTTATTTATTCCGGGACAACTACGCGGTAATCTGATCCCAAGCTAAGCAGATTAATCTTGTGTAATGGCAACCAGACAACTGATAAACGTACTAATATATTTCTAAATACATACATACCAATAATCATGCTCATCACACAAAGATTTGTCCTGGGTAGGAATCGAACCCACGACCTCCGGTATAGCAGTCAGGGTCCCTAACCACTAGTCCAACAGGCCCGTCAGATATGAAACATGTCTTTCATATTATCCGATCCGATATCGGATATCAGATTCGTAATATTCATATAGTTTTTTTGTACGTATCGATACAAATATCGTATCGGATATTATAAATACAGTTTAAAGTGTGGTTAGTTTATGTTAGTCTCGTTTGTTTTTGACAGGATTTTAGAGTTAATGGTTATTTGAAATAATTAGCTACAGTCGTTAGTTTTTAGAGTTATGTCGATGACTCAGAACATATTTTAGGTAGTCTGACTTCCATCACTAAATAAAATTGTATATTTAAATTGGATGATGCATTCCTATTTATTTTAAATGTCGGTATTTAAGCTTTAATTTAAAAATATTAAGCCATTGTTTTAAGCGTGAAATTACAAAAAAAAAACTAAACTAGAGATTTTTGCATTTATTCTTTTATTGAAGAAATTTAATGTTGCTTAAATTGATTAAATAATTTACCAACCTCGCTTATTTTGATCAAGGCTCTAAGCTTTTGCTTTAGTTTATTCTAGTAAACTACTGGGTTTAAATTTATCTATCTAACCTTAAATTTACTACACTTAAATATATGTTCACTCTAAACTAAATTAGAGTATACTTTCGAGGGCAATAACAAATGGATTTCGTTCGTAAATTAGTGTCATTAACCATTAGTGGAAAGACACCTATTGTGATTTCAAGTAAACAGACAAACAGACACTTTTATTTATGATACTCTACTATACTTAACTGGGCTTAGTACAGTCTGTTACATTTCAATAGTAACAATAAATACGAAAAACAACCTTACTAAAATGATAACAAGATTCTGAGAATAATAAAAAGAAAACGTATCATATCATCGTTACGCCTGTATCCCCGAAGGGCTAGGCAGAGGTGTACCAATGTATAGGTCCCATGTAATAGGGGGCGAGCCTATTGCCAATAACCGGGCACAATTCCAAACTCCGACCTGCTACTGCGAATTTCATAGAAAAACCAAATAACACCTTGGTCGACTTGGGAATCGAACCCAAGACCTCAAGTGTAGAAGTCCAGCACCACTAGGCCAACGAGGCAGCAGAAGAAAACGTCGGGGCCTAAAATCAAAATAAACGGCAAGAATATCCGTAAAAAAGTAGTTTTATTTCAATATAAAAAGTTTCTTTTTTGGTAGTGATCTTTGCAGTTAGCCTAAGCGCAGGCTTTGACTGCTTCACCGGACCTTTGGCGAGGACCTTAAGGCCTCCAGCCAGAGCAATAGGAAAAACTAACTACGTCAGCAACGTCCACTAAGGGCACCCCCTGCGGAGTTCGGACAACAATAAAACTTGTGATATATTAAATACCATACAACCTGTAAAAAGCACAATTTGAAGGAAAAAAGTGGGGACTTTTCAATACTTGGTTACAAAAGTTTATATATTAAAAACTACTCAACCGATTTGCATCTAGTTTCAATTTACAGTAAATAAAAGACATATTGGTCGAACGAAATCAGTAGTTTCAGAGATATGCGTGAACAAAAATACACACAAATATCTTTAAAATGGGATGAATATATTTATAAACTATAAGTAAATAACTGTTGTAAGACAATTTATCCAAATCTCCAGTCATCTTAAAAAGTGCTCCTTTTGCGAAGTGTACCAAATGAGAAGTGCACCAGTTGCTAAATTCACTATTTGAGCATGGTGTACAAGTTGCGAAGTGCACCAAATGCGTCAAACCCATCTATCTATTCACTTATTTTATGATGTACCTAAATTATTGCAGTTATTAACACAAATAATTTTTCATTAGTAGAAAATAAAGGTGTGTCAAACGTCTAACTAATGAGGTCGACTGTACTACTTTATTTAAGTGTGTTTTATTTTAAAAGCCTGTGTTTGTTTTCTATGATTGAGATTTATGAGTATTCGGTTTTTTGGTTTGTTTTGTTACACTTATTCCACGTTATTTTATACTTTATGTATGACCAAATTTACCCTGGAAATTGACAGAAAGTAAAACTAAAATACCAACTTTTTGGACCACCATTTTTGTACGGCACTGCGCGCTTTCTTATTATTTTTCATGGATCTATTCAATGGTAACAATGCCGTACAGAAATAAATGACCAAAATGTACTCACTCTAGCTGCACTTTTGAATGCTCACCAGCACTCAGTTGGACTGATCACAAGTGACGGCATAGTGCTGAATCTTATTATTTTATGCTCTTCTATCGTCCTATATACGTCACCTGGTGGTTCATATGACCCATCCATTTTGTTCATGGGCCCGTAGTCTATAACCACTTCATTAATAATGATAATAATGATTAAGTTCAAAATTTATAGTAAAATATAACTTTACTCATCTTTCTTTATACAGGGTGTCCGGTAAATAGACCGACAAACTGTAGTGGCTGATACCTTAGATCAGGCCCTATCAAATGAACACAACTTTTTTTCCCCGAAAAGTTACAGGATTCGAGTTACAAAAAGTATCACGAAAGCTATTAATCAGCAAGAAAAATGGAAAAGTCTGATGCAAGGTAGAAAATTCTAAAATTTCCGAAAATCGATTGTAACTCGAAACCTGTAACATTTCGGGGAACATAAGTTGTGTTCATTTGATAGGGCCTGACCTAAGGTATCAGCCACTACAGTTTGTCGGACTATTTACCGGACACCCTGTATACAACTAAACTTATATTTCCACTCTACAATCCTTTAACCATAGTCTTAACTATTGCAAAACAAAATAATAACCTAACAATTACAGGTTATTCTCAAGTACTGACGGATAGCCTAGGACCATAATTTATATCTAACACGACAGGTGGCCTATAATGGTCATAGACCATAACAGATGTTCAGCTACCGAGAACTGTGTTAAGGCGATAGTTTTATCCTACCGATAAAAACAGGTTTGCTATATGATATAATACTAGAATACGTGATAACCGGAATTGAGTATTACAGCAGTAAAAATAATATATTTTCTTATGTCTAACCTTTTCTTAAATCTTGTTGGGGTTGACTTCCAGTCTTACCAGATTCAGCTGAATACCGTATTTTACAAGCGACTGTCTATCTGACCTCCACAACCCATTTTGCTGGGTTACACAGTATCCTATAGACTGACTATTACCCAAGGTTATGGTAAATAATCATTAAATATACTCACATACAATCAGTAATGTGTTATGTAGAGGTAAATGTATTATGTAATGAAAGGTTCTATGTTTAATCTTGCAATGTTACTTCCTTTTATCATGTAGATATGTACTAGGATCTGATAGGATACTTATTTATATAGTTAAACACTTATAAGAACTCTAATATTATACTGTAATAGTACTGAGCCTTTGTACGAAATAAAAACAATATTAATAATTACAAAATAGAAAAGTTAGTTTTGCACAAATCATAAAAAGGTATTTCTGATATTCCGAGTTTTCCATTTTAAATAGTTTGCAATTACAAATAAATAGCTTATAGAAGAGTATAGGTATGTACCGCAAAACACAAACTACAGACAGAATAGATTGTGTTCAACAACCATACAAATAAAATTAATAGTGTATAGAAGAGTACAAGTATATGTATAATTATGAATATAGATCCACTAAAAAACCAATGAATCATTTACTATGATATAGTAAAAATAACATAGGTATAAAACGTGTTCCTAGCCTCCACGAATGACCTACTCAATATTATTACTGAACTATGCACTCTATAAGGCAACATAGCCTTCTATACTAACTTTATTGTTTGCCATTGTTTTTTAGTACGACAGGTGCGCGGGCGCAGCACGCATGCGCCAGTCACTACCCAACTTGCGCGGGAGACGGTCGCGCGTCGCGTCAGCCGACCAATCACGTGAACGTATTTGAAAAAAGATTTTTTTGAGTGTTGTGCGTGTTTATTGTTGTAAACTTAAAACTTTTTGTAATAGTGTGTGTGACTGTGTATGTGTGTGTGTTTTTTGGATAATTCGTTTCAGTCTTTATTTTGGATCTTTTTTTGGTAAGTTTTGACTTTTATTATATCTAGTTAAAATTGGATGTTATTTATTGTTTTGGTACACGGAAAATCGGTGTTTTGTTTTTATATACCGAAAAAACTTTATTTTATTTTCCTATCTTGTTTAAGAATTCTTGCTTTTATAAGGAAAATATTTTTTTCTTTGAGTTAATTACGTAGGTAATTGTCTTAGCCATGAATAACGTTTACGATTATTTTTATGATGTCAGTACTGTCCTTGTTTTATAAATAGCCATAGAATTAAATAATAATAGTGTTTTAGGTGATTACGTGCTGTAAACAGACTAACACTTTAAAAGTTGAGGTTTAAAATAAACTTTACGGTTATGTATATTTTTAAAAGCAGGTTTTATTCAAGTTATGGTGGGTAAACTAATTTAGTTAATATAAATATAATATTACCGTATCGTAAATAACGTACACAGTAATTTTTAATAGTTAGTTTAATAGTTATAGTATATTAGTAGTTTTTCAATCTAATTTATCATGGCTAATAAACCTATTTACCTACCTATTTGCTTACCTGGTAAACTCTTTATTAAACATAGGTACAACAGACAAAATTACATATTATGTAGGTAGAATGCCTATCCCATCAAGTGTCCTCGGAGAAGACGGCAGTACTGGTCAATGCTGCTGTGTATAAGGGAGGCTCAGGGAAGACCTCTTTACAGTCTTTCCAGGGATGTGCTCTAATAGGCGTTGCACAGGGGGCTTCTGGTTTGTTCTTTAAGAGGTAACAGAAGTCCCTTTTCATGTGCTGATGGTGACCAACGTTAGGTTAGGTTAGGTTAGGTGGTTTTAGTGCGGTAAAAATCCCACCCTCCCCGGTCTTATAAATCCCCATAAGGCCGGGAGCCGTTTGAAGCTTTCCCCTCGCAAGAAAAAAAAAAAAAGGTAGTATGCCTATACATACATTCATATGTATACTTAGATGGGCAGTATATTTGTATATGAATAAAAGCCTAAATATACTACATATTATTATTATTATACACTTCATATAATAAAGCTAAAGAGTTTGTTTAAACGCGCTAACCTCTGGAACTACTAATTGGTTTTGAAAATATCTGTTCGCATTTCAAAATTAAAAGTTGTAGGAAAGCTACATGATATTACAACAGATGATATTGACAGGCACAGTTGGTGATATAGAAAAGAAAAAAAATTGGTAGGCCCAATATTTACATGTAGGAACACTTTATGAAGATGACCACCCTTTTTTAAGTCGGTTAAAATAGTGAGACAATATATCAAGCCTTAATTCCAAATTATTCATAATTACTATTGTATAATTCACTAAGAAAATGAATGCTTATGACTAATGAGTACAGTGCCGGCATTATCGACCAAAGTTCACATTAAACAATGGTTTGATAATTACATCATTATGTACAGTTCACTGCACATCACTAGCAACGGCGAGCAATTGAAAATAACCTCTATGTCAGAACATTAAGGTCCAGTTTTCTATGTCGTTGATGAAGCTGACTGTACTGTAATTATTTTATGCATGTAATATTTCAATTGAAGTTACTTTAATGTTTTATTGAATCAATGATGAATCGTACTCTAAACATGTGCCTATTGCAAAAACTACCCACGTTGAGTAAATAATACTAGGAACTAGGAAATAATACTTTTCACGTAATAAATATAATAAATAAAAATAACCCTTAAGTAATCAGAATAAAAATAATATAACTTAAATAAAAAAAAATACTTATCATGAAATAAATAACTGATTGAATATTGACAAATTTTTACCAAATCTTTCATATTTCAGTTCAATTACAAAATCCATATTTTTAAGAGCCTTCATTATACAGCAAAATTAACGACATAACGAATAAATATAAACTAGTGTTTACAAAACACTTATAAACAGTGTTTGCAAAACAGCTGTCAATGTGACTCGGATAATTATTTCTTAATTGACTTGAAATATGGCAAAACGTACGGAATTATGAATGTTTCTACTATTTATTTAGACTCGTAAATTTGTATTTATTATAATTTATTGAGCGTAAATTATGATGAATCGCTTTTCGTGGTGGTCTATTGATTTGTTAGTTGGAGAAAAAATGTGTCGCGTGTGTTGATATAGGCAGTTCCTGTGACGAATTTTCTTTGCCAGTCCCATATAATATTCGGTTTTCAAGGTTTTTTTTCCAGACGGGTCAATTTAGCAGCCCACTGTTCCATATTTTCTCGGATCTGGGAGATTGTGGTTCCTTCGTTGTTTCTGAATTCCATAACACAAGTACTGTAGCTTTGCCGTACGTACTGTACTGCTTTGGGTTCAGAGCAATATATGTGACTTTTTCCGCATTTATTATTATTAGTAGCAACTTTTGACAAATATGTGATAAAAATACTACATTTGACCATAAACTTAGGTCTAAGAAATCTTTATCCGCAAGAAAAGAAAGTCAAAAAATCCCGCTTATTTGATCTAGATTTCACATAGTTATTACTTATAACATATTTTAGAAGAGATGAAGAGAAAATCATAGATCATTAGTATTCTTGTAACGTTTCCCCCTTAATCGTAGTAAACACATTGAGAGTACCATTTGACTTGCTAGATTGAGTTACAGCCAGACGTGGGTACTTCTAGTGCCAAGCAATGCCTGTGATGCAGCGATTAAGTATGTCTGGAACTTGGTCTAGGCCCATCCGATCTAGGGTTTTCCTTTAAAGATTTGCCAAGAATTAGCCTAAGATAGCAAATAACAGAAAAGGCTTAAAATTCAAGTTAGTTCGTTAAAAACATTGTAGAGTTTTTCATCAATTGCTTTTTATCTTTTGATTACTTAAAAGCTCTCGAAACTTGGGTCACGCAGATTAATATTTACCTAAGAATAACTCTTTTCTCTTAGCAGGAACTGGCTACATAGTTGAAATCTACTACAAACTCCATAGGAAACTGTGTTCCCGTCAGACAAATAGGATGTAAAAACCGCTCTCGACGCACTGTAGGCTGTTTTTCTTAGATCTCATTTTCTTTCTTTAACATATAATCATAGTCATACTGCAGGGGTTGGTTCTCGGTGGCACTATGATAGAGAAATGGAAGGACTTGGGGGAGACCTTTGCCCAGCTGTGGGATAGTACAGGCTAAATAAAAAAAAACATATCCTTATGAACCCAATATCACCCTTTCGGATCGGACAGGGTTTTCTTAACACTCTGTGTACGTATATAGTACTACATAAGATAACGTACCATCACGCCTGTATCCCCGAAGCGATAGGCAGAGGTGTACCAATGTACAACCACAGTTCGCCGGTATGTTTATAGGTCACATGTAATAGGGGGCGAGCCTATTGCCACTAACCGCAAATCCAAACTCCGACCTGCTCCTGAGAATTCCACAGAAAATTCCAATAACACCTTGGTCGACTTGGGAATCGAACCCAAGACCTCTAGCGTAGCAGTCTTAGAACCACTAGGCCAACGAGGCTACCTCGTTGGCCTAGTGGTTCTAAGCGCGACTACTTGTCAATATTCTAATTTACATGTAACATGCGTGAAGCAACATAAGATTTATAAAAATATGAATTCTTAAATCATTGATTGATTCTCGCGTGGAGCTTGTTTCTAGGTCAATGGGTTCCGCTTAATTTTTTAATTGTTCTTTGTTATGCAAGATATATCGCCTATCGAGGTGTTGCGTATATGATGCTGTGAATTTTACCAGTTATAACATTATAGACATCAAAATATAGCGTTTTAGTTTGGTAGTTTTCTGTCAAAAATGGCAACTGTTTTAGTAGAGACACATTTTGGGATTGACATCCTTAGATTGTACTGTATCCTATTATTTTAAAAGCATTGAATTAAGTTGACATTGTCTCTTATTGCCCTATTACACACATATATAAATTGTCTTTGGTTTGTTGATGGTACATTTGTCTCTGCTTCCATAACACAAGTGCTTAACTTACTATACTCTATGGCTTTAAATTAGGTACTTACTTTTGGTTCGGAGATATGAATGTTATGTAGTCCACATTTATTTATTAATTCATCCTATTCCAATGAGTGTATGTAAGGTTCAAAGATTAAACCACCTGACGGGACTTAAATTTGTTGTTTACATAACAATATGTTAGTTGAGCAGCTTCTAATAAAATATCGATAATATTTTAAGACAATATGTAACTCTTACTTTTTAGAAAGTTAAGTAAAGAAGCTAAGTCCAGTGTTAAACGAACATGTTTACAATGCACTATTACCATAATATTGTTTATGTTGATGTGTGACTCATTACTTTGTTCTCAACTGTAAGCTGCAGCTGTCTTTAAACTGACATTGTAGTGAATATAACTTACAATGAAATTACTGGTTTCGTTTACAACTCCTGTAGTAGTTTAAAATAATCATAGAAAAATTATTTATTACTTTTTGTACGGATGGGTTGTGATAAATAAAATGCGGACAACATCACATACATTGCTCTGAACCCAAAGTGAGTAGCTGAAGCACTTGTGAAATGGTCTTCAGAAATAACGAAGGTACCACAAACACCCAGACCCGGGACAATGTAGAAAAGTTTCTACATTGGCCCGTCCTGGGATCGAACCCGGGACTTCAGAGCTAGCGACACCGTAAATCGGTGAGTACCTCACTCGACCACGGAGGTCTTCATATCAAGATGAAATAAGAAAGAAAGGAATGAATACTGAGATGAGTAGTAGAGATGAATGGAAGCTGAATACGCAATGTGCCGACCACAAATAAATGGGAACAGGGCAGGGGTAGGAGATGATGACTTGGTGTATGGATATAACAAGTCAATATTTTTCTGCAAGTTAAATCTCCGTATGATACGTTACAATGTTTGCTCTAAGTTTGGGTATGTAGCTATTTGGGTAAGTAATTGTGTATAGCTGTTTATTAATGAAACTCCCGGTCGTTACAAAAGCAAACATAATCTATTTTATATCTTTTATTTTCTAGCTACATTTAGAAGAAGACGATCTATAATGACTGTCTATGTCAACTTTTTATATGCATTTTTTTGCAAATCAAATATTCTCAAACATTTTATTGTATTGTTTACCTATGTTTTTATTCACATTTATATTTAGTTATTAGCCAATGTGGGTTGTTTATTACTGTACCTGGGGCTAAACCATTTTGTATTTGATACCTACTTCTTGGGTCAAAATTCTTGATCTTTTTATATTTACGTAGGCGTCACACTGGCTGTCGATCTTTTAAAATATCTTGATTATTTGGGGTTCCTTAAATAAATTTGCGCTTTACTGTCTTGCATTAAAACCTATCTTCTTCACCTGTTATACAAAAGATTGAACTCGCAGATACAAAAAAAAATAGGTAGAAAATGCTATAAAAAATATTCTTAATTAATAAAGAAAAAAAAAATTCATGAAATCTATATTCGATTCAGGTAACTTAAAAATTTTCTAACAAAAAAATTAATTATTTTATATATTAAATAATACCGACTACATTTATTTTATAAATAATGCAGTAAGCTTATATTTTCATGATAAATGTGATAAAAAATAGTTCAACTTATACCACTATCCATATATACGGAACCTTACGTTATTTCTAATACCACTTAACCAGTTTTTTATAGAAAGGTGTGAACAGGATTATAAATCATTGAAGTGATTCTGTCTAAACAATCCCCACGGGGTACGGCTTTGTTAATTCTTATTTAATATATATTATGTTGTTCTTAAAGGTTAACTATAATTATGCTTATATGTTGGTACGGCTACTGGTGTAATAATGTTATTTGTATAAAAATATTAATCTATTTCCGAGTATAAACTACAAAAATTATCATACATAAAAAAAACTTAAACCTTTTTTAAATTATTTTCTAGTAGCGGCCACGATCACGAGAATGTACAATAAAAAAATCATACAGAATTTTTGGAACTTGCATTGGAATTGTAAATTGTGATATAATTAAGAAAATCAAATAATAAAAAAGGGATTTTATGTTATTGCCATTAAAACTTAAACAGAAAAGGTTGTAGTCATGTTTTATCTACCAATGCAAAACAAGACACAAAAATCGAAATACGTACAGACGTTACACTTTTCATTTCTCGCTAAAAACCTGATTCTTAAAGCTTAGACACTAGATGGTACTAGATATTACTAGACTTAATCTATATGATGAAAACATAACACTCCTTTTTGGGCAGTCGTGTAAAAAGAATAGAACATCATCTCCATGAGAAATAAAATGAATTAACATCATAAGTCACAAGACTCAAATACATAGACTTAGTGTCAAATAAATAAAGATATTGCGAATAATTTGACAGTTGGTTCTTACATACTAATGACGTTTGATTGACATATTATATGTTTTGACAATAGACGTGATTAGTCTGTGGTTACCTTACACAAGTTTATTAGGCTTTCATTCACAATTATAATCATAATTTGCATTGATAATGTGTAATGAAATAGTGTTTGTAATTCGTAATGTTCTTCGACAATTGTTTAAATCGATTATTGTTTTAAGGGCTGACTAACTAAAATTACTTAAGTTCGATTGTAGTACGTATATTGTATTCCTATTTTTGTAGATTTTATTGTTTTTATGCATGTGCAAGCAACAAGCCAGAAACAAAATTCTGTTCTTTTTTGGTTTATTTATATTCAAGCACGTGTCTTATTTGGACTTCACTACGACTATCGTTAAACGTCTTCTTAATTCTTTATTGTACACATTTACACATAAACATTACATTTATAAGGATACATTCATGTACAGCGGAGCTTAGCTCAAAAATTGAGTTGTAATTCCTATTTAACTTCTAAAACACTACATTACTCCAAACAACAACTTACATGCTATAGGTTTGCTACATAAAAAACCTCTTAAATTTCATTTTAAAATGACTTCAAAGAATTGTTTTTTTTAACCATAATCCCTGTTCAAGCTTGCTTATTACACGGTATAAACAGGACTGGCCGAGGTGGAACAATTTGGGAATTCCATTGTGGCTCCTACCGTACTAGTTGGTTTGACTTATCTATTTTAGGCACTCGTTATACTGTGGGGCTAGGCTGTAGATATACTGAAATATGTTTTTTTTTGGGTAAAAATGAAAGGTGTTATAAGTTTGATGTGTCGGGATATCTGTGGTATCTTAGCTTCGAAATTAATGGTTTGATTATGATATGTATATGGATGTGAAGATTTATTCAGCATTTAGAAAGTTATTAGCGTTTTCTGACTGTCGGTGGTATTTTTTTTTATAATTTATCGTTGCGTAACTATAAAAAATACTTTTTTTACGCTCGCTCTAACTAGATTATTTTATTCATTTTTGTTTGATCACGTTCAGCAGTTTTTAATCTATGTATTGTTGGTCCCATATAAATAAGAAAATATGCGTCTCCTAAGCGTGGATCAAAGGATGGAATTCTAAAAATGATTGTAAAGCTTTTTCGTTCAATTATGTGTTATTAATAATTTATTAACTATGATTGTGATTGACCCTTTATCAATACTTACCAATAGATTTAATTCTAAGATTAGCATCAGCGGTACCTAAAAGGGGTATACACAACACACACAAAAAAGAAAATATTATACCTATATATTCTTCACAAGTCACAAGAAAATTATAGTTACTAATAAAAAGCTATCCAAGCTACCATATAAAGTATCGCCTATCTCCAAGTGTAGTCTTATGATTAGTTGCGGGGAGGGAGTGATGCGCGTGAGTCGGTGCGGGGGGAGGGGGGCGGTGTCTCGCGCATGCGCAGAATGTTAATACGGCTCGCACCGTGCGCTATGACTTGATATGACTCGGTAACTTTAATACACACTTGTGTGTAAGATTAGATGGATGTGTGTGGCGTGAATGGTTTGAATGTTGGTTGTTTTGGAGGTTTACTAGATAAACTTGGTTATCTTTGATAGCTTGTTTTTGTATGATAAGTAACTATGTTAAAGATTTTTTATGTAACTGAAAACGTTTTTTATGTAACCTACGTTCTTCGTTGTATGTGGGAATCTCGACTAATGAAAAAGTGAACCGATTTAGCGGCTTTTTCCATAATACGTGATACTATTTTATTAGTACTCCTCTCCACCTATAAGATTTTAGTTATTGATAAATAATATTTTAAGCGATATTTATGGTCTATCTTCTTGTCATTAAGAAAATCCTATTCAAAATGTACAACAATTTCGTACATTCACAAAAAAATATCTAGTCACTCTTAAAACCCACTTTGCTTCACAGTCTCACTGCAACATATTTAAACATTCGTCTTATGTGACTGTTGTCAAGAGACACGTTATTGAACTTGTAAATTACATTCACGAAAGGTTTTTGGAGTTGTATGGTAATCTTCAAGTTGCCTTGAAAATACGGTATTAGTATCATAAAGAATACATCTTTTTATGTGTTTTTCATGTCCTTTACCTGATTTGTTAGATAAATTGTAACATTAAGGAGTTTGTGTAGATTGACTGGGTGTAAAGCTAAAATTAAATTTAGTCTAGAAGTAAGGTAAAAAAAAAACTAGACAAGGAGTCTAGATTTTTTTTTACCTTACTTTTTTGCTTCATCAAATAAGTACACAAAGTTAATTTTCATGATAGGAGAATATTTAGAAAAGTATGACGTCTTGCAATAAATTCATATCGATAAAGCACTAGGTGTTGCTGTATGTAAAAATAATTAATATTTGTATTAGATTAGGACAACTTCAATCTTGTTGAATACTATGTTATGATATGTTATTCAGGTTTAAGTAGAAGCAGTTTGAGTCGCTTGCCTAGTTTCATTCATGGATGGGTGGCCACGTAATTTTTTCATTAGATGCTATTAGTTACACTTTTATTTTTACACTCGTGTTTCTGCTTATATTTTGACTGTTAATTTACTTGTTTAGTCTGTTATTTAACTTGCAATGTATGTTGGCTAAATTACAACCAACTCAAGACTTCTTACCATATGCCATACAATATCATTAGCTATATTAATTGTTCAAAAAATCTTTCTTCTTTCAAGAGTTCTGTTTGTTTTTCGTATCTCTGCCTACCTCTCATCATTAAAGCGTGATGTTCGTCCGTTACACGACACAATCGACGCACGAACATGATAACTGTTCAACAAACAAACTGAGATTATTGAATTTACTCGTTTGGACACTTGACACGTGCGGGACACACGGCTGTTTAAGATGGCCAGCTAGTTCGATGACTAAAATGTAAAGACCATGAAAATTTAAAGGAAAACTAATAATATGTAAAGTCAAGTATCACACCGTTCCACACTGAGTTAACTTTAAATGCAGTCATTACTACATTGCTGTTTTATTATCTTTTTCAATAATCAGAAATGTTTCATTGAATATTTTTTTTAACGTATACAAAGAATTTCAGAAGAGAATTTATGTACTTAATGCTTATAAATTAAGCAATATAACCAGTGACCACTATTCTTACTATGAAAAACTGTTTTACGCCACAAAATGGATTGTAGTAGACGTGACATAGGCGGTCGCTCCATGTAAAATACGGTATTCAGCTGAATCCGGTAAGACTGGAAGCCGACCCGAGCTTGAAAAAGACTTGTCAGAACATGGTATCCCTTTTGAGACTGTCATTTTTAAAGGGTCTAAAGATTGTTAATTCTTATGAACAGTGTGTGACCTTAAAGGGGTCATAAGTGTGAAACTGTAATGTAACCACTCGTAGTTAGTAGTGGCGTGTTGCAAGTCACTAAACAACACAGAAATGTGTAAAATATAATATAAAGTGCACTCCACTCATTAATGCTAATAGCTTTCCTTTTTAAAACTGTACCGTGAACATATTTAAACTTTTATGTTATTATTTTCTATTAGGTTCGGTAGTTGGTAGGTTTTTGTATGTCTGACCAAAATGTTTGCCATGAGTTCATGTCTATCCATGTGAGTTTCCATATGACAAATCATCTCCCTGCCCTGTTCCCAATTATCTGAGGTCGGCGCAATACGTTTTCAGCTTCCATTCATCTCTAGAACTCGTCATCTCAGCATCAACTCTTTTCTTTCTCATATCATTTTTCACACAATCCATCCAGTTGTTTTATAACATCGTATCTTCTAAATGCCTGAGCAGATTTTGATGAATCTCCTGAGTAAATTATCTATTGTTTTTAATCCGCTTGAAGACCGAATTTTCCTGTTTTTCGAAAGGTAGTTGTAAATTATTGATTTTCTGCTTGCTACCATGTAATAAATATGTGTTTCGTAGATGATGTTCATATTTTACAGGTATTAGATTCTATAAATTATATGAATACATACACAATAACATTCTAAGTTTTAATTATGAATCGTAAAGTGTAGGCAATAACCATTATTGCTATTTAATGTTTGTTTTGCTACGTTAGAAATGTTATTTTAATTATTGCGTTTACAATACCTTGGACTATTATATCTTGTTGTGCAATAAATCTTCAGTTTACAATAGAAATAGCTTTTATGAAGATATGCAAAGAATCCTATTGTTTCATTCTCTTTTATTGGCATAATATGGACTAAGAAGTGTTATAATATAAAAAATGTTGTAATAAAAATAATCCTATAAACGTCCCACTGCTGGGCACAGGCCACTTCCCATACAGAGAAGCCACGAGCATTGATCACCGCGCTTGCTCACTGCAATGACTATTTTCATATAAAAATCTTTAGGCAAATTAATGTGTATAATTTTTAAATTATACAGCATACTGATTGAAAGATAAATCAAGAAAGAGGACTTGTCTTTTTTGTAATTATGTATTGTGTTTTCAAGTAATTGTTTAAGACTGCCTCGTTGGCCTAGTGGTGCTAAGCGCGACTGCTACGCTACAGGTCTTGGGTTCGATTCCCGAGTCGACCAAGGTGTTATTGGGTTTTTCTATGAAATTCTCAGTAGCAGGTCGGAGTTTGGATTTGTGCCCGGTTAGTGGCAATAGGCTCGCCCCCTATTACATGGGACCTAAACATATCGGCGAACTGTGGGTGTACATTGGTACGCCTCTGCCTACCCCTTCGGGGATACAGGCGTGATGATATGTATGTATGTATGTAGTAATTGTTTATATGTAATTTAGTTGTTTTAAAAGCTTTTTAAACTACATGAGATTTATAAAAGGGCAGCCAAACGTCACGCTCTCTACAAAAGAGGCTGAGCAGTGGGCGTTGTGAATAAGGCAGTTAAACGCAGTGAAAGCCACTTTCCTTTTCCCCGTATAATTGTTTCGTATTGTTTCTTAAGCGCTTTTAATTAATTGCTAATTCATTGACCATGGTAATTTGACTTTAATTGCATTTATTTAAGTGATTTTTAGTTTCCTTGTTGTCTGTTTTATTCGTTGCAAACGAAAGTGATTTATGTGCTGTTAATTTATTTATTTAAACATATTTATTTTATTAGTTTACAGAATTTATTTTGTATGCTATAAGCTTTGAGATGAAGTAAATACATACATTAACCAACTAACTAGCTTGGATCATGTGGATTAGCAAATACTTAAAGGATAGGCAGATCGTTCTAGTGAAGATCTGTTAACCGCGGTAGGTCCGTAAATGGGTAAACTTTCACTTACCTATTTCTGAGCTGTTTTCGGTGAATCAGAACTCATATTATCATGTGCCTAATATACCTAGTTAATCAAACGTATTTTAAATTGACAATAGCAAAACTCCTTTAAATCTGTTGTCATGTTCAGTTTATGATTTTGCAAACAAAGATTTCTCCTACATTGCGTAGGTGGTTTGTTTGTTAGAATACTAGTTTTCATTTTAAACTAAAACTAGGAACAAATATTCGTTCGTCATTATTTTACATGACTATGTACTTTAATGGGACTCCGTTAAAGTATCTATATTAGACGACCTCCGTGGTCAAGTGGCGTACGCACCAGTTTTCAAGGTGTCGCCATGTCGCTAGCTCTGAGGTCCCGGGTTCGATCCCCGGACGGGTCCATGTAGAAACTCACTTTTCTACATTGTCTCGGGTCTGGGTGTTTATAGTACCTTCGTTGTTTCTGAATTCCATAACACAAGTGCTTAATAGCTGCTTACTTTGGGTTCAAGCTATGTATGTGTAAATTTTGATTCCTATAGAATTCACTTACCCCAGAAAAACAACAAGTCTTGCAGTTTATTAAATAATTGAGTCATTAAACCTTTACCCTGAAGGGTCCCACTTTAACTTTAAAAAAGTACTTATTATAAACAACAAGCAATTTAAATTTTAGGTCAAAAGACAATAATCCTACAGTTAAACTCAATCGAACACTCGAAAAGAACTTTTAATTCTCCGAAAAATATTTTTTAGCCTTTAGCAAAACTTTAACTTGCCCGTACCACGAACTCTCAAAGAACGACCGTCGCCGTCGTGTGAGCGAGACGGCGCAATACACTTTGCATAGCGGCATCCCGCTCTAACGATGTTGAACGTTGTTCATGGTACAAGTAAGAACAGAACAGTCCAATCAAACGCTGTCGAGTAATTGTCGAGAAAAAATTTACATATGGCGCCTCGAGCAGCGGCCTCTTTCATCGGAACATAAGATATGTATGTATGTATGTATGTGTTAGCGATAAATTGTGTGTTTCCGAAAGGCTGGGGATGCCGGCGGCGAATCGTGGGCGTCCTCACTTCCCGGCTACTAATAATGGATGATTGGTTGGGTACAGACGCGACAGTCTTTTGTCTGTTCGTATTCTGCCTACTTGTGATTTTTGTGGAGTTAAGTGTTTTATTGTTGGCATTGTGTTGATGATACCTTTGAATAGTATCGTGGCCTGACTTTATACATTAGAACTGTTACAGTAACATATTATTATTCTACAAAACATGTAATGTTTACAAGGTTTTCTTACTTCAAGTGTTCGCGACACACTCACAAGTCACAACATGAAATATTTTCATGATTGTAGCTAAAACTAAAAATAACTTGCTTTACCTACTTGAAATATAGGTTACACATTGTTTTACCTATTTACGATGAACGTCGACCTAATTACAAAAACAGGCATAATACAAAAATGCATTCGTGACTCAGTAAAATAAACCTGCAACTTCTTTAAAAAAACAATCACTATGAAAGTTATAATAACACAGCTTTTGTTTTAACCCGTGAATTTCCACAAAATTATGCAAAGCACGATAAAAACACGAATTTTCACTTATCAATGGGAATCAATCAAAACAATAAAGTCACAGCTACCCGCCAATTATTGTACACACAATATGGCCATAAAATAACATAACTCGGCTATTCGTATCGCCCACAGTAGCCGTAGGTAGTAAACTAAATAACCAAATACAATCTATATACAGAAATGGCAAATTAATTTGTTCAAAAACAGTTTTGTGGAAATATGACGTCATTTGTTTCGAAGAGCCTATTTGAAAATCGATTGACAAAATGTGTGTTACATCACTGAATAACTTTATAATCGATTTATTTTTTTGTGTTGTTCGAAATTGCCAAATCAATATCTTTTTTCTAATCACTGTACAATATCTCTTTGAGTTATATTTTTATTAAAAAAAAGAGATATTAATGACAACAAATCCACAAATTAGCCATGTAATCCAAATGGATTACATGGCTAATTTGTGGATTTATAGATTTATGAATTTATAAATAGTAATCTAATCTCTTAATACTAAATAGTCTTAAGAGATTAGATTGCTATTTACTAAACAAGTGTAAACCGCAAACCGATGCGAAGCGAATCAATTAGTTGTATTCAAGTAATAAACTTTAAGTACCATCATTGACCTATCAAATCGGACACAAGCTATAAAACATTTGTGCAACGTAACCCAACAAATAGCAAGACTATAAAATGCAATGCCCGCGTAGGCATAAAACTAATTGGTTCGTACATAGCTGGTCTTTGGATGAGGTCAGTAGGTCGCAATATGGCGCAGTAAGGCCTATTTCAGAGTTAACAATATTAAGGATATGGGAAAATATTTTAGTAGGTCTACAATTAATATATTCAACCTTGTGTTATAGGGCACAAGGTAGGAAATTAAGTAAATGAGGAATTTGTCGAAAAAATAATTGCCGAGAATATTCCAAGTTTATTTTAAGCCGTTGTAGTACTTTTCAGTGCATACTCAAAATTAAATGATTTATGGCAATTTTAACTTTCGAGTTGATTGACTAAAAACTGACATGATACAAAATACTAAAAAGCAACTCAATTCCAGGAGCCGTTAGTGAAATTGCTTTGAGTATTTTATTTTATGCAACGCGGAAAAAAGAACTTTTTTTAATAAATGTTGACTCTATTTAAGCGATTCACTATAGTTTCAACGGTGTTTACCTAGATGTACAATACAATAAGTTAATATTAATAGAGCCTATGAAACAAGCCTTACGTAGCTCAGTCCATACGTTATCGGCATAACGTGTGGGGTATCGCTTCGCCGAGATCTCGATTGTCGGCTGCAATCGGTCGATATTTTAAAACAGGGTTCGAAAACATTTTTTTTTTTTATAACCTTGTAAGTGTCCCACTGCTGGGCAAAGGTCTCCCCCGTCTGACTCCAGTCATTTCTGTCTCGAGCCACGTGACACCAATCACTTAAGAAGCGATCCAACAAAATCCAGATGTCATCCAACATTTTGTTAAAGTTTTAAAATTACTATTTGTGTACTCAAAGTAAGAATCAATGTTTGATTGTTGAATTTAGTTACTTGGCTAGCTTATCGAATAAACACAAATAAATATCGTGTAGCATCATTCATAGTAATGATGATGCTGGGGATGAACTTAAAGAGATTTTCCCTGATTAGCTCCTAATGAGACCTTTAGATTTTAGTTCATATTAAATCTTGAAGACTGTGTATTTATATACTTTAATATACTAAGTCATGTGAGTTAAGAATGATCAGACGACAGACACCTAATATCAACATGAAAGCAATATGTTTTCTATACTAGTGTAAGATCCCGGTTAACTTTAGGTTTAATTAGAATGTTCAGAGCCAAAGGTTTGTCACCCCTGCTTTACAACAATGACCGGTTGGTTGGACTCGCAAACAAATCATTCAAAGTCGATTATTTTGTTACTTCAACGTCCGAGTCATTTGCATTCAAATTAAGTTATAAAATATTACCTTTTTCTATCGTTATAATGGTAGGGAAGGAGAAAGAAACGAAATAAATTGATGTGGAAAAGTACATTTAGTTTTTGATGTTTTAGAAACTTATTCCATTATTTAGTTAGCAGATAAATGGAAAAGAGCAAATAATATAATATTTGATCATAAACAAAAAAGAAAAAAAAAACACTTTTTTAAGATTGTACGCATGAATTCAGCGTTTTGAAAACCAAAAAAAAAATGTTTGGTTTTCCTCTTAAAATAGACACTGATTTAAAAAAAAAAAAACTATTCAATGTATAATAACATCGCCTTATTTCAAGTACTTTTTCTATATCATGCTACAGACCACAATATAACTAATCAGACTAATGAATTAGCATCTAATTCTAAATAAGAATGGGCTACCGTATTAGACCGGTTGCCCACTGATGCGTAACATAATAATACACGCGTCCAACACAAAAAGTGAAGATTTATTGATAGCACTCGTTTCAACGATACAGTTCTCAAATAGAATGGTACGCCGCAGTGGGTGGATACATTAATTTGTCTTTGTTGTATAGATAATAATAGTAAGCAAGTACGTGTATAAATGGATATAATTAAGTGCTATACATCTTTTGATATTTTTATTCCTATTCTGTGGCAATTAAGTATTATGGAAACACAACTATGTACATAAGAAGAAAAGAAATAAAGTTAACTATTATATAGGATAACAAATATTCTATTTTAAAATCAGAAAGCAGAAATATTTGAGAGAAATATAAAAAAAAAATGTTGTCAAATTGTGACAGTGACAGCTGTCATTTACAAACCGAGTACATAACTAAAATGAACTGTAAATAAAACAGATAACTTAAAAAGTAAACACAAAGATTAATGACCTCAAGCAACAATGACTAAGGATCAAAAACAGTTACATCTAAAAAGATTTATCTCTATTAATGAGAATTAGTTTTCTCACAAACAATGGATAATTTGATGCAAAGAAATATAGCTACAGTAATGGCGTCCATTTTTCGAATGCTGTTCAAACATGGAACTCTATTACCGGTTACATTTAGGCGTTTAAAAATAAATGATTCTATTTATAAATTTCGAATAGAAAACAAAGCTTTCGATTTTTGAATTGTAATATTTTTTTATTGCGTCATTTTACTTTCCTTTTTTGAAAACCTACATACGTACATATTATCATCACGCCTGTATCCCCGAAGGGTTAGGCAGAGGTGTACCAATGTACACCCACAGTTCGCCGGTATGTTTAGGTCCCATGTAATAGGGGGCGAGCCTATTGCCACTAACCGGTCACAAATCCAAACTCCGACCTGCTACTGAGAATTTCATAAAAAACCCAATAACACCTTGGTCGACTTGGGAATCGAAACCAGGACCTCTAGCGTAGCATTCGCGCTTAGCACCACTAGGTCAACGAGGCAGTCTTTTTTTTTTTTTTTTTTTTTTGATGAGAACTGCCGCAGTTAGCCTCATGGAGGCTTTCACTGCTTTACCGGACTAAGTTGGCGAGACATTACTAATACGCCTCCAGCCAGAAGCTACAAATTAACAATAGAGTTGTGGCAACGAAAGCTAAGGGCACCCCCTGCGGGGTTCGAACCTCGACTTAGTTCGTTGCTCACGATCATAACAAATAAAACAGCAAGAGAGGGCTGGATCAATGATTGATTATTTAGGGACTGTTTTGATTCTAGTTTGACCGGCTCGGGCCGGTATTATCTAGGGACGGGGGGGCAACGTTAACGTTACTATTATTATTTACAACAACACGCGACGAGCCTCGCCGGCGAGGACGGACACGATAGTGTCGGGACCGTTTGTGTGGAGTGTTGCTAGTCTGTTTGGGAGCTAACGCTTCTTGCATGAGCGTAATACTATCGTTAGGATACGCGAGAGCATGTCTGGGGCGCTTGGTGCGCGAGATACAGGAGGGGCGATATCGTGCGGCCGCCACGATAAGGGGATTTCGATGAGTTTCGGCTCGATCGAAGAATCGGATTGAAATCCGTTTCATAAACTGCTTGATGGTGGGCAGTTTGAGGTCGCAGTGAAGCTGCGAGTTACGCATGAACCACGGGGCGTCCGTGGCCTTGCGTAGGAAACGGTTCTGGAGGGTTTGCATCCTACGGAGTCTGGAGTCGGGTACGTGTGCGAACACAGCGCTACCATATGTCATGATAGGTCTCACGCACATTGTGTAAATTCTCATCTTACAAGTAAGTGATAGTTTACTATGCTTGTTCAACATACCATGAAGGCGATAGAGGGCGAAGGCGGCGCGGCTGCGGGCCTTTTGGATGTGCTGACGGAAAGAGAGCTTTCGATCAAGGATTATACCCAGGTATTTGGCTTCCTGCTCCCAAGGGATAGGCTCGCCGAAGAGGGTGATCGGGGGGGGAGGCGCGGGCGCCCTACGTCTTTTGCAAAACAATACGGCTGCGCTCTTCGAGGGGTTGACTTCGATCCTCCACTTCGCGAACCACTGCCCGAGGGCGTCGACCGCGGTCTGGAGGACTCGTCCTATGGCTTCGGGTTTCCGACCCGTATACAGAATAGCCGTATCGTCGGCGTATAAAGCTAACTGGGTCTTGCCACCTTTCGGAACGTCGCTAGAGTATAGCGAGAAGAGTAGGGGAGACAGCACCGAGCCTTGCGGCACGCCGGCGCGGATCGCGTGAGGTGACGAGAGCGTCCCCTCGACGCGATACCTGAAGGATCGGTCAGACAGGAAGTCTCGTATGATGTGCACGAGACGTTCTGGCACTTCGAGAGAGTACAGCTTGTAGATCAAGCCGTCGTGCCAGACTTTGTCGAAGGCTTTCGCAACATCGAACAGAAGCATGCCTGTGAGGTATCCGTGCTGAAAGCCAGCACTGACACTCTCGACGATGCGGTGGACTTGTTGCACGCACGAGTGTTCGGTTCGAAAGCCGAACTGCTCGTCAGGAATGAGACTCCTGGACTCGGCAAAGTCCATTAATCGAGAGTAGATGACGCGCTCGTACAGCTTACCAAGAACCTTGAGTAGGCTGATAGGGCGGTAACTAGTCGGCTCAGACTTGGGTTTACCCGGTTTGGGAATGCCGATGACTATCGCCTCCTTCCACTTTTGCGGAAAGAGGTTGTTGCTTAGAGCCGCATTGAAGATGCAAGTCACTAAGATAACTAGGGGCGGGGGAAAGAGCTTGATCACTCTGGAAGAGACGCCGTCTGAGCCGGGGGCTTTTCTGGGGTTCAAATCCTTGATCAGCGAACGGACTTCGTCGACTGTGACGGGGGGGAGAGGATACTCAGGGTCCTCGACTGGAGGGAGGGAGGCCCTGCGTTCGACTTCGGCTTGGACTCTTTCGAGGTGGGCCTGGTCGACCGGTAGGGCGCTGGGTGTGCACTGGGCCTCCAGACTGTCGGCGAGACACTCCGCTTTCTCGTCGTCGTCAAAGGCGAGGCTCTGATTAGGGGAGGCAGTCTTTTGAAAACCTTCTTCATTTAAATGTGAGAAAATTACCGTTATGAGGAAATTAGTAACTGTCATTTATTAGGATAATACTCTTTCATCTTTTCATGAAGTTATTACTGTTTGCAATTCAAATACTTTAAGCCTAGTTTTATCACGTTCATTTCCTTTTATGAAAACCTACACACATATCATCACGCCTGTATCCCCGAAGGGTAAGGCAGAGGTGTACCAATGTACACCCACAGTTCGCCGATATGTTTAGATCCCATGTAATAGGGGGCGAGCCTATTAGGTTTATAGAAGCACTTTTAATTAACCTATTTATATAATATTTTCTATGGATACCTTGCATAGGTAATATTTAATTTATCTAAAATCTCTCTGAGTCATAGTTATTTTTAACCAGTTTAGAAATCGTTTTTATTGCGTTAATAAAGAAAGTGGTTTAACAAGTATTTCTTTTATTCGGTAATCGAACTCGATATGTTAACCTCCGGTATCTAAGTCTTTTTATTAAGTTTTAATTATATGATATCAAAACTAGTGTTAATATGTTACAATTTTCGTGACTTATAGATTTTATGTTTCACCTTTAAAGAAGCCTTTACCTTTAAGAAAATAAATTATTCAAACAATTTCAAACGTAAAAAGGATGAACAATTTGTATATTGATCAGCTTTTTGTTATCCGAAGGCGATATATAATAAGTCTAAAAAAAAAAAATCTGACTATTATACCTATATTTGAGAAAAAGGTTTTGCCTAGCAGTGATACAGAACAGGCCGATATTAATATTTATTATTATAAAAATATACTCACTAATCTGTCAAACAAATCCACATAGAAAATGGACCTAAAACATGCGCCGGCGCATAATTAAAGTGTTGTTGCGCACGCGCGAGGTCACCGCTGCTTTGACCTGTGACTCATACTATACTTGATTTTTATTCCTTTGTTTATTACATAGTTAAAGCGTTATCAAACTTTCATAGAAATTGTGATTTTAGTTAGGTTGAATCGTTATACATGAGAGATATCGTAAGTATATTATATTTTGAGACTTATTACAGAATAGAGAAACACAAAATTATCTTTAAGATCTTAAAAGTCTAGTACTTTACAACTTTAGTGATTTAATTTGTTAAAAAATCGACCATTTATTTGCTCTGAAATTTTGACATAAAAGTAGCAATATTTTTTTATCTATGATAAATTAAGAAAAGTACATAGGTAATAAAAAGTTACTTAAAATATACTATATTATTCCATTTCCTTCTTTTTGACGTTCTCTCTCTTTTCTTCTTTCCACTAAATGAAATTTTCAAAGAAATCTGTTTGGTGTCTCGAGAGTTTAAATGTGCCATTAATATGGCCCAATTTTAAAGATACTGTATTCAGGAAAAAAAAAATTAAATACTTACAATATAATTCATTTGGACATTCTTGTTTATTTCTAAGAGGATATCGAACAGTTATCTAGGATAATAAAACGCGCGAATTTTCTACTTAAAACTTAAATGATTTAATTAGTAGTTTTAATATATTTTCTTCGCTTTATAACCATTAAAATTATAATATATGACCTGTTTTATGGCATTTTACATATATTTGATTGTTGTAAATTTTAATTAATGTAATAAAATTTTATTAATTAGATACAGAAATGAAGATCTCATTACATTTTCATATATTTTGATTGCTAAGTTATAAATTATTTTTAAGTATCCATAAAAATATAGTTAAATCTTAAAACAAATAATTAATCGTGTGGCCCGTAAAAGCAGGTATTGTGCTGATTTAAATAAAATTAATATTATATTTTATTACAAGTTAAATCTTATGATATCATAAAATAAAATAACTCATCTACAGTGACTTATATAAACGTTACAGATAACTTAGCTACTAGAAAAGTTTAAAGCTAAAAGAATATTTAAAATAAAATATTAGCATAATAAATAAGTTTTTAAATCATTCTTTATGCTTTTAAATCAGCTCAGATCATAAAACTTGTGAAGAAAAATCAAACAAGCCCAAAAACTGATTTCGTCATTTCGTGAGTAATTTCCTATGGCCACCTTCGGGTTACATCATCAGACCAGCTCTCGAAAGTACCATAATACTACAATGCCGCCAGAGTAACAATCTGGCTGGAGGCCTTAAGGTCCTCGCCAAAAGTCCGGTGAAGCAGTCAAAGCCTGCGCTCAGACAAACTGCAAAGTTCCTACCAAAAAAAAGATTAATAAAAACTTTTCATCTCAATACGATGTCAGGAAGTGGTTCTAATTTTAGATTTCAAGGTGTGACCCGTCATAAATTTAACGCAAATATTTTTCTAAATAAAAACTTATCTAAATATTTACAAAACACAAAACCTAATTAATGATCACAAAAATAAACAAAATAATATGAAAATATAAATGTTTTAAAAGAATACATATTATTAAACACCTCATTTATGTAAAAATAGAATTTTAGTAAAAACAGTTAATCGTTTAATCCCTATAATTAATTTTAAACAAAAGAATCTGATTGTTTGAAGCGTCAAAATAATACTAAAATTTACATGTTTGATAGATTTTTTTGTCTTTTTCCTGTTAGATTGCCATCAATAAAATTAATAAGGATTTACATAATTAACTTTCTTGCGTGGGAGTTGTAGCTATTGTTTATTTTAGAATGTTGCTAGGATTAACGCTTGGTGTTGCTTGCGTACATTAGTTGTTCCCCGCGGTTTCACTCGCTTTGTATGTCTCCGAAGGCAACTAACGTCATGTTAAATTGGCAAAAAGATATATAACTTTTCTTGAGAATTGGACAACTAAGAACCGAAACTGAAAAAAATAATGTTCTAATCTGTCTGATTGTGACAGTAATGAGCACATTAAAAATCTACTATTTAAGTTTTTTTTTATATTTTAATATAATTTACCAATTTGATTAAATATGAAGACTTTGAAGACATTATTATTTTATTATTATAGAGTCCTTATAATGTTGCAGCTAATTGTTACAGTACAGGGACGTAATTGATATATTTGAGGTTTTTTCTTTTATTTAACAAATTAATGCTCTTGTATCTTTTAGAGACTAACAGTCTCTTGCGACTTTGATTGCTTATATAAGATATAACCTTTATATTATCCTGAAGAAAATTTAGTTATTCAGTAGTAAATAATGACCAAATATATTCCTTAGTAACAAACAAGGTTATAAATCTGTATTGAACCTCACAAGGAACAAACTATCATACATTCACACGGTATACGGTCACACGTTTCTACAAAACCATGTCTAAATTTCTAAGAAGGTTTATTTCTAAACGTTTATAAATAGAACTCGCGCCGTCAATCAATAAACATACGTCACTATTTACCTTTGAAATAATACACAAATAAAGTAAAATATTGATCTTATACCTACTATGGAAGCTATATAAATAGCCATGTGTAATCCGCCTTTTGTTTGAAGAGTTTTTTCTTTACACTCAATGAGATTTTCATGTCTGGGCCTCGATTCAGATATTGAGTTGTTTGAATTGACCAAATGACCGATACGATAATTGGCATTCTGCAAAGTACTTACTGAACGTCAAAATTGGTCATTACGATCATTCTTCGAGACTTTCAATGAGATTTGACTGTAGGCTTATCTGAATACGAAAATTAGGCACAATGACAATTACACTGACTAATCAGTGACATGCATTTAAAATAGCTGAATCGAGGACCTGGCGAGTTGATTTGCGTTAAAATAAATATATTGAACAAACACCATATTTGAAGTTTTAGAAGTAAATTACACTAAAACATGTTGAAGTGCTAATAAGTGATTAATGTACTGTTATCCGGATCTTCTGTTTTTAAACGTTTTTCTGTAAAAAAATATTGTTAAGCATTTACTTGACAGAGTTTGTGATTCACGTTAAAATCGAGCTACCTAGCTTAAGGTGCGTGAGAAACACGATATAAGCTTTTAATATTAATACAATCATTGAATAAATACTAAATATATATTTCTATAGCAATCGATACGGGGTAAACTATATTTGCATTATGAAAAGACATATTAGTAAAGATTATTTTTGTTTATAAAGACTTTTATGAACTTTCTGTCGATAAATGGCAATATTAGATTTTTCCGGACCAGTACTCGTCCTCGCGTGTACAGGTGGTAGGACACGATGAGCAACTCAATAAGTGAGCCATGGTTTGGGGAGAGATACCACACTCGCTGGGCTCGTGTGCGCTGTATCCACCGGTACATGTTTTCTTTACACCGGCCGACTTGGGTCCTGAGTTCGTCCCTGTTAGTACGCGATTAGCGTGCCCAAAAAATCAAAGTTATTTTTATAATAGTTCAACAAGAAAAAACCCTCATTAAAGTATACGTATAAGGTATATTATTGTTAAATATATGCTTCTGGTCGTAGAAATTAAAATATTTCTTCAGGATATTATGAAAGAAAAACAGTTCTAAAAAAGATCCAGCAATTTCGTAAAACTATGTTTATACTAAGTGACATTTAAATTAAATCCTTAGTCATAGTTAAAACTCGCTAAAATATTCACCTTTAGATTGATTTTTTTATTTTATTGTATTGTGATTAAAATGACAAATGATGTGTGTTTTATAGAATATGTTAATCATACAATAATGAGCTAGTTTTGATTTATGTTTGTTAAGATCATTGTTTTATATTATGTTTAAATTCGTGATATATCCTGGTCAACTTATTTGTTTTTCTTGTACTCCCACGCTGAAGAACAAATAACAAAAGTTTTTACGATTACTTTATTGTTTTTTAAGGTTTTTAAGTGTACATGTTTAAAATACATATAATAACATTTTTATTACTGAAATAATGTATGTTTTATATTTGATCTTGTATTGGAACAAGAGTTTTAATCTATTTACATGTTAAGAGGACAAAAAATATGACATAACTAGCTGTGTCCCGCGGTTTCACCCGCTTGAATGACAATTCATACACTATCTTTATAAATTATAGCTTATGTGTAATTCCGAGGTATAAGCTACATTATTGTAAAGTTTAATTAAAATACATTTAGTAAATTTGCGTGAAAGAGCAACAAACATCCACACATCCATTCTCACAAACTTTCTCATTTATAATATTAGTAAGGATATAAGACTGAAGGTTACAGTATAAAGCCTTAAGCTAGGAAACATATCCGGAATTCTGTTACAAATACCTTCATGCCTGCTTGATATGACGTAAATCGAGATTTAGAGTTATTAATACTAAAACATTTATACAGTACAGTCACTATCAAAATAGTATAAAGAGCGACCAGACAATTACAGGGAAAATATGTTTCAAACATAACTTTAAATTATAATTTCTCATTTAATTAAAATTGCATTAATTCATTCAATTCACCGCTCTTAAAGAAGAATTATAAAAATATTTTTATATTTTTTATTCGTAAATATCGAGCAAATAGACGAGTAAAGCCACAAAACCACAGTTGAACTTTCAAAAATTTTACTATCATATTCACCTAACTTAGTTATTTTTACATGTAAACCTAAAACTGCCTCGTTAGCCTAGCGGTTGTAAGTGTGACTGCTACGCTTGAGGTCTTGGGTTCGATTTCCGAGTCGACCAAGGTGTTATTGGGTTTTTTTTATGAAATTCTCAGTAGCAGGTCCGTAGTATCAAGTAGTAGTTGGATTTGTGCCCGGTTAGTTGCAATAGGCTCGCCCCCTATTACATGGGACCTAAATATACTGGCGAACTGTGGGTGTACATTAGTACACCTCTGCCTAACCCTACGGGGATCCAGGCGTGATGGCATTTTATGTTATGTTTTACTTAAAACATAGAGTCACTTGTGTTGTCGATAGTACATCAAAACCGTAATAACTTGGCTCACTTTAACGTAAGATTTATGTTTGAGTACCGATACTGGTTAAGTGACGGTTAAGTGACGGTTAAGTAGGTAACTTATTTACTTAATCTGTAAACTGGGGTTAGTGACAAGTGGACGTAAATTGTTCGGAACATTATCCTAATATGTTTGGGTCATTCTTGAGTAAATATATGAGGGAAAATTATGTGTTTACTAAAAGTAGTGTATGTATGTATGTCGGTTGTCGTCACCCCTGAAACTACTGGACTGATTGTGATGAGATTTATTCGTCGCGTAGATTTTTTTGTTTTTTTATTTGATGATCATCATCCATATTTTCATCACCAGTCATATTTTTCAATTCTGTAGGTTATCAAATGCATTTGATATGATAGCAATTAAAAACTTGTCTTTATTTTAATTTACAATATGAAATAAATCAGAAATAATAAAGGTTAATTCCTTTAAAATATTCCATAAAAAGACAATCAACATTAGATATCAGTTTAAAAATCGTAGAATAACTACCAATACATTGTATTTCTACCATAAACAATGGTAGAATGTATTGTAAAACTACTTGTTAGATATTACTCGGAAATGATATGAATATTTTAAAAGCTTTCTACTTAATGAGTTTTGGAACGTTAGAGTTATTTCTCTTGACTTGTAGTATTGTAAGTAGATCAGTCATAATCCCTTTTATATATTTATAATAGTACAGGTAAACTTTCGTAATGTATTAGGACATAATTTTAATATTAACTAGGTATTTTGTATGCAAACTTAGACAAACAATTTTTTTTGTTTTTATCAGCTGTTTTTTCCAGTGCGAGTTTTCTTTATGCATAAAATTGCAATGTATTAAAAACTCTCGTGACAATGTTTTAGCTTTTATGTAAAATTTCCTATTGAAGGAAACATTATATCAGGTTCTCTTACGTTTGTTTTTCATAATAAATTATTTACAATTTCAATTCGTTTGAAACTCATTCAGTTGCTATTACTCTTTATAAGTAGATTCCTTTGCTCCGCACTTTCAAGTAAGACTGTAATGTTACCATCGTGTAAGCGAGACGCTGCTATTCCCTGTAGTGCGCTGTCTCAACTGCAACGGTCTACCTTTGTAGTACATGGTACAGGTAAAGTAAAATGATATTTAGGTTAATAAGTTTATAATACCAAATAATATCATTAAGTAAATTAATTAAAATAAGAGCAATAAAAAATATAATTTTTTTAATGATATTTAAGTTATTAAGTATATGCCAATGATATCATTGAAAGCTATTAAAAAATTAAAAATAAGTATCATAAAAATTAAACCACAAAATATTTTTTTTAAGTATATATTCGTGAACCCCGTTATACGATGTAAAATGTATTTTTAATACCATAACTTGTTAGTATGTTATACGACACTAATGAATAAGACTATAAAATAAGGCTCGTATCGGTAAGTAATAAAGCCAAACGACTTTATCCTTACAATGTAAGTGTTATAATATCGCTTGTTTTAAATGGATACAAGTATAAATATTGAGATTCAGGTAGCAGGAAAAATTAAGAAAGGGTTTATTTGGTTAGCAATAGAGTGATAAAATTTTAAAATAAGCAGTAACTATTTTAAAACTTTTATCCGATTTTTATCACTCACTTAAATTGTTTTCAATAATAATTTATCAATTTTGTATAATTGTATTTACCTCTTCTAAATCTGTCAATCTCACTCATTCCCAGAAAAAACCGTCGAATTGAGAGCCTTTTGAATTATGCATCTAGCTTAGTTTGTGGCTCGCCAATCTGCTGTATTGTTATATTCTTTCTAATAAATAAACATTATTAGCTGTTACATGGGTTGCTATAGCTAACAAAATAGCAAAGTTTACGAACCCGGGATAATATTATTTATTACTCAATTAATTTTATGAATGTATCACATTAACACTAGACTAGCCTTGACTGACACATTCGATATAAACACTAGATCTTAGGCGCAGGCCAGACAGAAGAGACGTAAGACGCAGACGGGGCGCGGACATTTGTCTCTACCGTACAAAATGTATAGAAGCGTCGCGCCCGCGCCCCGTCTCTTCTGTATGTTTTGCGTCGCGATGCTTCTATACATTTTGTATGAAAGGGACGCGGTAGAGACAAATGTCCGCGTCCCGTCTGCGTCTTACGTCTCTTCTGTCTGGCCTGCGCCTAAGATATCTCGTTTTATATATTATATAATATGTTCTAGTCCAACTACAATATTAAGAGTTGTAAAATGATATCTATGTAAGGCGATATGTTTTTTTAACTGGGTTAAGGCCGGTTACGCCTTTTTATTTAATTTTAATTGGCTTCAATTCGATCAGTATTTAATGTTTAATGATTGCGTTTTAGGCATAAATATTTTTTTAACTAGTTTTATGCGTGATTGTTATTTTGTGTACGTTTTTTTTTCTAAGAAATTAAGGAATTTTGGTGAGATTTTCTGTCATCCTTTTTTCTTACGTTTTTGTGGTAGTGATGTCTAATAACATAACATATCATCATGCCTGTATCCCCGAAGGGGTAGGCAGAGGTGTACCAATGTACACCCACAGTCCGCCGATATGTTTAAGTCCCATGTACAGCAAATCTTATAATGTGGTTTATAAATAGGTATGTTCTTACTAAAGTTGGCTGCAGTTTTGACCTACTTATGGTATTTTAAACATACTTGGTACCTCTATAATATTAATCAAAATTTTTGGTCTTGCATCTTACTAGCAGAGTGGTATAGATCTTTATATATATAATTCTTCTGTGAGTGTGTATGTCACTGAACTTCTCTCAAACGACTGGACCGATTTTGATGAATTTTTTTTGTGTGTGTTCAAGGGGATCTGGGAATGGTTTAGATTCACAATTTTGTCCGCTGGACAATGTTTTTTTAATTTACTTTTAATTTATTATTAGTTGTTGATTTTGGAATGTTTTACATTGGATTCGACAGACGGCGCTACCATCGCAGTGTCAAATTTTAAATAATATTCGAATTTTAATTTTAGTCTGTTCCGACAGTTAGCGCTGCGATCAAATTAAACAAAAGTTTTGTTATCATTGTGTTATTGTAGACCATGTAGACAAGACGTCTGTCGGGTCCGCTAGTATTACTATAATGTAAGTAGAGACGATTTTTAAGATTTACGTTGTTCTCTACCAATTTTGCTTAGCAGAAACGTTTTTATTTTATGTAAGTTTTTATTTTATTTTTCTTCAGTCATAAGTTCAATAGAGAAAGGGTGACTAATCAAAGAATCACGCGAATTGACCTTTGCCTGGTAGAATCTTTTACGTTTTTTGTTACTATTGTGGTATCTAAACAGACACACTGTGAGGTCCCGAGTTTGAGTCTGTTCTTAAGGTTATTGTCATCATACAAATAGGTACTTAGTAGTAGGAATAATTTTCACAGCATTTTCAGTTATGTATGTAGTAAATAGGGTACGTTGGTTGCCAAACAACGTATTTCCACAAACTATTTTCTGTTCAATGTCTCTTAAACCTTAATAATTATGTTGATATAAAACTATTTTTATCAGATTCTATCGCGATACACACTCGTAATTACTCGTATTTAGGTTTTAGTTTTAAAAGTTTCGACTTCCGTGGATTTGTCACACCATTAAAAGTAGTTTTACAATATCTGATAATCGCATAAACATCAAGCAATAATTATGTCTTCGAAACTAAAGTAAGTATTAATTGGTGACCACACTCCTAACACTTCGTAATAATCTACTCTGATCCTAAAATGCACTGAAAAAGTTACTAAATGTTGGTATTCAATATGCATGTTAACGTTCAGATAATATAATTGTTATTGGTAACATCTTTGCCGCAATAAAGTTGATTACAGAAGATCTACTCTGTGTGGTCTTTGAAACGTTTACTATATTCCGTGTACCTAAGCTTGAACTTATTTACATGCATAAGTACTACTTATTTACGTAAGGTTAGATTGACTGTAAGCACAATAAATTGGGTAAAACAGGAGAGTAGTGTTATAAATTCTATTGTTTGTATATCTTACTTCACGATCACATGAAAAACCTAAAATTCAATGAGGCATATCTTCTCAAAGAGGGTTAATTACTTTCGTCAAAAACAAAGTTCGTATTTAAAAAGGTACCTATATCAGGTAAATCAATATTCAGGTTCCACAATGCTATTATAAAAATATGATTGGTAAAAGACATCGAAAAAAAATTATGTATAAGAACATTAATTCTCATTAAACACAACATGGCCACTTACATGTGAAAATAGTTTCACAAAACGTACCTACCTCAAAAAAAAAACAAGTCTTCTCGTTGTCACACTAACTATACAATACTAATTTACAATTGATTCAATTTGAATTATAAATTAATGTTAACCTTCTTGATTTAAACTCTATAGTGAACTTTACACTTTAGCTAGGAGGTCTCAGTTTGAATCGTTATGTTAATTTTAAGAAGGCTTTATGATCGTGTCGTTATTAAATTCTGCAATAATGTGTTTAGTGTTATAATCTTATGGCAAGTGTATCTTATACTGCAAGAAATAATGACCAAATAATTATCTGTGTATGAACTGTTGTGTAAGATTGTAATGGATATTGTTAATAGGTACATTATGGTTTCAAAGTTTAATTTAATCATTTAGAGTTATTTAAAGCAGTATGTTGTACTAAATTGTTGTATTAAATTTAGTGATTTTTTCTATTCTGAAACCATCTTTTATTTACATTATTTAGCCTAGCCGTCTTGGTCTCTAAAAAAAAGACACTTAGTCAAAGTATCTTTTTTTCTTAGAGAAGCAGAAAATATTATTTGCCTTTTTTTAGACTTTTTCTACTTTATCTAGTGGTATTATATTATCTCCACACCTGCCAGAGTGCCCAAAGTGTCCGGACACCTGCACTTTGGAGGAACTAAACCTCGCCAATGACGCTGCAATTAGTGTGGCCAATTACTGGGCGCAGCGTATTTAAATTTAAAAATTCTCACTGCACATTCAACATCAATCATAAATTCCTTACTACTCCTACGGTCAGAACCAAGGCTGTAGACAAATAATAACAAGCCCATCATAACAAGCAACTCTGACCTACCTTCCTTGAAGCCTGAATATCAGGTTCCAGCACGTATAAAGGAACCAGGTACCATCGACATCATTTAGCCAAACTGTCATCGCCATTTGCAATAATTTTCTAGATTTTATTCCGTACGAAACATACTCTGACTAACGTTATAGGTAGAAGTTAGCGAATGTAAATGTGTGCGCTATCTTTCCTTAGAATCGTTGGTGTAAGGGCGTGTACTTATGTACGGGGAGTCGCTCGTACGTGCGATATTTTGAAGCGTTTTAAGGAAATGAAAAAGAGTCAAAAGTCATTTTTTATGTTCGTGATTTTTAGTTGGAGGAAAAAGAATTTTTAATTAGGATCTATTTTAAACGTTTTATGGGGCAAAAGTTTTGAATTTGTAGGTAAGACATATATATTCGTTTCTTAGGTTTACGCGAATGTGATACATTGAAATAAAACTAGGTTTCACGGATTTTGTCGCGGTTTATTTTTGGATTTAAGGTAAGATTATGTATGAAGTTTGGTAAGATCTATTTTAATTGTTTTTAATTATGAGCTTTTAGTTGATTGATAATTAACCCGCTAGTTAGTTAGGTCTGGCGTTCTATATTTCCTTATAAAGAGTTAAGTCTTAGTAATGAATATATTTTTTATAAAATAGATAAACATTGCATTGGGGTCGAGTAAGGGTTACGTGATTAGGTTTTTAACAAACGTTGAAACTTGAGTTGGCTTTTATTATCCATTAATAAAATGTGCATATTTTATTTTGATTAAATGTGTTATTTAGATGTAGGTAACAATCATTTTAGTTATAAATCAAGATAAAAAAAACACCCTTGTAGTATTTTATATTTAATTATAGCACGGAAGTTAAGTCGCGCGTTTCGCACACCAGTCAGTGGATACTAACCTTTACTTGCATTTTAGAATAACAACTCCAGCTTGCACTATGATATTATTGGGCAGATCTGCCCACGGCTGGACAATTCACATTTGTTTTGCATTTTATTCTGTGATAGCCGAGTACCGTTCGATGAATATCGATTGGAAACTGTTTTGTACGGCTATTGCTTATATCGAAAGTGTTTTTACTCTGTTCATAGTGGTACCGTATTGGTAAATATTATAGTCGGCTTAGAAGCATACGGTTGTGTGCAATATGTTATGTTAATTTAGATTGTAACCGAGACGTAGAATTTCAATGTTTTGGAGTATTATGTTTTGGCAAACGAAGAATTGAAATCTGAAGTTTTACAATGGTAAATGCCAAAAATTTCTGAGTTTTTTTTTTGCAAATTAAGTTTTTTTTTATATAAATCTAAGAATTTCTGATATAGTATTTTACAAGTATAAATAAATTAATCATGAATATCTATGCAATTGTATAAAGACGTCTTCGACGATCAATAATGCTATTATTGATCGTATAATGACACTAATAAGTGTAGGCACTTTGCATAATAATGGTACCTACTACCTATGATAGCGAAACAGTAATATTACAATCATTTTAACACCATAGATTGAAAAAAAAACTTATGAGTAAGAATGTGAAAATACATGCAAAGGAAGACTTAAAAAGACATGGATGGATTTTGTGAAATATGATATGAAAAAGAATGGAGTGAATGCTGACATGACGAGTTATAGAGATGAATGGAAGCTGAATACGCATTGCGACGACACCAAATAATTGGGAACAGAGCAGGGAGACGATGATGCACCTAGCAAGGTACAGAGGCGATTTCATTTCCCAATGTTTTGAATCTGTAATCACAAGCAAAGCAAAGCAAATGGTATAGGAAAAGGCCTGTGCCCAGCAGAGGGAAATTATACATACATATCATCACGCCTGTATCCCCGAAGGGGTAGGCAGAGGTGTACCAATGTACACCCACAGTTCGCCGATATGTTTAGGTCCCATGTAATAGGGGGCGAGCCTATTGCCACTTACCGGGCACAAATCCAAACTCCGACCTGCTACTGAGAATTTCATAGAAAAACCCAATAACACCTTGGTCGACTCGGGAATCGAGCCCAAGACCTCCAGCGTAGCAGTCGCGCTTAACACCACTAGGCCAACGAGGCAGTTATACATAGTGGGAAATTGATAAAAAACTAAATTATCTGCGTTTATCTTTAACATATAATATAAAAACTTGCATTATAATATACACGGCACTTTACAAGAATTAGTAGTATTAATCTTATCCTATAGAACAGAACACTTATCGTAACGGAGGCTCTTCCTCAATTAACACACAGGAACAACTTAATAAGGCGCTAGTTTATTCTACCGTTTAATCCCTTTAGAGTCAGCTATAGTAAAGATAGATCTTTTTTATATTAGACGATCTATAGTCACTAATAATAATTATAATGGGACATAACTAGTCGATATAATAACCCCAAAAGTGGTTTGTTATGAAAAATAATGACTTTTTATTTCCAGACTTTTGCTACTGATCCTTTTGCCAAAAAAATATATTTTAAAATAAATCAACTTGGAAGAAGTGTATTTTTATCTTACTTATTTTTACTATTACATTTTATAAAATTTAGAAGACATAGAATAACATACCTACAAGTGCTTCTATATAGAAGCATCCCTAGACCCTACTTTTGACACATTTGACTAAATAATGATAATAATAATCCCGGCTATAAATGTCCCAAAATTTGACCATATGACCTAAATAATTTCCAAGGTGAAATTAAGGCCATGGTTTGGTTTTGGTCTTTAGCAGTATTCAACGAATATTCGGTTTTATAAAAGTTACATATTCACGCATTCTTTATAATAATAATTAAAGTATTCGTTTCAGTTCATAACAATATATCTTTATTGCCTTTGTTAACTGGAGTCGAAATCCGGTTTACAATAGTTTTGTGAATATTTTCGCATTTGACACACGCACTTTTGTCAAGGACGGTTGGTGATTACTGGTGATTCATACAGTTAGGTAACGAATGTAGGTTTAGCTTAACCTGAACTAACTTTATGATAATGTTATGGAACAAATGGAGACATAGACAGATAACACAGCAATATAAACTTTTAAACTATCGCGCTGCATGTTTATGTTTATGTAATACAATTAACGGGAATAAGCGCGTACATGCATGAATACCTTTTTTGGGCTTGACGTTTCGACCGGGTTACACCGGCCGTGGTCGCAAGCAGACTGGAGATGCGGTGTCATCCTTATTCCCGTGAATTATATTACTATAGATACACAGCATACTATTCTTACTCATAGACAATGCGGAAGTAACTTTGTCTGTTAAGCCATCACGCCTAAACTACTGATCCGATTTGAGTGAAATTTGGTACAAAGATAGTCTTTAGACTGAGAAAGGACATAGGCTACTTTTTGCCGCGATATATGACACCAACACGGGTGAAGCCGCGGGTAATAGCTAGTGTCACCAACTAGAGTCAATAAATTTATTTTGTAAAAGAGCTTGGAAAGGCCTATTTGAAATAAAAATATTTTGATTTCATTTCATTCATGTAATGTTTATTAATACACAATTAAATCTAATATAAGAACAAACTCTAACTATACTAAAATTAAACTAACAGGCGTCAACGAACACATCGTCATCCTGAGTTCTTTTTGAGTGTGTTTATGTGAAATACAGTTACTTTAAAAACTAAAAGTCTTCAGGCTATAGAAAGTAACCACAAGACTTCACAAAAAGCAAGTTTCTCGTAGAAAACTGACCATATATTTTCTCAAACTAAAATATATAAATTAGTGTGAAAGCTCCGATATGGCGGACCAGTAAAGGCACTCATTGGGTACTCACGACTTACAATTACACTATTACTAACATCGCAATCTATACTTATGTATTTACAAATAGTTAGACTGATCGCCAGTTGTGGGCCACTTAAATATAGTTTATAACGTAATATGGGAAGCTAGATTTAAAATGAGATAAGTATTGGAGAACGGAAGATATAAAGATAATTCGATCTTCCTATTGACCTAGTGTAAGGATTTCTTATGATACAGAAATATAATAAATATTGGAAAATAAACGTAAAGTTGCGATTTCCTTAATATCCCTCATGATTACTATTTATAAATTTGCCGTTAGTCATTTTATCGCTAACTAAAGTGTCTACAAATATTATAACTTTTTCAAGGTAATTAGTAGTAGGCATACATGCCTACTTCTTTAATGAAAAGACAATATATATATAACAATGTAAGAATTATGAAGAGACTGCCATTTGAATTAGTCAAATACATAAAACCGTATTTTCTGCAAGAGATTCAATACATAGGCATCTTTGACGACCTCGGCGTACGCTCCGGTTTCAAGCTCTGAGGCCCCATGTTCGATCCCCGGACGGGTCAATGTAAAAACCAAATTTTCTACATTATCCCGGGCCTGGGTGTTCCTGACCTTCATTGTTTCTGAATTCCATAACACAAGTGCTTCAACTACTTACTGTGGGTTCGGAGCAATGTATGTGATGTTGTCTACATTTATTATTATTAATTGTCATTATTGTCATCTAGATTAAAAACCTACAACAAAATATCATAACTTTCAATGCAGTAACGACATGACAATACTTTTAATATCTTATCCAAAAAAATCTACAAAAACAGCTGTAAAATATCTTTATCACCGGCGCCATATTGTAATCAATTAAGCGGATCATTTCGCTAATAAATGTTCATAGACCATGTTACATGCATTCTCATTGAAAAATCAATGTTTCACGGGTACATCAAAAATATTAGAAAATATTAACAATTCGTTCCTTTTAGAAACGGTGGGCAACGGAATTTCATATAAGTTGTACACGCTAGGCTTATGGTTAGTGAGAATTTAAAGGATTTTAGTATGTAGGTAAAAGTAATTATTTTATAGTTTTGTAGCTTTGGAGGATAGGGAAGAAAGTCATATTGATGTGGTTTCGTATATAAAGAAGGCTTAGTTTGGCCCCAAAAAAATAGTATAAGATAACCAATTTGGAATTTAGGAAGTCGAGCCGTTTAGGGTTGAAACGCTCGGGTCATGGGGTCCGAGCGCACGAAATCTTTTCAAAGAACTTTCCAAACGTTTGGTAGAATCTACTCGTGGTCAGAGGGCTGGTTTGTTCCTTGCACAGAGAATCGGCATAGCCATTCAACGTGGCAATGCTGCCAGCCTTCTGGGCATGTTCCCCGCCATTGACAAGGATGACGATGAGTTCTTTGACGCCTGTTAGTTTTTATTTATGTAAGTTTTAATTTTAAGTCAGTTGTTAGTACAAGGTACCTAATTTTAAAGTTGAATTCGCATGTAATCATCATAATAACTTGACTGTACCTTCCTCAGTAGAGGAAGCGATACGATTGTTATTATAAGAATGTGTTTTTGCGCAACCTTGTCCAAATGGCCTCTGTTATAATCACTTATTTACGATCTTTCAAATTATAACTAAAACTAAATATTCCGAAATTTTCCGCCAAATACCATTTACTGTTTTAAGGCTATTTTCAAAGGCTCTGACTTCAGATAATTATAATTAAAGGCATCTGTAAAATGCATGCATGTCAATACTCTTCCACATACCATAATGTCCTAAGTCCCATTGAGTTAATGCCCCCAGGAAGCTAAGCAATGTGTTCCTCGTAACTTATTAGCAAATATTTCAAAAGCCAATCCATTTTAAACGTTATCTCCTTTAAATTAAGATTAGTATTAGCTTGTGCTACTAGTTTGAATGATGGGCACTGTCCGTGGAATTCGCAGTTGATCATTGTGATGCAAATTGATTTCATTGTAGGGTTGCGTGGCTTTGGTATTCATTGTAAGCTTAGAGTATAGATAAGGAACTACAGAGTGCAGGTATCAGGGTATGAACGTTGAGTACTAAAATAAACTAGTAAAAAAATTGACTGTGAACTCTTCAAAATTGTATTAAAACACCGCTGTGATAATAAAACTATCTCAAACCCTAATAATATCTTAACCATATCATCATATAATAATATCCAGAAGTGAATGGCTTTCTGTAACTAGATTATAACTATCCTATATTTGTATAGCTTTAAGTCCTCCATCCTGTATTAAATAATAGATAAATATTTTTCCATAAACGTCGGTCGTTGCACGGAAAACAACTTAAATCAGTAAACGAATGTAGTACTACATACAGCCAAAAATGTGCTCACGATCGGCGCATTGGGCTTTTAGCGATGCCCTCTAAAGCACTCTATCGTTTTAACTTTAATACTCTTTGATCATTTAGTATTCACAGTAGGATTCTTTGGTATTCAATGAAGAATTCGGTTTTCATTGTAAGACTAGACATGGCGGTCTCTTTACATTGCAGCTAATTAAGGATTGCTAACGGAAATTACCGGTGCTAGGTATTCTGAGAATCCCTTTTAAATTATTTATTACCGGTTAATTGTATATTGAACTCTTTCGTTTAATGGTTTTACCACATTTATAGTAATTACTTTTTAAGTTTTAATGAAATTTATTTTCTGGCTTAATTAATTGATTATTTTAAGGATATTAAGTATTTTGTCTTTATTTAAGACTTTTATTATAGACTCAACGCAATGGCCGAATGTTTGGAAAATGCCTCAGTGTTGCTCTCGGTTTTCAATGCAATAATTAATGAAGGTATTTTGTTTTTGTAATTCTAAATGCTCATAGATAAAATATAGTACCTACCAATTTGTAATCACCACTTTACGAAATCAAGCATTAGCCAACAAGAAAAATATAACCTATTTAACAAGCAGCTACCGACCCTACCATGCGACCATTATGGCGGCCGGAAGTCGGGGAGGGGGACAGGAAGTGACGTAGCGTGCGCGCGCGCTCAACCGCGCAGCCCCGCACACGCCGCCATATTTATTTTTATCAATTTATCACAACGTAACGGCTTTAGTGCTTTTTAATAACTCGTTCTGTTTTTTTTCTAATTATATTTTTACGTAACCACTGCATGTGGTAATTTATTGTTTGTGAGTAAACTAGTTGAGTATTTTAATGTCATTTTGATTTGTGTTATGTTTGGATTTGTAATGTTTCCTCAATTAGTAGTTTTACTAGTCATTACGAGATATAGTTTCTTTAATATTTTATCTTAACTTAATAATTATGCAACTATTTACAAATTAAAAAGTAGATTCATGTTCTACAGTTGAAATTGGTTATGTTGTTATATGGAAATGAAAACTCATTTTTTCCTTGATGTCAAGCAATTTACAGACAAAAAACACCAAACGCACAAACAAACAGACACTAACAATTAAAACAACTACAATTAATAACATTATCATCGCTATCAGAGAAAGAGGCTTTCTCTCAACCTATACCCTAAGGCTTTGATCTTATAACGGGTCCCGTAATGCCTTCAGGACCCACATTATGCAGAGCCTACAATCTACAAATTATTGTAATTTCCGAGTAACTTTGTTCTAATTTGACCTTGATTTTGATCTAGATTTCTAGATGTTAGACGTATTATAAGATGGATTGTTATTCCGTTTAGTAATGGTTGTAGTTATCTTAAGATGACGGAAAGATTTCGTTAAGGATTGTTAGGGAATGCACAATAATATGTTATTAAGGCGAAATCTAAAGTATAAATGATAAATAAATAAAAAAAATGACGACAACATCACATACATTGTTCTGAACCCAAAGTAAGTTGCTAAAGCACTTGTGTTATGGAATTCAGAAACAACGGAGGTACCACAAACACCCAGACCCGAGGCAATGTAGAAAATTTGGTTTCTACATTGACCCGTCCGGGGATCGAACCCGGGACCTCAGAGCTAGCGACACCTTGAAAACCGGTGCGTACGCCACTCGACCACGGAGGTCGTCAAATCGTATCGTCGTATGTAATGCTTATTTAGGTTAGGATGTTGGCGTGGTATGTTTAGGTACCGAATGTTTGTTAAAACTGAGAAATTTAATGAATCTGAAATCATCGAACCGTAGCCTGCATTGGCCAGCAAGTTATTTATTTATTTATTTAAGGTTAACCTACAATTGTTTACACATTACATTTATTTTATCTATCTAAATATACATTTCAGGTGTAACAATTACTTACAGGCTAACACCGCGTGTACAATGAACGGTTATGTTTATATAAAACTTACATTACAAACAATAATAATTAACATTACATTAGACCATACAAATAACACAAAAACAAAAACACAGAAAATAAATAATGATAAATAACATGACAATAGCGCTACAATAAATTAAACGGTTTAATATTATCATACCTACATAATAATCATTTTTTAACTCACAAAAAAGTGATGTGCCGAACGCTCTTTTTGTGTTTCACAAAAGGATTAGTCCCTGAATGAGACAGTTTAAAACTAATTGTCCATTCATACACAATACTGAATTATTTAGGATAAAGTTTTTTTTTACTTTTTTTTTTGTAGTGTGTAAGTGGCTTGTTTTGGTGAATGTTTATTGCACATATTATAATTCTTTAGTATGTACTAGACAATTTTATTTAGATATTTTTTACGCATAAGCTGTGATAAGACGTAAATAAATAAATACCGTTTTAATCCTACGCACTATACGTTAGTATTAATAGAAGGTATATATGTACCTATATCTTCATTCGCAAGACATATTTAAAAAAAACACGTTCTTTACCGTACGTAACATAATGGAATGATTATTACATACATGTTCACACAATAATCTCAAACAATGGAATTACATGACGTCATACAAATGTAAGTTTTGTGTGAAAATGTATGAATATGGGTGTATTATTGTCTTGTTCTTTTGTTACAAAACTGTTGATAATAAATCTTGAGTTGACGTACGTAAATATCATGAGTGTTGTGTTATGTTGTAAATGGGATACATGGATTACCTCAGTGTTGGTACTTTAGTGACACGGGGTGACCTAGGCAAGTAGTATTAGTTTCCATGAGGTACTTTAGTGAGACAAAGTATCATTGGAAAATTATAGGCATATACAGCGAGTCTTGGTTTTGCATTCTTCCTGTTAGTTAGCCTTCCTGTTATAACCCATAATAATGTCGTTTGTTTTGTTACACTCGATACTTTTACACACATATAAACATTGTCGTACTATAGAAACGTGTGTATCGAAATGTGGGATAATTATTTATTGTGATAAACTTCATAATCTACATAATTTATAAAAATGAATTGCTGTGCCTAAGTCTCGCTTAAACTCGAGAATGGCCGGACCGATTTGGCTATGTTTTGTATTGAATTATTTGTGGCAGTGTAGAGAAGGTTTAAAAAGTCAGTACAAAGTCTGCCGGGTCAGCTAGCTAGTATTAAAATAGTCCAAGTGCTAATACTTAAAAATCAATAAAGATAACAACATAATAAAGCGTATTAATAAGTCAAAAGCTAACAGGAATCGTGTGAGAAAGCAGCAGTGCAGTTAGCAGAACGTATCTAATATTCACGAGTCAGGTAATCGGTGGTCACTGGTACTCGCTAGTTAGACTCGTCACGTGTTACCGTTCTCAGGTAACGATCGATGGATTTGCAACTTGTTATGAAGGATTATACGTCGTATAAAAATAATTGCAGTATTTTAAAGAAAGAAAGAAGAAGAAAGAGACATCGTCTCCTTCCTTTCTTTATAAGTAGTTATGTTTTGTCATTCTGTAGTCTCATAAAGACGCAGATATTAGGTTTTTGAATAGTTTTGTTCTGTGCATGAATGATTTTCATTTGATTTTATTAGTACGTTTTTATGTTTTTTTTTTGTTGCGGTCTTTTCGAATATATAGAAAAGGTGTTCACTGCTTGCTATATTTTACCTAGGTAGGTTACTTTTGCCGAAAATAGTGTTGAAATTGGTTTTTTAAATAGTGCGTTTTAACCTAATTTTCAAAGAATAATTGTTGTAGCAATATTGGCCACAGCTCTTTTCTATTTAAAAAAGCTCTGACTGGGTTTATAATAATAACTCGCAATGTGCAAATTGTCACACAGGATCAAACGGCACACCTATGTGAATGCACACTCACACATAAATAATATATTACAGTATAATATACATAACATATGGAAGAGAAAAAGGTCGATGCACGCATGACGTCAGAGGTAATAGGGGAACCCTAAACTGGGTCATGACCTAAAAAGGTGACATAATGACTTAGGAAATAAACCCGAAATTTGGAGTAAAATAACCATTTATGTACCCTTACTAAGTAAATGAAAATGAGTCTCAAGATTAGGTATTTTATTATCAATTATGTAACTTTATTTCATGTTTGTTTTAGACACTGTATGCTTATTTTTTATTGCCAGGCGAAAAAGTGCACCGAAACAGTCCAAAACGAAATGCATACTGTAAGTTTTTGCATGAAAAAACTGACTGCTAAATTTATTTAAAGTACAAAAGTGCAAGAAAATGAAGAAAAAACTTCACTTTAGTTTGACATTTCACCAATATTTTTTTACTTACAAAATGGAGCCATAAAACGAGCGGAAGTCCGTAATTGTCGCGTTTTTCGTGGCCACATTGCGGTGAGAGCATAATGCTCGCTAATCAGCGTGGGCAGACACCGTGGCGATGGAACCTGTATACCATGGGAACTGACCAATTATGGGATCTATATCCCATCCCAATCCCATCCAATCCAATTCCAATGTTTATTCTGTATTTTTTAGCATGTAACTGCTCTTTATCCTAAACAATTAATAAATATCACAAAAAATTGAAATTCAAATTTGTATTTATTTTAGGTCGTTATTTTGGAATGGGTAATTCAGGGTTCAGTAAATGAAGATTTATGTAGATTTGATTTTAAAAATATTCTTTATTAATATGGAAATTTAAAATGTTTTCTAGAATTTGCTTTGCAAAGTATAAAAATATCGTATTAACCTGAGTAATACGAGTAGTAATAGTGATATAAACGAGTATGAAATAAACCAAAAACGAATCTCGAATAAATAACATTTTACCTATTTCGTATATGGTCTGAAGTTGAATGAAATTGAAGCCTAACATTCTCCAAGTATAACTCACTTTCTCAAAAAGCAATTTACTTACAACACCTGTTATCCTGAATCACCGTACAAACTAAATCGCAAAAAATATAAAAAAAAAACACAACTCGGATGCGTGGAAACCGTAAAACTGTTTTACGGAAATGACAGATGGTAAGCGCTGGTTCTGTGGCCACACGGGGCCATAAGTACTGCAATTTGTATGTGCAGTGAGTGAACAGCCAAATCCACATCCGACAAAGTTATTTTAAATAACGAAATACTTTAGGGTTCTTGCCCTAGGGGTAATTGAACTTTAGACCAATGTAATAGAATATAATAGATTTCAGCTTTGGAAAAAAGTAACTTCAAGTAAAAAAGTGAAGAATACTTTGAAAAAAAAAGTATTTCCATCCTTTACAATAATAAGGGTTTAGATTATTTACTGAAATACTTGAAAAATTCCTAATTACTTACTAATTGCCTAGCAGTTGTATAATTATTAATATTCAAACTTATTAAGAAAACTATTCTATAAGACAAATCTAAATACAGCTATTAATATATTAGTAAACCAAAATAATTTTCACAGTAGGACAATAAAAAAAAAACATTTTTTTTACTAATGACGGATGGTAATGAACCCGCGGTTTCCGTGGCCCCACTGCGGTGTCCATAATGCACCAATCAGCGAGTGCAGGGACCGTGGTAATGGACCAGCCTGGCCTATTGTAAGGCGCTATAATTGTGAGGCTTAATGTGCCTTTTCACAACTATGTATAGTTAATTATTTTTTAGTTATTGCTGTATGTCGCAATACTTCCTTTTTGTTAGAGATCTTTTCTGTTAGCCTGAGCTCAGGCTTTGACCGCTTCACCGGCCTTTTGGCGAGGACCTTAAGGCCTCCAGCCAGAGGTGCTATACTTTTATTATGAGAGAAGGCTCTGACTTAACTAAGCTATATTTTAGCATTTTATCCTACAATTCAAACATAGATTGTAGTACACAATCATATTTTTATTTGTAAAAGAGAAATGTGATCCCTGGATAGGTTAGGAGGTCATAGGAGACCTGACTGGCAAAAACGATTAGTTCTAGATAATATATAAATAGTAGGTAATAAATAAGAAAAAAGGATTACTTGGACGAAATTAAATGGATGGTATTTATAATTTATAAATTACATACTGAGGAAAAATTGATAAATTTATCCGTGTTATCGCTGTAAATGATGATTACTTTTACGATGATTTTTTTATGATACCTTGGCTAGTTAAAAATCAAGTTATTTATCCATGCCAAAGAAAGTTCAACAAAAGTGAAAACAACATATTACTTCATACATTTTACATATATTATCATTATATCATGTCATACAAAAAGTAGATCCAAAAAGAAAAACTACAAAAGAACCTAGAGGTGCGCATGCGTCGATCACAATTCCACAGGTCGTTGACCCCACGAATATGGCTAACGACTCATGAATAAGGTACTATGTATTTATGGTACGTTTATTTTTATTTCTACCATATTTAGTCTATGGCGTGACTAATGTAGGTTTTTTGACAGCTCAGCTGAGCGTAAAAGAGGTTGTCACAATTTTGTCTATGGTTTAAGATAAAACAGTAGCATGACAACACATTTATTCTGAATATAATTTTAAGCTGTATCTATTTATCCAAAGTAGTTAAATACCTTGTTTATAACTTTTTTTCTGTTGCTACTGTTTATATAAGCTCTCGAGTACATGTATATAGATGCAACTAGAGTCAGTAATTTTAACGTTTTTAAAATAAAACATTTTGATTTAGATTGATTTTTGATTTTTTATATTTTATGTAGGTATGTTTTTTTAGAAATGTAAAAATAAAGATGGGCAGTAAGTTTATAGTCGTACTAGTAGTAAAGAGAACTTAAAAAGAGTAGTTCCACTTACTCTTTTAAGTTATTTTGAAAAAAGGCAGGTTTTTTAACATAATTATATTTCAAGGTGCTTCTGTCCGGGAAGTCGTTTTTAGTTCATATCATAAAACCTAATGGCTTGCGTTTTTAGAATTTGTGAAAGTTTGGGGAATATTTGTAAAAGTGGTTTATGGTGTTTTTTTTGTTTCATAAGACTTTCTTTGTATATTTTATACTTCTGACATTGTATAGCTGACTGACTGAAAATAAGGTTGGTTTTTATCAGGTTTTCATTATTGGAGAAATAGTAAAGAATTTCTTTCGGTATTCAATTCATATAATTATGTACCTTACAGTGCATGAAGTATTAAATTAATAATAATAAAAGAAAATAGGTAACTGAAGTTTTTTAAACAACATAACATTTAAGTTATATACTTACACAGTCACATAATTATAAAGTGTAGTCCACAAGACAGTATAAAATTGAAACCATCCTTTTACAAAGCAATTTACAAGTATCGAGTATTATACATATTTGAAGGCCAAGTCATACTTATCTATTAATTCTGCATGAATCTGTATGTTTAGCAAGTTACGCCATTGTATGCCAGTGAGAACTCAAATGCTCAGACTGTGAATAACAGAGTGAGTAATCGCGTATAGTTGGATTCAAACTTAATGGCGGCTCTGAAGTTAGCTACACGCTACGCAGTACCTCGCCCCGCACCCCCGCCGGCGCATAAGTTTGTTACTGCGCAGCGACTCGCGTCGTGTTCAGAGCCGCCATTAAGTTTGCATCGTACTGTAACATGACCGACGATATTACCTTTAATAATAAACGTGTGAGGTATTGAATGTTGATTTAAAAAGCACTTGTCATTTTTTTATGTCTTTCTGACTCATCGTTGTATCTTTAAATAGCCAGTAGCACATATACTTTCATTTAAACATTATCGTAACGACTGACGACCTCCGTGGTCGAGTGGCGTACGCACCGAATGGCAAGTTGACGGTAGCTCTGAGGTCCCGGGTTCCTTCTTATGTTGGGTTCAGAGCTGTGTATGTGATGCTGTCCGCATTTATGTTTAGTGCATATCTACATAAAAATCTTTCATTAACATTACTCAAAAATATTTTTAATCCACACAATAAAAATGTCGTGGTGGCCTAGCGGTTCAATGAACGGATTTGTATGCACGAGCTTGCAGGTTCGAACCCGGGCAAGTACCAATGTAACTTTTCAAAGTTATATGTACTTTCTTAATTATTCTGAGACACTTCTGACAAACGGTGAAGGAAAACATCGTGAGGAAACCTGGATTCCAAAATTTGGGATCTGAAATCGCCAATCCGCAATGAGCAAGCGTGGTGATCAATGCTCACGCCTTCTCTATATGGGAAGAGGCCTGTGCCCAGCAGTGGGACGTTTATAGGCTAGATTATTATTATACACAATAACACATAGATTTTGGCCTTTTATTGACAAATTAATGATTGCTTGATATTAACCAACTGCACTAAAAGGAGGGCTACACAACATTTGAGTTTAATTTCGAGAATTCGAACAATCATTTTCAGGACTAAAACTACAATGAAATCACGGTGACTACACGGTTTGTAGAAACATGTAAACTTATAATAATTAAAGGTTTGTACTTATATTCATTTACAATAATATAATCAACTAACTATTTAACCTAAAGGATTTAATTTGTGTGTTCTACAAAAAATAATACCCAACCCTATAATTTTACGCGATAAAGATTCTCGTCAGTATTATTATTTGAAAGGTTACAACAAGATCAATAATCTTAGTAGATTGATTCTTAGAATTTTATAAGGAAAGGAACATTATTATATACAGGGTGTTACAAAACCCCTGTCCGATCCGTTAAGGGGTTGTTATTTATCGATATCTGATTACATTAATGTAAAAAAGAAATGGAGAAAATAAAAAATATTATAGCCTAAAACCACAATTTATTTTTTCTCTAAATGGTTAGTGAGAGTGACGGTACCGTAACAGGTTCTGCCAAATGATCATACAAAAGGCCACCATTAATACCGGCAAAAATGGTGGTGTAGTTTTTGATTTATCTTCAAATTTAGGGAATTTGGCGGCTACTTCAAAGTTCATTATTATTGTTATTATCATGAATATTCTAAATTTAATTTGGGCATGTGATGAACCCTATATCCCCGTTTCGGGTCGGACAGGGGCTACGTAACACCCTGTACACTAGATTTTAACTATGATAAAAACGTACACGTTGTGTTTTGCAAAAATATTACAATTCTCTTGAAGTGTCTCCTTCATTTTTTACACATACCTTTTTTTTTACTAAAAACTACAGTATTCTTAAAATAAACTTCCGTTTCAAAACCGTACAAAACCGTAATAACTTGTTTTACAGAATTTTAATGTTTACTGCAGTTGTAAGTCACCAATAATTTCTCGGTTCAGTTTAAATTTTGCGTTTAATGTTAACCGAGTTTTGGAATAGCCTCCAATTTGCTTCACCGACATTATAAACTTGCTTTTTCCTACTTTTCACTAAAACCAAGTAATTTCACGGTTATTTTGGACTCAGGTCACTGAACAATTTTTATTAAATTTTATATTATTTTTTTATTTTACTGAATTGCGTAGAATTGATTTCTCGCTAGTAAAATTACGATGAAGTTATTATAGATACGATTGTATTTATCATTAATAATCTTATTTCTCACGGTTTGATTATTGTTCTTTCAGGGAAGTAAAAAAATAATATAACGTACAGAGTATCATAAAATAGGCATAAAATACACAACATCTTGGGTAGGTGATACAATCAATTTCTCTTTTGTATACAAAGACATAAATACATTTCCTAGTAAAATTTTACATCAAACTAGTACCAAAGTATTTTAGTACTGTCTCTATTTAAAAATAATTTGACAAATAACAAAAAAACATCCAAAAATATAAAATATTCTTCAAGCATTTTTCTTTTCTCCTCATCATTAAGTGTGTAAATCTTTAAAACAAATGACGTATGTATGAAATCAATTCGTTTCCTCCGCCACCAAACACTGGAATCATCAGTTCCCATGACTGTGACCACACGGATCGCATGACTTTGTGCTCAGCCGACACCTATTAACCCATTCTGTTTATTTCAAACATATTCAAACTGTATTCAAGAAAGCACTAGAGTCTATTCACGATGGTACCATTTGGCTTGACACAACGCGTAAGTCAAATGGATTGACTCCAAAATTTTTGCAGAGATTCTATTATGATCAGGTTAGTTTTCTTTTATTTTCTCTTAATGCCTACATCCTAAATCTGTCCGTTAAAGAAAAAGTTTTGACCAAAGACGTCTCAGAAAAAAAAATGGTTTTGCGTTTTACAGTGGCATGGCGCGTTGGCATGATGGGGTTGGAACGTTGGAAGTTTATTTATTTTAGTATAACACGATTGCATATAACAAATTCCCACAAAACCGGTTTAATGATTTGACTGTGAGTGAACCGCTTTTTACATAAACCAAAAATAGGTATTTAAAAGAGATAGTGTTAGGTGAGGTTTTCACGTTTTCAAGTTTGGTTTGACGTCACGCAGTTTGACGCGATGGCATGATCGTCAATGGAACTATTATGCAACAAGGTTACAGCGGATTTTGCGACCCATTTTCTAGACTGTAAAGTCGACGAGCGCTTGTTTTAAAGATGTTGTGTTGTTTCTCGCACAGCGGTTTTAGTTGCAAGAATTTCTTCTTTCCCATTCATTTTATAGAGATAAATTAATATTAAAATGTTACCTTAGAAATTAATTTACTTTTAGTTTCAAATAAGACTCAATTAATGGTATTAAAAACAGTGCCATTCTAAATACGATTCATGAGTCATGTTAATCACATATTATATAAAAATATCAATTGTTTAGAACAAATATGTTTTTGAACGAAAAACAAAGAGTGACTTAAAATATCCTAAAATCTCTACATCGGCCTTTTTACAAGTACAACATTGATGTCTCTATCTAAGCCTCTTATATATCGCTAGATAATCAAGAAAACATGGACATATTACTTAATAATCCAGGAAATTATTCGAGCGGATTCGAGTGGAAACTAGTCCAAATAATCGTAAAACTCGAGCAAGGTAACTTAAACATCGTTAAGATGAACGAATGAAGGAATGAACGAATGAAGTGATCCACTCAAAACCTGTGTGGTCTTCAGTTATCAGGATAAAGGCTTATTTATAGAGCAGTCTCGAGATTATTTGCGGTTTTCTAAGTAAATGTACTGAGTAGTCCAGTTATTAGGATAGGACTAAAGTTTGTGTGAGTAGAATTGAGTGATGAGTCTGTTAAGCATGTATGGATTGCAAACATTTGTGCCAATGTTTGTGAAGATAATTTAATATTTGATGGGATTATGTGATCTTGTGAAATGTTAGTGTATAACGAGTGTGAATGAAAAAAGGCCTGATCAAGAGTACCCTAAACTGAAGAGCATGTATGAAGGGAATAAAGAAAGTGGATGAAGCGAAACAAGTGTGTAAGGATTGTAGCAAGTGGAAAAAAGTGATCTCTGCCTACCTCTACAAAGGCAAGAGGCATGATATGGTATGTATGTTTAGTTGGTAGGTATGTAATTTTACCTGTAAATCTGTTTAGTTATGCAAAAAAAAGATGAGAAAGTTTTTCATTGATATAGAATCTTAGGGTCCTAAGTTTCTATATGAGCTTAGGGTTCGATTCCTGGATGGCTCAAGTATTCATGTCATTCACTAAAGCTTGTTTCAAGCCTGGGTGTTTATACAATCCTTTAAATATTTTAATACTTAACATCTTGCAAATAGTAATTATTTTGAAGATTATTTACCAATTTACAAAATTTCCTTACTTAACAATTCCGTTGCACCACCCATCACTCCATAGTCGCGATGTTTTTTTCTCTAGTTATCTTAGTTATCATGTTGACTGGCCAGCTAACGGTGCGGGAGGTTATTCTGGTTAGGCAGATAAACTACATCGAATCCAGTTAGTTTAGTTCACGATCAAAATAAACATTGCTAATGTCGACTTTTGGTTAGGTTCGGATTATAAAGCTTTTTTTGAGGTGGTGGTAGATGTTACTGGTTTTATCTTTTTAATGCAGTCTAAACCATTGTTTTTTTTTTTAAACTCGTAGATAAGAAGTGTCACAATAATATTTTTAAGGTGTTTTTTTTTACCTTCTTTATACTTTATACCAAATATTACCAAGGTATTTATTACAATGAGTTACGCCTTCTAGTAAATATAAATATTTAAGTATTTATTTTTATTAGAAGCAAAAATGTTACTTATAAATCTGTTTTAAATAAAATATCCTGTCATCCAAACATATAAAAATAAAATAAAAAACTGTTCACAAACTGCATCACCTAAACCCATAAAAAAGCAAAACTAACGAAACATAAAAATAGCACTGTTTTTACTAACGCCAATTTCGTTCAACCCGTTCGTAACAAAAACGTAACTGAATACGACTCCTGCGCAGTTCTCATAGAACTGGTGTCTACCGGATAATGATCGATACTCGTCTACGATCTAAATAAAAAGTATACTTAACGGGTCCTATATAGTAATGTAGGTATCTTGTTGATAACTTATTTATAGGACGGACGATGACCGGAAATAATGTGATCTTTACTTTGGATTAGACGGACAAGGCCGCCTAGAAACATACATAAATAGAGGAACAATAAAAACTTGTAAAGAAAATGATAGTTTCAAAATCAGTTTTTATTTAAACCTTTCCCTTTCTCCTTTTTTCTATTTTTTTGGGTTCTGCACTCGCCTCGTTGGCCTAGTGGTGCTAAGTGCGTTTGCTACGCTAGAGGTCTTGGGTTCGATTCCCAAGTCGACCAAGGTGATATTGGGTTTTTCTATGAAATTCTCAGTAGCGGGTCGGAGTTTGGATTTGTGCCCAGTTAGTGACAATAGGCTCGCCCCCTATTACATGGGACCTAAGCATATCGGCGAACTGTGGGTGTACATTGGTACACCTCGAATAACCCTTCGGGGATACATGCGTGATGATATGTTATATGGGTTCTGCACACAATTTACTGTTTTTCCCTTCCACTCTACTAACGTCATACTGTAATTTAATTTTTCATTTATATTATCCCTCACGCAGTCAAGCCACCTCTTTTTCGGCGTTCCTCTTTCTCTATAGCCATCTACAACCAAATTCGTCATTCTAAATAGTTTTTTAAACACTATTGTGGCGAAATGTCACTAATAATATATAATGTTCTATATTTCGGTGCAAAACAGTCGATTTGTAGAATGACAAAAAGATTAGTTTCATTTGGCGCTACGTGCATTATTTAGTGCACATGTTTAGTTAAAAATAATTCTGATCTTCACACTAAAGTCTAAGGAAATAAAGGTTTTATCTAAATGTCATGTGTTAGAAACTATTAATGTGATCTTAAGTGTATAATGTTGCTTCGTTTTCCTGTAATCAATCATTGACTTCCTATCATCTAGTCATATGGAGAAAGGCTTCCGTACATTAATGTTGGGTTAAGTATATTTAAACTCGGGAGGGAAATGTGAGAATTTTTGCTAAGTAAACGAGCGGTATAGGCTACGACACTAAATAAAAAAAACGAAAAAATTTAAAAGTTCGATCCCGCATAAGACAGCAACCTGATGAGTTGAACAAATTCTATCTCCCAAAAATATCTACGTTTTTGTCTAAAATTTGCACTATGCGCAAATCCTACAAAAATAGTCGACCCTAAGAAGATAACTGGGTGGACTTTTCTCCAATCAAACGCTCTCGTCTATTTTCTCACTGGTTTCTGAATTATTATATAATAATAATATGAACTACTTCTATGGTTTGTTATACGGATTTGAACCGTTTATACGATTTTGTATTGCCTATTCTTGTAATTGTAATTAGATTAAAGCCGGAACCCCACCGCTGCGCACGGAGAGGCTGTGCACGTGCGTTCAGCTTCGCTTTAGTACAAAATGTATGAGAGCGTTTCCACCGCAGCGCACGGACATGCTACGCAGCAATTGACGTCATAAACACACGCTAGCTAACTCGAATAGGCGGAACGTAGCTCAGCCACGTGGCCGACCCACGCATCCCAGCTGCGTGGGTCGGCCATTTCTCGGCGACCCACGACTATGTACAGTCTCGAGCAAAAATATGTACACACATAATATTGTTAAGAAATTATTATAAGAATAAGCTACTATAAATAAGAGGTACAATTAATTTTCCTGGTATATATACATACATTTAAGTTGTGTTAAGTATAATTTATGTAAGAACTAAGTTATTTATAATTCATATAAGTAAAACAGATGTTACTACACAATACCTAAATTATATTGTTACTCGGAAGCGCTATTGTCTATATTATAAAAATAATATATTGACTTGAAGTCAAATATTTTTTTTATTAAAAAAAAAAAATTAACTATTTTATTTTCAAGTGTCATCTGTCAGTATGCATTGATTGCCAGATGGCAGAAGAGATTCGACAAAAAATCTCACTAATTTCGTTTAACAATTTCGCATATTATTATATATACATAATTTTGCTCGTGACTGTACCCCATGCATAGCTACGAGCTGCGTGGCCGACACATCCGTGTCCGTGCGCCTCAGTGGAAACGGAGACCGACGCCGCCGAACTAATGAACCCACGCGGCAGAGGTGAGCCACGCATCCGTGCACAGCCTGCGCAGCGGTGGGGTTCCGGCTTTATTAAAGACCATACCATACCATGCTCCTATTACTTCCTTTTTTAAGATAAATTACATTGAACGGATCCAGAACCTTCTAAAACGTGCCTATTTTGCCCGCAGTTTTCAGACGCATTTTTAATCGCGTTTCGAATTTGACAACTATGTATACCTTATAAAATTTTATTTTTCTTTATATATCGATATAAATGAAGCATTTGCCCTACATACACATTACATACTAGTACCAATCTGTTTTATTACTCCAACACTTTAGACATACTCTCATACATACAGACCTTAATAAAATGATTTAATATGTGATGTATAATCTGAATTAAGATATAAATCAGCGTATATGGTCACTTATGACCTTAATAGAGCCTTAGGTAGTGTATTTAGTTCAATGTATGTAATGCTAGCTGTATATAGAAGCCTTTTAATAGATCTACTTTCATTTGGTTATTACGATCTAGTAATCGAATTTATGAGGTATTTATGTTCAAATAGATTTTGTTTTTAGAGTCTAAGTATTTGTAACCTACTTGTATGCCTACTCCGAAGTGGTAAAAATCGAAGTTTTGGCCGATAATAAGTCATTCCCTACTCCGAAAACATTATTTTCGTTCCGTCGAAACTCGAAACACAAAATCCGACCGAAAATTCCATTTTGACAAGAGTGCATCATGAAATATGTGCATATGTCAAAATTTCCGTCACCAATCTGATGTAGTTTTTAACTGACTTTAAAAAAAAGGAGGAGGTTCTCAATTCGGATGTTTTTTAGAGTCCGAGCTGACACTACTAGCATCTGAGTTTACAAGTAGTCAATACCATTTTAACATGTATCTAAATTATGATTTAGTAAATAACTTAAAATTCGTCATTTTCAGGATTCATATTAATATTTGTGTTTAATGTTTTTGATTTGTGAGTGAGGTATGTGTATCTTATTGTCATCTAAATTATATTTAAAACAATTCAATCTAAAAAAAACATGAAAAAAACTATGTATATATATTATCTATTATTAGTTTTTCGATACAAAGACTAGCCACAATACCAAACTATATAACATTAAATTTACTTTTGGCAATACACTCGCACTTAAATCCCGCCAAGAATAGCAATAGAAATTACCGACTGACCGCGACACTTAAATACTGTAAAGTAATCGTCGGTTCATTCACTATGGTATTACTGGCGTTTGTAGGCGGCGCACGCGCAGGCATCGTCGCCTTGTCACAGTGCGTCATCTCAAGTCTGGCGGCGAGTTTATCTATATTTAAGTACACGAAAATGTATTTCCTATTCTTACTGTGTGTAATTTTGAGTAGACTTGTGAATGTTAGAATTTAGTTAAATATTAGACGGATGAAAGAGACTCGGAGTTCGGCTCATGGACCATGTAAGGAACTCTCTACTGCGCTCCAAGACTCAAATAGCGGACGTGGCCCTGAAGGCTGCCAAATTGAAATGGGACTGGGCCGGACACGTGTGCCGAATGTCAGAAGGACCGTGGGCGAAGGCCTCTACAAATTGGGTTCCTAATAGACGAAGGCCGCGTGGAAGACCCAGGCGGAGATGGAGGGATGAACTGGCAGTGGGACAGTTCAGGCTTTAAATAATAATAATAATAATGATGAAAGAGAGTTTTATAAGTATGACTTGTGGATCTGTCTGGATTTATAGATCCCAAACGGTTAGACATTTTTTTTTTTAAATGTATTTACGTTGTTTAGGGTTACCCTTTTTAGACCAACAATCGTAAAACTAAGATTAATTCAAAAACACTTCTTTATCTACCTTACTTAGTTTTACTGATAATGATTAAAGATTGTAATTTTACGAAATATGATTTTGGTTAGTGGAACACTGGGCCACGATATTTTTGAGACAAAATTAAGACAATGTCATAAAAACAGTGGGTACCCCATAATGTTAAGTGGTTATTGGTTTGAAATACATAAAAGTAAATCTGATCCCGTTTCTTGTATTTTTTATAAAATTTTATCATTCATTTTGGTAAATAATGTGAGTACAAAACACAGCATGAGGTCTAAGGTTTGACGAAGTAGGTCAAATTTACCTTCTAAAAATAAAGTACAAAATATTTTTCGACTAAGGAAAGTAAGTTAGGTAAAAAACATTGCTAAAATTATCGTATTCCTAACAAATATTTCATAAAAACGTAATTTTCCAAACTGCTAATAAGACATAATAGATATTAATACTTTGGTGAAGAATGCAAATAACTGTTTCATATTTATTATGGTAATAAACTTTATAGCTAACTTTTCTTTTATTTTTCAGGTAAGGCCGAACGACAGTGTCTAGTGACGACAGGTATTATTAAGTTAATTTTAGTTTTAAAGTTTTGACTAAAAGGATTACTGGGAAAAGATCGTCAATAAGAAAGCTTTTATCTCATAGAATATTTTATTAAGAGTTTTATTAGGGATACCATAACATTGAAGTCGCCTAATCAAAATAGGTTTGTATTAATTATTTTGGCGTGTTCACTGGTTTACTGAAGCATAATCGGAAACATAAAGTTGTGTTTTAGCATTGTCAAAGAAGTCTAGCTCTTAGGTCTGTTAGTTATAGCAATTTAAAGTTAGAATTCTTCGACAAAAAAAAAATAAAACAAAAATGATAATACCCCGAAATAAATAATTCTTAAATTGATTTACGACTCAATTTTTTTTATTTACTAAATAGATAAGGGGCCAATCTTAACACGTTTGAATAACTAATAACAAAGGTGACATCGTTTTGTCATTGTAGAGGTGACATCGATATTATCCTTTCCCAACACTAGTCGCCTAGCAACGTGTCGCTATGTCAGTAGGGACGTGATTGTAGTTGAATACATAGAGAGCAGGAAATACAGTAGGACAATAAATTAATAAATTGTTTTCTCTGTAGCGTGGTTGTTCATTGAGATGGTGTTAAATCAGTATGGATCACTTTTTGTTTGATAATTGTTGTTTTATAGCATTGACTTAAAAACTAAACTTAGAAGAAAAAAAACATCACCCGCAATAAATTAATTGGTATTGATAGGTACATCTAAAAATGCAGCGACAGCTCAATTCGCTCAGCTTCCGATTTAGTAATAATAATATGTTGGATATCATTAACTAAAACCAAATGTTTTTGAAAAATAAACATATCTTTAAATTACATACTGGTATTTGTAGATTATATAAATAAAATCGTGCATGTATCACTTTATCCATGTCATATTTAATTGTAGACATTACATTGAATAACAGTATCTTTTTACATATCGACATCTCAAGCGCAAAACAGAGTTACCTTTCTGTAACATATTTACAACATGGCCGCTACCATCGTCGTGTGAATTAGATTTAGTAAAAAAACTGTCAGAGTTGCCAACTAGAATAGATAATTTCCTTTTTAGCTTTTTATAGTCAATGATTGTCAAAAGAAACTGCTTGCATTTGGAATGTTATATGAAGAGACATATTCTCAAGCTAGTCTATAGAGAGATATTATGTATTCTTTGCTAGTTGTTTATAGCATGGTGATTGTAAATGCATGCTGCCTGGTTCCTATCTTAGCCCTCTTACATGCTAGCGGTTAACCGCGGGGGGCGGCTAACCGCGCGGTCCAGTTTAATATGTAACCGCTTAGCGGTTAAGTGCGTACAATCACAAGCGGTTGCATATAAAAACTGGAAATGCGGCTAACCGCGGTTAACCGCTAGTGCGTAAGAGGGCTAAGAGTATCACCTTTCTGCCTTTGGTTACATTCAATAAGAGTCCTTATATAATTTTCAAGAACTGGGTTATCAAATTAAAATATAGTACACAGTAAATGGGCCTGTTATTATTACACTGCTGAGAAAAGGACTTTCCTCACTTATAGAAAAGAAAAGCATATTCGACTGCTGTTTTAAAGATTCTCGTTTAAACCAAACAAATTCAGACTTGTTATTTTAGTACTACCGAAACCTTAATTAAATGAAATATTTTAGGAGACTATTAACTTTAAAAGTAGGTACTTTTAATGTCGACCTAAATGTTTGTTGAAGTTTATGAAACAGTTATTTTCAATGGAATTTTAATACGGCTAGTGAAAGTAGGAATGCTCTGAATAATTTCATTAAGTATTTCAATATTAGCATGTTAAATTATGAAATAGATTTGTAAAATAACTGATACGGTTTATATTGTAAAAAGTATTCAGCGTTAGAGGTTTTTAGGTCACTTCACTTCATTATCAAATACTAGATTTTTGTAAAACTAGATTTGGTATCTTGTGTTTTGAGAAAATTTAGGATTTTTTCTTTATTTTTGAAAGGAATTAGTCAAGTTAACATCGTGTTTAAAAAGGATCAAAACCATTGATTTAAACGGACCTATAATAAATTCGATGGAACTGCGAATGATTCTTGTATTTTTTTAGATTATTTGTTTAATGTCCATAGTCCAAAGCGTTAACTAAAGATTTAATATTTTTATTTTATTGACATCCGTTTAATTACAATGATGTCAATCGGATAAATTAATTCAATAAAGATGCTAAAATAAAACTTAACACTGAACAGAAAACACTCACCAAATAATCTCCGCTTTTTAAGTCATATTAAATTTAAAAGTACTATATTCCTTTAAACATGTATAAAACAACTAGACCTACCAATTTTCTCAGAAAACGTCCCAGTTTAAACGAATTCACGTAACTGGTACGGCAGTTCGCAAAAATGTTTTATTTTCTAGGTTTACTCTATGACACGAATGTGGGACATAATAAATCTTTTCTAAAAAGGAAAAAGACTAGGCAAGTAAATTAAAGATTGTATGTCTCAGTGACCTGTCGTTTTGGTCTTTAATGCTTTATTTTGTGACTACTTACGTAAAAGGAAAATTATTTTTTCCATTTTTAGTTCTTTAGAAGATGTGTGACACTAATGTATTTATAAGTCAAAGAGGATTAGGAAATAAGACCTACATTAATTGTGAAAAATGTAAGAGTTACATACTTATATTAGTCATTCCTAGTTAACCATAACTTAAAATTATCTTGCGGGGACATACAACTGGGATTAAATATATTTTAAAATGATGTCTGCCTAATTTCATAACCCTTAGAAACAACTTTTTTTCATTATTATCGAAATTATATTGTCAAAATCTAAATCTGTTTCAAAAGACCTTCCTATTTCCTATGATACAATCTCCAAAAATAACAATAAACAACAACTCATACAAAGGTTTTTACGTAATTACGTACAAACAGCTGTGACCTTGTCAAACCCATTCAGCTGACAAACAATCCAACAGACAGACAGACAAGCCATGGGAATAAGGCCCCATTTATAACACAATACTCTATTGGTTACAACATGTACGAAGGACCCGACGATTTTGTAAAAGAAGAATAAATGAATCTGGAAATGTATGTTTCAAACTTTTTGAGAATTATACTTTCACTAGAAAAACTGTTTATTTAAACTATTAAGTGATATTTTTCACCAGCATAAAACGTCCCACTGCTGGGCACAGGCCTCTTTTCATATAGGGGAGGCACGAGGCATTTTTGGAATCCAGGTGTCCTCTTAAAGTTCTCCTTCATCTTCATAACATATATAATATGTTAGAAAGTTCTAAAATATTAAATTCTTGGATTATTTATTTTATTCTGAATTTCTGAAGTGATTACATCTGTTTAAGTATTAATAATATATTTTTATACATCTCTTGTACATATCCATATAACGACACACTCTTAAATAAACACATTGAATTTAATTCGAATTCAAATAGATTCAATTACTAGATAAACAATAATTTCAGTTCAAATATACCTTTAAGGAAACCAGGAACAATAGTTTTTGGAGATAATTGGCTGTCCAGTTCAATAATTCAATTTAATTAATACGAAATTGTTTAGACTTTATTTTAATCTATATGTTTATTAGGCATTGTTGTCAATAGTGATTATTGATATAAAGGCAACATTTAAGTTCTCATAAACAAAGCTTTTCTGCTCAAAATTAAGAACTGTTTTTTTTTTGTTCAACACCTTTTGCATGTGCCATGTCCTCTAAAGAATGAATATAGTTATTAAATTATAGTCTAACATAATTATCGTGCACACAATTTTTATTTTATTTCCATTTAGCATATCAAAAAATAAGTAGGTATAGTTATATTCAAACTCGGCGGCTCAGAAGTTAGCGTTACGCTGCGCAGTACCTCGCCCCGCACCCCCGCTGGTGCATAAGTTTGTTACTGCGCAGCGACTCGCCTCGTGTTCAGAGCCACCATAAAGTTTGCATCGTACCGTAGTAGATTAGCATTCGCACTCGAGCTTGTTATTAACATCGTTCTAATATATTAGCGTTACTAAAATTACAAGGAGGGCTAAATATATCGAAATATAATATGTCTGTTTAGAGTTTACATATATCTGTTTGTTACATATAGTGTTTACATATATTGATTTTAAATTCTTTGGTTGACCAAAGAGTTTAAACTCAATTAGTCACAAAAGCCTACAAAGAAACCGCAAATAACAATTTTCTGAGACAATACAGTTTGTATTGTTTTAGAAATTTATTGTTATTAAGACTTGAACTGATTTAGAATAAACACACCTCATTGGGTTTCCGGGTCAAAACGAAATCTATAGCAAATAAAGTTCACGGGCCATAAACTATGTTCTACATTTACTATAAATAGGCTTTTCTCGCGGTTCCACTCGCCTGGTTATCACATCAAAATCTGGCCTTACTCCTTTTTGGGATCTAAACATAACTCACTCCAATTTTCATGAAAATCGGTTCAGCAGTTTAGACTTACATTTGTAGTGTGGATGTCTATGCCTATGTTCTTTCTTAGGATCTAATCTTACTCTACCCTAAGTTTCATCAAAATCTGTCAAGCGGTTTAGACGTGAAAGCATTACAAACAGACAGACAAACATTCGTAGTATGTATTATTTTATACTAGCTATAACTCACGGATTTCACTTTTGATTTCTTAGTACCATTAATTAGTGGCGTTAGTTTATAAGACACCACAATGGGTGCTCGGAGACGGGACTGAGAATACGTTTGTTACATAGAGTTATTTCATTTGTTTTAGCTGATGAAAGACCTCCCGTTTAGTTTAAATAGCGGTATTTTAGTATATCTGTAGAATTAAGTATTTAACTCTATCGCTTTCTTGTTATATCCTCTTCATTTTAAAGAGAAAAGAGTCTGTCAATATGTTGGGCCTGTAATACAACACCACTTAAGAAAAAATAAACTGTAGAATATTATAGGTTTTGTGTGTAAGTATAATATATTTAAAGTAAGCTCGTTGAATGTTGACGTTGAATTTACCAACATAAAATAATTTATGAAGATTCTAAAAAAATATGATTATTTCCCGTATAGGTAAATAATGTGGGCCCTCAAAAAACACTCAATACAGACTTTTAATATAAATTTTTGTATTCTATATAGGTCACATACAATTTTTAAATAGATTTTTAATTATCTATGATGAATAAAGTATTGCAGCATTTTTCTCGACAAAATTTTCTCTAGCATATTTTTTCAACCAATTTTCTCTCACAGAAACAAATCAAGTAGACACAGATTTGTTTGCCGTTCATTGTTAAGTTGTTGGTATTACTAATTAGCTTCGTACACTATTACTAATTATTCGGATGGTATCTACAATGTGTTCGCACCTTTACGTGAAAGGTTCGTGGGAATGTATTGTTTTAATGTTTGCTTTTAGCATATTCATTGACCTAAATGGGACGTTTGATTTGTGTACACTAAGATTGTTTTTATTTTGTTTTCTGCATTTTTTTATAGTTTACATAAGATCCCACTGCTGGGCAAAGGCATCCCTTTCTTCTTCCAAACCTCGCTGTTCTTTGCGATTTCTGTCCACGTGCATTTTTTTTTACCTCACCTCGAAAAGGGATTTATTTACGGTTTATGGACTGATGTTGTACCTTGTTTCCAAATAGTCAAAATCAAAAATCAAAATCAAAATATTTTTATTTCAAGTAGGCCTTGTTAAGGCTCTTTTAAAACGTTAAATTTACTGACTCTACTGCAGGTTCCAAAATGTCATTCCAATGGAGAAGAACCAGCAAGAAACTCCAGAGGTTACTCTATATAGTGAAGTTATATACAGAAAAAAATATCAAAATATTTCATTATTATTGTTTGTAACAATTATAGCAATATCCTAAACCATTCAAAAGGAACATCTACAACATTATGCAAGATCGTTTATCGTAATATTTACGTAAGGCTTCATAAATTCAATCACCTAAATATCAATATCTAACCATACCATCGATTTCATGAAAACATCGTTTTAACGGGAACAAACACTTCTCAATCATAACGAGATCACGATTATACTCAGTTATACTCAGGGCCTCGATTCAGCTATTTTAAATGCATGTCAGGGGTCGGTCAGTGTACTTGTCATTTTGCCTAATTTTCGGCTTCAGATCATCATCATCTCCCTGCCCTGTTCCCAATTATTTGGGATCGGCGCAATGTGTATTCAGCTTCCATTCATCTCTACAACTTGTCATCTCAGTATTCACTCATTTCCTTCTGATATCATCTTTCACACAATCCATCCATGTCTTTTTTGGTCTTTAATTTTCATTGAAATCAAAATCTCATTGAACTCTCGAAGAGAATGATCGTAATGACCGTAATGACAGTTAGCAGAATGCCAATTATTGTAAAAATGAGCAAATCATTCGGTCAATTCAATCAACTCTGAAATAGCTGAAACGCGGCCCAGGGGCAAAATGCCGCTATTTTCCAGTGTGTACCTAATTTTCGCGTTAAGATGATTTTACACCTACTTGCCACTGTTGTCATGGCAGGATTGCTACTAACTGACTTTTCATTGTAAGCTTATACATATATATCTTAAGCTTACACATATATATCTGAATACGAAAATTAGACACAATGACAATTAGACTGACCGACCACAGACATGCATTTAAAATAGCTGAATCGAGGAACTTTCATTAACCTACCACTCACTGACTATAAAATAGCTGAATCAGTACCCAGTAATGCTCAGTGTAACTCAGTTTCGATGAACGAACACATTTTACTCTATCACGAATATAGTTACCTCATTCTATAGCGTAGCGTGCTGACACGGCTCGCAATTAAACGGATTTTGTTACACCGTACCGTAGCAAATATAATTTTGGAAAATATATTTTTTGAAAAATAAGTATATTTTGGATTAGTTGGTGAGACTCTACAATTGAAGTAATTCTTCTTTTTAGACCTACACCATATAAAAAGTAATATCTCCAAACCAAATTAGGTTTGGAGATATTATTTTTTCGAATTCCAAATAAGTGATGTAGGTACATAACATAACAGAACATATCATCACGCCTGTACCCCTGAAGGGTTAGGCAGAGGTGTACCAATGTACACCCACAGTTCGCCGATATGTTTAGGTCCCATGTAATAAAAATAGGGGGCGAGCCTATTGCCACTAACCGGGCACAAATCCAAACTCCGACCTGCTACAGAGAATTTTATAGAAAAACCCAATACTACCTTCGTCGACTTGGGACTTGTTAGTTTTCCTATATTCCATAATATTATCGAAAATAAACGCCACAGACAGGTGCGTACTTCGTGTCAAGAATAAATATACCTATCACACCCAAAAAAGAAAACAAACACAAAACAAAATTAAATATTTAAACAAAAAGTCTGTTAAAAATAAACTCATAAACAAGACAACAACATTGTTGGAACACGAAGATCGAAGGCTTGAGTATAAACTGAATAATAATTACACACACCTTTACCTAAATTAGGTGTGTCAGCTTGCAGGTAAAGTCACCAAAAATACCAGAATTACATTTAAAATAAATAACGAAATTCAACCTTAAGTGATTGGAATAAAGGCGTCTTAAAGTAATTATGTAAGTGACGTAGTTGGTAGTAGTTAGGTTATATTTTTATGCAAAACAATAAATATATTTGTCTTGACTGACACATAAACATTGGCGCTGTATTTCAATTTTAATTTAGGGCCAAGAAAAAATTATAAGTAACAACCATTTTCTAAATATAATTATTTTTATATTTTAAAGTCGATCAAAATATAAGACATCTGGAATATAACATTATAAGATTACACATTTATTATCTATTATTAATAGTAATATATTTAAAGTGTACAACAAAACAAAAAACATTTTTAACTAAATTAAGTCGACATACGTTACATACAGTAATGAATGATAATATGCCCAAATTTCAAAACTCTAAGGGTGCGTCCCAGCTGACGAACGAGCATTACACAAGTTCACGAGCACGCCGCGAACGCACTAGTGTCAATAACATAACATTACAATACTCCCCCGTCGGATGTGGACGCACCCTAACAAAAATATAGACTATTTTATTAGTAAGCTTTCTGCTAAACACCAAAGTTTAAATACATTTACATTGTTACTAAAACAATAGGCTTTTAAACAGTCATAAGTATGTATAAAATGAACGAGGTACGCCTAAAAATTTACTATTTTCTATTTTCATACTTAAAATTCAATAGGCAGGCTTTCGGTCGTTACTGCATACTCATTTAGCTATTTTAAGTTCTTCACTTTAAATACAAAACAGCAAATTGAATAAACTAATACTACCTTTAGGATTTATTTGTTTGTATCGTTTAAAACTTTAGTTTTAGTTGTATTTAACGGATTCATTTATGTTTTCTAATAACTAGAAGTAAATAACTGAAAGGGCAGTTAAACATACAACATTAATGATTTTAAATGCTTAAACTGAATTGTTTGTGTGGTTAATAAATTATTTGTATTTTAATTACCACACAAATATTATAGAACAATAGATTTATGTTGCCTGCCTCGCCTTTTCTGAAGCTATATTATAAGTTATTGGTTGTTGCTATTTTACATGTAGCAACCAACTGACCTCTACAATAGTTTTTTACAGGTAATTTAGTGTACCTCGGTTATCAGAATTGAAGACTTAAATAATGCAAAAGATCAAAAAACTTAACTAAACCTGACAAAAATTACCTATGTAAGTTTTTGTAGTAGTTCTTTTAAAGTATTAAAAAAAACCCACTAAGTAATTTTTAAAAAACATAAGCTCTTTGTTTTGTAATCAATCAATCAATCAATCAGCCAATCATAGTCCACTGCTGGACAACAATTTACGCCACAACACCCGGTCAACCGCCTTCCGCATCCATTGTTTTGTAAATTAATTAAAAAGTAAATTAAGTATAAAGCCACTGAAAAAGCCCAAACTCCGGCAAATATTAAGACTTTCCAGTAAAACCTAAGATTTACCAATTTGTACTCTCTTCACTCTCTCTTTCTATAAATACCATTATTTCTTCTACTTCTACTATCAGCCTTTACACTAACAAATATAAATAAAGTATATAAATGTATGTAACATGGACTAAAAATTAAAAAAAAAAAAAAAAATTCCGGCCTGTATTTAAAATTTAAATTTGTTACGCTACGGTGTTAACTACAGTTTCATAGTTCACAATATGCTCGCACAATTACAATATACAGTGTGATGTCCGCTTGCGCAAGCTTATATTCAAATGATTTGTGCTAGAAAGTTCTAGGTGTAGCAATTTTCTTAGCTGAAATCCCAATTAACGTCTATCTGTCTATCTTTAAGCCATAATGCCAGGTTTAATGTGGAAACTGACCATAAATTATATTAGGTCTAAAGGTTATACCTATCATGAAGACCTAGGTATTAAATATTACTTACTTTAAGTCAACTTATTAGGCAATATTAATTGTGTAAATAAAAAATATTGCTATTTGTTTTTGTTATTTTAAACAAACATATTTCTTCTACGAGTATCCTCTAGGCAATATATATGTCGAAATTACTAGTTATTAAGATTTCCCGATGATTAACGAAAATTTAGTTTTTGCGAAAACCAGCGTATCTGAAGACCGAAGACAGACATTATTTTGATGGTATTAACGGGACTGCCTCGTTGTCCTAGTGGTGCATAGCACGACTGCTACGCTAGAGGTCTTGGGTTCGATTCCCAAGTCGACCAAGGTGTTATTGGGGTTTTCTATGAAATTCTCAGTAGCAGGTCGGAGTTAGGATTTGTGCCCGGTAAGTGGCAATATGCTCGCCCCCTATTACATGGGACCTAAAACATATCGGCGAACTGTGGGTGTACATTGGTACACCTCTGCCTAACCCTTCGGGGATACAGGCGTGATGATATGTTATGTTATGTATTAACGGGCTAATTGCCAGTCCTGGTGTGATGTGCGTATTGGAAACTCGAAATCGAAACAAGGGATACCCAAAGTGACATAACATTATGTATTCAACTTGATGTAAGTTATTTATTGTTATAACCATAGGGTTTAGTGAAAACTAAGTATAATGTTAAGTAATTATCTGGGAGTCAAAAAGTTTCACGGTAATTGTCATCCATAATCTGTGGATACCTCATCAGTATTAGATTTTTCCGTCACCTATTAGTCTACAATCTAGGTCTATTGAAATCTGCAACAAGCTTTTTATCTTTTTTTTTTGCGGGGTGAAAGTTTAATGAGTTCGACCCACGTCGAGGGCCCGACGTGGGGATATGTCGGACTTGCACCGACCAGAAACACCCCGGTCCCGTTCTTGCGTTTGCTGGAGCCGCGGGATCGCTAAGCATTCTCAGCGCAATCGTTTTATCCTATGGTCCACTGCTAAAAATGCCATGTTATAAACCACCTCATAATTACCCCTTACAACGCCACCAAATTACCAAACAAACAATTTACATCATCATGACCAGTGAGTGATAGATGGGCGATGCGCATGCGCATCGATGTGCGCTGAAGCGTACAGCTTACGTCATCGGTGACTGCGCGTCTGCGCGGGAGTCGCACGAAACCGATAGGTATTAACATTAAGTTATAGTATGATGTACTTGTATTTGGTGAATAATATTTGCTTAATATCTGAGTACTAAGTTTTGTAATTTAGGTTTGTTGTGAACTAGTTATAGCACGTGTTTTCGTCCCCGTAGAAGTCGATTATCTTATGAAAAATAGTCCATATTTTTCTGAAATTCTCTAGGACATTTTTTCTTAATTCTTTTCTATGTCTCGCTGTATTTTTGTGAAAAATTTAATAATGATTGGTTCAGTAGTTTAGTCGTGATGAGGTTACAAACAATTTTTTTAAAGCTCTGTAAGTTGCCAATAACATCACAACTGATTAACGTATAAAATCAATAATAGAAGGCGAGTGCTTACAATATGTATGTATCATTCAAAAAGCTTACTGTTAAAAACAACCAGTCGCGAAAAAAACATAAATCTAAGATAGAAAGTAAATATTTAAGCAATAAATTAGTGTCATTACACATCATCATCATCATCAGCCGGAAGACGTCCACTGCTGAACAAAGGCCTCCCCCCTAGAACGCCACAATGAACGACAACTCGCCAATTGCATCCACCGGGTGCCCGCCACTTTGACGATATCGTCAGTCCACCTGGTGGGAGGCCTGCCGACGCTGCGTCTTCCGGTTCGTGGTCATTACACATACATATTGACAAACCCTTACATAATATTTAGTTTCAATTACTTTAATCTCCGCAATATCTATTTCTCGATATCCTGTGTTACAGCCCACACGGATTCGTCGTATATATGAATATTTAAATCAAGCCCCGTTCTCAGGCTTTCGATCAATGTATCCCTTCTAGGAATGAAACCTTGAGATTTTTGAGGATCAACTTCTGAATATTAAGTTTATTTGTATGTTAGTAATTTTGTCAATTTTTGTTAAAGTTATATTAGGAGTATGAATATGGTATTTTTGTGATTTACTTCTTTAAAATGACGGCATAGTCACCAATGGGTTACTTAGTCTCATTTTAAGTAATTCGATAAGTTGTTTATTTATATTAGTTATAAAAAAATCCTAAGTATCTAAAAAAATTATAAGTGTAAAATAAAAAGAAATATTGTTGCCTTTTTTTTTTATTTAATCAAACAATCAATCAGTCAGCCAATCATAGTCCACTGCTGGACATAGGCCTCTCCCAATTTGCGCCACAACACCCGGTCCTCCGCCTTCCGCATCCAGTCCCCTCCAGCGACCTTTCTCAGGTCATCAGTCCACCTGGCGGGCGGGCGTCCTACCTTACGGTTGCCGGTTTTTTTTTATTACTGATAGAAATAATTTCCAATGCCACAGAACTACCGACAAGTATACAGACGTTACTATCGACACTTTTAGTAAAAATAATGCTGATAATATCTATGGTACAAACCAGCCATCAATTTAAAACTAAACAAAATACCTCGACACATAGACTAAACCAAACACTATCAAGTGCAGTGCAGCAATCAACCGTAATTATGTTTTAAATATTCAGTGGTGTTTGTCCAAAGGCTGTGTCCACTGATCGATAATATAAATTGCCTCGTAATGGTTGCCCACACATTATTTATGCTCGATCGTTATTTTTACTAGCAACTTTCCTTTGAAAGGATTGTTAAAATAGGTCGGAATGTTTGGTAATTATATTATATTTGACGACCACCGTGGTCGAGTGGCGTAAGCACCGGTTTCAAGGTGTCGCTAGCCCTGAGGTCTCGGGTTCGATCCCCGGACGGGTCAATGTAGAAAGTACTTTTCTACATTGTCTCGGGTCTGGTCTAATAGCTACTTACTTTGGGTTCAGAGCAATGTATGTGATGTTGTCCGCATTTATTTATTATTTATTTTAGTGGTAAGAATTCTCTAGACTGTAAGTCTGGTGATAATAAAAACAAACCATAGGTACATTAACACATAGGTACATATAGCGTAATATTTATATACATGACATTCTCGTTGTATACATATATGTATAAATGTTATACCTATTTCACTTTTTGGAGAGGAAATAAAAGTCGGACTTGTTTTTTTTCAAACAATTGAAATGGCAAATGGATTAAGATCGATACGAAACATAGAAAAATGTCAGCAGCATATTCTGTGTATGAATAGAAAAAAAAACTTTATTTATACAAAACCATCAACATAGCTTACAGACTAGGACACATGAATTTCAGTGAAGGAAGGGGGGAGTCAGGGTTATCTCTATATGTGTGCACATATAGAGATAACCCTGACTCCCAAACTAGGACTTAGGAGTCAGTAATTTTTTTTTAAATTAAAAAAAAAAAAAATGGTGGTATGTAGATCAAAATCACAACACAGTAGCACAATTTTTTGAAAGAACGATCAATTAATAGTAATCAGTAATCAGTATGATTTCTTGGAATACGATACTATAAGCTTCCGCATAGATTCCCATACTAATCTTATCAATTGTGGGAACACTGCTTGTATTAGGTTATCAACCCATTAGTTCATGTTGCAAGTATAATGAGTTTATCGCAAACATATATTACTTATTTAATGGAAGATTCAATTGGAATAGTATTAGATGTTAGAATTCTAAATATACCGTTATGTTAAGTACTAAGGTAACTTAGGACGGAACCTTATTTTGAGATAATTTTGCTATTTTATTGATTGCACTCGTTTTGGGCTTCAAAATATAATTGATGATTGAAATGATGATGATGGGGAGTATGAAACTTTAGGGGAGTACAGGGATTTTATTACTAGACCCTTTATTTTATTCTAAATCAATTATAAGTGGTATCTAGCCAGAATTGGGGGATAGAAGGTTTTTGAAAAACATATATCTTTGTACACTTATGGTGGCAGCGACTGGATGCAAAGGGCGGGAGATCGTGCGCTGTGGCGTTCCTTGGCGGAGGCCTATGTCCAGCAGTGGACTGCAACAGGCTGATATGATGATGATGATGATGATACTTATGGTGACCAACGTACTGGCTTAGATCTAACAATCGGGCTTATATAAACCATACATAAACTAACTAAGCTAATATTGAATGTACAGTTATGGCCTATAAAAGCCAGTTTAATTCTGAAAAAAAAAATGTGTAGTAAGCCCTACCAAAATCAAAAACAAAAATAAATAACTAACAAAATAGTTAAAATAAGGTAAAACCAACAGCAACAACAAGTTTAACCATGTAAGACCCATAAGTTAAGCAACTCGCAACTAGGTTACACATCCGATGGTTGCCGTATAAATACTATATTTTAAAGTACTAACTTGTAATCTGGATTATCGTTAGGTAATCTAAACGTTCTAAGTAAATAATGTTGAGTGCAGTTTATGTGTATATTTTACTATATTTATGATGCTATTGAAAGTTAACTCTATAATAATTATGTAATCTATGTGCATGGATTTTAATATGGTAGGCTTAGTATCTAATAATATTTATTGAAGTATTTTTTTTGTGTAATTATAGAATAATTGAAGTAGTCGTGATGGGTAAGATCTGTATCCAGATATTAGTTTTTTTGAAAGCTCTCTATAGATAGCTAAAAGTTGAACATAAGTACCAATCGAATTTTTAAATTATCAAATACATAATTCTTCTAATTATGCGGTATAATCATGGCGAATAAATGTTTTTCTTTCTTTCTTTTTTTTTCTGCTCCTGAAATGCATATGTGTCTAGTACGAATTTCATACAATGCAATCGTTAAATTATCAAAGCTAGGTCCTCATCAATACTGGTATTTTATGTGTTTATCTTAGTATGATGTAGTTGCTGGTTTATATTCCTAATTCCAATATTCTTACGTACACATTAAAGTTATCCATACATACAGTCAAAGCACTAGTGCTTCACTACACTGGTTTTGTAGAAAATTGTATATGTATGTATTTACAAGCATGTATCGACAAATATAATAGCACTTTAATATACTAGCAAAGAAAATGCTTCCTACTTCATAAACCTTTATTTATTTATAACTTATAAAGGCACCTTTGTAAATTGGGTTTCAAATTTCCGTGTCAAAAAATCGAGGGGTTGGCGCTGCACGCTGAGATACAGGACCTGTCCTAGTTCAGCTGCAGAGGCTCCCGCGTTGTATTGTAGATAATAATATAATATTATTAAGATACCTATTTGTAACACAATTTGTATTACTTGGTGAAAATAAACATTTTTGTTTTTTAATTATTTAGTTCACCATCAAAAAAGATTCAAATTTTATACTAACACTTTTAGAGAGAGAATGTAAAAGTAGGGCACAAAATTCTCGTTTCTTTCGTAATATATCTCTGAATCTACGGAAGAAAGGCACAATAAACAATAGCTGTAGATCAATCAAACAGGCTGTAAAGCGGATTTCCATATGCGAACAAGTTTGCGCTAAATACCATTGTTATTTAGCCCTTTCACTAGTGTTCGTGAACGAAGTGTGGAAAATTACGGATTGGTGATACAACTTTGTAAAATGGAGGTCTCTTTTGATATGGTCATTTGGGGTGTACATTAAGTATGAAAAATTAAAATCTATTTATTCCATGAGTTGTGCAGTAAATAATAGATTACAAATAAATGTAAAAACTAAAATACTTCCATTAAATTTTTATGTGAACTCCGAAGTGTACCCTAGCGACGACAAAAATAAATTTTCAATATCGTTCTACAATTAAAATTATAAAAAAAATATTTACGCTTCTAATTAAAAACCTCCTTCTTTTGAAAACATTTCAAATTTAAAAATAATTTACTCTTTGAATTGAGCACATCCTTCTTTTGGAGTCGGTTAAAAATTACGATTTCCCTTCATTTTTCGTTGTAAGAAAATAACTTAAACATGTACGTAGCTATACATTATTCACTGGTCAAGAGTTTGTATGGTCACTTCTAGAAACAAGCGCTTCGCAGAACTATGAATCCATTCATTGAACTGTTAGCAAGTGGGTCAGGGGCCCTATTCCTCTATTTTAAAGTCAGTGGGTGGCAGGTTAATGAACGTTCCAGTGTGGACCTAATTTTAGTATTCAGATGATTTTAGTTTAATGACTTGTACACCTACTTGCCATTGTTGTCATTATAGGATTGTCACTGACTGTTCATTGTAGGCTTATCTGAATACGAAAATTAGGACAGTAACAAGTACACTGGAAAGTTCAGTAACCGGCCAGCCACTGGCTTTAAAATAGCGGAATCAGACCCCACCAGTATTGTATGTTTCTCAATGAAATGGCAACTTGAACCTAGGAATTCATTATGCATGTTTTTTTTTTAACATTCCGGGACATCTCACACACGGTTATCTGATCCCAAGCAATTGTGTTATGGTAACCAGACAACTGATAAACATACTTATATATTTCTAAATATATACAGTTTATAGATAAATTACACTCGGACGCAGAACAAAATATGATCGTGCACATCACACAAACATTTGTCCTGGGTGGGAATGAACCCACGACCTACGGTATAGCAGTCACTGTCACTAACCACTAGACCAACGGGCCCGTCATAGTATTGTTAACGTATAATGTCCGTACTAATACTACAGCTTCATTAATTCTATAAGTTTGTTTGTACTTTTATCGTTTTAATTTCTGTGTGTTCGTCACTGAACACCTGGGGGCCGAGTCTGCTATTTACAATTACAAAATTACGTAGGTAAAACATCATTTTAACGTCAAAATTGGCCATTGGGGCGGCCAATGTTGACGTTTTGGTGTTTAGTAGAATGCCAATTATCCTAAAATGGACTTACTAACGCCACCCACTCAGACGATTGGAGCCATTGTAAATAGCAGACTCGGCCCCCTGATAAATAGCTTGACCGATATGGATAAAATTGTAATTCTGTTAGTAAAGAATCACAATTAATTTTTGTATTTTTCTTTACAGATTAAAACAACGTCTACCGCTAGTATACAGGTAATATCAATAAATTTTATTATCATTATGAATGATCATAAAAATAATCTATACAATCAAAGATTGGATCGAATCTGTAAGTGACGTGTTAGTCAATAAGCAATTTATTACGAAATTACTATTTTCACTTTATTACTGCCAAGTGAGGAGATTTCCAATCATACTTGGGTTTCTTATGGGACTAATCACCTTGATCGTTACTGTATTAATACATTACATGTAATCAAAGCAGTAGTTACATGGCATTAGCAGAATAAACAAACACTTAAAATTTAATCAGTATTTATCTTTTTAATCATAATAATATATTTTATATATAATATCTTGATAGATCTTTTCCTTTGTAACGTAAGGCTCTAGACAGACGGACCGCATTTCAACTGCCATCCAACCACAACTTGCATTCCGAATGCAGTTCAATTGCAGTTGGCGTGCAATCGTGTAAAAACTTTTGGTTTGCAGTTCTATTGCAGCCGGTCCGTCTGTTTAGAGCATTACGTTACAACGGAAAAGATCCATGAAGATATTATAAGAAGACTTGCGTTTTATTAAGTTTATTAAGAGACAAGTTGCGTTGCCTCGTGTCTACAGACCCTTAAGTATACTCCAGTCTGATACCGAACAACTATCGACAACTTTAACCGAATCTTCACCACTTTTGGTTTTTTTAACGAACTCATTTTGAGCTGAAATTTTGTGAACTTACTCTATACCATGAGTATTCTTCATCCCTTTTGGATGGATATACCCTTTCGGTAACAGCCTGTACACAAATAATACGTACAATGTACACACATTAGCACTTGAACTACACAACTTTTAACACAAAACGTACTTCAGCTAATTTGTGGGTGCTAAGTGGTCATAGGTACATATATTGCCAATTAAGGCTGTGCTGGTAAAGGAAGTTCTGTTAAGTGGCCTTTGACTTTCTCTGTGGTAGGAGGTTGGTATAGACTGTTGGCCTGTTGTTTGTTCTTTAACACTGGCTAGGCCTTATTGACTACTTTTCCATTTCCGTCAGATAAATTTTAATATGTGTATAATATCTTTAATAATTTTACTTTTAAGAATAAACTGCCCCGATAGCCTAGTGGTGCTAAGCGCACCTGCTACGCTAGAGGTCTTGGGTTCGATTCCCGAGTCGACCAAGGTGTTATTGGGTTTTTCTATGAAATTCTCAGTAGCAGGTCGGAGTTTGGATTTGTTCCCGGTTAGTGGCAATAGGCTCGCCCCCTATACCATGGACCTAACATATCGGCAAACTGTGGGTTGTACATTGGTACGCCTCTGCCTACCCCTTCGGATACAGGCGTGATGATATGTTAAGTTATGTTATGTTAAGAATAAAAAAACTCACAACGACATGTTGATTTGAAGTTTGAGACTGCTCTTGTTGACTCCTATAAGCTACTGAACTTTGATTCGGTTAACTTACTTATTTTTTCCTATACAAAGAAGTTAATCCTACAATTTTACATGGTTAGAAAATTACATTATACACTATACAAAAAATATCATATGCACGCAAAGGAAACGTTGTTTGATGATAAAACTATTAGACAGTCACACAATAACCAAGAATTCAGTCAGAAATCTTACTCAAAAATATCAAAGCCTCAAAAAACAAAGTTTGTTAACACCACAAAGTCATCGTCACGCTCATTCACTAAACCTTGGTTTACGGGAAGCCTCGACAATGGGCGGAAACGTTGTCATCGTCCCGTATGGCTAGCTCGCGTGACACTCTTGCGAAATGCACGGGACAACGGAACATAGTGTCGGTTACGTTCCCAACCTTTAGAGAAAGGTTTAAGAAAATAATTTAAAAAGTTTGTAAGCCCGTTCTCATGTAAAGAAAAGAGAGTTGATTAGTACGCTTACTCGTTGCACACTTTATTCCAAATCAGGTCAAGTCAAGTCAAATCATTTACTGAAACTTAGGAGAAAACCTTTTAATAAGTTTAAAAATTCTGAATTCCGAAATGGTACAAAAAATAAGAAATCTGAAGAAAGTCAAGGTATTAGTCAATTTCGCAATGGGTTCTGTCGCTTACTAGTTACGAGCGGCCGTACATGGTTAATCAAATGAAATGCAACACACAAAAATACAGGTCCAACATATGACCTTTATAATAATAATATTCCGGGACATCTCACACACCGTTGTCTGATCCCAAGCTAAGCAGAGCTTGTGTAATGGTAACCAGACAACTGATAAACATATATATTTCTAAATAAATACATATCACTTCACTACATAGTATAAAATAAAGTCGCTTCCCGCTGTCTGTCCCTATGTATGCTTAGATCTTTAAAACTACGCAACGGATTTTGATGCGGTTTTTTTTAATAGATAGAGTTATTCACGAGGAAGGTTTATATGTATAATACATGCATAATATAGTAGAGGAACACGGATAATCTTAGAGATTTAAGTAAATGAACAAATTTTTTGCGCTTACATTGCAAACGCTGGCTGAACCCTACGAGATAGATCAAAAAAATGTACTACAGTATTGTGCACCTTAAAAAGATCTACAAAAAAGTCCGCGATGGCATATGTCTATCTCTTAAGTATAACCCACAATAACCATTTTTTATCGTTTATTTATTACTTATTTACGAAAAAGCGATTTTAAGCTATACAGTATTAATCCTTATCCAATTAAGTACCTTTAATAAATTGTGCATGTAATATAGATCAATATTGCCTTTTACAGCATGTAATTTAAATGAATATTTTCGAAGATATTACAAAATTTAAAATGCAGCGACATCGCGGTTGCGGCGGTAACGGCCGGGGGGCCGTAGGGCGCGTGCTTATACCAAGTAGTGCGTCGAAGGCTGTGCTTCGCACTACAGAACTTTATGGTTGTGTAGATATGTCGCAGACAAATAGTATAATTTGGCATTTTACATAAGGCATCGTCAGTTTAAAAACGTTTGCGGTTATGTAATATGCCCAAGGCAAAATGTAGATTGCCGTGTCACTTTATAATATGCCTCACCACAAAATTTCATCGAAAATTTAAACACCATATACATAATGCCGAGGCAAATTGAAGTATTTAGTTTTTGAGGTTATCCAGCACGTCAAAAATGCTAAGGTATCCATAGACCCTGGGTCGTGAAGGACTCCTGCAGAGTATTTTTGGTCAAAAAACCATGTATGAACGAATCCATGATCGAATATTCATATATTCATAGGCTCAGAAATCAATTGCTTGATTAGGTTCGACTTTGTGACAGAGATCAATAGGTTAGGTTAGGTTAGATATTGTGACCTTGCAACAGAGCGAGCGAAGCGAGCGACGACGTATGTAATTCAAAGTTTTTCTCGAGATTTTAATGAGCATAGTCACCCTAAAATAACACTAACGTCGCATTATGACGATTGAATGATTTGACATTTTGCCTTCGGCATATTACATAACCGCAAACGTTTTTAAACTGACGACGCCGTATGTAAAATGCCATATTATACTATTTGTCTGCGACAGATATATAGTGTAGGTATCAGCGTTGCACCCGAGCAAAGCCGGGGCGGGCCGCTAGTTATAGATAAATTACACCCAGACAGAGAACAAATGATCGTGCTCATCACACAAACATTTGTGCCGGGTGGGAATCGAACCCACGACCTCCGATTAGCAGTCAGGGTCTCTAACCACTAGACCAACAGGCCTGTCGCAACATATTGGAAACATATTGAAAACGAAAAAGCAAATTCGAAGCCTACGTACCTACCTTTTGTACGAAATGATTATGATTGCCCTCCAGGTGGCTTATTACATGGGTAGAAGCCGTATTAATAACTATGACCACATATCCGCATCACCCTGTACACTGTATTACACACATAATATTCTAAACAGTTACGAAACATCAAATTGAAATCCAATTTCAATGTAACATACTCATTGTATTTTACCCGACCGTAACGAAAGGTATGTCGTTGCGAAAAACGGAGATGCGGTCTCGAGATGCGCTCACGCATCGGCGCGTGCGCTTAACCCCAATAACGAAATACCACCTTATGTAACACACAATAGAGTTGGTTTTGCAATGTGAAACCCTAATGATGATGATTTGATCGATTGTTGAAAATTGACAGCCATTTTCTAGGGATTCTTGCGTTTTCATATTTCTAAAGAATAGGAAAGTATTATATTTGAAATAATGATTACAGTTATGGGTGAAATCACGCGAATGGTAGTAGCAGTGATATAGTAAGATATGGCAAAGTAAGAACGTCCGTCTGTCTATCAGTCTGTTACGCTTGACGTCTAAACCACTAATCCGATTTTGATGGAACAGTGCAAGGATAATTCACTGGAATTTTAGAAGGGACAAAGACTTATTTTCACTGAGATGACCGAAGTCCAAGCGGGCGCTGTTCTTTAATATGCCCCAGGCAAAAAAGATTACATAGATGTAATGTTTTTCCCAAACATTGATGCATATAATTTGATAGATATAGCGAGGCAACACATAGACATAAAAACTAAATTGAAATCGCTTCATCCGTTCGGGAGCTACGATGCCACAGACAGACACACACACCCACACACACGCACACACACACACACACACACAGAGTCGTCAAACTTATAACACCCCTCTTTTTGCGTCAGGGGTTAAAAAAATAACTTTCATCACCATTTCCATAAACACTTGCTTAATATAAGAATTCACAAATTCTTTAAAACTAAGCAACAGTTACGTAATAGTGAAAATAATATTTTGTATGACGTTTCCACATTATTCTTAGTTTATGATGCATTTTACTTGTTAGTCTATGGTGCTGCAATTTTCACATTGACATGTCAGTGTTTAGCAAATGAAATTCATGTGGTCATGTTTATACAGCTATGTAATAAAATATTATTGTGGTATGCATATTTTAGTAAGATGCATCCTAATTTATGATATGAAAATACTATAGATACTGGTAAGAAAAAAGCTCTTTTCATTCAGAGGGCAATCGTATATCTGATGATTAAAAGGAATGTCTTATATGAGACAATACTTAAAAATGTTTGCTTGTTTTTTTCTAGCTGTGCCTCGCTTCACTAGCTTTTTTTTTTCTCCCAAGGCATGTAACGTTATGTTTAATACACTAAAACATTTTTCAAGAATTACTTTGTCAAATGCAAAAAAAAAAAATTGGACATCTTTTTTGTAGTTTTGGAGATTAGAGAAATAAATGTGGACATCATCACACTCATTGCTCTAAACCCAAAGTAAGTAGCTAATTTGTTAAGTAAGCAAAAACAAAGAAGGTACCACACATAGACAGACCCGACTTAATTTAGATTTTTTTTTTCGGATATCGACCCTGAGACCACAGAGGTGGTATCACCTAGAATATCTTAGTGTACGCCAATTGATTATAAAAGTCATAAACTTATAACTACGATGCCTCTAAAATGAAACAGGTATAAAATAATATTTGTAGCTTAATTTTCATCAAGAACAGTTTATCTAAAGGCTCTATATCATTCCACATACCAGCACTGTCACATTAGTATCAGTTATTCACTATATTCATGATATTCTCAGTTATAAATCACGGCAAATTAACATTTGTGACCAATGTAGTTTAATTCAAGCAACTAGTTTACTTGTTAACTGTAATCTATACTATTAATATTGTGGTCAAGCGGTTTGTTTGTAAAAGGCAATCTCCAGCTAGTATCTAATTCGAAAACTTCTTTCTCCTATTTATATATTTATTTATTTACTTACACACATAACTATTATTACAGGTACCAATCTAATTCAATAACATAACATATCATCACGCCTGTATCCCCGTTAGGGTTAGGCAGAGGTATACCAATGTCCACCCACAGTTCGCCGATATGTTTAGGTCCTGACTAACCGGGCACAAATCCAAACTCCGACCTGCTACTGAGAATTTCATAGAAAAACCCAATAACAGCTTGGTCGACTTGGGAATCGAACCCAAGACCTCTAGCGGAGCAGTCGCGCTTAGCACCACTAGGCCAACGAGGCAGTTTTTTTACTAATTCAATAGTCAGTGTTTTATCTGTGTACAATAAAGAAAGAAATAAATAAGAATGATTATCATTGTGGATGGTGTTTTAGTTAATACTGCACTTTGAACATACTTGCAAATAAATTAAAATCCTTGTGCATCTATAAATTGTGTCTGTTTCGAATTTCTGAATTAGGGATTAAAATCCAAGGAGTTAAGCGTTTTATCTAACCAATTCTTGTATGAACGCGTTCTAGATTTGTGGATGAAATGTATTGCGATTCTTATCTTTATAAGATTTATTGTTGATTGAAATGCCGAAGGGTGATAGATAGTTACAATGTACTTTATACTTGTAATACCATTTTAAAGTTTAATTGCCGGTTCTAGCTTTACTCAAGTTAATTAATTGTTGCCCGATTTAGTAGTTGTAAACATTTGATACTATTATGGTTACGAGAAAAAAGTACCTATAACAATGTTATATATTATTTATTATATACTCGTACCTTTTTTTTTTTTTACCCGTTGATATCCTCATTGACTTCCTCCACCCTGGGGAAGGCGGAGGGGTATGCCAGACTCTTACCGGCTAAAACCACCGGAGTGCTTCACCCTTCCCTTCTGCTGGAGACCAGGCGGGAAAGCGGTGCAAACTACCGCGATCTCCAGCTGGGAGGCTCCTTCCCGGAGCTACTACGATGAGACAGTGGGGGATAACTTCCCCTTTACACTGATGAGAATTATATACTCGTACCTACCTCATCATCTACTGAGTCTTTTTCCAACTATGTTGGGGTCGGCTTCCAGTCTTACCGGATTCAGCTGCATATAGTATTTTACAAGAAGCGGTTGCTAATCTGACCTCCACAAACTTTTTCACAATGTAACACGGTCTCCTATAGTAAGTAATATTAGACATACCTTTAATTACATAATAATATGTAGGTTACGTTCTTCATCTTATCTCCGAAACCTATATGTTATGTATTTTTATTTATTATTGTAATACGGATATCCATTGGCAGTGATTTTCACCGATCTACTATCAGATAAGTCATTTTAGCATGCCGTACATTAGTGTAATAAAAGTATTATTTTAATAAAAACTCCGACTTTTTTACTGGAAGTCTTATTATATTTTAGGGGATTTATTGAGGGAGGTTTATCTTTTAGCTTTCGAGGAACAGAAGAGAGAAAAGATCGGTCGAGACGCGACAATTTTTTTTTCTGGCCTACTTTTTGTAGGACGTCTGTGTTGAACTATTGCTATCAGTGAATTCAATTTTTCTCCTACAAAAAGTCGGTCACCGACTATCGGACTTGGGTGGATAGCCTAAGATAATATCTGTATGAATAGAAAGCTTCCCATTTGCACATACTAGGTACACACTTCTCCTTACAACACCTAGTTCAAAGAAATTCAGATATTCCAAACGTTTTCTTGCAACATTGAATCTCACGCCAAAGAAAATACTCGTACGTCCGTCGTAACTTGGCGAAGCTGACAAGAGACACAAGACATCGCCGTCTCGTTCAAACCCACTGTTTGTGTGTACTTGCATCTCGCTCTTACGGTCTTGTATTTCTCTCTACACTCGCCAAGTTAATGTAGGTACTATGAATCTCAATCAATTCACACAGTTGTCCCACAATTCATGAGAGAACGTCAAGTTATAAATATATTCATTGCTACGTAACAACGTGCCAATGAATTTGTAACGCCTGTGAATTGAAATAAAACTGTTTTGTTGGATGTAGAGATCTTTTTGATACCGTTTATGAAGACTTCATTACTGAAATCTTTAGTTTCCTAACCTTAATAAAATAACTCGCATCTAATAGACATAGCTTTAAGAAATACTGTATAATATTTTTTAACTACCGCTACAAAAAAAACTCAATTCTGCAGACAATGTTTGGTCTTCTCTTTAAAATTTTTTAGTTTTTTTTTTTTTGGTAGAGATGTAGACCGGACTTTTGGCGAGGACCTTAAGGCCTCCAGCCCGAGCAATAGGAAAAAACTAACAACGTCAGCAACGTCCACTAGGGCACCCCCTGCGGGGTTCGGACCTCGACTTAGTGCGTTGCTAACAATCTTAATAGACCAAAACCACAAGGGATGGCTGGATCTAATTTTTTATTATTTAGGGACATATTTTTATTGCTAGTTTGGCCGGCTCGGGCCAGCTTCTTCTAGGGACGGGGGGTCCTTAGGTAGTGTTACATAGTTTTTGTATAAGGGTCATCAACCCCGTTTTTGATCCCATATATGCATACTAGGTCACTATAAAGTATAACATGAACTTTTATAGTATCGGTTATTACAAAACTATTAATTGAAGGAAACAAATTAAAACACTAGTCCTCACTTGTTATTCATTAAGTTACACCTTAAACTATTAACACTGGTTAGCAATAATTATGCAAAATGAACGCATAATTATAATCTGACTTGAGTTTTGTATGACTTTCGATAGCGTTGTGACACTTATGGGTACCAAATGGAATTCGGTTTCGGCAGAAACCAAAATTTTAATCCAATTTTAAAAATAAATAATAATAATCCCCGAATATATATAATAAATAAAAGTATCCCCGTGGGTGTACATTGGTATACCTTTGCCTAACCAAAGGTATACCAATGTACACCCACAGTTCGCCGGTATGTTTAGGTCCCATGTAAGAGGGGGCGAGCCTATTGCCACTAACCGGGCACAAATCCAAACTCCGACCTGCTACTGAGAATGTCATAGAAAACCCAATATCAACTTGGGAATCGAAACCAAGACCTCTGTCGTAGCAGTCACAATTAAAAATAAAAGCCCTTTATTATTTACCTAAAAGTTTTACTTTAAAGTGAAGAATTTAAAAGTCACGTTTTTGTGTTGTTAAAGTTTATATCTTTTACTCATTTCCTTTAGAAATGTTTTATGAGTACAGATTAGAAGTGTGCGTGCGCCGGTCGTCATACTTATCGCTGCTTTTAAAACATAAAAAGTTATGTTCATGTGTTTTTGTTTAATAATAAATGTAGGTTTAGATTTATGTTCCCTCTTGGAATTTTTCTATGTGATGAGTCACTTTTACTTCGGTTTGAAAATATAAAAAATATTGTTGGAGGTTATAGTAAAAAATGAAAGCTTGTAAATACGTATATAATATCAGTAATAACAAGCTCTAAAGTGAAATGTCAAAAGGGCAAGACCGCAAGACGCCTTTATATGGCCGATTTTCATTTAAATAAGTCACCAATATTAATATGAGAGGCCATGAATAGCTTATACACATATCATACAAAAATAATTAAAGCAGTTACTAAGATTTAAAATGTATTTTTAAAAGTTTTTGCAAACCGACACAGTCAACAAAACAAAATAAAATAGATTTTTAATTGTAACTAACTAGGGTTGTACATCACTGCCAACAACAAACCATATATTCAGCCGAGTGCCGAAACCAGAACATGCGAAGGCCGAAAATGTCCGGTCTGTCGGCTTCTCAGTACGATATTAATTATTCTTAATTAATTCGGACAGCCGTCCATTCGTATGAATGTGGTAGCAATAATATCGATAAGCTTTTAATATAGAGGTGTGGAAAGGATTTTTGTTAACCAATTTCTATTTGCGGTAGATTACGAAGTGGAATGGTAAGTCTTATTAAGCACTCGGTTTTCATTTGAATTTATTTTGGTTTTGACGTCACTATTGACGAATTTCGTATTTAAATGATTATATTATTATTATAATTAATGTTTTATTTGTAGACTACTAAATATTAAGTAATTGGATCTGAAAATCCCTATTTATACTCACTTACATATAGGGATTTGCGGACCCATTTCCAAACCTCAAGATTTGTATGCAGCTTTTGAAATAAATGTGTAATATTTTCAAACATAAGGACCTTTCTTTCTATGTGTCTATTTCAATGGATAAACTATTACTATCTGTTAAATATTCAAATTTCAATTTTATACAGAGGTTTAACTCTGACTTCCGCAGAGAAAATTACATGTAGGCGTAGGTAAGGTAAGTTTTTGATGTAAATAAACCCCGCAATATATTACCTAAGAAATCTATAACCTAGAATCAAACGGCTTCAATCAAGAAACTAATTAATCGTGCACCTTATAAATATTAATAAAACCCAAAGAATATGGACACCGGACAGGTCATTTAAAATTCTGTCTCCACATTACTGAGCTATCGACAGAATGACAGACGGACAGACGGACTACACAGCGTGTTAAGAAAACCCTGTCCGATCTGTAAAGTTATTGTTAGGTACGGATATCTGATTTCATTATGTAGTTTCAGAAAAAGATAACGTTAAATAAATCTCAAAAGGTGAGAGAGAGAGTCGGCGTCGTCACAGGTTCTGCAAAATGATCCAACAAAATGTTACCGGCGAAAATGGTGCTGTAATTTTCTTTTTAATCACAAATTTAGGGAATTTCGGGACAAAAAAAAATGTGATTTCAAAATTCATAATTATTGTTACTATCATGAATATTAAACATATTTTATTTAGGCATGTGATTTTGAACTCTATTTCACCCTTTCGGGTCGGACACGGTTTTCTTAACACCCTGCACATTTGATTCACTCTTTCGTATCTTACAGATTATGTACGGAAGGATATTTTATAGGTTATTCATCCCCCTATTACATGGGACCTAAACATATCGGCGTACTGTGGGTGTACATTGGTACACCTCAGCCTACCCTTCAGGGATACAGGCGTGAGATATGTTATGTTCATTCCAATTCATTCATTCTGTTACCATAATATCATTAAATAGGTGGTAAATTGGTAATGGCAGAACAGATTATGCCGAGCTACCAGGCGTGTCTTGCCAACTGGTTCGATATCAATCCTTGTATCTATAATGTTTTGATAATGAATTACATGTGCCATTAGCGATTTGTTATGTAAAAGACAAGTTTGCTGATTCGATTCTTGGTTTTAAGTTTAGATATTTCTGTGGGACTGTTTATTTTTGTATGATGCTATATTTACTGATAAGTAGAGCTATAACATAACATATCATCACGCCTGTATCCCCGAAGGGTTAGGCAGAAGTGTACCAATGTACACCCACAGTTTCCGGATATGTCGGCGCGGGCGAGCCTATTGCCACTAACCGGGCACAAATCCAAACACCGACCTGCTACTGAGAATTTCATAGACAAACCCAATAACACCTTGGTCGACTAGGGAATCGAAACCACGACATCTAGCGTAGCAGTCGCGCTTAGCACCACTAGGCCCACAAGGCAGTTATTAACTAATTATTTATAATTATTAATAGCCATTGGATGTATCTTACAGAGGTATTGAGGTTTTTTAAAGCATGCCTCATTCGGATCATTACCGTTATTGTAGACTAATCGCGCTAGAAATTATTCACATGTGTTAATTGAAGCTTTATCCCATCAGGATGAAATTTAACCGATATCCGTGCAAACTATTTTTAACTACTTTCGCATTGATATTATTAGTTAAATTAAACAGGCAATACAAGTACTTTTAAAATTAAAAAATAACTCTTTTCTGAGTATTTCCATTCAATAGACCAAGAGTAGAACTGTTCTTTAACTTATTTGTAACTAACTCTCAACAGTTAACGATTAAAACCTTTTTATTGTTCCTACTTGAATATTTATTCAGTATCATTTTACATAAGTTAGTGCAGCATAAAACTTGATAACTAACTGATAAGCCAACTGCAGTTATATTAATTAACTATTAAACTGACTTAGATAGTTCGTTAAATTTAATTTTATTCGATAATATCGGTTTTCATCTATGTTTTTATTATTATTAAGAATATTGTTAATGTTTATGATATTATTTTTGTGATTTGACGGTTTAATATATTATGTTATTTAAATTAGAAATAAAAATTAATTTTATATTTTAGATAATTTTAAATACTGAGCTTTTAAAGCTTGGAGACTATTTGGTAATCTTTTATCATTAAGTAGAGAGAGTAGAGATATTTAGGCAGTGTACTTTATAGGTTTATTAATTGACTAATACCTGCCGCTACTAGGGTTTTTTCTAAGAAATAATTGCACATAATATATGTGAATATAGTTATCCAAAACAGAATGTTCGACAAACGGTCAGAAAGAATATTGTAATGTCATTAAGTAGGTACTTCAAAAGCTCTTGTTTACAACCAAACCAGAGATAATGACAATTTTTTTTAACAAAACACACTTGACAAATTATAGGTAAAGCCCTATAATCGTCCAAATAATTTGACGAGAACCATAAACATCAATCCAGTTAAGCACATCCTTTTTTTTGGAGTCTATTAAAAATAGATTTGAGTTCTCTGAGAAACTTGTGCCATCATCGAAACGTTTTTATGTATTAAACTATTTGTTTACGTTGCTACTGGTTATAAAGGTAAAGTATTACAATGGCGTAACGATATTATTATTACAATAATAGTAACTATAGTAAGTGACAAAAATCTAAATAATAATAACCGTCTTGGTAGGTACCTATACATCAATTTTATAATAAATAATTGGTATCTGGAAAACTACAGAAAAAATAGTGAAAGAATCCTTATTGAAACATTTTTTTTATATAGCCTACATCAGATCCCACTGCTGGGCAAAGGCATCCACCTCCGTCCTCCAAACCTATCTGTCCCTTGCGATGTCTGGCATTCGTCCTGGGGGCCGAGTCTGCTATTTACAATGGCTCCAATCGTCTGAGTGGGTGGCGTTAGTAAGTCCATTTTAGGACAATTGGCATTCTACTAAACACCAAAACGTCAACATTGGCCGCCCCAATGGCCAATTTTGGCGTTAAAATGATATTTTACCTACGTAATTATCCTAAAATGGACTTACTAACGCCACCCTCTCAGACGATTGGAGCCATTGTGAATAGCAGACTCGGCCCCGCATAACTGACATATTGGAACATTATTAAATAATTCTCAAAACCATAACCTATTTTAACAGCTGAAAACTAATATTCTTAAACCTTGTGAGAAAATTTCCAAAACCTACTCAAATCATGCGAAATGTATGTAAACGTCATAAAACTTTATAATCCCTGTCTTAACTGCAACACCAATTATCCTGTCCAGTTCACAGTCTTTGACAAGTGTAGTATATACTTATCCCATCGACGTATGATATGCATAGACTGCTACTATCGCTAGGTTCCCCTTGTGCCAAGCGAGAGCAGTTTTTAGTCTGATCCTAGTACATTTCGTTTTTCATTTAAATTAATTTTCGCGCAACGAGAAACTTATATAAGAAAATATCAGTGGTTTTGACATTGTTAGGATAATATTAGTGTTTTAGATAGATTTTTTAAAACGGCAAGCTCCAACTTCATACATAATTCACGACAACACTTGTTCACACTAGTGCTTACGGTTTAAACTCTGATAGGCTCACTCTATTGTTTCAAATGCAACCTCGTTGATTTATCCATTTTAAAACAAGCACTAAATCAAGCATTGTAATAGAACTACAATTCCTTTTGTAGATATTTGGTCCTTGACATCTATATTCTTAGATACCGTAAAATACTAAATATTCATCACTTAGAATTTGTTCTTATCTGAGAATTTAATGTATAGATTAACTGCTGCTATTCATAATATCCCCAATAGTTTGTAGACTAGAAGAGAACAGATGTGTGAGTTAAGCGCCTCATAAGTTATAGCTTGGCTTTGGAAATCTATGAACTAAACCTACTGTTATTTAATTCATTTATCTGCTAAGTTTTCTGTGCAACTTAGATTTCAATATTTTGTAAATTACTACAACGTTTTGTGTGCATGCAGAGTTTACCTATAAGTAAAATGTAACACTTTAATCTGATTTTTTGCCGGTGTTTATGTGTTTGTACTAGTGTATACAATTGTTGGTGAACCAAATAAAATAAATAAATAAATAAAAATGAACTTACTTGTACGTAAAGTAAATGTTTTAGAGCTAAAGTGATAAACAAGAGCGGTACTACATTGTGTTCTAAAATATCTACTATCTCGAGGACGAAGCAAGAGTATATATAATATATCTGTCTTTACATAGTATGAGACTAATGGCACCCGTACACTGACTGCTAGAGCAGTTAGTCAGCCAACAAACACGAACCACTCGTAGTAGTCCGTGTATGGGAGACCTAATGGCAAAGGAAAAACAAAAATAAGTTTTACCGGTACATAAATAAAAAAAAAACATCGGGTCTTTTTTGCCCATTGCTGGTCAAAGGTCTCTTTACCCTCCTTTCATTTCGTAATATTTATTATGTGCTTATAATGTAAAGCTATATAAGTCAAATACCTACAGAAAATCTTATTCTATTATGTTAAGTAAATAAGTAGGTAGGTACACGTACATAAAAAAAATATTTTTGAATAATTGATTATATATTACAACAATAGTGTTCAATACATTTACTTGAGTGAACTAATGGTAGTTCTTTTCCATTCACTCCGGCCTGACAAATTTGATTTTAATACTAGTTCATTACCATGAAAACAAAATTAGTGCCACGGATTCATAGTGCTCTAGATAATAGATAAAATAAACATCAATCTAATAAAAGTAATAAATCTAAAAATGTGATAAAAAATATCTTAAAAATAATAACATATCATCACGCCTGTATCCCCGAAGGGGTAGGCAGAGGTGTACCAAAGTACACCCACAGTTCGCTGATATGTTTAGGTCCCATGTAATAGGGGGCGAGCCTATTTCCACTAACCGGGCACAAATCCAAACTCCGACCTGCTACTGAGAATTTCATAGAAAAACCCAATAACACCTTGGTCGACTAGGGAATCGAACCCAAGACCTCTAGCGTAGCAGTCGCGCTTAGCACCACTAGGCCAAAAAGGCAGTCTAAAAATTGTGTATCAATTAATTTATCTAAAATCACAACATAATCCAAAATTCCACTTATCTACTATCTCCAATCGCATCAAAAGCGGTTTGATAGTTTTCGAGAATATACAACACCTTGCTTTTAAAGCGATCAATGTCATTCATTTAAAAGTATACCTATAAGATTGAAATCGAGTCTATTATTTGTTAATCATCTACCAATTAAAACGAAACCCGCACCAGTAATGTACATTCTTCATACTTTAAAACATACTATTTCTTTTACAATGCCTACTATGAAAATTCCTTTAAAATTCTTGAAGTAAAAACCGGTTAAGTGCGAGTCGGACTCACACAATAACGGTTCCGTACCATCGAAAAATTCAAAATCAATTAACTACAAAAACACGTGTCTTGTATGTTTTTAATACAAATATTGTTAAAATTGTAGAATGAAAAATACATCGTGAGGAAATCTGGATTCCAAAAATTTGGTATCTGAAATTGCCAATCCGCAGGGAGCAAGCGTGGTGATAAATGCTCGCGCCTTCTCTATATGGGAAGAGGCCTGTGCCAGCAGTGGGACGTTTATAGGCTGGATTATAAAAAATATGTGAGTAATAATCTTAATAAATATAGTTTCCAGCAACCCATTTCTTTTGTTATAGCCCAAAGTATACTTGAAATTTTTATTTTGGTCCTATTACTGTTTATAACAAAAAGCCTGAAGACTCGTTGAATTCGGAGGCTTAGTAATAGGTCCCATTCGTACGGAACCCTTAAATCGAAATTAGCAATTCGTTAAATAGAGATACTTAATCGTGGATTATTTAAATGAATTTAATTAAGTTTGAATGCATTTTACAGGTGCACTGTCATGTATGGTAGGCTGTACTCGTTTGGCAGGGTTCGGTGTAAAATGATCTACAATTATTTGGTTGAATGCATTTCGTTTACAATGTAACTTATCTCCTTTTGAGTAGTTGCTTAAATACATGAGTAGGCAAGTTTCGTCGGTTGTAAGATGCTAGAATTTTAAGAGATGTTTACACAGGCTTACTGCCACAAAAAAGTATGATAAATAAACAAAAAAAAAATACCTGAATGCCTGATACCTAACACTGATTTCCTTTCTCTGACGAATAACTTTTTTCGCTTAATTTATAGTTAGTTTACTAGGTTTTTCCCGCGGTTTTAATGCTGCATAAATAGTTGTAAATTTCCCGATGATTTAATAGTTTTTCTATTATGCTCCCATTTGGTGCCCAGACCCCAAAAATCAAAGATCATGAAAATGAGTTTCGTTTTTCAGTTATAAATGTGTGTATCTAACCAGACTATGTTTTATATGTAAAAGATATCTTCATTCTAAATATCAGTTTACTGGTTGATAATAAATATTTAACAACATGCTAAAAATACTATTTGCTTTAATAGAGAGCTGTAAAGATGAGTTTTATGACGAATAATATATAAACCTCTCGACAACTGTTTTTCAATAAATAATTCCGTACATAGTGTAAAACCATCCTTAACATAATTAAATCTTCATTGGCTATTCGGTTAAACATCAAACAGTGCCGACCGGTTAAAATTCAGTAAGTTTTTGTTAAGCCAATCAGTATTCTGACTGTAAAAAACGACAGTTTACATTTTAATATAGATTGCAGTAAAGCACGGGTTAACTTCATATTATTGTGGATTTATTCTGAACGACTCATTTTTTAGTAAACCGAATAATTTATGTAGTTAATGACAAAAGAAAATTAAACATCCATTTGTATTTATCCTAAACGATTTAATGTTATTTTATTTTGACGTTGTGTATTGTATTCTTTTATTCTAGTTAATGTATTCTAGTTGTATATCTTCTATTCTAGTTAATGTTTTTCTATTGATTTGGTAAAACTAAAAATCATTGAAGAAAATAATAATTTAAAGACTTCAGTTGGCATCAGGTTTTCCCTGAGTTGCATCATGATTCATGACACATACATACAGTACAAAAATGTAATACTTACCTTGAAAGTTTTAAACCCAACAAAGTATATTAAAATTAAATCAATATCTAATTGTAATTGTAAATGAATCCACGAGAACACTGCCGACAAACTGTTCCGTAGTTTAGCAGACGACTTCTGTTTTTATTTGTGTGTTTTTACTTACTTGAATATGAATATAAAAAAATAATTATAGACTCTCATTCATGTAGACTTCTAAATAAACAAAAAAAAAACCTTACAAATCCGTACAAATCAAAATTTTAAAAAATATTTTCTGATATCAAAAGTGGTTAAATAAAATTGAACTGATAACATGACCACTGCATTGCATGACAAACCAATGTCGATAAAAAGAAAAATAGACCTTAATAACATATGTATCATTAGCAGTTACTAGGAACTAATAACTAGAATCCTTTGACCTCACTGAATGCCGCAATGCGCTTTTTTGACGCTCAAAGTCGGCTGTTAAAGTAATATTCAACACGAAACCATTTGGGAATGTTTTACATAATGGTGTAAGCAGAATTTAATTGTAATGGTTTTTTTTTTAAGCATTTTAGGGTCTGATAGTTTTATCGATGTAGCTCTGTATTCGAAAAAGATTTATTTCGCCTTTAGGATTATTATAGAGATTTATTATTTCAGTATTTAATTACATATCATACATAATAATATATTGGGACAGAATATTTTTTTATACCATGTCATACATTTTGTTTTACGAACGGATATTGTTCTTTGGTGAAGATTACTACATAAAGTCAAGCAGTTATTAAGCTTTCTATTATTCCAGGTTATCAAAAAAATATATATATTTCAATAAATAAGTTTATTATGCTTTTATTTATTTGAAACTAATTCGATCTAAAACTTTCAAGTTTAGCGGTATCAGTTTATCTCATTAATCCTTTCCCAGAGCCCAACGTGAAAACCATACAAAATCCTGAATCACTTTGCATTCTGTTAAGCTGCGTTCAACGCAGAATGCTTATAATTATTATTATCAAGGCAAGTCATTATCAGCCTAATACTATGTAATATATATTTAAGTGCCTCTCAAATTTAAACGTAGCCTACAAAATAAGGATCCTTAACAAAATTCATTTTAAAATAATGTGTTGGCAAGTCGTTGCGAAATACCTAATATTGCAACAATATTATCGATTGGCGCAGTGCTGGTCGTGGGTTCGATGCCCGCTCGCTACAACGTTTGTTTAGCCGATATTTGTTCTGACTAGATTCGTGTCTTGTCGTGATTGAATACACAGGTAATACCATGTACAGGTATATACTTAATTAACATTTGGGTGCAAAGCTTTACTATCATTTAGTGTATCATAAACACGAAATTTTTATATATGTAAATCTCAATGAACAATTCACTATTTTGATTCAGTACTAAATCATGATCATCCGTTATTTATTAAGACGCGGAAAACTGTGTAGATATTAGGTATTTAAGCTTCTTATATCGTTGTGCGTTCGTATTACCAGTAGTTACACCCCAACCATCTAGTACATGCCTCAGAATAGTTATTTTCTTCCATACGTGATTTTCTGTAAATGGAAATGCATTCGTAACTAACAATTCCTGTAAAAGTTCAAATGCAAGTACGTCCTACACTCACATTATGATTTGTTAATAACACAGGTATCGTTTATATCTAAACATTTTATATACCTACGACTCAAACAAAAAAACTACCACAATCAAAGCCAACATAAAGTATTAAAACTTTTCTTTATTACACCGAAGGTTCTAGCAAATGTAATGAAAACTAAAATAGGTAACAAAAAAGGTTTTATTCAAATGTACAAGCCCATAGAATCACATGCTTTGGTTTCAAACCATACAATACATTTCTTTATACATCCATCGATTCTGCAAGTCATGGGCTATTGAAATGTCTGTACCAAGAAGCCACAATGACTGCCATCGAACCAAAGTTACTTTAGTACTATTCCAATCAATCATTTCTTTCACTACATAATTAATATGAGTTCAGAAATCACCCCCCCCCCCCCTCCCCCCACCAGTAATTTGTCTACCTTACTGTGAATGTCTTATCAGACCATCATGGAATAGGGGTAGAAATAATCAATAGACTGCCCCACCCGTGAGGGCGCATGCGCGGTGGTGTATACCATGTGGTGGTGGTATCACCCCATGGGATCGTTCTAGCTGTGGTATTACCCCACAGCTCATTCTTGTGAAGGAAGGCGAGGTGGCAAGTCCTGTACGAAATGAAGGGGAATACTGGGCTCTTGTCTTCAGCGCCACCAAGTAAGTACCAACCCCAGATTTATTCAGTTACATAATAAAATATCAAATATTTTTCTCAATTGGTACTTCTAGTGATATCAATCGATACTGTTCTGAAATCAAAGTGCGCAGTTCTAAATTTGAATAGTACGGCCATTTTGAATTATGTGCTCTTGCGCTGCATTCGTTGCAGTATTCGTAATCAAAGGAACGCTTGGGAGCCGACGCCATTTTTTCTCGAATTTTCCCATTTTATCCTAAAATCACGCGTAAATATTAATCTCAGTGTTTCATAAAGTTTATTTACTCAATTCTATTAAATCATACTAGAGCTTTTCAAGCTTGTGAAAAGCTTCGTCAAAAGACTATCCAGAAAATTATAGGGCTATAACTCTACTAAGCACACAAGTTCAAATAATAACTAAACTATTTAACTTAACTGTATGAAAAATTACTAAAACATTTTTAATCGTTTCCACAGAACAACACTTTAATCCAACCATGGAATACGGTAAGCTGAGTTTTTAAGATGGTTTCCATTGCATCGACCGACACGACAAAACGCATTAAATTGCGCAAAACGTGTCGTCAACACTTTTATAAAGAGAGAAGCTTTTTTTCTTCAAGTAGATATGCACATATTATAGTAAGCTATACCATTTACGTGCACAAATATATTATGTACATATAAGTTCAATAAACATGCTTATTAAACACACGCTATTTGTTTTGCTTCACCTATCTATACTAATAAAGCTGTTTGTTTGAGCACGCGTATCTCTGGAACTACCAGTCGGATTTGGAAAAATCTTTTTGATTTCGATAGCTCGATTTTTAAGACAAGTTTTAGGCTACATATTGTTACGGCACAGCTTTCGTAAAACCCTTTTAATCGTGATTGTATTTAGGTATATTTTTTATAGAACCCTTGCGTTTATGTAGGTGACCCTTTTTGGGTTGGGCGCCCTTTTATTGGGGAAGATAATTAAAAATGTATTTGCTTATCACACATCGTTATTTTGGAATTTGGGGTTGACTTTTTACTGCTATGACTCATTATACCATATGATTGAAATAGTTTTTTTATCCTCTTTCATGATATTGTAAAGGTTAAAAGAATCACATAATCTCTTTACAAATTTTAGACAGGCACCTCTTTGGTTTTAGCCTAGTCTAGAAACAAAAGATATAGCAATATCATATTTCACAATTAAGTAGTTCTTAGTTCAAATAGTAATATTATTATTTATTACTTAACCTTTGAACACTAGTTTGTAATATGCTAATTAGAACGTACTTAGTTTAATGTTTTACAACTACTAACAAATCGGTATTTAGTAAAACAAAAGCTAAATATACACTAAGACACTGCCTTACGTTGATCGTTGACAGTCTTTACAATTCTGACGTAAAACATAACATATAATCAACCCTGCATTCCCGAAGGGTTAGGCAGAGGTGTACCAATGTACACCCACAGTTCGCCGATATGTTTAGGTCCCATGTAATAGGAGGCGAGCCTATTGCCACTAACCGGTCACAAATCCAAACTCCGACCTGCTACTGAGAATTCCATAGAGAAACCCAATAACACCTTGGTCGACTTGGGAATCGAACCCAAGACCTCTAGCGTAACAGTCGCGCTTAGCACCACTAGGCCAACGAGGCAGTTTTAATACTGGCATCCAGTCTTAATACGGGGTACAGTGCTATCCAGTGCCTTAAAAGAGCTTTTTTTTTGAAGCCATATAGGCAGTTGCTCCTAAAATACGGTATTTAGCTGAATCCGGTGTGACTGCAAGCAGACCCCAAAATAGTTAAGGAAAAGGTTTGGAAGACACACTTACCTGAATAAATCTTTGTGTGAGTAAAATACTTAAAGTTGTGTCCTTTATTTATGTCGAGGTGTAAACGCAGGTTTAATTTTATTGATACGTTGACTACATTGCAAGCAAAACTGGGGCAGTTTTATGCTCTCATTAATTAAGAGGTTTATGTTTGGCATAATGATCCTTAATACATCGTTATTCCTGCACAATTTGCAAAACTAATTAGAAAATTAAATTTACAGGTCACATTTCCTCATTGAATCGTTTTGTAAACTATATCTATTTACTTATTTCAAATACTATGTTTTAAATATCAGCTAAAACTACACACGATTTTAAAGTAGAAACTTATAATAGTCAACAAAATAACTTAAATAAATCTACAGCTATATAAAATGTAAGGTAAGGGAGACTAATACCTACCTACCAAATAAATAGAAGATCAATCAATAAAATCTTTAACATATCATCACGCCTGTATCCCCGAAGGGGCAGGCAGAGGTGTACCAATGTACACCCACAGTTCATGTTGCCGGTATGTTTAGCTCCCATGTAATAGGGGCGAGCCTATTGCCACTAACCGGCACAAATCCAAACTCCGACCTGCTACTGAGAATTTCATAGAAAAAACTTAATAATACCTTGGTCGACTCGGGAATCGAACCGAAGACCTCTAGCGTAGCAGTCGCGCTTTGCACCACTAGGCCAACGAGGCAGTTAATAAAATCTTTACGTTGTAATATTAAACCTTCAGGTTTCACTGCTTCTAGTAATCGGATTTCAATCAACAAATTCAAATATTCTTCTGTAAATATTAACTTCCTAATTATTTACCTGACCAATCGCTGCACAGATTAGTTAAATAAAAATAAAAACAGAAAAAATCCCAAGAAAATAACTTAGAAAGTTGAAAAATACGGAGTTTAAACGTCAGTAAATACTTATTGATGGATTATAAGAATTACTGTATTATGTAAGTTTTTCATCTTTGTATCTGTAATTCTACACATGGGTAGAAATTCCAACAAAAATTGGCCAGTCAAATAAAAGCACCGTATGAAACGGGACTACAACAAACAAAAAATCTCATTAAATGGAATCTCAGCAAACAATTTCATTAATTAAATTTATTTGACAAAATATTTCACAAAAATGTCGTAAAAAAGCTATTAAAATTTCTATCACCGTCCATTTTTAGCATTCAATTGAATATTTTTGGACTGCCAACATTTTTACGATTGACGAACAAAGCATCGTGAAATCTGTCGTGTTATGTATCAACATAATCTATTAATCCAAATTACAAGCGAAATACAGTTTCATATGTCTGACTAACAATCACGACTAAAATCATATTTTGTTTGTATCTCCATCACTTAAAAACTACTGAACGGATTTATACGAAATTTGGAAAATATGTATATAATAATCTATAGTAAAACATAGGTTACTATTTACCCCTATAAATCTAATGAAATGGAAACTACGCGGGTAAAACCACGGGGCTTAGCTAGTTAATTTGTACGAAGGTGGGCGGCGCGTGCCACACGAGCGCCATTTTATGGGTCTTTTGATTTACGTCATCGTATTTCGTGTGGTATCGCGTGGAAATTAAAATAGCGTGATTTTACCTTTTTAAAAATTATTTTTACATTAATTAGACGATAGCTGGGGGTTTTACCTTAGTTTAAACTGTAGTTACATGTACAGGTACCTAAAGCTACTTACTTTTTAACCAACACTGCCGAAGGAAGGGTTAGGTGTACTTAGGTCTAAGCCTAAGAAAATATTTGCATGCCTATGTTATGGCGGAATGTGCCGAACTATTTATTAATATTACCACCTATATTGTAAACCATGTTTCAAGCAAATAAAGATTCTTATTCTTATTCTATTCTTATCAGTCTATATGTGTTTGTGATTATGTATACCTTCACTACTATAGTCTCTGTAAAATTAATTCAATATTATCATAGTATTAACCACTCTATGTAATTCCGTTTAAGAGATATTAATATTAATACCGTACATTATCTTCACAAATTCATCAAAACTTATCTAAAGTGTAACATTAAAAACAAGTACGTCTTATAAACGAACAGTCAGGTTGTCAAAGATTATAAATGATATCGTGAGAAACGGTTAGCGACAAAGATATAATCGTAAACAACACTAGATAGGGCAGTTACTAATCTATGTCAAGGGTGGTCCGAGTAGGGCAGCCATGTTGGATTTTACTATGAGATATACACTTTCAAAGTATACCTACTCAAAATTACTTAGGTAATTTTATTGTTCAACATTTTTAAAAGATGATCCTAAAACAGTTTATACGACGATTTGTAAACATGGATTATGAGTTCAAGAACTTATACTTAACTTACGGAAAATGCTCATAAAAGTGTACATTATTTTGCCAAATTAAACAATGCTATGACCGATATAAACAGAAATTTAAAAAAAGTCCAGCTGAATAAATAGCTTACAGAAAAAAATCTTTGATTAGGTAGGTACAAGTGTTTAATTTACTTGAAAAAGTTGCTTTTAAAGGAAACAGCATTCGCAAGTGAGAATATCCTAATAAAACAAGAAATAATGGACATGCTACTTTAAAACAATTTATAATTATTACACACAATCTCATTGTCTTTTTAACGAGTAATTATTAACACTTCTGTTACACATTATTTTAAAACACCACTAAAGATAGACCTCTCCTTTCGTTATAAATAACATCAAACCAAGTGTCAAGTTGTATGGTCACTTTGACATAAGCGGGCCAAAGATTAAAGAGATTACAGACTCGACAAATCGATGACAGAATTTGTGACATTGAGTTGACTTTGATTTATTATAGGCGTTGTAGCTTCAGGCAAGAATTTATTATTAACATCTGTATATGGAGTTTATTACTTAATAGATTTTTTAATAGCTTGACATAAATTAGGATTATTTTTGTTGGGAAATTGAATTTTTATGTCACAGATTGTTGTAAATTTTATTAGGTTTCTATTAGGATATTAGATTTATGTATAATCTTGTGAAATTTTATAGAAAAAAGTTAAAAAAGAAACATTTTTCCAGTAAATGTGTGTAAATACTTAAACTCTAATAAATTGGTCATTTAATTATCCCCTTTTAATTACACAAACGAAACCGTGAACAAAAACAACTACCTAATTATAATTAACTATTAAACATAAAATACAGCTTAATAACATTTACCATCAGTCTTAAGCAAGACTAAATTTCCATAACTTAGAATCGAATAAAATCCAATATTAATTCCCAATGAGAAACTTAATACTAACATAAACCGTTTACACGGTCCGATTATAATCGAGTACTCGCCACCATCGTTACGTAATCGATTGAAACTCGATACGATACTAAAGGTGGAGACACACTGCGTAACTTGTTTATAAACTAAGTAATAAATATTTTATAGGTTTAGGTGTGTTATGTAAATGCTTGAGTAAGTCTGAAGTATTAAGTATGAATTATAATTATGATAATATTGTGTGTAGTGTGTGTAGTGTTTACTTCTTGCAAAATTTTAAAGGTAGTTTTCGGATGGGAAATGAATAAGCGCTATTAATAATGGTTAAGTATTATCCGTTTATGAGCGATATCTCTTTAAATTTCGTAATTAAAAGAAGACTCTATTTATACATTAAAGCATCGTCTCTTCGGTTGAAAATAAGTGCCAAATATTTTAAAGTCTTTGTTAATAATTTAACAATCAACTAATTTTAGTTGTAACTAACTTGAGCTGAAGAGCAATGATTTTTATACGGGGATTATAACGAAAAATTAACTCATGCTATTCAAGTTTATTTTTTTCGTAGAAAATTTCCCAGTGTGCCCAAAACTTGACTCCACGGTATAGATTCGAGTAACGAGCGTGTCGCCGACGATTCCGAGACCTATTTGCCGCCGGCCTTTCGTAATCATTATTAATTAGTTTAATTCTGACGGAAAAAACGTGCAGTATTTCTAAATTGCACGAGACTTGGGCGACTGTAGCGGTAGCACAGAAATTGTAGTTAAATGTGGATATTTTTATTTATTTTATTGTTGTAAAATATAATGTGAAAGTCATTTTATTGTAAGTCCATAATAATTGGATTTATTAAATAGTAATTTTCTGTTTAGTTTGAGTTTGACTAATCAATAGAACCGTAGGTTTTGCCAAATCCTCTGAAAATAAATTATAAAATTAATAAGACCGTAGGTACATAATAAAAATTACTTTGGTACATCTTCCACTGAAAAATAACTCTTTAAGCTGCTTTATTTCTAAATAAAACGTCTGTAATCCAACATGATATCTCTTAATAATCTTCATAATTGACATGTAAAAGATAAGTGCGTACTGCGCATGCCCGGTGTCTTGTGTGTGTGTAGAGACGTTCTTCTTATATGCGTAAGATAATGACGTCTGCATCAACGTACTTTTGTAAGCCGATAATTCTAGGGAGCTTATTAATGTCCTTATTTTATCAAATTAAATGAAATCGATAAAGTATTGGACTCTATTTTAATTATGTACTAATTAAGATAAAAATGTGTAAAGTGGGACTGTTAATTTATATAAGCGCTCCTTAATCATTATACCTACTAAAAATTTAAATAAAAATAAATTTTTCAAGCAAATATACTGGCGTCCCATACCAACAAATAATGTTTATATATCGCTATATGTTAAAGGAATTGTAATAACATTGTGGGTGATTATATTTTCGAGCCGTTTGGGGTTGAAACGCTCGGGTCATGGGGTCCGAGCGCACGAAATCTTTTCAAAGAACTTTCCAAACGTTTGGTAGAATCTACTCGTGATCAGAGGGCTGGTTTGTTCCTTGCACAGAGAATCGGCATAGCCATTCAACGTGGCAATGCAGCCAGCCTTCTGGGCACGTTCCCCGCCATTGACAAGGATGACGATGAGTTCTTTGACGCCGTTTAGTTTTTATTTATGTAAGTTTTAATTTTAGTATAGTTAGAGTTTGTTCTTATATTAGATTCCATTGGAAATTAGATTTTACCATATAATTTTCTCACTGCAGACTAGGAAGGCTAAATAAATGGATTTGATAAATAAATAGATTATCTAAACTAATTGCATATTTAGTTTCATCATCAGCCGGAAGACGTCCACTGCTGAACAAAGACCTCCCCCCATATTTAGTTTCCAAGCTCCAAATTCTTTCATTCGACTCCTAACATGAACACGTGTTTCCCCTCAAGCAACATTTAATTATTTATACTTGTTTACTTTCGTTGCTGTCGCTACCTCCTAGATTAGATCTCCAGTATGTAGGTTATGCCCTTACCGAAGATAGAGGATATTGCCTAAGGATTCAAATGAGGTGTAAGTAGCTAGATTTAGATCAGCCATGTTTAGTAGCATTATGACATGGTGTTTTTATTAAGTAGTAGGTCTTGCCCGCGGCAATATATCGCGGTAAATAGTAGCTTGCCTTTTCTTAGTGTTAAAGCTACCTCATAACATGATATACCATCACGCCTGTGTCCCCGAAGGGTTAGGCAGAGGTGTACCAATGTTCACCGGCAGTTCGCCAGTATGTTTAGGTCCCATGTAATGGGGATCCCCCCAAGCGCTTACGTCCACGTTCGTGATCCCTGGAAACGCCGTCCTCTGACACTTCGGTAACGCAGAAGCAGAGGACGCGCGGCTAAAGTGCGCTTGAACTTTTTGGAAAATCGAATCTGATTACGATGCGATCTCTAGATGTTGGAAAAGGTCCTTCTCAGGACCAGGGGGAGGGTCCCACCTCCCAGCCCGTTGAGCAGTTTGCTCCGGGTCTGGTAAGGAGGGGCACTCGCCCGGAGGAGATTTGCGATGCAAAGAGGTTGTCCGGCTCCCTTTTGGTTGAGCGTGACGCCTCGGAGGATCGCGGTGTTGAGGGTGCGGGTCTTACACCCGGTACAACCCTGGTTGGTGAAGGGCGGAGAACGTCGGTTCGCCTCGCGCGTTCAGACGCCGAGGTGTTCAAGCGTCCTTCGAGTCGCAACTCTTGCTTCTCAATCTCGGGGAGCAAGTTTTTCAACCCGTCCCCAGGATGTTTGTCCTCGGACGAGGAGGGCACGCTTACCGACGCGTCGATAGCAAGCTCGGCGGGAGGCTTGTGTGAAACACGTAAACTCTTTACAAAAGAGTCGCGCAAGCGCTCCCGCAAATCAGCGGGTGCAGAGGGGTCCAGTTCGGACGCCCCCTCGGTTAAAAGCACCAAGTCGGCCTCCAGCAAACGTGGCCGCCCCCGGAAGCCGCAATCGTCAACGGAGCACTATGTTGGTTTGGCAGAGGCTCAGCGAGAGGCCAATAGGCTGAAAAGAGAGGCGCTCGCTCAAGAGCTCGAGGCGAAGGTTGCAGCGCAGGAGCGCCAGGCTAACCTCGCCCGGGCCAAACATGGTTATGGCGCCTCTGTCTGGATCGACTATTCGGACAAGACGGTGGCTGAGTTGCAGTCCCTTCACGATGCTGACATGGGAAGCATCGTGGAAATAGCTAGGAAATCTAGCAATATGAAGGGGACCCTGCAGAAAGCCCTACGGGACCACGCGGAAAACGCTAAGAACATCTTGGCATCGATGACAACGCGATCGGCCCCGGAGGAGGTGCAGCGTCTCCAGGCAACAGTGAATCGCTTGGAGGAGGAGAAGCTGCAGCAGCACCGGCGCATTGAGGCCTTAGAGGCCAAAATCGCTATGCTGGAAGGCGCTGATACGCTCCAACAAGCCGAAGTGGAAGCAATGGACGTGGCCTCCGCCATGACCATGACGACTAATCCCGCAGCCTCTCTCCGCGGAGTACTAGAGGAAATGCTCCTCAAACACGCCGCGGAGACAAAGGTTTTTGTGCGATCATGTTTCGCGGGGATTGAGGATCGCCTCAATCCCCCCAAGGTTGTTCGGCCGTCTTTAGCAGGGGACAAACCAAAAACGGTGGTTTCTGAGAACGCGCCGCCTAAACCCGTAAAGGGAAAGGGTGTCGGCAAGAAGTCGGCCCCTAAGGGTTCTGCTTCTTTGGCGGATTCCGAGGCCCCGATTTCTTATGCGTCGGTGGCCTCCACTGCTGCACACACCAAGAAGGTAAATCCTGGACCTTCGAAGGGAACATTAGTATCCCAAAAAGGCACTCGCCAAAAGGCGATCGTTTCCAGCCCCCATGTGGCTGCGAATCCGGGACCATCAAGGCCCCGGGCGCCTGAAATGTCAGCTGCAGTAGACAGCATGCTTCCCGCAACTACAGCTGCTAACGAGTGGCAGGTTGTAGGGGGCAAAAAGAAGAAAGGCCAAAAGAAGAAGAAGGCGAAGACTCCAACTGAATCTAACCCTTTGACGACTAAGCCGGCAAAAAAAGGAAAAGGAGGGAAAACAGCCAAAAAGGCCCCCAAAATGGTTCCCCCCAACTCCGCAGCAGTGGTGTTAACCATCACACCCGAAGCTGTGGAGAAAGGAGTTTCTTACGAGCAGGTGTTAACCAAGGCTCGACAATCGGTTAACCCGAGGGAGATGGGCATTGAAGAGGTCAAGTGCCGACAAACGCAGACCGGGGCTCGACTGTTCGAGTTCTCGGGAGCGAGCCGTGACACCAATGCTGATCTCTTCGCTTCCGCCCTGCGGGAAGCGGTTAGTGGATTGGCTATAGTGGGCAGGCCAACCAAGAGCACGTCTTTGGTGATTTCCGAGCTTGACGACTCGGTCACCAGGGACGAGGTGGTGGCGGTAGTCGCGGCTGTGGGTGGTTGCAATCCTGAAGCCATTAAGGCTGGCAACGTCCGGCCTGGCCGTCGGGGGATCGGCGAGATTCGCCTGTCGTGCCCAGTAGCGGCTGCGGAGGCCGTCCTTAAAAAAGGGCTGTCGATAGGGTTCAGCTCTGGCGTTGTCCGGGCGCTTGAGGACCAACCTATGCGTTGTTTTAAGTGTTTTTCACTTGGACACACCCGGGCCCGGTGCCCATCGCCAGAGGATCGTTCGGCTCTTTGTCGCCGTTGCGGTAAAGCTGACCACAAGGCCGACGCCTGTAACAGCAAGCCACACTGCTCCGTATGCGCGGCAAGCAACAAGGTGGCGAACCACACTATGGGAGGTGCCAAATGCAAACCCCCCACGAAGCGAGGCATAACACCGGCCCAGACAGGGCCTGTCAAAGCCACCACCGCTGAGCCGGTGGCAGGAGGTTCCCTACAAATGGAGGAGTAATGTCTAGACACACACAGAAAATACTCCTTCAGGGAAACCTGAACCATTGCCGGGCGGCTCAAGACTTGGTGGCTCAGACCTTGGCCGAATGGGGTGCCGAAGCGGGGGTGGTCGCGGAACCCTATTTCGTTGCCCCTAATTGGCTCGGGGACTTAGATGGTTTAGTGGCCATAATCCCACGGCCGTCAATGGACTCCCCTCCTATGACATCACTAGAGAGAGGTTCGGGCTTCGTTGCCGCCACTTGGGGGGAGAATGCGCTCCTAGGAGTGTACTTCTCGCCTAATCGCTCATTGGCGGAATTCGAGCAGTTCTTGGCTGCCCTTTCGGGTGCCTTGTCGCGTTTGGCACCGAGGCAGGTGGTTGTCCTGGGAGACTTTAACGCAAAGTCGGTGGCCTGGGGCAATCCAACCAACGACGCGCGGGGCCGTGCTTTGGAGGCGTGGGCAGTTTCGGCCAACCTCACTCTCCTCAATAGAGGGACGACGCACACGTGTGTGCGGCTGCACGGGGGGTCTGTGGTTGACTTAACCTTCGCCACCCCTACACTTGCTGCCACCATTGCTTCATGGCAGGTCGAACTAATGGAGACTCTATCCGACCACCGCTACATCCGGATAGGTTTCTCCACCCAACGCCCACAGGGCGCGCAGGGGTCTTCGCCGTTCCCGAGGTGGGCCATTACCCACCTAGACCGCCAAATGGCGAAAGAGGTCACCTTAGTGCAGGACTGGTTTGGTCCACCAACCAGTCCTGATGTAGATGTAGCAGCCTCAGCAATGCGGGATTTGTTGACCGAGGTGTGTGATTCCTCCATGCCTCGGTCCCGCCGGCCCCCGGCCAGGAAAGCGGTTTACTGGTGGTCTGCAGAGCTGGCCGATCTCCGACAGGGCTGCATGGCCGCCAGGAGAAAATTACAACACCTTCGTCGACGCCGCCAGAACCGGGATCTTCAGGGGGAGGCCCGGTATCACCTGCAATGGCAGGAGGCAAAGAAGGCACTGAAGACCGCCATTGGGGCGGCTAAGGACGCAGCAAGGTCAGAAATGTTGGAAGGACTCAATGCCGATCCGTGGGGGAGACCGTACAAAATGGTGCGCGACAAACTGCGCCCCATGGGTCCCCCACTAACGGAGACCCTTCCAACAGATCTCTTGGACGGGGTTGTTCAGGCGTTGTTTCCGTGCGCCGCTGATATCACTCCGCCAAGGATGAATCCCCCGTACGGGATAGGTCCATCGGAGGACATTCCCCCGCTGTCCTCGGAAGAGTTTGCTGGCGCAGTGTTGTGCCTCAGCCGAAAAAAGACGGCCCCCGGCCCTGATGGGATACACGCGAGAGTTCTGGCGATCGCCACCTCCCATTTAGAGGAACGGTTTCGGGACCTTTTCGACCGGTGTTTTTCTACCGGGAGGTTCCCGAAACCATGGAAGGAAGGTTTATTGGTCCTTCTTCGGAAGCATGGGCGCCCGGCCGACTCCCCGTCGGGATACAGGCCAATCGTCCTTTTGGACGAGGCGGGTAAGACCTTCGAGCGTATCATTGCGGCCCGCCTGAAGGATCATCTTACCAGGATCGGCCCGGACCTGTCTAATGCCCAATTCGGGTTCCGAGAGGGTCGGTCCACCATAGATGCCATCCATGGCCTAAAAGACCTGTGCGCGGAGGCGAAGGAGAGAGGGCAGGGAGTGCTAGCGCTATCTTTTGATATCGCAAATGCCTTCAACTCCCTGCCTCACGCCGTCATTTTGGAGGCCCTGAAGTACCACAGGGTACCGCGGTACCTGGCGGCGCTGCTAGCTGACTATCTACAGGACCGCGAGGTCCTCTTTAGAAGTAAAGACGGCAGTCTCAAGCGCCATCGAGTAGCCGCGGGAGTTCCACAGGGGTCGGTCCTTGGGCCACTCCTGTGGAATATTGGTTACAACTGGGTTCTTCGGGGCGCCCTCCTCTCGGGCATGGGTATCTTCTGCTATGCAGATGATACTCTTGTCACTGCCCGGGGGAAGACATATGGGGAAGCGGCGCGCCTAGCTTCTGTCGGCGGTACGTTGGTTGCCAACAGAATGGCGCGCCTGGGTCTAAGGGTGGCCTTGGAAAAGACAGATGCCCTGTATTTCCCTGGGCCTCGTCAGCGTAAGCCCCCTGACGCGCATATTGTGGTGGCGGGCGTCAGGGTGAATGTTAAGGCCCAGATGAAGTACTTGGGCCTAATCCTGGACGCCAAGTGGGATTTCGGCCCCCACTTCCGTGATCTTGCAACAAGGGTCCTCAAAGCGGCGAACGCCTTCTCGTGGCTCCTTCCTAACTTGGGGGGACCACGGGTCAGCTGCCGCCACCTCTATGCTGGAGTCTTGCGCTCCATGGCGCTCTACGGAGCCCCAATATGGGCAGACGCTCTCTACAAAAGAGAAAACGTGTCCCTCCTGCGTAGGCCCCAACGGGCAATTGCGCAACGAATTGCGAGGGCTTACTGTACGGTGGGTCACGCAGCTGCATGCGCCCTCGCCGGGACTCCCCCCTGGGAGCAAGACGCAAAGGTCCTGGCCGCCGTATATCATCAGACGGCGGCCCGGAAAGCGCTCGGGGAGCGCTTGTCTCCTGAAGAACGCGGTGCCGTGTGGCGCGAGGCCTACGATGAAATGGTCCTCCGTTGGCGGTTAGACCTCGCCAACGCCCGCTACGGACGCCGCGTTACTGAAGTTGTGGGTCCCCTCCTGGAGACATGGCTAGAGCGACGCCACGGATTCCTCACGTTCCGTCTGGTGCAGGTGCTGTCTGGGCACGGGTGCTTCGGATCGTACCTGCACCGAATCGGGCGGGAGGAGTCCCCTGTATGCCACCATTGTGGCGCGGTGGAAGATACGGCGCAGCACACCCTCGAGGTCTGCACGGCGTTCGAGGCAGAGCGCCGTGCCCTGCGTGGGGTCATTGGCCCGGACCTTTCGTTAGCGGGTGTGGTTAATGCCATGCTCGCGGACGATCGCGTCTGGCGGGCAGTGTCTCATTTCTGCGAGATCGTCATTTCGCAGAAAGAGACCTCGGAGCGCGAGCGGGAGGCTGACCCTTCCGCTCCATTGCTCCGCCGACGGCGGGCGGGTAGGGCGCGGATGAGAACCTCCGTAGCCAGATCCGCCCAGAGGGGGACGCAGAGGGTGGGGACGGGGGTCCCTCAGCCTTCACTGCACGCGTCTCCTTCCTTGCTGGGTGGGGGTGGTGTAGTGCCATGCACTGCCCCTGCTGTCCTCCCTCCTCCATAGGACGGAGGTCATGTCGGGCCCGCCACTAAGCGGGCAGTCGCCAGGGGCGTTATGGTGTTAAAACTTCGGTTGGACGCGTAACGCCGCTACTAAGGCGAAGGATGGCACCAGGTGTTTTGCCGGAGTAGTCGGAACCTTTCTCAAGGTTCTGGAAGCCCGGACTCTTGCATCCTCAACCCCCTGGGGATGCAAGGCTGGCTCATAAATGAGTTTCACCTGACAAAAAAAAAAAAAAAAAGGTCCCATGTAATAGGGAGCTAGCTCATTGCCGCTAACCGCACACAAATCCATACACCGATCGGCTACTGAGAATTTCATAGAAAAATCCAATAACACCTTGTTGGACTTGGGAATCGAACCCAAGATCTCTAGTGATTAGTGACCCTGACTGCTATAGCAGAGGTCGTGAGTTCGATTCCCACCCAGGACAAATCTTTATGTGATGTGCACGATCATTTCTTCTGTGTCTGGGTGTGATATATCTATAATTTGTATTTAGAAATATATAAGTATGTTTATCAGTTGTCTGGTTACCATAACACAAGCTCTGCTTAGCTTGAGATCAGATAACCGTGTGTGAGTTGTCCCGGAGTACTATTATTATAATATACCACGGTCGTTTCCTTATCATTTACTTTCTATTATTGTCATATACATATTACCATGTTTTATAATGATTTTCCAGTTTCTTCGTGATTAAATTACGTATATACCTAAATGTTTAATTTTTTTTTTTTTTTTAATATATGCGGACAAAATCACATACATTGCTCTGAACCCAAAGTAAGTAGCTGTAAGCACTTGTGTTATGGAATTCAGAAACAACGAAGGTACCACAGACACCCAGACCCGAGACAATGTAGAAAAGTGATTTTCTACATTGACCCGTCCGGGGATCGAACCCGGGACCTCAGAGCTAGCGGCACCTTGAATACGGGTGCGTACGCCACTCAACCACGGAGGTCGTCAAACTTCGTTTACGTACTCTAACTACAGCTTAACTTAGAACAAACTATTGTCAAACAATCTTCGTTCAATACAGCTATCGAACTCAGTACGGCAAGCATTTTAATAAACATACAAACTTTATTTATCTAATGTTCTATTGCAAAACTCTCTCTGCCCTTTTGAGGAACAAGTTAAATAATGTACATAAAATCTACTGTAAAACTACTGACATAAAGTCAGTAACGACAGTTTTGTAATTCAATTAAATTTAATTGATTTTATCAATTAAATTAATTGAATATAGACTTTATTGGTATTATCAATTAAAAACACTTACTAAATGTTTCCGTCCTTTTTATTATAATTACTAAGTTGTTCATTTATTTTGCAATTGAATTGAGGTCGCTTAAAATACTTATTTAATATCTGTAAAATTAATAACTTCATTTATTGATTAGAAATCGGTTTTTAAGATAAACCGTCATTTTATTCGATTTCAAAGGCTGTAATTAGTTTCTATTGGATTTAGTCATGCAATAAACTAAATCTGTATTTAATAACTGGTAGGTTAATTAATATACACTGTAAAATCAATAGTAGCTTGATTATGACATATCTTTAGTTCCCTTTGACAAGACGACATTAAGATAAATAAATTGAATAAAATGATCGATTGTGAGACGAAATTATAATTTATAGAATCTAATAACCAGTTGTGAGCCACCAGGGCCTCGATTCAGCTATTTTAATGCATGTCAGTGGTCGGTCAGTATACTCGTCATTGTGAATTTTCGTATTCAGATAAGACTGCAATAAAATCTCATTGAACTCTCGAAGAAAATGATCGTAGTGACCAATTGATGATCTTAGTGACGGTTAGCAGAATGCCAAATTATCGTAAAAAGGACCAAATGAAGCCGGTCATTGGGTCAATTCCAGCAAATTGATTGATTCATTCATTTTAGTACCATTTCTAAACATAAATTAAAATTCTTTTTTTATTGTTCACAGATAATACTTGACAGAGGCAATGAAAATGTCCTCGTGACTACATACGGTGTGAAGGTAAGCCATTTATATATTAATTATTATGTTATAGAAAAAACTCGCACTTTAATGATTTTAGTTAAATCAAAAGTTATTCATACTACGATTTTTTTTGTTATATACTACATCTTACCAAACTTGAAGTTAAATAGGTTAATACAATATTTATTATAAAAAAAAACCGACTACAAAATAAGTCTTTAAGTTTTTTATGGATCCCACTGTCATAACTTGACCAAATTATCATCAATACATCGAATTCAATACATCCTCCTTTTTTAAGTCGGTTAAAAAAGCTTTCGTGAAATTACTTGAAAAAATGTTTTTTTTTTTAATTAATTGCTCATTCATTATAATTTCATATGCATTATTTGCAGCACATGTTACGTAAGACACATGTCGTATTATGTCAATCTATAACCAAGCAATTTGTAACAGTGGGTGTTTAATGACTGCATTATAATTATGAACATGTCGTGTCAATTTAGACGTAATCTTTGACACACATCTCAGCTGTCAAGGCCTTTTTTTATAAAGGTACTATTATTTACACCATGAAATAATTCATCTTAAAGTATTGTAAACCCGAGTTCGTGAAGTATCGATGTTTGTCACTCTTTTACGAAAAACTACTGAATAAATTTTGATAAAACATTGCAGACAGATAGTTTACCCATAGTCTGCATTAATGATTAACATTTCTTATATAAAAAATTTTGATATAACATTGCAGACAGATAGTTTACCCATAGTCTGAATTAATGACTAACAATAAAAAAAGGAATTTAAGCAACATGCATAATAAAGTAATTGTTTAAATGTAGTTAAAATGGTTGTAAACAATTTTAATCAGTCTAGCAACTAACTGGACAAATACATTTCTAGTGATTTCAACCACCACACATAAAATACAAAAGATTTACCTAAAATCAATATTTTTGCATAAAAACTAAATATGCATACCATTTGTCACTTTTAAAGTAATCTAATACATTAACATCGAATAAATTAAATACAAGTTTGTTAAAAGTAAACAAAATAACACACAAATACTCGTATTAAGTTTCGTATTTACCTTATTCAGGTAAAAAGGGGACAAAATGTCACATTATTTATTTTAACAAGTTTTATCAGAATTTTGTGGTAAATTAAATTAATATTATCGCGGACATACCCAAAGCTGTAAAAGTATTAACACAGTAAAAAATAAGATCAAGATTGTAAATTGATTAAAATATATCTACACTAATAAGGCGACAAACTTGTAAGTTTTGATATTTATATTACTAACTAAGGTAAATTATTTATTGTATCTGTATCTTACAACTAGGTACTATATTTTTAAATCTATAGTACTAGTAAAAAGCGGTATTAATAATAATGTAATAATATTCCGAGACATCTCAAACACGGTCATCTGATCCCAAATTAGGCACAGCTTCTTCTATGGTAGCAGACAACTGATAAACATACTGTAATATATTTCGTATGTCCTAGGTGGAAATCGAACCCACAACCTCCGGTATGTTAGAGTAACTAACCACGAGACCAACAGGCCCGTCAAAATAATCTTTATTTTGAAAATATCTAAAGGCAGGTGAAACTATTGACAAAGCTAGTTTCATACAAACCCCCAAAATTTGTTTCGACTTCAGTTAACCACTTAAGAAACCAATCGATAAACTGCATAAAATCTAGACCACAGCTCAAACAAAACAAAGCCATAAATAAATTTGTCAACCCGTCTAAAAAATAACATGATCCTCCTCCCGTTACAAACGAATAAAAAACCATTTGAGGGTATGTATCTGGATCAACAAGAAAACCGGTAAACAAAAAAGCATTTATTTATAATACTCTCAAAATAACTTGGCGCGTCTAAAAAGAGATAGAATACAGTTTAAGCGAGATGCAATATACATGCGCGGTGTGTGAGACAGAGATGGTGATATGTTGTTGCTCTTTCCAGAAGTGACAAGTTACGTTGGCGGTATTATAATTATACACACTGGTCGCGAATGGGCCAACGTGTACCATGTTGGGGCAGGCTCGGATGCTACAAAAACTGGCGCGACTGCCTTGTATACAGAGTGATGCCGTTATAATATTTGCGTTTATATTGATTTGTCGTAGGTTATTGAATTTTGCTCGTCGATTGTTTTTAAAACGTTTGACTTGTCTGTCTGTGGTATTGTTGCTCTTAAACGAACGGACCGATTAAGATGCGGTTTTCTGTTTAATCGCTAAAGAGAGATGTTTCTTAGCTATAATTTTATGCATCTGTTCAGCAAATTTAAAAGTTTTATTTTCGACTACATAAAAAAAATTTAGTCAGTCAGATTTCACATCAGTCAGAGACCTTGAAAAAAGGTCTTCCTACGTATTAAAAAAGGAAGTTTTTGCTGGTCATTCAAGCCATTACTCGTAATTTATATTATTTTTATCCAATAAACTGTTTGCATCATATAGAGCACCCTATACCCTGATTAAGAGGTCGTCACGTCTCGTGAACCGACTACCCGCAAATTACGCCGGCATCGAACTAGGGACAACACGCAAAACGTTCCCTTTCATCTTACCGCCACAATCGAGTCAATTGACTTGTTCAATACTTGTTACAGAAAGATAATTGATGAAAGATGAAGTACAGTACGGTGCAAACTTAATGGCGGCTCTGAACACGAGGCGAGTTGCTGCGCAGTAACAAACTTATGCGCCAGCGGGGGTGCGGGGCGAGGCACTGCGCTAAGTGTAGCTAACTTCACAGCCGCCATTAAGTTTGAATCCAACTGTACCGATGTGTTCTCTCGAATTCAATGATTAACGATTTACTTAAATTAAATAGTCTTGGATTACGATATTGGTGGTCTCAAATACACTTGTAAAAATACGGTGTCTCACTTCCCAAAACGGATTTATAAGTGATTATGTTTTTGGTCAGGTTAAGCAGCAAAAGCTAACTTTTACGGCCACATTCGATATTCCTTACTTTAGACAAAAACAAATAAAATAAAATATTTCATGGATACTTTAAAAGAAGCCTTTTCATTGAATATTTTCATAACATAATTGTAGCATAGAAAGTTATGATTATGTATAACATTGTTTGGTTCTCTAGATACTATAATACTAGTTGTTAATCTCGCTTCAATTATTTGGTTAAAATTATGCAGTTAAGATAACCAGGGAAATTGGATAAAATAGAAACTAACTGTCTACTACAGCTATGAATAAAACAAAAATTTATAAATTAATGCGGACAACATCACATACATTGCTTTGAACCCAAAGTAGCTATAAAACACTTGTGTTATGGAATTCAGAAACCACGAAGGTACCACAAACACCCGATACAATGTAGAAAAGGGAGTTTCCACATTGACCCGTCCGGGGATCGCACCCGGGACCTCAGAGCCAGCGACACCTTGTAAACCGGTGCGTACGCCACTCGACCACGGAGGTCGTCAAAGCCTCATTTTTCATCAAATAATTGTTTCTTAAAAGGCTTTAAATGTCTTAGTAAATATCAATCCTTACATAAATGTGATTTTTTATGAGAATGGATGTGTGGATGTTTGTTACTCTTTCACGCAAAAACTACTGAATGGATTTTATACGTAACTATTTTTGTTATACAGATACTTACAGCGCCTAGTAAATCTAGGTCAGTCTAGAAATAAACATTTAATAGGATCCGTACTGGTATGAATCAATGGAGGTCGTAATTAACGAGTAATCAACGCTAATTAGTGATTTATCGCCATCTTGGTCAGTTTAATGAAACTTGTTAAATTTGTACTGTATCTCAGACGTAGCGGTTTAGAAATGTACAGGATTCTTGGATTTTAAAGATAAAATAGATAAAAGATATGGAATAAAAAGAAAAGAAGCATGGACCCGGTTTTGATCTAAATATTTACTCAAATGTAGAGAAATTATTTACTAAAACAAAAAAAAAACTTTTTTATTTAACAGGATAGTACAGTACTTAGTTTTTTTTGTGTTTCCGAACTTAATATAGGTACCTATAGTTACCATTTATTGCAATTAAGATTATAAAACCAGAGTATTCAGTAAAATTGTTAAACAAATAATTTTGTTGTTAAAATATGATCATAAATTCTACTTAATTCAACACATAAAATATAAATACAAACCAATGCTTACAATAAAAAGAAAACGTCGACGTCTAGGTACCATATTTTATCCTCAAATCCTTCCAAGGTTAAATACTTAAATAGCCGCTCTTAAATTAATTATATAGGTATTAAAACATACAGGTGCATGAAAATAAGGCTGCATATACACGAACTGCTCGAGTTGGGAGCTGTCTTATCCCCCCGTCGTCCCTAGAAGAAGCTGGCCCGAGCCGGCCAAACTAGCAATAAAAATATGTCCCTAAATAATTAAAACTTAAATCCAGCCATCCCTTGTTGTTTTGCTTTATTAAGATTGTTAGCAACGCACTAAGTCGAGGTCCGAACCCCGCAGGCGGTGCCCTTAGTAGACGTTGCTAACGTAGTTTGTTTTTCCTATTGCTCTGGCTGGAGGCCTTAAGGTCCTCGCCAAAAGTCCGGTGAAGCAGTCAAAGCCTGCGCTCAGGATAACGGCAAAGATCTATAACAAAAAAAAAAATGCGCGAGCTGTCGACCGCACTCGCGCGTCGCGTGCGCCTCACGCTTGCTTTTTGTTTTGTCGACCGCTCAAAGCCGTCTTCTCCAAGCAGTCAGTGTGTGGCTTTAGAAGTCTTTACTTCACCATGTATTTGCAGGTTTAGGCTCAATTTATACCGCCGCGGAATGGAACGGGACGACTTTTTGCAACGAAATTGTACAATGTTTAATGAACTTGCAATGACTTGACAATTGAACGGATCAAAAATTTGGACGCGCGTCATCCACGGAATCTGAGCGCATTCTCGAGAATTCTGAAGTTACTAGTTCGTGTGTAGCGTATTTAATTTGTGTCTTATGCAATCGACAAAAAGTTCATTATGCTATATGCAAGTGCGTTGTAGAAATTCGCTTCCATTCCATTCCGCGGCGGTGTAAATTGAACGGTCCGTGTGTGCGCAGCCTTAGTTCAATTATTACTGACAGCAAAATTAAAAACGTTGTACATTAAATACAGTTACTAGTTCCATAAATAACTTGAATATAGCTGGTCTAGTTATTGACACCTGTTATTGTTGTTTAAGACTACTAATACAAACACGTTTTTGGCACAAATACACAAACAACTTCACCATTTAATTTATTGAAACTACGACAAATAAAATCAATGATCTGAAAAACGTCGAATGTTTGATTAAAAAGTTTAACCCCCGGCGAAAAATGGGTTATGTATGTTTAAACCTGTGTGTGTCCGTCTGCTTCATTATAGCTTCCCAAATAATGGACAAAATTTTGATGCAGATTTTCTATTAAAGTACATTTTCTATTAGATCAAGATGGTTGAAATGAAAGAATGTTTATAATATAGTTCACTTAGACAAAAATACTCGGGACCTGTTGTATGTAATAAAATATGCGCAAACTTGCAAAATCGTTCAAAATGCGCCCGAAATAATAACTTAACACCATAACACCTTTATTTCATACCTGGACACGAAAAAGAATTCAATACAAATAAAGGTATGAATATTTAATACCTTCCAACGGTGTGCAATAAAATACTTGATGTATAAACCCCATATATTGCAAAGGCGACATTTTATGCGCCAAAAAGAAATATCATTTTGTGGGTGTGATTTTATTTGGTGTCATAAATGTTAACATAACACATAAAATTGAATTGTTTGACACAAAAGGTATTCTGTAGCTTTTAATAAAGCAAAAAGAGGTAGAAATATGATACCTTAAATGGTGATTCCTAATTTTGAGGTTAAGAACGCGCGCTTATTAAATTGATAAGAATTTTGTTGACAAGGACAAAAAGTGTATGACCATTTGTATGTCGTAGTTTTGTTTTATTTATTAATTCACGATGTAATGGGACAGAACGGAAATTGAAAAGAGAGTCCTAAGCTCTGAAATTTTCAGTATTGTGAATGTTTTGGGATAATTAATAGTTTCATTTATTTTACTATTGAAAAGGAAATAAATAACAGATTCGTAAATGCTACTAAGTATTTAAATAGTATAAGGAATTGAATAGCCCTTGTTGCCTGAAATAAAGGAATAATAATAATAAATACTTCGTTTAATTCCTATGTACCTACTTAGTGTGAAAAACCAAATAAGGATGTATTTTAAAACTGTGATCTGTGTTATTCCTATAGGAATAAAAATAAATGCAATTGAATACCTTATTGTTATTTAATTGTCTTGCAAAAAACATTTTAGTATGTAAAGATATATATAATTTCTTTATTGTACGCCATTAAATTTAACATAGTTAAAAATAAAGTATAATAAAATATGTACATTAAAAATATTACCTACTGACAATCAGTCTACATAACATAACATCACGCCTGTATCCCCGAAGGGGTAGGCAGAGGCGTACCAATGTACACCCACAGTTCGCCGATATGTTTTAGGTCCCATGTTATAGGGGGCGAGCCTATTGCCACTAACCGGGAACAAATCCAAACTTCGACCTGCTACTGAGAATTTCATAGAAAAACCCAATAACATCTTGGTCGACTCGGGGAACCCAAGACCTCTAGCGTAGCAGGCGCGCTTAGCACCACTAGGCCAACGAGGCAGTTCTTCAATCAGTCTTCAGCTGTAAGTTTTTGCGCTATTTATAAAACAATTGCGTGATTGTTACCATTTTATCTGAGTGATTGATCATATAACAAATAAATCGTTTTCAGTAACATCTACATTTCCTACTTTCATTATTATTGTTACGTGTTATAATGTTTTAATATCGTGTGCAATGATAGACACCATGTTTCTGGTAATTCCAATGTTCGGATTTTTTTACCCATCTTTTATGTTAGGCATTTCCTGTAATGAAAGTCATTCGGTTATTTTTTTGTATGATCATTTTGAAGATATGAAGATAAGTGTGTATGTATTTTTTAAAATGACTTAATTCTTAATAGAAATTAAATAGAAATTCATAAGTTATTAAACAAATTAACTATTTTTTTCAATTTTTACTAATGAAATAAGTAGAATAGTAAATAGAGTGTTTTGTTTGAATTGTAAATAGGTGGCCTAGCGGTTCAATGAACGGATTTGTATGCACAAGGTTGCAAGTTCGAACCCAGGCCAGTAATAATGTGGCTTTTTCAAAGATGTCTCTACTTTCTTAATTATTCTAAGACACTTTTGACATACGGTGAAGGAAAACATCGTGAGGAAACCTGGATACCAAAATTGGGTTATGAAATCGCCAATCCGCAGAGAGCAAGCGTGGTGATCAATGCTCGTGCCTTCTCTATATGAGAAGAGGCCTGTGCCCAACAGTGGGACGTTTATAGGCTGGAATTAAGGCGAGTTAAACCATGGTACAGATAGAAATATCCTGGGACAGCTCATACACGGTTATCTACTCCCAAGCTAAGCAGAGCTTGTGTTACGGTAACCAGACAACTGATAAACATACTTATACATTTCTAAATACATACATAATTATAGATAAATTACACCCAGACACAAAACAAATGATTGTGCTCATCACACAAACATTTGTCCAGAGTGGGAATCGAACCCTCGACCTCCGGTATAGCAGTCAGGGTCACTAACCACTAGACCAACAGGCCCGTCAAAAAATAAAGTTCCTTAGTTTATAATAATAAAAGATTATAGATCAAACAACGGATACTGCAACAGTTTTTGCAGTACGTTAAAACTACAGCTATTAGGTGGACACTTTAGATAATTAAGCGTTGTTTATTATTATTGACAGGCTCTAAATTATCGATAGGAAACACATGTCAACTGAGTATTGCGCCTAAATTATACGGTGCGCCAGCATACAGTTTTAAATGCAATGTACAGGGAAATGGGAGAAGGTTCAGTTAGGTTAATAATTAGAATGGGAGTTCCTACCCGAATAAGCGAATCAAAGAAAGGTATTGTTTTTTTCCTTAATATAACTAGGTTAGGTATTTGAGTAACTAAACAAAGAAGGGTACAGATTGGATTTTGGTTTTAATAAGATCAACAATATAATTTGTGCAAAACAATAAACAGGAATGGCAAAATGAATTCTGTTGTAGTTTATAAAAATATTCAATGCAAAAGTTAAATCTGACCTCAAATATTCCTTTATGACCCACAGAGACCAAAGCTAGTTCAATGAAAAATCATTTAACCATACCCGATCTCTGCTGAATGAACTGTCTGAAAAACGTCCCTCCACTGTCTGTAATATTGTGAGTAAATTATAGGCAGTTTTCTTGTCGCGGGGTGAAAATCAAAAGATTCCAACTACCATGCACAAGACCTGATACTTACCTAGCAGTCCAAAACTAAGAGCAAGAAAAAGAAGTAATTTTAAGGGAAATCTTTGACTTGTACTACTGCAAACTTCTTGTATATTGACGGCCTCTATTAAGTATCTACTATGAGTTTGTTGAAATAAATACTGTCGATTTATTTTCCCAAGCACTGATGCTGTACTGCAGTTACAGTGCACAGTTAAATCTTAGTCTACGAGGACTAGAATGTGACTACTATATGGTCGACGTACGACTTTTAGTCGCAAAGGCATCCTACGATTGTCTTGCGATTTATCGGCTCAAGTAACCGTGTTTGAAATTTTAATAGCTGTTTAATTGATTTTTATTATGACTGTCTTCTGTAGAGACTGATATATTATTATGATTTTGTATAATTCTTTATTATATTTAGTTGCGTTAAGTGGTTATATAAATCAACTGTACATAGTTTTCTCAAGTGACGCCAGAATATTATTCTATACTTAATATTTAGTTATTCTTCTACCAATTTTGCTATGGGATACTGTGGTCTCCGGTAAGACTGGTAGCTGACCCCAACATAGTTCGGAAAAGGCTCGGGAGATGATGATTTAAATATTTATATACCTCTCTGATTCACATTATAAAACTCTGTACCGAAGCAATTAAATATAAAAAGTGGCACATAACCGATACAAACTGCGACATAATTTGCAAGAAAATATTTAAAAAGGCTTTTTCCCATCGACCGTCGAAATTGATACATTATTTCTATCAATCAAGCCTGCCATAGCGGCAAAGTCTTGCAAAAACCGGACGTTGGATATATCTAAGTACAGTGCAACTTGCTAATTGAGGATAACTGTAAAGACTCATTAGTACTATAACATCTGATTGGAAATCAACGGGAAGCCGGTATCTAAATTAAATATACGTTTTACCGTAATGTAGGAAACTGTATCTAGTATTTAGTGATCAATCTTCAGGAATAGTGTTTGCCTACATATATTATAAGGTTTAATAAACTGCCTCGTTGGCCTAGTGGTGCTAAGCGCGCCTGCTACGCTAGAGGTCTTGGGTTCGATTCCCGAGTCGACCAAGGTGTTATTGGGTTTTTCTATGAAATTCTCAGTAGCAGGTCGGAGTTTGGATTTGTGCCTGGTTAGTGGCAATTGGCTCGCCCCCTATTACATGGAACCTAAACATATCGGCGAACAGTGGATGTAAATCGGTACGCCTCTGCCTACCCCTTCGGGGATACAGGCGCGATGATATGTTATGTTATGTAATAATAATAAATATATATATTTGCATATAACATGGTATAAAAAGGTGTTAGAGTTGTGAAATTATGTTACACATATTTTGCTTAACATACACGTTAAGTAAAAAGACAGTTTTATCATGTTCTATCAATAAAATCTTGAACACTGTAAAAATAACAAGTTTCAAGCCATTTATATAGCAAAGGAAGACCAAAAAAGGGATGGAAGGATTGTGTGAAAGATGATATGAGAAAGAAAGGAGTGAGATGAAGCTGACTATACATTGCACCGACCCCAAATAATTAGGAACCTATCAAGGAACATTACAAACCGCTTTTTGCAACAATTTTAATTTTCATATTTTTCATAAATTATGTAGATTAAACATTCTACACATACCAGGTCCTTAAACATCTGTAGTTTAAAATAGCTCGCTTTGTAGGTACCAAACATTCTGTGTTAAAATGTTACTTGTCCGCAGATGATTCTTAAAGTTAAAATGTGCCTGGAATTTTAAATGACCAGTTTTTTTTGCAATTTCTCTTGATGCTGCGAAAACAGCTGATTCTGTCATATTTGTAAATATGACAGACATATAATGATTAAAATATGAACATAACATAACATATCATCAAGCCCGTATCCCCGAAGGGTTAGGCAGAGGTGTACCAATGTACACCCACAGTTCGCCTTATGTTTAGGTCCCATGTAATAGGGGGCGAGCCCATTGCCACTAACCGGGCACAAAACCAAACTCCGACCTGCTACTGAGAATTTTATAGAAAAACCCAATAACACCTTGGGCGACTTGGGAATCGAACCAAGTCGCGTTTAGCACCACAAGGCCAACGAGGCAGTTGTGTTTTAAAAGAGTAAATAAAATAATAATAATTGTATCAATCATGGAACAACCGGAAAACGCAGGACTCGCGAGTTTTCATACATAATATTTAGCTAAAACAGAATCATAACCGGTTCAGCCATTTAGGAGTTAAGATGGGTAAACCAACTAATAAGTTTATCTGAGTTGATTTTACCCTGCTACCCGCGTCGGTGTATAAAAAGGTTTTTTTATCGTTATAAAAACTTTATGCTATACGGTCAGTAAGTAACCCTAATGTTAATTACGAAAGTGCATCACACCATAACATGCGACATGCACTAGGGTGGGTAATTACCCCCAGGGTGGAATATTATGCTTGGGAATATTTAACGGTCTTTTATAATTATGAATATTATAGCATTTTTTTTTGTGAAATAGGAAATAACGTGGGAATTTCTTATATTTCGTCATTTATAAACCAATAATCTATAAGTTTATAATCCTCTAGAAGTACAACTTTCGCCTATTAAAATAGGATAAAAAGATGAAAACCAGAGTAACCAAGTATAACTGAGTATAAACACTTAATAAAAAAATAAAGCTACCGATTTAAAAAAATCGTGAGCATAACTAACATTTATTTCCCTAACATTTATTCGACCGCAAATAAATGAACCTAAATAAATAATAATAAGGTAACGCTATAAGGTTGGTGTTTGACCTAAAAACCCACCCTTACTTCATTAGTGTGTTGGTCACTTCTCCTTGTGATTTTGAACACGCAACCCCTTTTTACATAGCTTACATTTTCAATAAGAACTTTTCAAGTTGATTGAGAAAGCATTTTTTTTTTACTCTTTTTAATATGTAATTGTAGAAACAACGCAAGAATTCGATCCAAATATATTCCATAACCGAGGGATTTTATATGAGTGTGTCATTCATATTAATATCAGCCTTGGAAAATTAAAAATACTGCATAAAACACGTTGAAACTAACTAATAGAGTCCAAAACCTGTTAGCGAATGTGGCTTTCTGTTTTAAATCATTACGAAAATCTACAAAGCTATTAAAACACAATTTTATGCTACCTATTTTATTTTATCAGGCCTTGTCAGGTCACCGGAAAACATAACAAAACGCTTTGAATTTCTAAAGCAAAGGCAACATAAACATTATGTCTGATTTATGCCACCATTTTTTTACGTTACCATGGCAACGGGGGTGACAACAAACCAAATCTATATGTTCAACTTGTATAGAGCAAAGTGGACTTTATTGCACGGGTAGAGGGTAGATTTTTGTTTGGTTAATAAATATTTAATTTATTAGTTCTTTTCGTAGTAGTCATTTATTGATGGTGTAGATAATTTTCAAGGTTACTTTTGATGTTTTGTTTTACTATTATAAAAAGCTGATAATTATTTGAAGATAACTGTATTTTAATTGGGAATTAGTAGACGATTTTTCTGACCTTGATTTTCTGTAGCGGCAAGTACAACAGTCGGGCTATTAAAGCACAAATTTAGCGTAAAGTTTCTTATTTTAGTGGTACGGACAGTGGGGATAGTCATTTTCTTTTCGTGTTGATCAATATCAGTCATGGTTTTGTTTCACAGGGATGAGGTATTAACGTAATCAAAACAGAATCAAAATAATAAAATATATTCTTTGGTTAAATTGTCTTATGTCACTCCAATTTTGATGATAGGCTGTTAGTTGTTGAATTATCATTTAGGTTCCATTTAGGTCCAGATTTTACAAATCAAGTGCGTTGAAAATTAATACGTTAAGCTTACATTATTTAAAGTAAACAGTAGTAGTAGGGTCCAAATAATAAAATGTTCATAATAAATACACTTTTAAATTCAAAACATTTATTTAATGCTAACTTTGCGACTTAAATCTCATATTTCGGTGGATTAGTGTTTCAAATCACAAACTCACCCTATAAAATAGTAATTAAACGCATTACACTAATTGTACTTCACTATTATACCTACTTTAGTTATATCACAAAATTATTAATAGTACTTACTACACTATCAAAAGTTATCACTTAGGCCGGCCTCCCTGCTTACCCCTCCCCCCTTAATTTGATGGCGTGATGACGCATTCCGTAATAGAGGGGTGCAGTTGTTTTTATAAACATTATACATTATACAGGGTGTTAAGAAATCCCTGTCCGACCCGAAAGGGTAGGTTTCACAATCACAAGCCCAAATCAAATATAATATTAGGAATATTCATGATACTAAAATTAATAAAGAATTTTGAAATAACCATTTTTTTTCGGTTCGTGCCTCCTCCTTATGGGAAGAGGCCTGTGCCCAACAGTGGGACTTTCATGCTGGTATTATGATTATTATTATATAATTAAAGCTTTGTAGATTATCTTCTTGAAAATTCCTTTGTATACAGACGACCTCCGACGAGTGGCGTATGCACTGGTTTCAAGGTGTCGCTAGCTCTGAGGTCCCGGGTTCGATCCCCGGACGGGTCAATATAGAAAATCACATTTCTACATTGTCTCGGGTCTGGGTGTTTGTGGTACCTTCTTTGTATCTGAATTCCATAACACAAGTGCTTTAGCTACTTACTTTGGGTTCAGAACAATGTTTGTGATGTTGTCCGCATTTATTTATTTATAACAAAACAACGGTATTTCAGTTCGAATAGGCCAATTGGCCAATATACAAGGAAGTAGAAAATAAGCATGGAACTGTACAGTCGCGATACAAAACAAATGAGTTGATTTAATTTGACAGTAATGACTGTAACCTCATAAATATTAATGTGAGAAGCAAATTATATTGATAAGCGGAATGTAGGAATTATCTGATACATGTATTTATGAATAATTGGCTATGTAGAGTGCATTCTAAACGACGGCTTTTAAAGTATAACTTTAAGTATTATGTAACGTTATTTACATGTCAAGTTAATGCAATTATAATGACTGCCTCGTTGGCCTAGTGGTGCTAAGCGCGCCTGCTACGCTAGAGGTCTTGGGTTCGATTCCCGAGTCGACCAAGGTGTTATTGGGTTTTTCTATGAAATTCTCAGTAGCAGGTCGGAGTTTGGATTTGTGCCCGGTTAGTGGCAAGAGGCTCGCCCCCTATTACATGGGACCTAAACTTATCGGCGAACTGTGGGTTGTACATTAGTACGCCTCTGCCTACCACTTCGGGGACACAGGCGTGATGATATGTTATGTTATGTTAATTATAATGATTGTTCAATTATTTATACAATTCATACGAATGTCAAGGTATGTGTGTTACGCATTCACAGCTAAACCACAACACCGATTATGATGAATCCATAGAGTATAAAAAAGCTATAGACCGCTGGTATCCCAAGTTCCCCATTGTGTTGCATGATATTAATTTTTTCGCACAACGACAGACTAATCCGAAAAATCGGTGGTTTCGATATTCTTAGGATAATATAAGGGTTTGAGATATTTTTATTGAAAATGCGCGGCGCGCGCACCGTTTTGATATCAATTTTACGACAAAACTAGTTCATACTAGTGCTTGCGATTCATACCCCGATAGGATCACTCTTTAGTTTCTAATCTAGGGTGATTTTTTTGTAGAACTGCTAGTATATGTTTTATGAACCCTAATATTAACAATACGATTTGTTTTGTTGCAGATTTAGACGAGAAAAACCTACGTATGAGGTAAGGTTATATAAATATATACATTTTTGTATAGATAATAGTTTCGTCATTAGGCATAGTATATTAAATATTAATAACAAAAATTAAATTATATATAGCTTAGCTTTATATATAGCCTTATATATAGCTATAATTTATAATAGTAAATGGATTGTCATTCACGCGGGTGAAACCGCGGCGCACAGCTAGTCCACAAATAACAGTATATCAGACACCCGCCATTGACAACTAAGTTCCATCACAGCGGACAAATTTAACTAAAGTACGGATAATGGCGCCAATAGCACAACCAACCACGAGAGAAAAAACAATGAACAAGAAAAATGAACTTTATGGCCTTGTGATAAGAACTATGCAACCGCTTGACAGTAAAACCAAAACACTAGAAATATCAACCTTACTGCTTTGTAATAAGAGCTATATTAAGATGGGATAGTGCAGTGTTGTGCGTTACTCTGTACATCTGTAGTTGATACGGAAATTTGCGGCTAGCCACAATATAACCGTAAATGATTGCCGAAAGTGTCACGTTTAAGGTTTTTATTGAGTTTTTAAGTGTCGATAATCTGGCTTTGAAGCGCCTGTATAATCCGAACTGTCACTACACCTGTAACAATATAGTAGTATATTTTTTTATTGGGTTTAAATGTCTGACTATGATATGTAATGTCTACAAGTCCGGTGAAGCAGTCAAAGCCTGCGCTCAGGCTAACTGCAAAGATCTCTATAAAAAAAAAATGTCTACTTGATTTAATTGTTTACTTCTTACTTCTACATATAGCTATTTTATTGGTTATGAACTTAATACAATATGGCAGTCAAATAAAATTAAAAGTAAAATTTTCACATAATATTATTATATACAAATGAAATAGCAAGCTGCTATACTAAATTCAGGAAGCATTTAAACTTTATACGTCGGTTACAGCAGTATAATTAAAAGAAGAGCACAGAAGATTGAAGCATTATAGAAGAGAGCAGAAGACAAAAGAAGAAAGGTAACACTGAGCCTTGGCACTGGGAGAATTCACAGGAGTTGTGTAAATACCCGTGAATTTCCTGATGCCTCAGCTTATTGTGGCCTGAATCATCGGAGATCAAAAGAGAACAGAAGAAGCAAGAAGAATTTTTTTAATGTATTACTATATTAAACCAGTCTTATTATGAGATCATCATAACCCGAGCCTTTTTCCAACTATGTTAAGTTAATAAGCAGTCGTTGTATGTAAAATACAGTATTTATCGGAATCTGGTAAGACTGGAAGCCGACCCCAACATAACTAGGGAAAAAGACAGATAGAGAGACGATTTTGAACTGTAGGTATAATTTGTATTGAATGTGATAATCTTAATAAGTCAGGCAGAAACTTTATGTAGAGCTATTTAAGTATATAAAATATACGTAGGTAAACACATAACCGGGTGGAACCAGTCATTTTCAAACAACTCAAAATATCTTTATAAAATATTGTAGTTAGAAACTAACTGGATTCCTGTCTTGAAAAAGAAACACAAAATTTATTAGGTCAAAAAGTTACGACTTATGGTGCAAACAGATACACAGATTTCTATCGAAGGTCTGGTTTCAGTTGTAAGATGAGATTTAAAGCCATTTAATAGTTGCATAACATAACATAAAATATCATCACGCCTCTATCCCCGAAGGGGTAGGCAGAGGTGTATCAATGTACACCCACAGTTCGCCGATATGTTTAGGTCCCATTTAATAGGGGCGAGTCTATTGCCACTTACCGGGCACAAATCCAAACTCCGACCTGCTACTGAGAATTTCATAGAAAAACCCAATAACACCTTGGTCGACTCGGGAATCGAACCCAAGACCTCCAGCGTAGCAGTCAAGCTTAGCACCACTAGGCCAGTGAAGCAAAAGGCGGCAAAAGGTTGAGCAGGCGAATTGTGCCAATATCCAACGTTTCGTCCGCGCAAACGAAGATCAAATCCATTTTATCTTAATAATAGCAATTCTCAAGTAAAATACACATAATGCCATACAAATTGATGTATATCGACAGATCGTGCGACCCCGTTTATGATATTGTATGTATTACTTCCTCACACATTGTCTTCCGATAGGGGAATATATGATTCTATGAGCTTAAGTTAAAGGATATAGCGATAACATAATTTTTTATTCTTTGTAGCGGTTTTAGGAACTCGAAATTTCTTTGAAAAGATGTCCTTTTCTTTCCGTCTCTTATAGAACGTCTAATTAAAAAAATATACGCTTTGATATTATTCTTATGCATATACCTAATAAATACTTACTCATTGCACATTGTGTCTACATTTATAAGACGAGCATCACTAGCCTATATTGTCACTCTCAGAAAAAGGTAATCTCTCAGTAAAGCTATCTGCAAGAATAGCATATAGCAATCACAATTAACCTACAATCGTGATCAAAACTCACTTCTTGTCCATAAAAAAGAGATTTAGTTTAAACGATCAAAAACGAATGACGATCGTTACCCCGCTATCGCTTATCAATTGCACCAATACATTATGATCGATACAGTTAGTCGGTATTGTTGTTATATTCAAAGATAATCGTCGGTTAGCTCCTGTAATCCATATGCAACAGATGATCTAACGTTACTGCTAACGGATGGCTATTGTTCGGTTGTATGGTGACGACCGCCCGGAAAATTGTGAGCATATTTTGAAACATGAGTGCATTTTAAAGCAAATCTTGTTTATCGTTTTCTGAAAGTATTTTAAACGTTCATTAAATGATTAGTTAAATATTTTTTTGTCAGTTTGGTTTTTATATTATTTATTTAAAGTCTGAACTGTTCCACTGCAGGGCAAAGGCTTCACTTCCTTTCTTCCATAAGTCTCTATTGTTTGCTGTCTGTTGCCACTCCTTTTTTTCATTTTTGGTTTTTATATAATAAATTAATATTTAATTAAAATATGACTATTTTAGTAGTTCTAAGTGGTTTTTCTGAAAGTTGTTTATGCGTTAATATTTTTTTCCTAAACATACTTTTTCTTCATTTTAATTTGTTAATAAACATTTATCATATACCTATAATCTATATATATTTAACAGTGGAATCATTACTCTACAAAATCAGCTTTATTTGAAGGAATGCTATAAATATTTAGATCTATCGCTTACGATTAAAGTATTGATCTTCATAGATTCGAGATATTGTGATATTGCATGTCCCGTACAGTTCTGAGTAGCTACATAATCATTCTCAAACAATATAGGGAAGTGAACATAGATGCTTAGTCGACGAAAAACGGAATGTCAGCGACGAGATTGATATGAGTGTTGGGCCACGAAACGCACTGCTATGTAGCGATAGCGTTTAAGCACTACTTAGATGAAATATGTCCTTAAAATCACCAACTTACGACTTATTTGAAAAGAAATAGTCTTACTTTTTGAAATACTCTCTATATATTAATACTTATCAGGTATATCAGATAGATCAACATCCAAATAAAATCCAAGCCATATGAATAAACTATAATAATTGTAGGTGTACTTTTTAGTATTCATTCTCATTTGCGATTTCAACCAAATAGTTAAACGTAAGATGAGTTCAGAAAAAAATATTTTTTAAAGTCATACAAGTAAAAGCTTATCAGTTCCACGCTCGTTTCGCGGCCCCACTCGCCTACTTTTTGTCTGTGATCACTAGACGGATGGGAGTCGGTTTAGTACAATGCTGCGACTTCCTCATATCTTTGTATTACTATCAAGCGGTTAACTACAGTTGTAATAAGGAAAGATAAGGGCTAATGACGATTTAATGAGAATCCGTGAGAATATGTCGATATCCATAAAAGTGTCGTGGTATGTACATCACTAATAACTTTTAAACTATCGCGCTGCATGTTCATAGTAATATTATAGAACGGGGATTAGCGCGTACATGCATAAATAGGGGACCTTTTTATAGGGGACCAAGCAGTAGTGGGTTGAAAATTAAAGAGATTTCTGTCGCATCCTGAGCTGACCTTTCTACCATCGTTATTGACTGACAAATCTCCATACTGATGGCAAGTGTGTAGCAATGATGAGCTCCACATTCGCATTCGGTATGAAGGGGATCTATTATTCCCCATTTTGCGAGGTTGTGTTTACAGCGGCCTACCTGTCATTTAGCTAAAAGAATAAAATAAGAAGTCTACATCTGCAATAATTTGCTTAGCTACAAAAAGGTTTCCCTTGGATTGTAACATTAATTAAATAAGTACTTTAAAAGTTATGCCTACTGCTCATGAGCATAAAACAAAAGCTACCATTCTGGCTCAGATTTCTTAATACAAAAAATAAGATTTAGGTTCGAAGATATTAAATTTAAAAAGGTACACCCGATCAGTAGAGTCATTATCTCAAATCGTTTCAGTTTCTAAGAACTATATAATATAATAGCTGCAGTGTGTGCAGTTAATTTTGGCTCGTGCCACCTATAACATGCAATTTACGCAAATTGCTACCGGTTCACCAGAATTACGAATGGTTTAAGCAGACGTTTGTATATTATTGTTTTTTCTTTGGTTTTATTATTGGATTCTGTTTTTTTTTGTAATAATTAATAACGAAGTCAGTCATAGTGGATGTTTCGTTCACGCATAGTAAATTTACATGCAAAAAAGGTTCGAACCGAGGCAAGTACCAATGTGGCTTTTTCAAAGTTATATGTACTTTCTTAATTATTCTAAGACACTTCTGACAAACGGTGAAGGAAAACATCGTGGAAACCTGCATTCCAAAATTTGGGATCTGAAATCGCCAATCTGCAGAGAGCAAGCGTGGTGATCAATGCTCATGCCTTCTCTATATGGGAAGAGGCCTGTGCTCAGCAGTGGGATGTTTATAGGCTGGATTATAATATCATTTAATTTTATTTTCCAACGCATCAATATAAATAGCAGCCTTTGCAGGAAAAGGCTTAACACACTTCATTTATTTTCGTCTTAAATAAGAGCAAAACTAGATGTTTACCTCGTTTCCAAGAATTGCAGGGTGTTTTAGCAACGGATGCATCTGCTATCGATCTCTCAAATATGCATTTATCTCTGAAGATTATTAACTCATATTCCTTTGTTTACAATACTTATTTTAAAGTATACTACAGTTCTGAAGATTGGTGAACTAAAGTACGTCTCTTATTTTATTAATAACTTTACACGATTTCTTCCTGACGTCAAATAAACACATTTTTTTAAAGAAGTGTCTATTACATTATTGTTATATTAGATACCTTCTCTACAAAACAACTTTAGGCGAAACTCCGACCCAACGTGTCTTAAGGCGTTTAATATTTAGATTCTCGCTTAAATTAGAATTGATTTAATATAGAAGGAAATCTATTTAGTATATAACATGTTTTAGTTACCTACGGAAAGCACTAAATACATTTGGGGGGTGAAAGGACAAAAATAAAATGCTTCTTTGACATTTACTTGCATTGTTCGTATGCGCATAGTAGGTACTGCGCATTTAACCTTTTTGAGGGACGTAACCTATAGGTCAGCTCACGTCCTTTTAGAGCGCCCCCTGTTGGCATTTTCAGTGATTAATTACATGAGAAATCTTACTGAACTGCCTCGTTGGCCTAGTGGTGCTAAGCGCGACTGCTACGCTGGAGTCCTTGGGTTCAATTCCCGAGTCGATCAAGGTGTTATTGGGTTTTTCTATGAAATTCTCATTAGCAGGTCGGAGTTTGGATTTGTGCCCGGTAAGTGGCAATGGGCTCGCCCCCTATTACATGGGACCTAAACATATCGGCGAACTGTGGGTGTACATTGGTACACCTCTGCCTACCCTTTCGGGGATACAGGCGTGATGATATGTAATGTAATGTAGAAATCTAACAATGTAGAACAATAAAAAATAAGGATTTTGACCTCATTTAGTTATTGCTAGATAAAATTAAATTGATTAGTTACTTTGTTAGTACTTTGGGTAGAACTGGTCAATTTATATCAATTAACCGTTTTCAAAATGATGGTTTATAATCAACTGTGTGTAATTTTTAGTATTTAAGTACGTTTCAAAAAAATGTATGTTAGACATTTTATAAAGCCCCTATTTAACTACTTTACACCCTTTCTATATTAATGGACATTATGGTTTTAATTTAGTTAATTGGCCATCAAAATATTACTCCCTTGTATCATGTTTCGCCTCACATTTATAGTGACCAAGCTTTGGAAGTAACAATAAATTTAATTGAGGTGTTTTTCCTTTGTTCTTATTTAAATTAACGCAATTTTGAACTCTAATTAGAAATACAATTTAAACGGATATGCTTTTTTCAACATTCCCCAAAATTTGACACTTTTTTGGGAAGGTAGCACCTTAGCTAAGACGAAAATGTTATTTTGTCCGACAAATCAGACTATTATGAAACATATTTTTCGGTTCGCCAAACTAACAGTCTGTGTGTATCATATAATTCTGTTCGTCCTTGCGTGCGGGAGCGGCGTTCGCTCCTGTTATTATGGCAGGCAAGACTGCCGATAATTTGCGCTCTAGTGATGGGCGTAGTATCGATAAATCTAGTAGTTAGATAACAAAAACTTCCAAAAGATATTTTGTTAGTACATTATTTGAACTGGTAAAAGTAAACGTTTTTAAATGTGTTCTACCTAAATTTTTTGTATTCCTATTTACGTATCACTGTTATTAAATATGCCAGTGAATACTTAAGTTTTAGACAATATTTATCTCCAGATCACTATTTCTCCCCCTAAATCCCATTCCATTTTTTTGTTCACATGAGTTCATGAAAATAAACAGCTTCATGCTTCTATCGATAAATAACTTTTATCGATATAAAACCAACACTAATCTAGGCATTCGCGGTAGGCGTCGAGCTCACAGTAGCGAGCCAGCTCACTCCCTCTAATTTAACGTAATACATCAATTACACGCATTCATTTTGTAACGAGATTTATAAATACGCTAGACAGTTTGTTTTATCCATATTCACACAAAAACACATTCACAGAGGTTATGTAACTACAATCTTAAATTATAAGAATATTTTTTTGGTAAAAATATGGTTTCGGAAATGTATCAAAATTAGGTAAAAATACCAGTAGGTCGTCTATTCTGAACCACAATTAATATCGATGTAATGTTAATGCTGGTTCTACCATTATAAATTGCACCTATAGATTAATTTAAATCGCAAGTAAAAAAACTCTTACATAATATTGTCAGTCATCTACAAGTGAAATTACAAGTTTAAATTCAAATCACATATATTTATAACAGCTAAAGCTATAAAGTAAAGCTATAAAGTAGCACTTTTCGTTAATAATACAGTAGACATCACCCTGATTCACCCACGTTTCACCGCTTCCAAAGTATTCCTGTGAAGAAACAACTAACTTCCCTATCCGCTGTCATTAGATAGATATATAGGTAACTACACTAAAAACTGTCCAAACCCCACCTTAAAAACGAAAATAAACCTACAAAATTGACAAGAACCCCACCCTTCCAACTCCCAACAAAAATAAAAAATAGTCGACTTGACAGCGAAAATTTAGACACCCCTTACAAAAATATTTAACATAAAAACACCGGCTTCGCCCCAAATGGGGTTAGGAAGTGGCGTGGGGCCGTGGGGGTGGCGGAAACCCATAATGGTACTTTGTCACGAACTCCCACCCCAAATTACGAGGTTCCTACAATATATAGGTATGTAGTTCTGCTTTCATGGTATATTTTCAACACGCTATTCGTGATTTAGCTTTATGCTGTAATCTGAAGGCGTGCAGTCGATAAACATTAACAACTTTTCTGTCGACATTAGAATGATATATTATTTTGAACAATGTATGCTCATATGCGACAGGGTAATGATAAATGGTTGGAATTATGTTATTTAGGGTGTAATTTATCTATAATATGTATGTATTTAGAAATAGATAAGTATGTTTATCAGTTGTCTGGTTACCATAACACAAGCTCCCTTAGAGCTTAGCTTGGGATCAGATTACCGTGTGTGAATTGTCTAGGAATATTGAACTTTTTATTTAGAGACCTACTTAGATGTATTGGCAGAAACCATGTTAAGATTTTATATGAATTAGCAGTTTTCTAAGGCAGTTTTATGACGCTTGTCTGTACTAAGGTCCGCATTTTAATGTATTGAGGTGGATATAAGTATCTAACAATAAATATATTTTTCTAATAAACGACTTTACGAGGAGGGGTCTTCTATTAGAATATATTGTTTTATTTATTATTTGGATATCGTTAAAGTTGCGGGCACCCGGTGGATGCAATTGGCGAGTTGTCGTTCATTGTGGCGTTCTAGGGGGGAGGCCTTTGTTCAGCAGTGGACGTCTTCCGGCTGATGATGACAATGATTTATTATTTGGTAATGAAAGCCATTGGTTACCAAACCAAACAAAAAAATTGAAATCTTCAGCCCAGAGCTAAATTAGTTCCGTTTTACATTGATGTGTAATCAATTTTAAATGTTTTTGTAATAAACAAGATAACAAGTTTTAAGGTGTTATAGCCGCTAAGTCCTTATTTTTTAGAGGACTAACTAGTCTTTAACTACCTATATTAAAGCAACGTCGAACAAACACTACACTTTTTAAACTCGGGGGAAGTTTAACTTAATGCGTCGTTCTATCAATAACACAGTACCTACCACCTACCCCTTTGAAAACACGCATATTTTATCAAAGTCCGACAACAAGCGCAACATGAAATACAAAAACAACAATTCCGCAAAATAATGCATTTATGCACAACCCTTTTCCCGGTAATGGGTGATTTCCTGGCACCACCCTACTAAACCCAACCCACTAAGTGGTGAGTGGGGATAAGTGGTGGTGAGTGGTGACTGGCACCAGATTGTGCAGACTTATGCAATCGTTCACGTGTTTTCGTTTTAAAAGTTTGCTAAGCTATTATGTTGGTTTTGAGTTTTACAGCCGTGCCTGGTTGTGCCGCTTTTTTGTAACTCTTTTAAAGGATTTTTTTGTTAAAGACAGGGTGTTAGGTAGTTAATATAGGCACTTAAGTAATTAGGGCTTAGGTATTTACTGAGTAGTTATTGTATAAAGTTACATTTAATTAGTTTTACAACACATGAGACTATTACTGAATTTTAAATTGTAATTCTAAAGAGGCTATTTTTTTTACATATTTGTACGCCCTCAATGGCATAACATGTAGCTCTAAAATAATATTTATCACCATTACAATGTATATAATTGTACTTTAATTACCACATTTTAAAAGAAATAAATAATATGGATCAATTTTAGTTGGGAACGGCAAATATTTTTTGTATAAAATGGAGGGGCTCGTGGCTAAGTGTAAGCCGTACGGTCTGACCGATAATACAGGTTAAGCCGCGCTCTCCGTTGGAGGTCCGTGGATGGGTGAGCACTTATAAAAACCGTACCAACAAACAGTAGGTCCCGGCTGTCATACATAGCATCTTCGGCAGTCGTTAAGTCAATTCTGACAACCAGTCTTACTACGGGGTAATGTGTCCCAGTAAAATGAGTTGTGGAGGTCAGATAGGCAGTCGCTCCATGAGAAATACGGAATTCAGCTGAATCCGGTAAGACTGGTAGCAGACCCCAACATAGTTAAAAAAAGGCTCGGGAGATAATGATGATGATGATGATGGAGGGATCATACAACTTTGAACTCTATTCCTTTACAATAACGTATATAATTGTCCACAGGTGATAATGGAGGGTTCTTCGTCGGACTACAGTGACGAGGAGGTGGGAGTCTTGGCCCGAGGTCAGAAGCTGTGGGTCCGAGGCGTGAGGTCACACACCACCTGTGCTGACATCGTGAGGGCGTTGCAGGATGCTCCCGAAGGTAGGACAACATTCGTAACTCAAAAGAGTAGACGATGATTAATTCCTCAATTTTCTTAAATCATGAAGAACAAAATAGGGGCATGTAAGAGAGATTGTGTCTTGATACTGCACTCTTTTTTGGGAAAATCTGCGCGAGCTTTCCATTCTTCAAAAATGGCAAGTTGCCGCCTAAAGCCATTCAGAGGCTGACCTCGTCCTTCCCATCCTTTGCCGGTATGGTTCCTAATAATTGAGAAAAAAAGGACGAACTAAAAACCACAAAGATAACATTTTGAAAAATCCATCCTCAGATTATATTTTAGGAACCTTGTACTTGCTTTGGTTTTCTCCAATATGCTCTAAGCTTTTGTCTTGACTCCTGATATACTAATAAGGAACTGTCTTGCAGCTGGCGGCAGCGTGAGTGAGCACGGCGAGTGGGTGCTGGCGGAGCGCTGGCGAGGAGTGGAGAGGCCGCTGCCGCCTGACGTGCCCGTGCTGCACGTGCTGGCTGCCTGGGGAGACGCTAGGCACGAGGTTAGTAAGGCTGACAAACAGAATTTGCGTAGTTTTACCTTTTTGTAAGGGTTTTGGGGAAAGGCACTGAAAGGCGGAATTGAAAAAAATATGTTAATAAAATATTTATTATATTTTTCAGGTTCGCTTAGCTCTTCGTCGAGTATCAAGTGGTGGTGAAGACGATTCCGGGAGGGACAGCGATGGCGGCAGCAGGGGCGGGGGTCGTCGACGTCGGAGACGCGACCTGAGGGCAGCCACGCCCCCTCCCCGAGCCAGGAGCGAGGACCCAGCCGCAAGGCTCGTGTCCGTCATACAGCATCAGAGCAGAACCATTCATCAGCAACTTGATAAGCTAAGGTACTGTGTAGTGACGTTTTTCAAAGTCAGGTTTATGTACCGCATTATGAGTTTTTATGTGTCCACATTATGAAAATGTAACATTTTTGTAATTTAAAAAACAGTTAAGATTATTAATGTGGAGTCGAAGCCAACTCTTGTATTTGAACCTCATTTCATTTCAGATGACTATTTATCTTGCATAAAATACCTATATTTACTATACAACCGTCAAAACTTTCAAGATCAAGTATATAATATTGTGTAAAAAAATCGTGTTAAATGTCAACTTTTTAATTACAGGGAACAAGAAAAGCTGATCGACCAACTAGAAGACCAAACCCACAAAACGCGGATGGAGAAACACGGAACCAACTACCTTCTCGAATCATACCTACGAGACCTCGGGAGAAATAGTGAAGTCAACGACAGCCAAGCAGGGAACAGTGACAGTGGGGTAGGAGTCGGCAGCGGAACCCCACCCAGAAGACACACAAAACACAAATCCAGACGAGAACGACACCTCATGAGGGAACACTACTTCACCAAGGAACTCACAGACATCTGCCAAGTAAACTCAGAAAGACTAATGCAAACACAAACCGACACAGACTCCGAAGCATCAACAGACGAACTCTCAAGGATACGAGAAGAAATAGAACTCCTAGAAAAATTCGCAATCATCAACAAAAGGTTACACCGCGAAGAAGAACTAGTCGTCAGGTTAACAGCAAAAGTCAAAAGGTATATGGACGAGAACAAAGCGAATTCCTGCGAGAATGTATCACAAGTGAGAATGCTCATCGACAAAATTGAACAAGACTTGATGAATACGGCGAAAGAGATGCAAGATAACGCAGTAGAGTTGGAGAAAGCAGACAGAGAGATAGAAAGTAGAATGAAATTGCTTGATGAGCTTACGCTTGAACTGGAAGAAGAGGAACTACAGAATGCTGTTTTAGAAAGACAGTTGAATGAAGCATCGAGTCGGCAGCCAATCTTGCTACAAGATAGCTACGTACCTGTTTTAGACCAAACTAATTTAAATCAGGCGATTAACTGTGGAGGCCCTGGCTATGTCCTCGACACGTTGGTATGACACACGATTAAAATTGGAGTTATTGTCCCAAAGATGTTTTATGAAATTACCATATTGTAAGTAGTATAAGATATTTACTGGAGACCTGTACAACGAATAAATACTTAATTGATAGATAATTGTTTCCGCTCCAATTAGTAAATGTGATCAAATGTAAAGGCTTCCGACTGTTGTTCGAAAAAATACAGATAACTACGAATTAAGAGATGTTAATGGTTACTTAAGGGATTGTTATGAAGAGATTTAAGAAAGCCAACACTTTAGGTTACTTAAATCTCAACTAAGTAATACTTTAGTCACCTTTAAACGTGCAGAACTCAGAGACGAATATATCAATTTTAAAGAACCATTTCCCTGTCGGTACTTAAGAAAAATGTCGTCAATATTACCTGTTTAATTTAAGGTTATCTAACAAATATTTAGATTATTTCCAACATTATTTACACGCATGTATCTGATATTTAAGTTGTATGTAAGAATAAAATAAAATACAGAAGTGGTGCTAAGACTAAGACTTACCTAATCTAACCAAAATTAGGGCTCGTTTTATTTTAAGATGACATAGACCAAATAAAAAGTAATCCATACTCATTATCAATGCAAAAGCTGTATGTCCGTAGAATTATGTATGAAATTAGCTTAACCTTGAAGAGAAAACATGTCATATTGTTTCACATAACTAATTGAGAACTTTTTATCTTTGGTCATTAAAGAAGTACTGCATAGTTTTGCAGCAAACTGTGATGAAATTACAACATTAAAGCTATAAAACAACTTTCATTTAATTATTCAAAGACCCATAAATGTATGATCTAAGCATTATTTTATTTTAATAGTTATAACCTAACGATTTATTCAAATACCAAATATGTATCCACCAATCAGAGTACAGTAAACTGCGTAGTGGTGACACTGACTTTGGCCCTGATTCTGTGCTATCCGAACTAATAATAATAATAATCCAGCCTATAAACGTCCCACTGCTGGGCACAGGCCTCTTCCCATATAGAGAAGGCACGAGCATTCATCACCACGCTTGATCTCTGCGGATTGGCGATTACAGCCGAAAAAAACTAAATAATATTCGAATGCTTCGATGGATGACTGGAGTAACGAGATTGGATAGGATAAGAAATGAATATATTAAAGGAAGCTTGAAAGTAGCCCCCGTGAATGAAAAGATAAGAGGTCGCCGTTTGTCGTGGTATGGACATGTGATGAGGAGGGATGAAAGTCACGTAACTAGACGAGTTATGAGTATGAATGTGGATGGGTATACATGCAGAGGAAGACCAAAAAAAGAGATGGATGGAGTGAAAGATGATATGAGGAAGAAAGGAGTAAATACTGAGATGACAAGTTGTAGAGATGAATGGAAGCTGAATACACATTGCGCCGACCCCAAATAATTGGGAAAGGGCAGGGAGATGATGAATATTCATTTTACTAAAGCTTAAAAAAAAAGAGAAAGTAAAAAAAAAATAACCTTTAATATTATATGCCTTCTCTATATGGGAAGAGGACTGTGCCCAGTGGGACGTTTATAGGCTGGTATTATTTAACATTACAGACGGCCTTAATCACAACAGAGAAAAGGACAGCGTTAATTTACAACAGAGCTTTTATAAAAAGTTTAGCTCGTATGTAACAGAATCAGCGCATATAAGTCTTTATTTCAAAGACATAAGGTCGACTTCCGTAATTCATTGTTACTTGTCACGCGGTGTACTGTACGTTTTAATAAACCTAGTCAAATTCAATATCTGAAGATTATTCCTCCGTTTAAAACAATATCACCTACAAAGGTGATTTTCATACTTTAAAATAATATTATACACCATTACTCTGCTCTCTGGCTTAAATTAAAATAATAATTTGTGAATTTAAAATGACCTAAACTAAATCCAACTTATTTTTCCCTACTTATACCTTATAGGTACTCCAAAAATAAAGTAGTATCTGTTTTTAAAGTATTCAGTAATACTATTTCTGATAACAAACCCAAATTACTTGTTTTAACTACATTATATTATGTTTATACAATGTAAATAATACAAATATACAACGATTCTAAAGAGATGTGTGTTTTATTTACTGATGGATTTGTCAATGTGAGTAAAGACAGTCGTTTTGTTCGTGAGTATAACATCGTCGCCGCAAAAGTACTTTGCTGTTACAGATTTAAGGAAATAAAAATCTTTGATAGTAAAGCAAATGTTTTATTGAATAAAATAGATATACGAAAATAATAAAATGCGTTTCCATTCATTTTGTCTTGGCCAGTGTTCAGATGACAGTCAACTATAACATTGCAAACGTTTTAAAAAACTCTTTTCAATCGTTTTGAAAATCTAAATTCCGTAATGCGTCTGATATCTTTATTAATAGACCTTTTTTCGTCAAATAGTCGTTGCAAAATAGTCAATTGTCATCTAAACACTGGCCAAAATTACCTTTGAGAAAGAAATGGGAGGGGAGTGGTACGAGTGTATCGGAGTGCGTAGTTGTTTGACTGTTTCCATGGCAACGAGAATAACCTAGGTCCCCATCGCCCATGGATACGTCATAGCTGTCGACACCCCCAAGACGCTCATCGCTTACTCCGTGTCCATTGCCACCTGAAAAAAGGATAATTTAAGAATTATTATCTAATTGAACATACTTAGGCTAAACAGCAGACAGAAACTAGTTTGACTATGGAGCAGTTTTGGCCAGTCCAGGGTATTTATAGTGTGTACAAATCCGACGTATTTCAACCGATATATTCTTACCATAATAATATAAAAAAGAAAGACTTCCTTGAAGGGGCGTGTACGTATATATTTTTGCGTTATCTGTCGTTTAATGACAAGTTAGTTTAGGTAGAAAGTTTTTTGCACCCAATAAATTTGAGAATGATAGTAGAGGTTCGAATCTATACTTAACTGTTACTAGAATAAGGACACTAATCAATTGGCGTTGTCGGATACATGACGACCGAAGGGTAAGACAGTTCATCACTTTCAGTACTGTTCGAAAACATCACAACACTGGGAGCGGATTCTGGTTCATCAGTCTCATCATCAAAACGTACGGTCGTTTTCCCTTTAAAATCAGTCTTAATTATGATTATTGGTAAGTCTTCAACGTCGGGTGCGCTCACCCACTTCCTATATAAGTCTTGAGCCACATCAACAGGGTCACAGGGATTACGAAAATGAGAACTTTGTAAACTGGCAACGAAGGGTACTTCCACATTAGCTGTCACGACACGTCTCGTCGCTTGCTCATTGAACACTTCTCCGGCCTGCTTAGCTTTTATTGCCGCTGACAAAAACATCGACCATCTCGGACGGTAATATTCAGTGAATACCTCCCTCCACTGCTTGCAGGCGTAATCAGAAATCTCCCCGTTCGGTCCCCACAACGTTATCTGATTCCGTGCATTCAGCTCATATAAATCAGCCTCTGCAGAATCGTTTCCTAATTGCCTAGCTTTTTTCACCCAACTGTCGAGTAAGAAATTGTCGTTACATGATAATATTTTTTCCATATCGTCAAGAGCACCTAGAAACCTTCCGACAGAAGACTCGAAAATAAACGTATTTGTGTACCTATCATTAACAACGTTTATGTACAGTTGTTCTGCCCTGTACTGTAAGGCTTGGCGCGTCACGTCTTTTAAATCAACAAAATATCCGCCAGTAGCGCACGTAGAGGGGGCAAAAACCAACTTCTGAAATGCTTGAAATAAATCATAGCTTTTGTACCAAGCCCATGGCTTTATTCTAAAGCTTGGTCTACGTGTAACGACGTACTTGCCACGCACTCTGTTTATGCCATTAAAGCTATAAACGCTCTTGAGCAGGTACTTCCAAGCTTCTGCGGCGTCTTTGCATCCGTATCGCCTCTCGGCGTAGTCGGCTACCCAAGCTTCGAGGTCTTTTACCGGAGATTTGCGCCAGGCTGACTCCAACATCAAGTCATACACCACATAGTTCTGGTTGATACCCTCTGGGGTGAGCCCGACGCCGATCATTGTGCTGTTGATTCGAGACCTCACTTCATAAACGTCTCTGTTTATAGTCACCATATTCCCAAACATGCCCAGTGTCCCACCGAAATTATGGAGCATGCACCAGATGAATGGTTGGCCAAAATACATTTCGTAAAGATCGTATTGAGGCCACTGCTCAGACTGCAGGTCGAGTATCAGCATCCTGCCATTAGGTACCGAATTTATAAAAGCTTTCACCCTCTTAACTGGCCACAATAAAGGAGCTGACACAAACATCCAATTTTGAAGAAGCCATACTGCATCTTTGTCGAAGTCTGAAAGTGTTGAGAATATTTTCGTTGCAGTCTCTTGAACTAGCGGCGTTGAGAATTCTGATAATTTTACTTCATTAAACGGATCAGCTGTGTATATGTGCGTCGATTGTCTAGACCCTTTTGTGATTTCCTTAAGAAACATCTTACCGATTCGCGTAAAAAGAGGATCTGAGGGGTCCAAGAAAAGACCGCAACAATACTCGTTACCGAATTTATTCCACTGTTCCACTCTATAAAATGTACTGTTGGGGAACAGTTTCGAAAACGAAACTGGTACATGTCCATTAAAGGCTGGTAGAACTGGTACAATACCTAATTTCAGCATAGTGTCGATGACCTTTTCCTGTATCAATGTTTGTCGAACATGCCACGAGTTAGGTAAGGGACCTCCCCAACCGTGAACGTTGCCCATTCGAAGCCAAGATAAAAACGCTGGTCCCGTGAAATGTTTATCAATTTGGTCTTGTGTCATGCCCATCTGACGGTAGATTCGAGCCCAAGCAGCTTCCTGAGCTACAGGGGCTAGCGAAAGGTTAATGCCATTCAGAGCCATCCAGTCTATATGTTTAAGCCAGTCACCAACATCCCACCACACGAAACTATAAGACGCGGTGCACACATTTTGGTAGTATCGAAATCTATCGTTAGCGATAATGGTTTCATTGACTTTGGGTATATTAGGAGGTACTACTATGCGCTGTGTCTGCCATTCAATCTGGCTCTTCCAGTACTTTTTGATATAATAGTTGAAGCCCCACACCGCGGCTACGCCTGTGCTGGCTTTAATATGGAGGGTTCCGTCATATGTGTCTATGTTAAAGGTATCTTTACTGTCTTGGAACCACAATGGATCTATTTCCACTTCCACGTTCGCACTCGTTCCGACTTCCCCTCTGTTGTACCTCTGTATGATTTCTAACGCTGCTTCCTTTTGTACTTGGGACGGTGTTGTAGTTTGGAGTTTTGTTGGGTCCAGATATTTTAAGTTCAGGGTCGATACGAGAGTCGCTCCCCAAAAGAGCGTTAATACGAAGGACCGCCACATAGTGACACCGGAGTGCGACTGACATAAAAGCTTATGGTGCAAGTGTGATACGGTAAATGTAGCAGTTTTAATGTTGATTTGGTCAATCTCACCAAATACTAGACGTTATTATTTTTGCTGTTGTTTTTATGATTGTATTTTATCGTAAAAGCTGTGATAATTATTTGATGTACAATTTGTATAAGTTGTCGGAGAACTATCATGAATAATAGCGAATCGCTATTACCATCGTTAATTTTTCAAATTAAAATTTAGTTCAAATTCAAGTTGAAATTTTCGCAGCTTTCTATTACTGACTTTACTCCCAAGGTATTTTAAGTTCGGCTTCCAGTCTCAACTGCTCTCTCTATAACCTTTTTTAATCGGTCATATATACGTCATATAACAGGCATTTAAACAATACAATGATAAATTGATCAGTCAATAACGACAATATTTGACAATCGATTAATTCGAAAGTAACCAAGATGGAAGTTTAAAGAAACGTCCGGTTTATAAGTTTAACTACTACACAGTTAATGTTTAAATTGACCCTCGACACATGTAATTTGATAACGGATGTACAAGCAATTTGTAACGTTTGTTCCTTATCGCTTTCTTATTGACAAGCTTCTGTACAGGATTTACTTGTATACTAATATTATAAAGAGGAAAGATTTGATTGTTTGTTTGAATTGAATAGGCTCCGAAACTACTTGACCGATTTGAAAAATTCTTTCACTGTTGGGAAGCTACACTATCTGCGGTTAACATAGGCTATATTAAATTTTCATAAAAGTTAGGGATCCATAGGGTATAGGTATAAACGCGGGTGAAACCGCGGGGCACAGCTATTTTACTAATTTAATTTTAATGTTAATTTCATAGCACATAAAGTAATAAGACCCATGAGTTACGCGTGCACTAAGGCGAGGTATAAGTTTGGAGACGGTAAATTAAAGAAAAATACAGCTTAAATAAAAAGAATGCATAACTATTAAAATAAGGTTTTTAAAGACATATGTGACTTATTGCATAGCTATTTAGATATTTTCTGTGATATTGTTGCGTTTTAATGTATATAAATAAATAAATAAACGAACATGGCGGTCTTTTCTGTCAATCACCTATACCCGAAAACATGATACTGTGAACTACTGTTTTTTTATAGCTATATAATATTAATACTTTCAAAGAGTGTGATGAACTGTGTAAAATATTGATAATGACATAATTAGCAAACAAAGTTCTTTGTAAAGATAATAATTTTATCTTAATTGTTACAATAACATTGGGCCTTAGGGTTATGTTTACCGCCATTAATATAATGAAGTACGAGACCCGCAGCGGATTCAAAAACAAAATATTAATGGGTTGCTCGTGAAGTCAGCCAGTGGTCAACATACACGACCTGCTTAGAAATGCAGAAATAAGATTCGACGAAACATGAATCGGGTGGGAAGCAAATATACCGTTTGGTCACCGATCAAGTAATTCGACCGTTTTAATATTTCGGCCGTGACTGCTCCTTTCCATGCTTTGTCTAGACTGTTTCATGCAGCCGGCGTTTTTGCTGCTTTTTTCATGTTTTGTGGAGCAGACAAAACCGACTGCTCCAGCAGTTTCATTTCAGTAGTCCGTGTATTTTGATCAACCTCCACCAGCGCCAGGTAGCCCGACAGCTGCTCCTCGTGCTACATGCTATAGGTTAGAGGTACTCACGGAGGCCTGCGGGTCCCGCTCGTCCCCCGGCGCGGGGCGCTCGGGCGCGGCGTCGCCGGTAGCGCTGGCGCCGCCGCCGCGCCTCTCCTCGCCCTCCACCAGCGCCAGGTAGCGCGACAGCTGCTCCTCGTGCTACATGCTATAGGTTAGAGGTACTCACGGAGGCCTGCGGGTCCCGCTCGTCCCCCGGCGCGGGGCGCTCGGGCGCGGCGTCGCCGGTAGCGCTGGCGCCGCCGCCGCGCCTCTCCTCGCCCTCCACCAGCGCCAGGTAGCGCGACAGCTGCTCCTCGTGCTACATGCTATAGGTTAGAGGTACTCACGGAGGCCTGCGGGTCCCGCTCGTCCCCCGGCGCGGGGCGCTCGGGCGCGGCGTCGCCGGTAGCGCTGGCGCCGCCGCCGCGCCTCTCCTCGCCCTCCACCAGCGCCAGGTAGCGCGACAGCTGCTCCTCGTGCTACATGCTATAGGTTAGAGGTACTCACGGAGGCCTGCGGGTCCCGCTCGTCCCCCGGCGCGGGGCGCTCGGGCGCGGCGTCGCCGGTAGCGCTGGCGCCGCCGCCGCGCCTCTCCTCGCCCTCCACCAGCGCCAGGTAGCGCGACAGCTGCTCCTCGTGCTACATGCTATAGGTTAGAGGTACTCACGGAGGCCTGCGGGTCCCGCTCGTCCCCCGGCGCGGGGCGCTCGGGCGCGGCGTCGCCGGTAGCGCTGGCGCCGCCGCCGCGCCTCTCCTCGCCCTCCACCAGCGCCAGGTAGCGCGACAGCTGCTCCTCGTGCTACATGCTATAGGTTAGAGGTACTCACGGAGGCCTGCGGGTCCCGCTCGTCCCCCGGCGCGGGGCGCTCGGGCGCGGCGTCGCCGGTAGCGCTGGCGCCGCCGCCGCGCCTCTCCTCGCCCTCCACCAGCGCCAGGTAGCGCGACAGCTGCTCCTCGTGCTACATGCTATAGGTTAGAGGTACTCACGGAGGCCTGCGGGTCCCGCTCGTCCCCCGGCGCGGGGCGCTCGGGCGCGGCGTCGCCGGTAGCGCTGGCGCCGCCGCCGCGCCTCTCCTCGCCCTCCACCAGCGCCAGGTAGCGCGACAGCTGCTCCTCGTGCTACATGCTATAGGTTAGAGGTACTCACGGAGGCCTGCGGGTCCCGCTCGTCCCCCGGCGCGGGGCGCTCGGGCGCGGCGTCGCCGGTAGCGCTGGCGCCGCCGCCGCGCCTCTCCTCGCCCTCCACCAGCGCCAGGTAGCGCGACAGCTGCTCCTCGTGCTACATGCTATAGGTTAGAGGTACTCACGGAGGCCTGCGGGTCCCGCTCGTCCCCCGGCGCGGGGCGCTCGGGCGCGGCGTCGCCGGTAGCGCTGGCGCCGCCGCCGCGCCTCTCCTCGCCCTCCACCAGCGCCAGGTAGCGCGACAGCTGCTCCTCGTGCTACATGCTATAGGTTAGAGGTACTCACGGAGGCCTGCGGGTCCCGCTCGTCCCCCGGCGCGGGGCGCTCGGGCGCGGCGTCGCCGGTAGCGCTGGCGCCGCCGCCGCGCCTCTCCTCGCCCTCCACCAGCGCCAGGTAGCGCGACAGCTGCTCCTCGTGCTACATGCTATAGGTTAGAGGTACTCACGGAGGCCTGCGGGTCCCGCTCGTCCCCCGGCGCGGGGCGCTCGGGCGCGGCGTCGCCGGTAGCGCTGGCGCCGCCGCCGCGCCTCTCCTCGCCCTCCACCAGCGCCAGGTAGCGCGACAGCTGCTCCTCGTGCTACATGCTATAGGTTAGAGGTACTCACGGAGGCCTGCGGGTCCCGCTCGTCCCCCGGCGCGGGGCGCTCGGGCGCGGCGTCGCCGGTAGCGCTGGCGCCGCCGCCGCGCCTCTCCTCGCCCTCCACCAGCGCCAGGTAGCGCGACAGCTCCTCTTCATCACTGATCCGCAGCGGGGACTTAGGCCCAACTACGGCGATCGACACGTTCTATAATGACAAAATAAATAAGAAAATATAAAAAAAAAACACTCAGAACAGTGCACAGCTAGTTAAGTGTACATCAGCTTAGGACACAAAGTAATATGTTGTTATGAAATTTTAAGAAGATGATGGTACCTCCAATACCACACAGATTCGATTTTGTCTACTTGACTCTCAATATGTGCCAAACAAAGTAGGAAGAGAAATGCATGGTAATAAAATAAATAATCGTTGACCAAAATGGGAAAAAGCAGGGACAAAGATATTTACCCAGAAACATAATTTCAACAAAAACAATCAAGACATCTAATCTGAATGTCAATCCTTAAATCCATGCAATAAGGGGTATAATTTCGGCTGTCAAGCCATGAAGCTTTCATTTTCATATCCTAACACAGCAACAAGTCAATTCAGACTAAACAGAGAGATACCACTTGGAGCATGCAAATCCAGTACAAGAACAAACACTTACAACTCGGAAACTAAATCTTATATAAATAAATAAAACTATCACGCATCAAATAACTCATCATCATCCTTGTCAATGGCGGGAATGGTGACCAGAAGGCTGGTAGCATTGCTACGTTGAATGGCACTATTCTCTGTGCAAGAAACAAACCAGCCCTCTGATCACGAGTAGGACCAAGCTTTATTTTATAAATTCTTACCTTAGTGTTAAGATCCACTTCGTTGGGCAGTGTATCCCTTAAGGCACGGAGCCCGTGAGCCACTAGTTCCTGAAGGTCACAGTCCATGCAGGTGTTAAGATGCTTCTCAAGGTAAGTCCTGGCCGACTGGGAACGGGCACCAATGGCCATGGCCCGGCAGTCAAAGAAGTTAGCAGACGGGCAAGTCTGGTAGATGTGGGGGCCTTGATCCTAGAAGTAAAAATTTAATCATATTATTCTGAATACTGTATTAAATCTTAGGCAGTATTAAAAAAGTAATATATTTTTTTTTTTTTGTAGAATCTTATGTAAAATAAAGTTAACCATTTACTGAATTTAGGACAGAATGACATAGAGATAGTCTTTTTAATGTAGGACTTTTTTGTTCATTGATTTGTCACTATCCTATATGCAAGATATCTATCATAATTAGGCAAAATATAAACTATTAATATGGTCACTGTTACTATAATCTATATTTATAAAAATGAATTCCTGTTTGTTAGTCTTGCTAAAACTTGTGAACGTCTGGACCGATTTGGGTAATTCTGGTATATTAATCACACTTCCACAATTATTTGTGGCAGTCCAAAGAAAGTTTAAAAGGTGAGTAAATATGAAAATGTTCAGAATCAAATAAAAAGAAAAAAAAAATATGTTTGAGGCAAAAGGAAGTCTGCCTGGTTAGCTAGTAAACAATATTTAATGGTTTTACACAGCCATTTTGCAAGTAAAATTGTTCAATATTTTGAAGCAAAAAGAAAAGTAAACTTACGTCATAGCCCGCCACAAGTAATCCAACTCCCAAAGGTCTCTTGTCATATCTCTGTGTACAGATCTGCATTTTGTTGCCAACCAGACCGATGAGACGGCCGACTGGCATCGGTGCATCATGTGCGTAGTGGTGGTTAAGGCACTCAGTGCGCATGAAACGGCTGAAAATTATTGTATTTATTTATTTTGATGACTATTTTTTTTACTGTCAAATGGCAACCGGACGAATGACCTCACTAATATTTTAAATGTGAAAGTTTGTGAGAATGGATGTGTGGATGTTTATTACTCTTTCACGCAAAAAGTACAGAATGTATTTTAATGAAACTTTAACACATAGGCTATAATTTATAAAGATAGTGTATGAATTGTCATTCACGCGGGTGAAACCTCAGGACACAGCTAGTATCCTTATACATCTTGTATGTCCCTTCTTGGGACAACTAACACATGGGCATCTGATCCCAAACTAGACAAAGCCTTTACTATAACAATCAGACTTCTGATAACCATATAAATAAATAAATAATAAATAAATGCGGACAACATCACATACATTGCTCTGAACCCAAAGTAAGTAGCTATTTAGCACTTGTGTTATGGAATTCAGAAACAACGAAGGTACCACAAACACCCAGACCCGAGACAATGTAGAAAACTGACTTTCTACATTGACCCGTCTGGGGATCGAACCCGGGACCTCAGAGCTAGCGACACCTTGAAAACCGGTGCGTACGCCACTCGACCACAGAGGTCGTCAAAATTTATAAATTTATATTCATAACACATTTATGTTATGTTTCAACACATATTATGGACTAATTACACCTGGACAAGTGGACATAGAAATGATCATGTTTGTCACAGAGATTTGTCTTGAATGGAATGGAAAGCATCACCATCAATTTACTAGTTAAGGTCACTAACTACTAGCTACTACCATTCAGCCATTCCAAAGGTATGAAATAAACGAAAGATATATAACTACCTCAACATCCTTGCATCAGCAGTTAAACCAGAGATTGAGATCCCGATATGCTCATCAATAGGAATAATCTTTTTCTGGTACGCAGACAGCTCACTCACAGCCCTCTTCAGAGCAATTAGTACAGCAAACTGTTTGTTCTTCAAGCCTACGGTAGCGGAGCCGAGCTTTACGGCTTCCATAGCGTACTCCACTTGATGGAGACGGCCTTGGGGGCTCCATACTGTGACGTCACTGTCGTACTGGTTCCTGAACTGTAGATACAGAAAAAGTTAACATGAAAATGTTTCTATACATAGACAAAATTGTGTATAATTAATCACTGTACATAATTTGTAAGGATACGAGTTTTTGTAGTCTGTTAGTAGTGAAAAATTCCATCTTTATGGAAGAGGTTACAAACATAGTTTTATAATAGTAGTTATAAATAATAATCACTATTTTAGGCTCAATCACTAAACTACTATTGAAAATAGCACATTATTAGTACTACATGTATTTTATAATACAAAATGGCAAAATTAACTTTGTTCCGGCAATGACAGAGCACAATCAAGAACTTTATAGCAGTTTTCAATGGACAATTATATTTATTACATACTGTTTGGCTAAAACGACATTTGAAGCAGTTCTTACCATGTTGAAATCAACTTTTAACGCGAATTTCACAAATTAAAGTGTTTAGCAGCAACTAATTTTAGATGCCGCAAGCAAACGATGACTATGAAAATGTCAATTTCAAACGTCAAATATTTTTGGCTTTGGTTCTATCCACAGAATAAAAAACGTTCTCTCTGTCCTATTTGCCACAGACATCAAATAAAAATATGAAGCATTCGTTGTCAAGATTCGTATAATGTTTTTGTTTTTGGGTTTCATATTATTCTAATTGTTGAATACTTTTAAAATGAGTACGATTAAGGTTTACGAGCATATGATTTCTCTCTTTGCCAACTTTGTCTCCAGCATGCATATTCTAAATCAAGTCGTCTAATATAGCAGTATAAGTTGCTAATTGAATACATTGTCATATTCTTATTTTAACAATAATACACAAGAATGAATATTATGATAATTAATTTTAATAATCGCAAATAGTATCGTAATAGGTATTTAGGCTACATTTTATACAATATATGCATCAATACTTAGTGTTATCCGTCGCTTATAAATATTAATAATTAGGTATTGAAAAATTATGGCAATATTTTATACTTACAGAATCATTATCATAATTTTTTCTTGTTCGTCAAGTAAAAATAACTTATGAAGCTAAGTAGACCTTAGTATTGTTGGCAGACTTTCTTCAGAATCATCAGTCATAATAAACATGACAAGATAATCCTGCCTTTGATGTGACAAACAGTACAAGCACGGCATTGTGCAGGACTGATCTCCTGAGTAATGAGCTAGCTACCATAAGTCAGAAATACACAAACTGAATACCCAATTACAGTAAAAAAATCTTCTTTGTACCTTGACTAAAAAATCGGGCACAATAGAAATACCTACACTTAAATATAATTATGACCGTAATGTGTGTAAACATTTTACAAAGATATTAGTGTGGGTGTAGAATTGTGATGACAATAATTCTCTTCGAGAGTTCAATGCGATTTTATTGTAGGCTTATCTGAATACGAAACTTAGGCACAATGAAAAGTACATTGACAGACCACAGATATGCATTTAAAATAGCTGAGTCGAAGCCCAGCTCAACGGTGACAAGGTGTGCGAGGGATGTGTGTTGAGAAAGATGTGTTGTGAGGTTGGCACTACACCGCACCCCCGTCGACACATTTCACAGCTTCGCAACGCATCTTCGCACCACACATTAATGCGCATTTTGAAACTTGATTCTTGTATATAGTATTACGGCATCACTGAATGGCGTTCAGGGGCCTGAGTCTGCTATTGACAATTGTTTCAAGCGTCTGAGGTCCATTTTAGGATAATTAGCATTCTACTAAATTAATGTCAAAATTGGCCGTCCCAATGGCAATTTTTGACGTTAAATTGACGTTTTGACATTTAGTAGAATGCTAATTATCCTAAAATGGACCTCAGACGCTACCCACTCAGACGATTGAAACAACAGTAACTGTTAATAGCAGACTCGGGCCCCTGGATTCATAGATATTTATGTTGAAATTTCGAAATTGTGCGATACCAAAAGACAATATTCATCTATAAAATCGTTGAATGATAAACAATTATTGAACAATAAAAATCAAGGGGAATGAAGTGTTTCGTTTCTTGCATGAACGAAAATACTATCAATCATCGTTTTGCTAAGTGCTTTACAGAAAAAATGGGTAATCGCTGTGTCATCGCGAAGCTAAACACAAAATTATTATATTATTTTCATTTTCGATCATGTACCGACAGAAATTTGGCTATACCTTCCAGACCTACGCATTAACGCATTTATTTGGAATGAATTAGCCTTATATCGTAATATGTATGTATATCGTAATGTTAAAGTCCCTGTTTCAAAGAAATATAAATTTATAACCGAAATATCTACCAGAAACAATGATATTCTAATATTTATAATCTAATATATTTATTAGATTATCATTGACCAGAAATTAATGAATGAAAGTCCTCAATAGATGGCGCTGTTACTTCATTCCTGAATCGCGCTATGGTTTCGTTACACGACTCTCGGCATGTCGGCGCGGCGCGCGACTGTATGCACGGAATTTACGTTCCCAAAAATAGTTAAAGCATAAATTTATTTTTGAATAGTCTCAGACGTTTGGTTTACTTTAACCAGGCGTACCTGAGATTAGAAATTTATCTGATTATACGGTAAATATCTTTGCAGATTACCGGATTTTAGTTGAGTGATGCTTACTCGGTACTTTAATATCAGTCGACTGGTGACCGTGCCCTTAGATAATGAAGAAAGAAATAGTTTGCTCTTTTAGTTTTTATCATACATATAAAAATTTAGGGCAGTCTCCAAGACACGTTTCTTCATAGAAAGGCCAGACACTTGATTGACTGCTTTTGTTGGTATTTTTAAAAGATCTAAGAGACTTTTGGAAATACGCAGTACCTTGTTTCGTGATAATGTTGCGTTAATATTTTATATAAAATAATAAAGACTATTTCTGCAAGACTCATAAAGACCAAACCGACATGTCTCTAGACAGAGTGTTAAGAAAACCCGATCCGAAAGGGCGATATAGGGCTCATAATCACAAGCCCAAATAACATATTAAATTTTAAATATTTCTAATAGTTACAACAACAATGAATTTTGAAATAACTATTTTTTGCCGCAAAATTCCCTTTTGAGAAGAAAACTAAAATTGCCACACCATTTTAGTCGGTATTATTGGCGACCTTTCGTTTTATCATTTGTTTCGGTTTATCTTTTTTTACCTGCAACGGCGCCGAATCTCTCTCGACCATCGACGTATGATATGCATAGACTGCTACTATCGCTAGGTTCCCCTTGTGCCAAGCGAGAGCAGTTTTTAGTCTGATCTTAGTACATTTCGTTTTTCATTTAAGTTAATTTTCGCGCAACGAGAAACTTATATAAGAAAATATCGATGGTTTGACATTGTTAGAATAATATTAGTGTTTCAGATAGATTTTTTAAAACGGCAAGCTCCATCTTCATACATAATTCACGACAACACTAGTTCACACTAGTGCTTACGGTTTAATCTCTGATAGGCTCACTCTATAGTTTCAAATGCAACCTCGTTGCTCTCGACTGTTGAGTTTCTTTTTCTTTTAGGTTATTTTTTTACCTTAATGTAATCAGATATCTCAGATATATATGTATCCGATACCTAATAACGCCTTAATGGATTGGACAGGCTGGTCTTAACACCTGTACAGAAACGCCGTAATATAACCACGAGGATTCTCAGTAGATGGCGCTGTGACCTCGCTCCTGAATCGCGCTATGGTTTCGTTACACCACATTCATACTATGCCCCCCCCATACAATACCATGTTATTTTCAAGTTTATGATTATTTTTTGTAGTCTCAAACGTTTGGTTTTATTGAACCTTACGTCCCTGAGATTTGTTCTCTTAATTCTTATCCATGAGGAGTTGTTTGCTGGGTACTGGGCGAGAGCAGTTTTTAGTCTGATCCTAGTACATTTAGTTTTTCATTTAAGTTAATTTTCGCGCAACGAGAAACTTATATAAGAAAATATCGATGGTTTTGAAATTGTTAGGATAATATTAGTGTATTAGATAGATTTTTTAAAACGGCAAGCTCCATCTTCATACATAATTCACGACAACACTTGATCACACTAGTGCTTACGGTTTAAAATCTGATAGGCTCACTCTATAGTTTCAAAAGCAACATTTGACACAAAAATTGTTTAGGACCTGGATTTCCAAATGGTTTTCCATTTATTTTTGTTATGTAATAACTCTTACATAAAAAAAACCGACTTCAAAAAAAGTCTTAATATGATTTTCTTATGGATCCGAATGTCATAACTGGACTAAATTAAAATAGGAACGCATGGGAAGCACCACTTTTCAAATAAAAAAGAATCATTAAAATCAGTTTACCCAGTAGAAAGTTGAGTGGTAAAAAAAAAAACAGTCGAATTGAGTACCTCCACTTTTTTGAAGTTGGTTAAAAACCTGACTCCCGCATTGATGATGAATCAATGATTAATCAATATATAACCATAATATAAAGCTAGTTAGGTAGGTACCTGGTTAAGAAAATATTGAAGCTATGTCATTAAACACAACGTTGTAAACTTGTAAGAAATAATATAATGAAAGTCAGAGTTTATTCGAGAATAATGAAAAAGTCTCATAGACTTAATAATTATAAAATTAAATGCGTAACACTTTACATAATGATGACTTAGTTAGATACCTCTTAGGGTTTTCCGCTTGTTCATAAATTCTGGGCTCTGATACAGCTATTTAAGAGTTGCTTAAATTAACGTAATGACTTGCTTCCTTTGGTCATTTTTACGATAATTGGCATTCTGCTAACTGTCATCACGATCATTCATTAGTCATTACGACCATTCTCTTCGAGAGTTCAATGAGATTTTAGTGTAGGCTTATCTAAACACGCAAATTAGGCACAATGAGAAGTACACTGACAGATCACTGACATGCATTTAAACTAAAAAAATGCTATAGCAAAAGAAATTGCCACTCATCACTTTTATGAATTAAAAATGTCTTCAGGCGGCCAATAGATGGCGCTGTTCCCTAACTTCTGAATCGCGCTATGGTTTCGTTACACGACTTTAGTGAAGTGTCGTAACATACTGAAAACATGTGGTTTCGTATTAAAACGGGAGGATCCCTGGAAATAATAATACTAATTTTTGTATAGTCTCAGGCGAGTGGTTTACTTAAACCATGCGTTCCTGAGATTTGTGAGTCATTGGATGCACGTATACTGGCCTGCTTGGTACTTGAATGTCAGCAGAATAGCAACTATTCAGAGAAAATCACACGGCGAAAAAACAAAAGAGCGCTGTCGTGGCGTAAAATGGAACTAATGTCATGATTACCCTACTTATTATATTTCTCTATGGTCATGATAACATTAAAATCATGACAATGCGACACAAAAGATTTAAAAAATCATTTTGACAATAATATGTTAAAAAGAGTGCTAATTAATTCTCAAGAACGACTTTCAATCGTTTCGTTTATTTAAACCATAACTCGTGAGGTTTGTCAAAGAAATATTTGAAGACAACTCTGTCTGATACGTGGAGGTATAGGATATGTTAGGTGTTGATATCCGATTGATTCCATCAAAGTAAAGAAAAATGGAAATTATAAAAATGGAGTGAGACTGTCGGCGTCGTCACAGGTGCCTGAGAAATGATCAAATAAAAGGCCGCCAATAATACCGGCGGATTTGGTGTTGTAATTTTTTATTTAATATTATATTTAGGGCATTTTGTTACAAAAAATGGTAATTTCAAAATTCATTACTATTTTTACTATCACGAATATTCCAACTTTAATATTTTATTTGGGCATGTGATTGTGAAACCATCACCCTTTAGGGTCGTACAGTGTTTCCTTAACACCCTGTACTACATCTCAGTTTTCAATCGGTCATAAAGACGCAACCGACCCGTCTATTAGAAAGCCTTAACTACAGTCTTCTAGTTATTAGTGTCCATCTACACGGTTTCAGTTTCGGACGGACCGGCGCCGTGAACCCGACACTTACTATAACATACGAGTATGAAAATTACTGTCCTCCGATTGTTATTTAGAACTAATGTTAGATCTATGATTTAAAGTGGGTTGCTCACGATGCGACTTTTTAACTTATTGTTGTGTAAAATATTATTAAACTAAGTCCCCCAGGTGGAGATGGCGGGACGAAGTGGAGGCCTTTGATGAGGAGTGGATGACCATAACCCATAACATGAGGATGACCTAACCAGAGAGAAATGGAAGGAGGGTAGAGAGGCCTTTGCCCTGCAGTGGGAAAGAAATGGCTAGGAAAAAAAAAGTCCCCCACCACGTCTTTCAACTCGAACTTTAAAACTTTTCACCAGTAGAAAGACTGATTACTACTGGTTAGGTTTGTGTTAGGCAGATTTTTTTAAGTTATAGCCAGCCATAGATGAATAACTGGGCAATCACTTTATGACGGCCCTGTTGGTCTAGTGGTTAGTGACCCTGACTGCTATACCGGAGGTTGTGGGTTCGATTCCCACCCAGGACAAATGTTGCGTGATGAGCATGATCATTTCGAGGGGTAACGGGCTATTTGGTTTAAGCGACATTTTGGGTGATATTGAGTTATATACATATTTGGAATCAGCGAATTTTTCTCCGTCGAATGATGCCGGTTTCATTAAAATCGGAGCACTTTTTTGGCGTTTGAAACAATCCTATTTTCGTGTTGTTTCCAAAGTGGCAGTGTATTAAACGACGTGATTTTCGCATTTTTTTTTAAAGTATGTACTTGAACCATACCATCATATTAATAACCGAGACATAAACCAGTCACCCTGTCTCTCATAAATATGGCCATAAGAGTTAATGCGTTTTTCCTGTTTCTAATTTTTATTAAAAAGTAACTTAAATCATTTTGCCTTCCCACTAAACACACGGTGTGATGTCGCTTAAACCATTTGTCCGTCACCCAAATACGATATGGTTCGTCGCTTAAACTCTTTTAGCTGAATCTATTTTCCACGCAGGGCGCTACTTAAACCAAATAATCATTTTCGTTCAGATATTTTGTCGAGTCGTTAAACCGTTCAGTCCTACTTTTCTTTTTAAATGCATGTCGTTTAAAACAGACGATAAAATGAATGATGAATATTAAAACATTTTGCCAGTATTCATAAAAATACGAGTCGGTCTTTGAATCACTAAATTTTAATATGGTACATTTCAATCATGTCATATGATACCATATTTATTTCATCGCCCGGGTGTAAAAAATCGTAATCATTCAACTGGACTATCGTGCGCGGGCGCTTCAGTCACACTCCAGAGTGCGCCAAAGACCCAGCAGACCAGTGTTTACGTAAAACGCTCATTGACTACTGAATGAATGGGTACCTAGTACATAATTATAGGTGGCCTGTCCTGCAGCAGGAGCGCAGGGCGTATATCTCGCCACTCAAATTTGAATGACATAATTCGTCGTGCTCTTGTCACTGCCGGTGTACCAGCTGTTTTGGAACCCAATGGTCTGGTGCGCGGCGATGGCAAGAGACCTGACGGTATGTCATTGCTGCCTTGGAAATTGGGTCGGCCTTTGGTGTGGGACGCAACGTGCGTCGACACCCTTGCGCCGTCCCACGTTCTAAGTTCAGCAGCCTCTCCTGGCGCTGCTGCTGGAGCTGCGGAGACCCTTAAGCGGCGGAAGTATAATAACATTGTGGGTGATTATATTTTCGAGCCTTTTGGGGTTGAAACGCTCGGGTCATGGGGTCCGAGCGCACGAAATCTTTTCAAAGAACTTTCCAAACGTTTGGTAGAATCTACTTGTGATCAGAGGGCTGGTTTGTTCCTTGCACAGAGAATCGGCATAGCCATTCAACGTGGCAATGCTGCCAGCCTTCTTGGCACGTTCCCCGCCATTGACAAGGATGACGTAAGTTTTAATTTTAGTATAGTTAGAGTTTGTTCTTATATTAGATTTAATTGTAAATCAATATTAAAAGAAAAATGATTATAGTTGATGTTTCTACATTGAGACTGATTTTACTTAATTATTTTACAAAATACTTATAATTTAACTGATTTTGATGATTAAGACTGAAAAGTAAATAAATATAATTGATGATCCTATTGAAACTGTTCTATCATAATATTATTATAACTCTAAATAAAAATACTTTGATTGATATTGTGTTGTGTTTCTTTATTTATTCAATGTAAGCACCTGAGATTTTCGGTGATTGCGATGTATCCAGGTTGTTTTATCAGCCATTGATAGTTTTAGATGTTAATAAACTTGAACATTTAACGTAATAATTTCAATGTTATATGTCACATAAGTAAATTAGCCTGTCAGTCATTTTAGTCTAAATTGGTCGTTGAGATAAATAGCTTGCTTCTATTAATTTTGGGTTTCGTTACTTCATACTTTTTGGCTTACTCTGTAAATAGAATGCGTCGGCGCTTAATTTTTTTCTCCTGTAGCCAATTGTAGTTATGAAGTCACTTAAATCGTTTTTCCTGTCTCTAAAAAAGGGCAGATTGTATTAAGCGACATTTATCTTTGTAATTAAAGGTCCGTTTTATTTGGTATTAGCATCAATAACTAGATATTTTTAATTAAATTTTAATGCAGTTTACCCCGTTCAAGTAGCTGCAGAAGTTTTTGTGTTATGATTTTTTTTTCGAAATTTCAAACTTTAAATGGCTCTCCTGTAAAGTTGCAAAAATGTCGCTTAAACCAAATAGCCCGTTACCCCTCGATTTGTTCTGTGTCTGGGTGTAATTTATTTAAAAAATGCATGTATTTAGAAATAAATAAGTATGTTTATCAGTTGTCTGATTACAATAACACAAGCTCTGCTTAGCTTGGGATCAAATAACCGTGTGTCAGCTGTCCCAGGATATTAAATATTAAAAATCACTAAAGTATGATGTAACTTCCCCTTCCATAGCTTTCTTTGTCTTTCGTGTGTAAGCAGCTTTATTGCGTGGTACATATATTATCGTTGCAGTATAATATAGATCATAAATAACTAGTCTCAAGACTATAAGTGTCTTGCAATAACTTTACCTGTTCATAAAATGGATAATAATACTCTAGGCAATAAAGTGATTGACACAATAATATGCAAATTTTCATTGGTCGTTGGCGCACGCATTCGGTAGCGTCGATGCTTTTCATTGGTTGTTGGGCCGCGTGCGGGGCTTCCTGCATGCGGTATATGGTATGCGGTATTACTGCAAAATATTCGTCAATTGCGTGTTCTATTATTGGCATTTTAAAACTTAAATAGGCTACTAGGTCTGCCAAAACGATGTCAATATTTTATGTGTGTTTGCCCACGCACTTTTCTGAAACTCTTCATCGGGTTACGACTTTTTAACTGTCTTTCATTTACTTTAGAAACATATTTTACATGAAGCGACTGCCTATCTGACCTCCACAGCCCATTTTCTGGGTAAAACAGTATCTCATAGTAAGACTGGTTGTTAGAATCCATTTAACGACTGTCAAAGATCTGTGTATGATAGCCGGGACCTACTGTTTAACGTGCTTTCCGAAACACGGAGGGGGCTCAGTGTTTTATAAATAGTCACCCATCCACGGAATAACCGCGGCGAGCGCGGCTTAACCTGTATCATCGGTGAAACCATATTAATTACACTTAAATAACATCATCATTAAATAGTCTTAAGAAATGAGTATATTTGATGAATAACATCGAAGTATTTTTATTAAGCGACTGAATGCTACTTGGCCTAAACGCTGAATGTTTTTATATAGGTTCCTTAGATTTACGCAAATGCTAGACATTGAACTAAAACCACTTTTTTACGAATTTTGACGCGGTTTATTTGATCTGAGTCTTGAGTCTGCCCGTGACCATGATACCTGCAAAGGTGTCAAAACGTCGGGACCTAAAATCAAAATAAACCGCAACAAAATCCCTTAAAAAGTTGTTTTATTTCAACATCTGAATTTTTTTAATCACTTGTTTGGGACTCTTGTAAAATGGCGTGGTCTTTTGGCACGCCGCCATGTCTGTCTGTGAATGGACTGCCCACGTCTGAGTGTCAGATTTGTACGCGTCACGTCAGATTACGTAAAGATAGTGACAAATATGTTTGATTTATAGTGCATACAACCTTTGTTATTTTTTGAAAAGAACTTGAGGTTTTTTTTATATCCTAAGTAAGATCTTACTGCTGGGCAAAAGCCTACCCTTTCTAATTCCAAACCTCTCAGTTTTTTTGCGATTTCTGTCAACGATTTTTTTCTTTTTATATTAAAATGTACATGTACAATTTTAATATTTTTGGTCAGCTCTCGCGGCCGACCATCTGATCCCAAACTAGGCAGAACCTGTAATAGTACAGGCTTAGCCTAGTTTAGGATCAAATGAGGATTGCCACAGAGCAACCCGACTATTGATTCAATATCTATACCCGTGAATTACACAGTATGAATCATCTAAAAGAATAGAATGTCTTTTTTGACAGTTTGACCAATAGAAAAAATTATGCATATCCTAGGAAAGGCAAAAAGGTATGCCAGGATATTACCAGCTAAACTCATTAAAATATTCCAAAAAATATCCAATCCAAAACAGTGAAGCCAAGTAGCCTAAGGCAAGACAAATGCAAGCATTTAATTTTGCAGTGTGTAGTTTTTTAGTATAGAGTAAATCTGCATTATTTTGAAAAACTACTTACAGTAACAAAATATTTTTGGAAGATAATTTGACTTAATAAAAAGCTTTATTATACAGTGTTATTTAATAAGATTTTTTCGCTCTCCATCGCTTTTTGGCAATTTGGCTCGTCTTCAGTTTAAAAGGTTGTGGGTTCAATCGAGCTTAAAGCAAATATGTATAATCTCTACATAGCCCTTATTTTTAAGTTGGTTGAGCAGATAATAACTTTAATTTAAAAAGAAATCAATTTATTAACCATATCGCCGAAAGACATTTTTTCATCATTTATCATACATTTCAGTCCATTAGGGCATAACTTATCCATATTAAAATTAATTGCTTTATATCAAAAATTCAACGAAAAATTTTGAGAACAATAAAGCTACAAGGTTAAAATTTGCACTCGACTGTACGACAGTTCATTAATAACAAGTTGTGTGCAACTGTACCATCCCACGTCCCATGATCTGTAGCAGGATGACGTCACAGAAGATCAGAGCAACCACATAAAATGCTACGCGCCCCGGCTACGGACACCAAAACCGTAGAGAGATCGCTACGGCGTAGACGCGCTACGCACACCCGCGTAAACTTCGTTCGAGTGTTTTTTTCGGGTATGTGTTTTATTTTTAATGTGTATTTATTTTGTGATTAAGTGTACTTTAGAATTGTAATTGGACTTAAAGTTAATGATTTTAAATACATAACAGCAATTGAAAGTAACTATTTGAACTCAATTGTTTGTTTCAACTATGCATTAAAAATAATTAATGAAAAAAAACAATAATTTAACTAAATAATTTGAGTTAACTTTAAAGTTAAAAGTTACTTATTTGAAAACCTAACTTGGAATGGTCTTGTAAATCTGCATTATATTTTAGTACCAAGGTTCAGAATAATTACGTAAAATAGGCATTTAAATATTTATTTAATACATCGACATCGTGTCAGTCATAGTAAAAAAGGAATTATAATTTAAATATTTTCGCGAACATTAATTACTTAATTATTATACATTATTAATTATCAGTAATCTATACTAACCCCCTTATTATTTAATAGTGTTAGGTTATAAAATCCTTACTTAAACAGTTGCTTAATCGCCTCTTTATAACACGAAAAGATAATAATCGTAATATTAACGGTCGCCAAAAATAATATTAAATGTAATCCTTCAGAACAATGGCTTATAATTATGAACAAAATAATCATTACCAAAACAATAAAAATATTTTGAGCTGTTTTATACAAATATCCAGTTAAGTCGTTTTTAAGTTAATATAAATAAAACATGTTCTTCTTTGTATTATTAAATATTTACTATAGAAATAAATAAAATTCAAATGTGTAGTTGCTGGATGCATATAACCTACTGACATATAATATACCTACAATTATATTACAAAAACTTAGAACAATGATACACTTAAAATCTTTCATTGATGGTATATATATTATATACTAATATAGGTAAAATAAGCTTAAGAGTTTTTTGTTTAATAATAATAAATCTTTATTTCAGACCACAGAATCCAATTTGTTAGTAACAATGTTCTTACAAACTAATGTTAAAATTCTAAAAACTAATGTTTAAACGCTGATCTCTGAAACCTACCAGTCATTATATATATTTACATTTACAATCATAGTAAGAAATATTCCTATATTCCTATTTCTACTAACTCCTACTAAACATCGCGTTACTTGTATTGGGTCAAAAGCAAAATGACTATATACTCGCAAAAAACATTTAATTGAAATATTTAAGTTTTTAGTCTTGCATATTTATTTATTTATTTATTTATTCACCGCTTACCACTAACATTACAGGTACTAACCCAATTCGTTAGTGAGGCACTTTAATTATATAACAGAAAAACATAAAAAGAAATAGCAATGTAAAGATAAAATTAAATTAAAACTATGAACATTTACAAAAAACATAATAAAAATAAAAATAAAATTAAACAACAAAACACAATTACAATTGGTAAACAATACAGGTATTAATACTCTATTCTATCTTATAACATAGTATATACAACAGCATCCTTGCGAGTTCACAAAATTGACACGAAAAAATATCAATAGAATTCTGGATCTCGTTAATAGTGCAAATTGCTCGCGTGAGAGGCGTTTTCGCCAGGAGGTTGGTCCTGGCTCAATATCATGTAATTCCTTGATTTACCATCACTAGACTAGTCGAAAGATATATAACATTCTCATAGTATCACAAGGACACTATGTTTGGCAGATACCCAAACTTACAACTGAAGGCTAAAAGCAAATAGTATTATACTATTATCAAGGTAAAACATTTAAATTACTTACATCATCTACCTGCCCTGTGTCCTCACTGTTAAAATAATTTTAATTCAAATATAAAGTCAATGTAAAAGCTTGACAAAGCTTTTTGTTTTGTATTTGGTATGTGTGCTTGCTACATACATGACAATATGTTATTGGCATCGTACTAGAATTGAAATTTATTCAAGAGTTACCCCAAGTACCCAATTATTTGGGATTCAATGTAGTTTATTCCTCATCTCAACTTCTCATCAAAAACCAAAGCGTGATAATTTGGTTTCTTAAATGTACTCATTTTAATATAACAGTTTAAATTCTTCTTCAATTGCACAAGAACATGATTAATTTACGCATGGCCCTAGACAAGCATGAAGCGAGCAGTTTAATAAGCCTGTTATAGTTATAAATAATTAATTAATTACAAAGTATGAGTTTACGAATTTTATTTGAAATGGTCATCTGTTTTTAAGGACACCAATTATTATTGTCTTGTTCTCATGAATATATTATTAAGTTGTCTTATAGATTGTTACTATTCTTGTTGACTTTCCAACACCTACCGAACTAAATAAACTATTTTCAAGACTTTCTTTTAATTAAGCTTATCTTAACAGCTAGATCGAGGAATAAATAAACCACTATAATAGTCACTAACTCGCAAGTGAACAAGCTTGGTGCTCAAATACTCCTTCCTTCTTCCCCCCGTCCCTAGTCATAGCTGGCCCGACTAGGGACGGGGGCTACCAAACCCTGCGCTCAGGATAACGGCAAAGATCTCGAATAAAAAAAAAACATTCTTTCTACAAGCGTGAATGATAATATAACCATTTTTAATATAACCAAACAAGACGGTATTACTCATTACTTAAACCGCGACTTTTAAAATTCATAACTTTAATAAGGCACATTGATTTATATTTCCAAAATTTTAAAGTTGTATGCCAAACATAGAATTATACCCCGCATCTTTGAACTAAGTTGAACTAAACTTTGTTATGTGATAACATCGATACATCATTATGTTCAAATTCCAAGTTCCTGAAAGTTAAAAGCACGGTTAAAAGATGGCAAACTTGCGAAGTTTATTGAGAACGTTTATCCTAAATTTATTAAACGTAGTTTAAAAACTCATTATTTTATTAATACACAATGAAATCTAATATAAGAACAAACTCTAACTATACTAAAATTTAAACTTACATAAATAAAAACTAAACGGCGTCAAAGAACTCATCGTCATCCTTGTCAATGGCGGGGAACGTGCCCAGAAGGCTGGCAGCATTGCCACGTTGAATGGCTATGCCGATTCTCTGTGCAAGGAACAAACCAGCCCTCTGATCACGAGTAGATGCTACCAAACGTTTGGAAAGTTCTTTGAAAAGATTTCGTGCGCTCGGACCCCATGACCCGAGCGTTTAAAACTCATTATTAAGTCTCTATATAAAGCAATTAGTTATTATTTTTTGTAGTTATTTATTCACAACAGAGGATTAAAATGTTTTGCTATAGTTTCTTCATTACTGGTGTAATAATTAATACTGATCAAAAATGCTTGTGCGAATATAATTGGAGACAGTTATTATTAAAGATTTATAATACAAGTAAATCTGATCAATTACGGACACTATATCTACCGCCTACTTACTTATATTTAAACCTACATATGCAATATTTCTTATTTTATATAACATGAAATCCAAGCAATACCACGATACTTAAAAACATATTTATACTAGCTGTGCCTGCGGTTTCAACCACAAATACCTAGGTCCCCTTCCCGGTGCCTTTATGTAAGGCCCGTGACTACTTTTTTTTCCGCGCAATTTTCCAGTTTTTTTCTATCATAAGAAGCTTCTCCTGATAATAACTAACACAACAAAAAAATATTAGCGAAATCGGTCCAGGCGTTATTGAGTTATGCGCTTACCAACACATTTAGCAATTAAATATACTAAGATTTTTTTTTTGTATGTTCAATTTTTTTGTGTAAAGTCTATAACATAATTATTTACTTAGATATCTAGTTAGCAAAAATATGTCTGTAGGTCAGACAGAATAGATATCCGTAATTAAAGGATTGCTCACACAATGAGTTAATAAGGCGTCTTGTTTTCTTTATGAAGTCCGTTTTAATAAACACAAAAGTAAGGAAAATACCTTGGATAAAGTAAACCTTTTTGGTAATATTTAAATATTGACCTTATTATATTATAATGCGAATAGCTATAAAAGATAAACTTTATTAAATCATAACTTAAAAATCTTTGTAAATTTTCTGTTTGTTATACTTTTTTTGTTATTACATGTAAAATAAATAATTTAATTACGGTATTTAAAATATAATGCACTCATTGATTCGGACTTTTATTGTCGTATTAAACAAAAAATATGAGAGGATATATTTAATAAAAAAAAATACTATTTTAATTTAATAATATATTATACGTATGCAAATTTCACTTAGTTTAAATATCTTATACGTGACTCCATGCATGATACGACAGTGTTTTATGACTAAAACTCTTCTAGTTTTGATAAACATCGGAGACTGCAATAAAACCTAAATTTAGACGTCTTAGAGACTTTATTAAATTATTTGAATGCACAAAAGTAGGAATTATTTCTGATATAATAAAAGATTAAATAACTCGTGTCTGTCTGATGATTTTAGTGCAAAAATACAGAACCTACTTTGACAAAATTTTATAAATTAAGTACATTTTATTTTAAGGGAAGATAGGCTTTTTTCACTGCAACCAACTACATCCATACAAAAAAAAGACATGTGCTAAAGTAAGAAACATTATTAAATAAATATGTACAAATATTAATCGATAGTGATATCATATTTAATACTATCAAGTATTACCTGTATTTGCTTCCTTTTTTCCTAACAAAACGAACCAACAATTGTTGCTACTTAATACTAATATACAACTTAATTATCCGGTATGTATCGCTACCTTAATAATTCTTAATCCTCACGAGAGCAGTTGTTACTCGAGCCGCCGTAAGAAAACATTCTTATGTTCTGTTTCTCTGCCTTTATTACAACTGATACAGTAATCTGGACCGAATAACATAATGTAATGTGAAACTTACATGCAAACAAGACTTATTTTGTTTTGGAGATTAAATTAAAGCTTTTTGGAAATCCGCAAATGAGCAAGCGTGGTGATCAATGCTCGAGCCTTCTTGATATGGGAAGAGGCCTGTGCCCAGCAGTGGCACTTTTATAAGCTGGATTATTATTATTTAAATAAAAGCTTGGAATAAATACGTATCGAATGGAAGATGCGATCTTAGAGTAGAAATCCTCATCTCGGAGGTGGGCGCTAAAAGCTGCGACACAGTTTTTTGTAACTGATGTGGCTGTTAACGAATAATTAATGTTACTTACTGGTTTATGTTCCAATAACTGATTTGATTTTTTATTTGATTTTGATATAAGCAAGCATAGAGTGTGCTAATCGGAAGCGGTGTATAAACATTTTTGTTTGCTGAAAATATTGTTTGCTGTATTACCATAAACCTACCTTGATCTTGAAATCGACGTTGGTTCATAAAAGTTCTCTCAGTTCATACTCCGTTATACGCAAAATCGGTACAACGTATAATGTAATTATTTTTTCTTAAGGGTGCAATAATAAAGTAACAATGTTTAAAGCCAGTCTTTGAGTTCCTGCACCAAAATGGGTAGCTTTAACTTTACGGCTGACCTTAATTCAGCAAATTGTTTGAAATGACAGATCTAATCATGAACTGACCCGCAGTAATGATGTGTAATTAACTACGATTGATTGCGTTTACACGCCTACTGTCTGCAAAAACAAATGCTCTGATCAAAATGTTTGTGATTTCAGACACTTTCTGCAATGTATTTTGCCATTTCGAGTAACTGACTTTAGGTTTGATGACTTAACTTTTTTCAAATAATTATACTTCCAGAAGATCAGAGGCATTCACTCATTTATTTTGAAAGTTTCATGAAGTCTGAAGAAGGTTTTAACAGCGTTCCTTAAAATAACATTAACTCATGCTTACATAATTAGTATAGAAAATATATAAAATGTTTTTAACATCCAGAATGTCGAAGTTCACGAGAATAATTTTGACAAATGACGACATAAACAGACGAAAATCAATAGATACTTCCATATCTTTGATATTTAATCAATTAAAAAAATAATCATATTTATATTCAGCTTTTAAATTTACTATCCCTTCGCCAAAGGTTTTGAATGACAGATAAAAGATGACCCACAGCTATTTAAAATAAGTTATTTCCTTACTTAACTTAAAAATTAAACCAAAGACAAAAATGTTCTTGTCACCTGTCATTTACCGGTTTTAAGTGATCTCGAGGAAAGTGATATTAAATAAACATTTGTTTGACGGATTCACCAACACCAAAAAAAACAATTTTGCAAAACAAGGTTGTGTACACAAGCCCTTACGCACTTGCGGTTGACCGCGGGGGCAGCTAGCCGCGCGGTTAGCCGCATTTCCAGTTTCTATATGCAACCGCTTGTGATTGTACGCACTTAACCGCCAAGCGGTTGCATATAAAAACTGAACCGCGCGGTTAGCCGCCCCCGCGGTTAACCGCAAGTGCGTAAGAGGGCTAATTGTTTACACTAGATTTTGTGTTAACTTTTTTAAAGTAGTTGAAGTGTGTGAGAAAAAAGCCTAATGTATTTTATCCTTACTAACATTATAAATGCGAAAGTTTGTTTGGATGTATGGATGTTTGTTACTCTTTCACGCAAAAACTTGTAAATCGATTTTAATGAAACTTTAAAATTATGTAGCATATACATTGACATAACACATAGGCTGTTATTAAAAAAGCTAGTATGCGAATTGTCTTTCACGTGGGTAAAACCGCGAGGCACAGCTAGTCTACACATCATTAAAATTATATTCTTATTTTAAACAGATTTTATGGCTTAAAAGATTTTTAATGGAAATATAAAGTACCATTCTCAGGCCATGTTATCTCAGGATTATAATCAAAAAAAGGAAACATAATCTTCTTTTCCAAAATGGCACATTAATATGGGAGAGCTTAAAACAACTTATGTCATTAATACAGGTATAATACGGTCCTTTTACAAGATATTTAAAACTCAAAGGGTGGATCGGATTTCAAAAAATCTTAATTATGTAATATTGAAATTTTAAATAAAAACGGTAAATACACAAATTATATTCCGACTCCAAAGGCCCACTCTCTTCAAAAACAAAATAAAGTGAAATAGACAGATTGATGTCTCTAGTTTATAATAGTATGGGTCGCATTACTGTGGGTATAGTCTGAAGTTACGCAAGAGAAGAGTGTCTGGAAGAATAAGGTTAAGGCCTTTGCCAAGCATTGTGTCATTGTTCTTTGATTTACTAATGTTTAATAACGCAATAAAAAAAAGTACAATAAATTAAAAGTGGGGTACAACTTAACTGTTAAATCTAGTTTTTTTATGTACGGACGTTTTCACACAGCGGCTCATATTACGCCCAATAACCTTTAAGTTATTTTTCTAAGCCTTTTGCTCAGCATGTGAAAAATCTGCTTTTACTGTGATTTTGGGCTAAAGTTATTGGGGTTCGTTTTTGACAATAAGTGGTAATAGAATTGTTTAGATGACATGTTTATAATGTATTAAGAATTATGGATATAAAAAAAATCGAGAAAGCTGTGTTTTATATTATTATTAATAAAAAAAGTCATGTTTGATGGTCAGTGAATTATCTGAGGATGACATTGTCAATTGACAAATTGGTATTGATGGTATTTTTTTGGTTCTTTATAGAGTTTGGATAAAGATCATGGAAAAAGACGATTGCAGGTTTGGTAAATATGGGCAAAAGTTTACATGCTTTTGTGTTTGAGATTTCGAAAACATACTAATATAGATACAAAATAGTGTAGTATAAAACACAAGAGGTTTTTGGAAAATTAAACATGAGTACTACATAGAATAAAATTGAATAGTTTGTTTATGTAACCTAGCGATCTTTGCAATTAATAGAATTGTAGAGTTTTTCAAGTTATAAACCGGTAATGGGTAAAATCACGTGGCGCAGCTAGTACAATATCCCTACATTGTCTATTGTCTATAAATAACCCATTGACCAATGACGCCACTCTATAATTAGATTCCTATGAAAGTTTCCGAAAACTTTTGATAGATGGCTGAATAATAATATTACGAAAAGGGCAGTACTCGATACACGAGGATAATATCTTTAAACATAGAAATACATAGAGAAAACTTTAAACAAACACTATCTTTTAAATCAGCTAAACTCAGTTTTAATAAACATAACATATCATCACGTCTGTATCCCCGAAGGGGTAGGCAGAGGTGTACCAATGTACACCCACAGTTCGCCGGTATGTTTAGGTCCCATGTAATAGGGGGCGAGCCTATTGCCACTAACCGGGCACAAATCCAAACTCCAGTTTTAATAAAAGCAAATTAAAAAGGCGATAGCATTGCGTCACTTCGTTGAAGAGCTTCTATAGTTGCCTTCTGGCTCCTCAGACCAGCTCGAAAGTACCATAATACTGTATTTTTACCAAACTTACATTAGTATGCAAAATTTTAGCTCAATCAGAAACCAAGAAGTCGTTTTAATTCAGTTTCCAATAAGATCTAAACAAACATACAATATAGATAAAGAAAAGCGTGGAAGAAAAATAAATGTTACCCGCTATGAACGATTAAAATCCAAAATGATTACAACTACATTAAATTTACGAGTAAGAAAAAAGGCGAAATAGCAGTTTTTATGCTACACGATTTTGAACCCAAAACCTTCCCTAAAGCTATACTTACATAAATCCGTTTTAAATTACTCGTGTGTCCATCCTTTCCTGAATATGTAATTTTCTTAATCCGGTATGTCCACATGTGAGAGACGTCTTACTTTTTTTCCTGAATGTCCTTTTTTGAAACAGCTTAATACTTAAAGGCAACGTTTGTGGAAGAGAGCTGAAATTAATGAGAATATTTTCAGATTACATCACCTTTAAGGTGGTTTACATCATATCTAGAAAAACGTTCCCAATTCGTAGCAGTTAATGGCTATTTGTCAAAAGAATTTCACGCGCGCTCTGGAGTTCCACAAGGCTCACATCTCGGACCGGTGTTATTTCTATTGTTTGTGAATGACATTGTTAGCAAGATCACACATAGTCAATGCCTACTTTTTGCAGACGATTTAAAAATCTACCGAACAATTTCAACAAACGAAGACACTATACTTTTACAAAAGGACCTACATGTAATAGAAATCTGGTGCAAAGAAAATAACATGAACCTGAATCCAAAAAAATGCTTCCATATTCGTTTTACAAAAAAAAGGCTTCTTCTCCGGTCAATTACATGTTATGCAATACAAAGTTAGAAAAAGTAAAAGAAATTCGTGATCTTGGTGTAACGGTCGATGATGTGCTAAGCTTTATACCACATGTGAATAATGTTGTCAAAAAGGCTGCCCAAATGTTGGGATTTGTTAAGCGCAATGCGCGGGGCTTTCAACTACCTAAGACTAGAACAATATTATTCAACGCTTTAGTACGGAGTCAACTTGAATATGCAAGCGTAGTTTGGAATCCCATATATGCTGTCCATTCGCAAAAAATTGAAAGCATACAAAGAGCATTTACCAGATATCTAGCCTATTTTTCCCCAGATATCAGTTACCGATGTCCTTACGTGGAACGTCTGCACCATTTCAATATGAAATCTCTTCGAGACCGTCGTCAATCAAGTGATCTCATATTTTTATTTAAGATTGTAAACGGTATCATACAGTGCAGTGCCCTGGTTGAAAAAATAATGTATTCGGTTCCATCAAGGATTCCCAGGCATCCAATAAGTCACACATTTCATATTCCGCGTCGCAATACTAACCTGGGCCTCAACGCTCCACTGCTTCGAATATGTAGGACGTACAACACCCTGGGAGGTAAATCGCGAAACATCGATATCCACGCTGATTCTTTAAATAAATATATTGAAAAAATAACAGATGATGGGTAACATACGCAATAGGTAAAATCAAGCATCTTATTCAGTTGTGTGGTTTATAGTAAAATTTGATTGTTAAATTAGGTAGTAGCTACACTGTTTCCTATGTTAATGTTATTTAATATTGATTGATTGCCACGTTTTAATTTAGTCGTTGTCGATAATTTTGTTTATATTTTTTTCTTTTCCTTAATATTTTATAGACGTTTATTTTTGTTTTGTTTTATTAGAGAGATAGTTGTTTAGTTTTAGTTTTGTTTTTTTTTTTTTGTTACCTCTAGATTTTATCTTTTGTACGAACAATTTTTTTTTAACTCAAATTATATATAACACAACCTTAGTACACTTATGTTGTAAATGCTGTGTGTACCTATAATAGGCATGCATATAAGAAATGCTGTCATTACTGTTTTAATTTTGTACACAATATATGTTATGCTGTTGGTATACCTAATAAATAAATAAATAAATAAATAAATTACATCCGTATTATTTTGAAAATGATCTGTTCCCATTTCTTTGTTTTATATTTTTGTTGTTTATTTCTAAATACACACAATTGAATCACTACATAGTATAAAACAAAGTCGCTTCCCGCTGTCTGTCCCTATGTATGCTTAGATCTTTTAAACCACGCAACGGATTTTGATGCGGTTTTTTTTAATAGATAGAGTGATTCAAGGGGGAGGTTTATATGTATAATACATGCATAATATAGTAGAGGAATACGGATAATCTTAGAGATTTCTAATGTAAGGTCGTAAATGAACCCATTTTTTGCGCTTTCTTTGCAAAAGCTGGCTGAACCCTATGAGATAGATCAAAATAATGTACTACAGTATTGTGCACCTTAAAAAGATCTACAAAAAAGTCCGCGATGGCATACGTCTATCTCTTGAGGATAACCCACAATAACCATTTTTATCGTTTGTTTATTACTTATTTACGCAAAAGCGATTTTAAGCAATACAATATTAATCCTTATCCAATTAAGTACCTTTAATAAATTGTGCATGCAATATAGGTCAATATTGCATATATTACTTTACAGCATGTAATTTAAATGAATATTTTCGAAGATATTACAAATTTAAAATGTAGGGACATAGCGTTTGCGGCGATACCGGCCGGAGGGCCGCGCGGGGGCCGGGGGTCGTGGCTATACCAAATAGTGCGTCCAAGGCTGTGCTTCGCCCTACAGAACTTTATGATTGTGTAGTTATATTTGGTATCAGCGTTACACCCGAGCAAAGCCGGGGCGGGCTGCTAGTCTAATATAAGAACAAACTCTAACTATACTAAAATTAAAACTTACATAAATAAAAACTAACAGGAAAGTTCTTGAAAAAGATTGTTTTATATTAATTTTATCTTTGTTTTACGTTATTTAACAGATGTAGTTTAATCCTTTTGAATTAAACTACAAATCAAAGTTTAAGCTACATCTGTTTAACGATAAAATTTAAATCAAATCAATATATTTGTGTCTATATTTTAGAAACTCAAATTCATGGTTAAAGCAAGGCAGTTGTTTCTGAAACCTTTTGTTTTGTTAATGCTCATGTGTTTCATAAAAACTACGGTTCGATGTTTCCACTAAGTTACTTTAGTTAAGTTATTTTAGTGCAAAACGTTTACGTTAACTGGTATTTTATATAGTTATAGTGTACGTTACTATTTACATTATAATAACGTAAAAAAACATCTCGAACGTGTTTATTCAAATCACGTACTTGTACTAACTCGTGTTTATATAATAATTTACTACATTGCAAACAATTTTATTAATTATGATAAATGTACGCTTCGTCTTAATTATTAAATAATATACTTACAAGAAATTGTATTAACACACAATTATTGTTGGATTTGTTCTGAGGCGAGGTCTTAGAAGGCCTTTTTTTTTCAATAAAACCGATTATATATAACATAACATACCATCACGCCTGTATCCCCGAAGGGTTACGCAGAGGTGTACCAATGTACACCCACAGTTCGCCGATATGTTTAGGTCCCATGTAATAGGAGGCGAGCCTGTTGCCGCTAACCGAGCACAAATCCAAACTCCGACCTGAAAACTGAAAACCGATTATATTTGCAGTAAAATATTATTATAAACTTAAAAAAATACTCAAAAACATTTATACACATAATATAATAATAATAATCCAGCCTATAAACGTCCCACTGCTGGGCACATTCCATAAAAAAATGATAACTTTATAGACATATAAAGGAAATGGTATTGTCAATGCTATTCCGTACTTAGTATTGAGAATCTAGTAAACAACCTAGGTTTAGAATTTAGGTCACACAATAAGTCAGATTTGATGGTGGCTTCCGCACAAATATTTATGTTCAAACATCTATGTTTTATACTCGCTATGAAATATTATCAAGTGCTTTATGTCTTCCTAAGGATGTGCCATAAAATTCGGTTTTCGCTTGAATTGTTGTGTAAACAACATTGATGTGTTATACTATACGCATATAGAAAAGTACCAAAACATAACATAACATACCATCACGCCTGTATCCCCGAAGTGTTAGGCAGAGGTGTAAGTACACCCACAGTTCGCCGATATTACAAATATTCACCTATAATTATAGGCGCGGAGCTTCGTATTCACCTATTATAGTCGCGGAGCTTACAATCTCAGTTCCGTCGTGACGTCACTGCAGGCGAAGACGTTGCATTTATATTGTATATTATGAGGCCACGGTCTCCGGTTCAAGATTAAACAATAACTGCATCCGATATGCTCTGGAGCCTATGGCCTATTGTTTTTAAATAATAGAGAAGGTGATAGTATAATATTTTATGTGAAATTCATTCTTAATTGATTTTGTTTGATTTAATGCGCATTTTAAAGTTCAATGACGAATGACTCGACTTACTAACGAAAAAACTGGATAAAACCTAATTACAAATAATTTCGGAATATTTATGAGGACACTAATTATTAAATAATCACTTTATAAAGACAAGGATTTTTATATTAAATTGCAAAACTAGTATAGAGTTAAAATGTAAAGAATATAAAATGTAATTCAATAACTAATTTACGCAATGCAGGTATAAAATCATAATAAAATTATTTTGTTCCTCGTGTTTGCCTTGCTCATACTATTTGATTTAGTTTATAATACAAGAATTAATATGCCATAAAGCTTGTACTTTACACAGGGGTGAATAGAAAGAAGTTTTCGTTGATAAATAATTTACTAGTTTTAATTAAACAAGTATTTTAATTTCTATTCTAGTAAGTTTCTATTAAGTAATCTTTTATTTTAGAGCTTGTGTGTGTTTAAGAAAAACTGTGTAATAAAAAACCGTAGTAAATGCAACATATGACAAAAATTAAATTTGCATTCCGATTGTTATAAATGTCTTTTAATATAGAAATATCCTACCAACGCCTACCATACGTAATTTTTAGATCGATATCCATTAAAACTTAATCGCCAATCGCATCCTTATCAATAAATATATTCGTACCAACCGCTACACGAGAAACCTCGTGGGTATATTACGATACGTTTTATTTAATCACAATATGCCTCCAGCGACGTCTAATAAACGATTCAAAGGAAAATCGCGATATATTTACGGTTGAAAAAAATTATGTCAAGTGCAAGTATAACAGGAAGAGTTCCGTAATATCGTACTTGGAATAATGTAAATAATCTCACATTTTTATACCAGGGTGATGTCGTTCAAAGGTGAATAACTTATACCTAACTAAATATGGATATATTATTATTCTTCTCCTTCTTCTCGAATCAAAGATCCAACTCAAATTCTGTCTGACCAAAAAGATGCAACCTGGATGGCTCGCTCACTGGCCTCCATCACGTCCTGGAGAGTGCAGGTGGTGGTGCAGAACGGGCAGGACAAATTAAAAATACATTTATATTCAATAAAAAAACACTGCGTTTCAGCTGGACGAATTAATGTTACCAAAATTAAATTGCCTTAAAAGACTCTCTATTTTAAAATATTTTGGCGGCTATTTTGAAATCTGCCTTCCCTTTTTTATTATCTGTTAAAAACGGAAAATAATACACAGTTATAAGTTAGAAATACAGCACAGTGATTGAAAAACGAACAGACAAACTAGCTTGTAAATAGGGTCAGACTATCAACCTTATGATAGAAATTAAAAAGCAACTTATTATAAAGTCGCTTGTTACTTTCTGTCTCTTTCGCTTTCACGAGCAAAGTAGAGACAAATATATACCAAATATTCAATGGCAAAGTAGCGTTTGTTGTCAGCGGTTACGGAACCCTAAAAAAGGCAGTTTGACGATTTAAAAGGTACGTTTTCCCTTGGAATGTGTAAGGTAGAATATCAAATGCGGGAATGTCTTTAAGGATTCTAGTTTTGTTGGATTGATGTTTATGGGTTTTTGAGGATCAAATTTAATTCCGAAGAGCCCTTGTACATGAATAGATAAAAGCGGTTGAATATGAAACTTCGGAATCAGAGTCGTTTATTTCTTGAAAAAACTTTGGTATACTAAATAAAGGTTAAAAATACAGATCTTACCAGTGTGCAGATCGCTCATGCTTCCGGGTTTCAAGATTCATATAATTTTAGTTTTTGTCCATAAGAAGAAGAAAGACACAAGAACATTTTATTTAACAATCAAATTCGACATCTTGCATCTAAATACGAATGATTTTAGAATCAATGTTAATATATTGAACAGAACCTGCGCAACATTTTCTTAAAAGCTCAACTTAAAGATATTCATAAATGTTTGTAACGCATTACTCTGATTATTTCCTCCCGTGTCAACCAAAGACTTAAATCTTACACACTTTCCCCACACAATCGCATTAGGAAAATGTCCCTTATCCTACACCCAACGATGACTTGAATTCTTCTAATTTATAAGGGTCACTATTTTTAGATGATTATTAACTTAATCCACGTGAAAACACGATTAAGTGAACGAAAAGACGAAAATACAAGGAAAATGTCAAGTACCTGAGCACTTAGAGAGATATTTTCAGTTTATAGCGATATTAACGTTAATAAAAGAATAAAAATTTAATTAAGTGTGATTACTTTATCTGAGTTCAATACAGAAGTATGTACTTTAGAATAAAAAATATATTTTATCATAGGTATAATATATTTCTGTTAAGGACTAATAAGTATTACTATTAAACATACGAATTCTATTTTATATCCCACTGGAATATATACTTAGTAGTATGAAATATGTACTTAGTGTTATTTTTTTGACTTCTCACACATGTTTTTCTGATCCCAAGCTAAGCAGAGCTTGTGTTATGGTAACCAGACAACTGATTAACATACTTATATATTTCTAAACACATAAATATTATAAATAAATTACACCCAGACCAGAACAAATGATCGTGCTCATCACACAAACATTTGTCCTGAGTGGGAATCGAACCCGCGACCTCCGGTATAGCAGTCAGGGTCACTAACCACTAGACCAACAGGCCCCGTCAAAAAAATGAGCATGTATGTTAACTTATGGTATATTTCATTATTTTATGCACAATATATAACAATGCAATATTATTGTATTTCATCGAGTTATGCCGATAACCTGTTGGCTGTTAGAGAACTCCTCTGGCATTCAGTCCGTCATTATATTTTTTTTTCGTTTATTTAGTTTAAATTAATTAATACAGTATCAGCTAATAACATGGGTTTTTCTATGAAATTCTCAGTAGCAGGTCAGAGTTTGGATTTGTGCCCGGTAAGTGGCAATAGGCTCGCCCCCTATCACATGGGACCTAAAAATATCGGCGAACTGTGGGTGTACATTGGTACACCTCTGCCTAACCCATCGGGGATACAGGCGTGATGATATGTTTATCTAATAACACTTCTTTAAAATTCTCCAATTAAACAATTGTGAACTGGACTTATGCAATAGGTTACACATTCAAACTTATGTGTGTGCCAACTTTTAAATCGAAACAGAGCTGTTGAAAGCCAAGTTGAAATAAATATGTTAATCTTAACACTGAAAACATAAAATCTAAATAATCTAACTTAGATTGTGTCGATCTGGACTAGTGCCACGCATAGAAGAATTCAATTCTTTTAATCCAATGTTTCATATTGTAGAACTGCAATGGGGTTGCTACTTGTTCAGCATTCTGCACTCTAAAGTGGCTTAAATATAAAAAAGCGCTGACCGCAACATAGTTGGGAAAAGGATACTCCGATGATGATATACTGTATACAATAGCTGTCTCTTTCTCTGTTATATTATAATATGATATTGACTTCCTTTTCAATCATTGACATAAATATTGTTTAGCTCTTGGACAGTAAGATTAGGCAGCGTATAATTGCAATAACTGACGTCGACACGGCCGGAGTCACGGTCAACAGCTAGTACAAAAAAACAAAAACGAATTTTCTCTTTCTACCTTTTTCAATGGGCTGCCCCTAAATAATTGTTAACAGGGCAGGGATGATGATGACATTTTCAATATAATATATATTTTCTTCTATAGTGTAACTAAGCTTATAAAGTCGCACGGTAAATTGTAAAAAAATAGTTCTTGGTACATTATTTTAAATACTAAAAAGTGGAGTCTACGATTAATAAATTAAACCCGAATTGTACTCACAGAAATGAATGTCCCATTACAATTTAAGGCCGCGTAAAATAACTATAAAATGTTCTTGAAAGATGTTTCGTAGCCAAAGTATCTCAGTCATACAAATTAAGATTTATTTGACTTTAATACTGTTTAATGCGACCTTTAAGTTTGTGTGTAGTCGAGTGTAACATTCTTGCTTGTATCTGTTTATGTTGTAAATCTAAGATTTACTTCTGTAGCCCAAAGGATGATGTTATAGGAAAATTTTGGTACAAATCCTTACGAATATTATAAATGTGAAAGTTTATGAGAATGGATGTGTGGATGATGTTGTTACTCTTTCACGCAAAAACTACTGAATGGATTTTAATGAAACTTTACGATAATGTAGCTTATGCATCGGAATAACACATAGGCTATAATTTATAAAGATTGTGAATGAATTGTCATTCACACAGCTAGTAATGAATAAAGAATGAAAAAGGCGTTTTGTGATTTAAAATTCCAATCTTAGTAGCAAGGTATTAAATACTCATTTATTATATAAAAGAGAAGAAATATTAACCCTGATATGGGAATAAATAGTAAAATATATAACTGAAAGTCGATGAGCATTCATCTACAATAAAATGTAGGGTAGGAAGCTGAGTAATAGTAATATCTGAGCCGTCTTACTCAACATTGCTAGGGTATCTTATTCATCCACTTTTATGCGCTATTCTGAGTTAAGTAGGACTATAACTCAATCATCTATTAAATGTATAGAAAATAGACCATCAATATTTTTTTAATTAAGTAGCCCCACGTTGGGCGCCATGTTATACTGGCTTGTGAGATTACCACAAAACACTAAATGAAGTATCTTTTTATAATAATAATAAATCATATATTATCAGGCTACTTAGGCCAATAGATATCTTATAGACTGGCATACATATTTTATACAAAAGTTCTTAGTATATAATAAAACATAGCTTAAAATTAAATTATATCTACATTTATTTGTATAGCTTAATATTTTAATCATCATCGGCTGATGATGGGCAGGCTGCCCTGTTCCCAATTACTTGGGGTCGGCGGAATGCGCATTCACGTTAGACATATCGCTAGTTTCCCCTTGAGCCAAGCGGTAGCGCTTTTTAGTCTGTATCTAGTACAATCGTCTACTGATTTATGTTATTTTTCGTACTTTTTCGTACTACTCGTTACCTCAGCATACACTAAGTACCAGTTTATACAATATCTATATAAAAAAAATGACTAATCTATAAAAATAAAACCTTCCATAGATCTATGTCGGTGACGCCATCCCCGATGGATCTTGCCAAACATCTGTAGGTCAATGTAACAAACATGGCGAGACAGAATAAAAGTACGCTTAATAAGGAAGAATTACATTGTGCAAGTATTTATGCAGTAGGTCAATTTTTAGCACCCAGCGATTAAAGAGAGGTTTGCAATATAAACTTTTAAACTATCTCGCTGCATGTTCACTATTACGATAAAAAGAGGTGTTATAAGTAATGTTTGATGTGTCGATATGTCTGTTTGTCTATAGCATTGTAGCACCTTAGATAGATTGCGACGGACAGAGGTGACGCGGTTTTTGTTTGAAAGCTGACGCCAGAGTTGGTTCTTAGGTGTAATTTGTAAAGGTTCAGGATATTGAAAGTTACTGGAAATTTCCTAAAAAAGATGCATTACTGCATTGAATTTTTTATTAACAGTTGTTATGTGTTTACTTAAATTGGTTGGGATATCGGACTTTCTTAACTAGGTATATAATAGTTTGTAATAATAATCTAATGTTTATAAGTCCCACGAATTTGATAAATATTCATACAGAATTTTGACTGTTATTATTGGTATATCTTAAACTAGATTAAACAATCACTTAAATTCTGGTTTCTGAGTAACTTGTAGATTGTTTTGCCGTGGGATGAGTCAGTAGGTATCATCAAAATATTAATAATAACAATATAATGTAATATTCCGGGACATCTCACACACGGTTATCTGATTCCAAGCTAAGCAGAGCTTGTGTTATGGTAACCAGACCACTGATAAACATACTTATATATTTCTAAATACATACATATTATAGATAAATAACACCCAGACACCGAACAAATGATCGTGCTCATCACACAAACATTTATGCTGGGTGGGAATCGAACCCACGACCTCCGGTATAGCAGTCAGGGTCTCTAACCACTAGACCAACAGGCCCGTCAGTTGACAGTTGTAGTGACAGACAAAAAACATCAGGTTCCCATACATTTTCTACTCTTTTCTTATATCTACGCTTGGTCCCTTCAACAATACTTAGAAGAGTAAAGCAAATATCATTTAATTCCATAGCCAAAACTCACATACTCACTCGAAAATAGCTACCTAATGTAACTTTAAAACTATCGCGCTGCATGTTTACAGTAATATAATTCGACGGGAATAAGCGAAAGACATGCATTGGCCTGGCATTTCCAACTGGTTACACCGGCCCTGGTCGCAAGCAAAGAGCAGTGAATGATTATTACTGTACCCAATTTAACGTCTTACATCCAATAAAAATAATAAATGCGGACAACATCACATACATTGCTCTGAACCCAAAGTAAGTAGCTAAAGCACTTGTGTTATGGAATTTGGAAATCAACGAAGCTACCACAAACACCCAGACCCGTAGCAATGCAGAAAAGTTGGTTTTTACATTGACCCGTCCGGCGAAACCTTGAAACAGATGCGTGCGCCACTTGACCATAAAGGTCGTCCAATAAATTTTTCAAGAATTCTCCGTACTTACTCTTCTGTAATTTTCTTGCCAGTGGCTTGTTGTCCGCGCGCTGGCGCCGACCAGTCTGAAGCGGTAACCTTGCGACAGATCATGAGCATTACCGTCCAAACGAGTTTATAATAATAGCTGAAAAGGAATTATACTTTAAATACATACTTTGAACTTTAATATGTAGTATGTGTTTTGTTATGTCGAGATAGTGCAGATGATTTTAAAAGAGGCTAATTTTACATGGCACCTAAAACATATCGGCAAACTGTGGGTGTACATTGGTACACCTCTGCTTAACCCTTCAGGGATACAAGCATGATGATATGTTATGTTATGCTAATTTTAAATCGATCTGTCAAGTCCAATCTATAACAATTGTATGTATTTTGCCCGCAATACGTAATTATCAACGTGGTTGCATTTGAAACTATAGAGTGAGCCTATCAGAGTTTAAACCGTAAGCACTAGTGTGAACAAGTGTTGTCGTGAATCATGTATGAAGATGGAGCTTGCCGTTTTAAAAAATCTATCTAAAACACTAATACTATCCTAACAATGTCAAAACCATTTTCTTTAAATATAAGTTTCTCGTTGCGCGAAAATTAACTTAAATGAAAAACGAAATGTACTAGGATCAGACTAAAAACTGCTCTCGCTTGGCACAAGGGGAACCTAGCGATAGTAGCAGTCTATGCATATCATACGTCGATGATAATTATGCTATCGACATGTGTCAATTCAGTATCAAACTATCAATAGTGTTGAATTTGTAAGATTTTCAGAGGTGTTCAGTTGTATTTGCATTAAAGTTCATTAACCCTAAAGAGATAATTATGCTTTTGATAATTAAAACTTTAGTGATAATAATAGAACAAATATAATTTCTGGTCTAAGATAGAAATTTTAATACTCTTTACGACGAAAATACTTAATTTCCGTAACTTAATGTTTTAAATTGGACTTCTGAAACTATTATGGCTTCACGAGACTTTCAGTGATTTGTGTTATTATTAAAGTTCCTTTTATCTTGCCCACCTGAATATAATATTATTATGTACCTTAATTCTCGGCTAAGATACACGATTATCTGTGTGGTGGGTGAATGTAGTTCCGTAAAGTTTTAATAAAAAAATAATGAATTACCACAATTATTAGAAATCTTCTGCCAAACAAAGGCATCTCCTATTTGCATGCCCATAAGCTTTATTAATAATAAAAAAATTTACCTACATTAAATTATCAGCAGCACACTTACGCCTGTAAACGTTGGCACAAATGCTAATACTCTATTATAAACCGCCATTTAGCGTAATTAACTTAAACTTAATTATTTGTCGTTGCAGCACAAACGTGTAAAAAATACTAATCTAGTTAAATACCACGCTTCATCGAATGTCAACTGTTTTAAAATCCCTTTTATACCAGTCACAAGAAGCAAAACATTTTCAAATACTTTGTGCAAAACAAAGGAAAATCACATTATTTATTTATGTGTACGTTTAAAGCAAGAGGTGGTTAATTTGTCTGTAACTCGACAGTTTGGGACCACATTCTGCATTTTACCTTACTCATAACTCTGCATGTGAAAATTTATTATTGTGTTGATAATTCTGAGTGAAAGATTAAATTGTTTAATTTGCATAGAGAAATTATGAATTACATTTGTAATTCTTAGAGGGCTTATAATATCTCCCAGTTTATGATTTGATTTTCAAAACTCTTAAAACAATAGTGACGACATTTGTAAGAGAGAACTTCCCACATTGGTAACCTTACCTTTATTTATTATCATAACGTAGTTACTTACAAACTTTGAATATTATAAAAGGATCGCAGAATACTACAGCATATTAAGTCGATTTTGGAATGACAACACTAAATACAACTTAATAAACATAACATAACATATCATCACGCCTGTATCCCCGAAGGGTTAGGTAGAGGTGTACCAATGTGCACCCAAAGTTCGCCGATATGTTTAGGTCCCATGTAATAGGGGGCGAGCCTATTGCCCCTAACCGGGCACAAATCCAAACTCCGACCTGCTACTGAGAATTTCATAGAAAAACCCAATAACACCTTGGTCGACCTGGGAATCGAACCCAAGACCTCTAGCGTAGCAGTCGCACTTAGCGCCACTAGGCCTACAAGGCAGTTCTAAATACAGCTTAATAAACAAAAGACAAGTCTATAAACTTCAGGTTGACTTTGGAAATATTTTCTCCTCCTACAAGGATTATCTTATATTAGTAAAGTTAGGACATGTTACATTATTCCCAAAAGTCCGGTTTCCTAAATAAACATGTCATATTGCCAAACGGTCGGCTTAGAGTATAAATAAGAAACAAAAGAGCGAGTCTACCAGAGTTTGAACCGTAACCACTAGTATGAACTTGTTTTGTTGTGAATTATGTGTGAAGATGGAGTTTGCCGTTTTAATAAATCTATCTAAAACACTAATATTATCCTAAAAATGGCAAACCAACGACATTTTCGTATATAAGTTTCTCGTTGCGCGAAAATTAACTTAAATCAGTAAACGAATGTACTAGATACAGACTAAAAAGTGCTCTCGCTTGGCACAAGGGGAAACTAGCGATAGTAGCAGTCTATGTATATGTGAAGTCTATGGTCCGCGGTCAATGTTTAAGGATTTGTCAGAAATGGTGAAACCATATAGCTTTACACGTGTTTGTCTTTATGTTGTAATTAATTTGTGTAAATTGGACACTTATGTTTAAAGATATGTTGTGAGGCAGTTTGCTGAAGTATATTACGATATTTAAGAGGAGTTAGTTAGTCTGCTCAGTTGTTTGTTAACTGATACAGTCCTTAAAATCGCAGTTTTTGGATTCTTTTACGCGAATATTTGACATTGAAATGAAACTACTTTTTACTCAAATAATCAATCAAAATATGAAGGTAGAACATGCAACTTTACTGTCAAGACGAACGGCATCTCAGTGTGCCCGTGACCTTAATACCGACAAAGTTGTCGAAACTTCAGGACCTGAAATCTAAAATAAACAAAATCCGTAAAAAGTTATTTTCATTTCAATTGTCAATTTTAACCAGATTCATAAGACTAGCTTTATTATTTTTCCAATTACGAATAAGGCTAAAAGGAGATAAATCTAGATCGTTACCATGTAGTATGCCAGTCACCGCTCAATAATAGATTAATTATCATAAAATCCAAAACATACAATAAATTTTCTTCGTGTCTAACACCGATTTACCCTCATTAGTTCTACATTCACAGAACCAGAAATTCATTACAAAATCGTCAGTAATTCTCTCACTGTTAGGCAAAAGCCTCTTTACGTAAAATATTTAGCAATTATTGTGATTGTTCAAATTCCATCGACATTTTTTTTATTAAACGTCTGACACACTTAGCCTGATTGCAAAGATTCATCTACTGGTTGATCTTATTTTTTTTCCCTTCCTTTTCTGTCCCACTGCGGGGCAAAGGCCTCTACCCTCCATCCATTTCACTCTCCTCTTTATCAAAGTACTCCAGTTCGTCTCACCAGCTCCATCTGGGCCTACCACGATGTCTCATGTTATTTAGAGGGACCCATGAACTTAATAAAACATAACATACCATCACGCCTGTAGCCCCGAAGGGTTAGGCAGAGGTGTACTAATGCACACCCACAGTTCGCCAGTATGTTTAGGTCCCATGTAATAGGGGGGAGCCTATTGCCACTAACCGGGCACAAATCCAAACTACGACCTGCTACTGAGAATTTCATAGAAAAACCCAATAACACCTTGGTCGACTTGGGAATCGATCCCAAGACCTCTAGCGTAGCAGTCGCGTTTGGAACCACAAGGCCAACGAGGCAGCTTGGCCAATGAACTTAATTACTTAGTTTTTATTAAAGGTCTGACACACTTAGTCCTAGTGCCGACTTTTACCTACTGGTTGAAACTATGTATTAGAAATTAAGCTGGTCTTTCTTTCCAGTTACCATCTACCAACCATGAGTTGTTCCCGGAGCGTGGCGCTGTTGGCGGCGGTGTGGCTGGTGGTGGGCGCCACAGCCTCCCCGGTCAGGAGGTCACCAGACCTCGAGGCCAGACGCAGGAGTGCTATAGATAGGGGTATGATCAGGTAAGCAGGTTGGTTTGAAATTTTGTGGGAGAAGAATTTTTAAGGCTAGCAACATATCAGCAGTTATTTATAAGTACCAGTTTAGATTCATTTAAATAAAGAATACGGTCATGTTGTTTAGAGAATTGCAGGAATTAAATGAATTGGAATATTTTTCGGGACCTGCAGAAAAAAAGATCTAAAATACGCCTCACGTAAATTCGACCACAATCTCCATCGTCCATGCTAAAGCAAACATTTGCCCTTTACATATACCATTTGATTCTTGTTTAATACAACTAATTACAGCATCTCTACCACAGCTCCACGCAATCCTCGCAAAAACACATACTTTTCGCAATATTTTAAATACTTCTTTGTCCTCACAGGTTTGGTCGATCATACCCCGCGGAACCCTCAGCCGCCGACCTTCGGGAAGCCTTCCAGCGGCCCACACGCCGCGGCGACAGCTTCCTCCGCTTCGGTCGCTCCCAGCCCCTCACCCTCACGGCAGAAGACCTGGTCACACTCCTCAGATCCTACGAAGAAGACTACGAAAGCCCCATGACCAAAAAGTCAGCCAGCTTCGTCCGTTTTGGACGGGACCCCAACTTCATCCGATTAGGAAGGTCTACTGAAGATGAAAAGAGTGCTTTCGAGCAGAACTCTGAGCTGGTTGTGAGTGGATACCCTCAGAGGAAGAACAGGGCAAGAGACCACTTCATCAGGCTCGGAAGGGACAGTGAAGAAGTCAATGAGAATGAGTTTGAGGAAACCGACGAGAGCAGAAGGAAGAGGTCCGCTGAAGCGTGTCACGACTGCCAGTCGTAATCTCATTGTTACGTTTACATTGCCGTTCTTGCCACTGTATGAGATTTTTATTGTAAACTAGACCGGCATTGGATAGCAGTTTTTGAAATACGAACATTTTTGACTTAGTTCGGATTTGGTCGTGGTACTTGAAACTGCTATGTATGCCTTTGTTTTAACCAGTCAATTTGAATACTGTATGTGTGTAATGAAGCAGTTAGTATTGAAATATATCGGTTATCTACGGTTTTACTTTATATTTCTCTTCCCAATATTTTAATCGGGCTAAAGATTTCTAATGAGGCTAAACTATGTGGTGCATTGACGTTTTAAAAAAAGTATAAAAAATAAAAATGTATTTAAATAGGTTTAATATTTTAGTAAAATACAGTTAAACATTTTATTAACAGAGTCTAACTATTAGAAAGATGTATTTCAAAGCAAAATACGCTTATATTTTAACCTTTAAATTACTCTTGTGGGCCCCATTTTATTAAATTTTACTAGCTGTATGTATAAAGATTGAATATTAGTTTTATTCTTCAATTCAAATAAAATATTACTTTACTTTAATTATTCGAAATGTAAATTAAATAAAAATATACATTTAAAGTGTAAGCATCTGAAATAGGCTGGGTATTTAAATTTCGGATACTCACACAATAGAGATAGTTAAATATTACTCAAATATGTATTTATAACGTTAAATCGATGTTAATTAAATAGTAAATATGTATTAAATTGTTGCAGCAATTAATAAAGCATTATTGTGTAATGATGGACATTCATTTAATATTTTATTTAAATAAAATGGAGTTTGTCGAAAAGGTTTTGATCACTTCATAACTATCCTTTTTCCCAAACAAAATTATCAAGTTACGAAAATTTCATTTTTAACATTTATAGGTGAAAATGGTAAAGATATATTTGTCCTATTAAAGGGTCTGGCCGTAGTGTTCCAAAGTGATAGGATATTTGGAAATCTGGTACAAAGGCCTTTTTTTTTTTTTTCTCGGGGTTAAAATCTAATGATTTCGACCCACGTCGAGGGCACGACGTGGGGATATGTCGGACTTGCACCGACCAAAAACACCCCGGTCCCCTTCTCGCCTTTGCTGGAGCCGCGGGATCGCTAAGCATTCTCACCGCAGCTCCGGCAGGCGTCGGTCCTTTAAGGACTCCTTCTAGAGGGGTGGGTGTAAAGTGCCCACCCCTCATTCTTCTGAAAACGGACGCGTGGAACATCGCGTCCGTTCCTCCGGGGCCTGTCAGCTGATCGGGTGACGAGGTGCCCTCCCCGTCACCCGCAGGCCCCACCTCATGGTGGTCTCAGGTCATGAAGTGCCCTGTTGCGGCGCCCTGGACGCCTGCGGCGCGAAGGGAGCACAGCGGTTGCCTCCCTCTGTCGCTCGGCGGCTTCCTTTGCTGCGACTACGAGTTCACAGAAGGTGACCATTGCCCGCCAGGCGCTCTCACTCCGGACCATGGCCAATATCACAGCCGGTAGTGAGGGGTCCTGCCCTCCAATCTCTGCGACCAAGTCGCGTCTTTCACCATCCCACGCTGGGCAGGCCTCTGGTACAAAGGCCTACTTCTGCAAATACTGGTTACAGTCAAATTGTTTTAGTAGGTATTGGTGACTAAATCAGTAGGCTAACATAAAAAAATATTTCCAGAAGTAACAATTTTCGTAAGAAGAAAGGTAAAAAAAAAACTTAAAAGATAAATCTAGAACCTTCTCTTTTTAGAAAGTCGGTAAAAAGGACAAGATACATAAAAATGGATTTCTATAAAATTATTTTCAGCTCTTAATTATACATAGCCCCAAACAAAAATAAAACTAACAATCCACGATTTCTTTAAAGATTTAGTGCTTTACCTACAATATTTTCCTCTATAAAGCATAAAGTTATTTGAAACATTAAACATTTTTCCACTTCACGTCCATTTTCACTGACTAGACGTTCCTGAACAAGTAAATGTAACAAGGGATCTACCACTCCGCAAAAACTTATAGAATCTGTCTACAGAAATACTGGGAAATTGCTAGTATTGAAATATAAAAATTGTGTGAAAATTTATATAACGAAAAGGAATGGCGGGCGGTCATTGTTGCTCAGCTTTCCTTCTGATCAGCTCCCTTTCATCGTGAATGTATTCAAGGAACGCGGCGAAGTCGGTTTCTCTTGTTAGCTTCTCGTGCATTTCCACCCGATGTCCAATCACACTCTGCCAAATTTGACTGCTCGCACGGTGCTGCCAACATCTGATCCCGAATACGCCCAAGGCGGTTAAACCTTGACGCTCCTCTTTACACTCCGACTTATATAAGTGCTGAATTGTATGAAATTCTGATATAAGAATTAGCATAGCTACTAGTCAAACAATTGAAGGAAATCGGGAATCGGAAAAAGGTTTATCGTTAGCGAAATAACCATATAATTATCAAGATTTTTGGTAATTTTTATTTGTACCACTAAAATTCTCTACGTAAATAAAAATATTCGATATTCGTAGGCTTAAAACAGAAGATTATCTGCTACGAAAACGCAGTCGCTACGCTTATGCCGTGCGCGGTGCGTAGAGAAACTTATACGATAACGAGTTGCTTGAATTGACCGAATGACCTGCTTAATTTGGCTAAATTTTACCATAATTGGCATTCTGCTAACTGTCATTACGAGTAATTACGACCATTAATTGGTTATAATACAGGTAGACAGTAGATCAGTAGGACGCCCCCCGGCTAGATGGACCGATGACCTGAAGAAGGCAGCTGGCAGTGACTGGATGCAAAGCACGGGCGATCGTGCGATGTGGCGCTCCTTGGGGCAGGCCTATGGCCAGCAGTGGACAGCAAAAGGCTGATAAAATCACGATCATTAATTGGTCATTACGATTATCTCTTCGAGAGTTTACTAAGATTTTATTGTAGTCTTATCTGAATACGAAAATTAGGCACAATGGAGTACACTGACTGACTACTGACATGCATTTAAAATAGCTGAATCGAGGCCTTGTAGTCTCACTTAAATAAGAGTATTGTGGAATATTATGAAGCAATATTTATAACTTAGTGGAAATGTTATGTATATGGTAAATAAATGTGAGGGTAATTACATGTAATATGTATTAAAATATATATTAAGCATGTTAATTAGTCGTCTGGCTATCAGTACAGGCTCTGCCTATTCGGTATCAGATGGCTTTGTGAATTGTCCCAAGATATTATTTCATACATATTTTAACGAAACTTATAGGCCAAAGCAAGACCCTAAACCGAAGAGCATGTGTGAAGGGAATAATAAAAGTGGATGAATCAAAAGAAGTGTTTAAAGATCGTAAAGATCGCAAGTGGAAAGAAGGGGTCTCTGCCTACCCCTACGGGAAAGAGGCATGATTATATGTTTTTATGAACCTTATGTAAAAAACTAGGTATCCAGTACAGTGCAGTACCATCTTATATTTATTTGAAGTCGGATGAAATAATTAATGAATGTACCAAGCCTTACACGTTTCCAACAAAGCAAGGCATCGTAAAATTAATAAACAAGCGTTCTATGTCACGATGTAAGCGAGCATTATGTCTCACTTAAGGCTTTAATTGGCCGTTATCTTTGTAAATATCGTATTACGTGCAGTTAGCCTGAAAATGCTTGTTGGTACTCGTGCAAAGGTTGGTGGTACTGTTGTTTTGGAGTCCAGATAGATAGGGTTTTGGGAGATTTGAGGCTGGGTGAAGCCAATAGTTTGGTGAGACGAAGAATAACTCAGATATTTTTATACTAAAAATAAGTTATGGTAGAAACTGACAACATTATGTGCTTAGTGTAATTTAGATTTACTTCCTCTTTTGAATTAGGGTAACCTGTAGTTATAGATGTAAGGTGTGTAATAAATAAAAATATAACACTTATTTATTTCTCATTATTTGTATACGTGTTTCATGGGAATGTTTGAACATTTTGAAATACTGATATGTGTACGAGCCGCTAGCCCGTACAGTAGAGTTGTAGCGAAGTGGGTTGTTTCAGCAGACGGGATGTAGACAGGAAATAAAATCACTGTATTGTGTCCGTGCTACCGGAGTGGGTTTATTGTTCACACCAATTTTCCTGATGCCTTCAGCGATGATCTCCTGCCGTTTGAAGAGTTCTTGTCGTTTAGCGTCCATTGTAGTTGTGGGACACTAACTCCTGTTGACTTCAATAGCTTCCGGGTAACTCGCTGTCGATGTCGCCTGTTGTGATCGCAGGATCAGAAGGTATCTCTAATACGATATGTGCGCCTTCTCAATCTGACTGGGGCGACCCGCTTGTGGGAGACCAGTCAGACCGATTCGCTATCGTCAATAGAAATACTTCGTACCTGAGATGGAGTGCAGGACTGTAGTTCCAGTTGCGAGAATCCGGCTCGAAGGACCAAAATGTACGAGCCGCTAGCCCGTACAGTAGAGTTGTAGCGAAGTGGGTTGTTTCAGCAGACGGGATGTAGACAGGAAATAAAATCACTGTATTGTGTCCGTGCTACCGGAGTGGGTTTATTGTTCACACTAAGCATATAAAATATTAACCTAAATAACATCGACTACGCGTGTAAGTAAAATAGCATAATCAACGAAACAATTTAATGCTTAGTAATGTAAAAAGTTAAACAACTAAAATCATGTGGCGATGCTCGTACAGATATGCATGATCAAAACATTACATTCTTCAAGAAGTAATAAGCTTTACCACATTATTTGGACCTCCCGTAGTAATTATGATCAGCTAACGATAATTTTGTATGACTAGACCAATATTTTTTGAGTTGAATATTTTTTCGATAAAAGATCTTGTTGGTTTCTTCGCAGAAGTAGTATTTCAAATTTTAACACGATTTTTTTGTATTGCACCCTATAAAAGTAGGCCTATGTGTTTACTTGTGTAAACTTTCTATGAGAAAGCTTGAAATGCATGAAATAGTCTTTATATCATACACACTTTTTAAAACGAGGGTACACACATTAAGGGAAGGTTTTCTTAATTTATACACATAACATGCCAACGAATACAAAGTTGTTGATGGATTGTTCCTCTTTCTTCATCATTCATGGCAAACATTTTACATGAGTATTTTGGTTACTCAATGTGCTAAATATAAAATGATGAATTTTGTGATAGGTTAGGAACATCAGATATTTTAAGAACATTATACCGTCGGCATTTCAATATTAAAGTGTCTTTATTCACTATTAATTCTGCTAATTCGAACCTATGCCATTTTCATTATAATTGACAACTAAACTTACTATGATACTGCGTTACCCAGTAAAACGGGGTGTGAGGTCAGATAGGCAGTCGCTCGATTAAAAATACAGTATTCAACTGAATCCAGAAAGACTACCTTAGCTCGAGAAAAGCTAAGCAAAAGGCAAAAAAGTTACAATATAAGTTTTAGTTAACATATATGAAATGAAACTTAAAATATTTACAATAATATAAAAACTAAGCCAACACTAAATAGGTAGAAGCTAGGTAGAAGCCAGCCTTTGGGTCACGCGAAGTGTCAACCAGGCGTTTGGAAGAATAAAAACAGAAATAGTAAAGTATAGCTGCAAATAATAGGATATTATAGGCACTAAGACTGGGTGACAAAATTTGATGACGATGTCTGCCCGTGACCATGATACCTGTTTTTTTTTTTTTTTTTTTTTTTTTTTTTTTTTTGGTAGAGATCTTTGCAGTTAGCCTGAGCGCAGGCTTTGACTGCTTCACCGGACTTTTGGCGAGGACCTTAAGGCCTCCAGCCAGAGCAATATGAAAAAACTAACTACGTCAGCAACGTCCACTAAGGGCACCCCCTGCGGGGTTCGGACCTCGACTTAGTGCGTTGCTAACAATCTTAATAGAGCAAAACAGCAAGGGATGGCTGGATCTTAATTTTTATTATTTAGGGACATATTTTTATTGCTAGTTTGGCCGGCTAGGGCCAGCTTGGTCTAGGGACGGGGGGATAACATTTACGTTACTATTATTTATAATACGCGACGGGCCTCTCCGGCGAGGACGTAATATACGGCGGTTGTGTTTTGTATTGCTACTGCTAGCTAAATCGAATGCTTCTTGGAGAAGCGTTGTTTTATCGTCGGGGTAGGAGAGAGTAAGTCTGGGGCGTTTAATCTTAGATATTACGGAAGGTACGTATCGCGCGGCCGCTACGATTAGCGGGTTACGGTGGGTTTCGGAGGAGTCGAAAAAACGGATCGCGGCGCGTTTCATGAACTGCTTGATTGTTGGCAGCTTTAAGTCACAGTGCAGCTGCAAGTTACGGACGTAACCTGGAGCGCCTGTGGCTCTACGCATGAAACGGTTTTGGAGTGTTTGCATTCGTTTGAGTCGATAATCGGGTACGTGAGAGAATACGACGCTGCCGTAAGTCATTATAGGTCTCACACACGCAGTGTAAATTCTCTTCTTACAAGTAAGAGAGAGTTTGCTGCGCTTGTTCAACATACAATGAAGTCGGCCGAGAGCGAAGGCGGCTCGCGCGCGTGCCGCTTTAATATGAGCTATGAAGGTAAGCTTCCGATCAAGGATTACACCCAGGTATTTGGCTTGCTGCTCCCAAGGGATAGGCTTGCCGAAGAGTGTTATAGGAGGAGGGGGAGCTGGAGGCTGCCGTTTCTTGCTAAAGAGCACGGCTGCGCTCTTGGTAGGGTTGACTTCGATTCTCCATTTCGTGAACCACTTCCCGAGGGTCGTGACCGCGGTCTGGAGAGTTCGACCTATCGCTAAGGGGCTGGTGCCTGAATAATAGATGGCCGTATCGTCGGCGTACATAGCTACTTGGGGTTTGCCACCGCGAGGAATGTCGCTAGCGTATAGCGTGAAGAGGAGTGGAGAAAGTACCGAGCCTTGAGGGACTCCGGCACGGATCGGGTGAGGGGAAGAGAGTGTGCCCTCAACGCGATAGCGAAAGGACCGATTCGACAAAAAGTTTCGAATGATAAGCACGAGAGGTAAAGCTTGAAGATCAAGCCATTGTGCCAGACCTTGTCGAAGGCCTTTGCTATATCGAAGAAGAGCACGCCAGTGAGCCTTCCACGCTGAAAACCAGCGCTTATATGCTCGACTATGCGGTGGACTTGTTGGACGCACGAGTGTTGGGTTCTAAAACCGAACTGCTCGTCTGGTATGAGACTCCTGGACTCGGCATAGTCCATAAGACGGGAGTAAATAATTCGCTCGTATAGCTTCCCAAGAACCTTGAGTAAGCTAATGGGGCGATAACTAGTGGGCTCAGACTTCGGTTTACCGGGTTTGTGGATGCCGATGACTATCGCCTCTTTCCACTGCTGAGGGAAGAGATTGTTGCCTAATGCTGCATTGAAGATGCCTGTCAAGAGGATTACTAATGCTGGGGGAAAGAGTTTAATCACCTTATTGGTGACTCCGTCTGAGCCAGGGGCTTTACGTGGATGCAGTTCCTTGATCAGAGAGCGTACCTCGTCTATAGTTACCGGCGCGAGTGGGTGTTCCGGATCCTCAGAAGGAGGGAGCGAGGCCTTACGTTCGACTTCAGCGTCAACACTGGCGAGGTGAGCTTGATCGACCGGAAGGTCGCTAGGCGTACACTGGGCCTCTAAGCTGTCGGCTAGGCATTCCGCTTTCTCGTCGTCTTCGAAGGCAGGGCTCTGATTCGGACGGTTCAGCGGGGGCATAGTCACTTCGGTACAACTACGTAGTTTACGTTGAAGATTCCAAAACGCGTGATGATTGGGCTCTAATTGGTCGAGAAGCTTATCCCAGCGTTCGTCACGCAATATCCTTATGCGCTTCCTAAAGGCGCGCTGTAGAGAGCGCATGCGGACGCGATTAGAGTCGCAGGGATAAGCGTCGTAGGCGCGTATAGCCGCGTTCTTCTCCGTCAGTAGGGCACGGGCGTCGTCCGGAAGGAGCCAGCGAGCGTCTTCTGTCACCGGTACCGACCGTGAACACTCGTTCACCACGGACTGCACGTGCTCAGTGAGGGAGTCGATTGCGCCTATAGCGTCCGTCGCGGATTCTACGTGGTCTGGGATTGAGTCGAGATGCGCAGATTGGACTGACTTAAGACGGGTCCCAAGCTTCGTCCAGTTCGTAACTATCTTGGTGGGGATGGGCTGACCAGCGTCTGGGGGACCTACACGCGGACCGAAAGACATGATCACTGGTCGATGGTCGGAATCTAATTCCTGAATAACTTCAATGGACCGAAGCGCTAAGTTAACGTTATTAAGCAAAGCTATATCTAATATGTCGGGGCGGTGATTTACGTTACCGGGAAAGTGCGTTGGATTCATAGGCGCGATGATGTCAAAGTTTAGCTCGGAGCTAAGAAGGTCTAGGTGTCTACCGCGGATGTTACGAGTGTGGCTATTCCACGCTTCGTGTTTTGCATTCAGGTCTCCCGCCAGAAGGACGGAGTCGCCGAGAGCAAGAAGAGCTTGCAGGTCAGGTCGTAAGTCGACCCCCTGAGGTGACGGAGGGATATAAACTGAGACTAAGAACAAAGGTCTATGACCGGTCATACCTAGCCTACAGACAGAGGCTTCAATGTGCGACAGCGTAGGTGGGTCCATCGGAACGCAGTACAGTGACCTTTTGAAATAAATGAGCGTGCCGCCGCCTGCGGCTCTGGTACGATCGTTACGGACTAGGTTATAATTCGCGATTCGCGGGTTTCTATGAGACGGTTTAAGAAAGGTCTCCTGTACAAGAAAAACGTCGAGTTGGTGGTCGCGGAGAAACGTTGCGATTTCATCGCGTTTATTATTAATACTTTGCGCGTTAAAGAAACCTAATTTAAGGGAACGGGGTTTGAATTTACCGGCGGTTGTAGCCATTAGAACGCGGCGGCTTTGTACGCGGCGAATACGTCGCTGAACTGCTCCCTAATGAAAGGCGCGTGCAGAGGCGAGGGGTTGGCTCTAATCGCCTCAGCCATAAGGCGGATACGATTAAAGTCAAACGACTCGTACACCTCGATATAATTTTTAACCGACGCAGTAATGTCGGCCGAGAACGTCGGGGCCATAAGGGCCGCGGCCGACGGTGATGCGTGCGCGGGTTTCGGTACAGGCGCGGGTTTGAACGCGGCGAGAGGTATGCGTGGGACAGAGGGTCCTTGGAGCGCGGTGATCGATGTTGTCTCCTTCGGAGGAGAGGTGAGGGCCGGGAACGCACGAAGATGCATTTCTCTATTCCAACAAGCCCCGGTTGGGCGTTGTGGACTAAGACGCGGCGGAGCGGTCGCGGGTTTTTGCGCGGGGGCCAGTGCACGAGCGACAGGCCGTTTCGCGACGGTTTTGGGGGCCTTTGGACAGCCTCGGTAGTTTGCTGGGTGGCCCTTTTCGCCGCAGAGAACGCAGCTAGGGGGCTCAGCGCACTGGGTGCGGTCCTTGGGCCGGGGACAGTCAGGCGTTCCGTGCTCGCCGAGGCACTTCACACAACGAGGGCGCGCGAAACAGTTACGCTGCGAGTGACCGTATAACTGGCAGCGGTGGCACTGACCGACAGTGCCGGTTTTACGTGGCGGCTCAACTTTTATACCGGAAAGTTGGCAGACTGATTTAATGTTGAAGATGGACTTACCGTCAGCCGATCTCTCGGTGACGGCAAGGACCATCTCGTATGGCAACTTGCCTCGCGAACGGTACATCCGGTGTACCTCGAGGGCTGGAATGCCCTGCGAACAGAGGTCTTTGAGAATGTCCTCTGAGGACAGCTCTACGGGGACTGATTTTATTACTACGCGGAGGACGCGTTCTTCTGGGAGAGTGAAGCTATGGTATGGCAGGGCTCTCTCCTGCAGCATACGCGTAAGCGACCGAAAGTCGGCCGCTGTTGGGACGACTATTTTGATGCCGTCCTTGACGGAACGGGCACTGGAGAAGTTAATGTGGTGCTGTGTGCACCACGATGATACCTCGGTCCACTTTCCTTTCTCCTGAAGGAAGATTGGAGGAGGGACCGGGCCACCCTTCTTAGGGGCTGACGAGTCGGACTGGGAGGTATTGGTCACCTGAGGGGCAGAACAAGAGGAGGGTGAGGCCGAGAGGGCTGATGGCTGAGAGGCCGAGGCTTCAGCAGAGGAGGGAGAGGCGGCGGTTTTAGCCGCCTTGGAAGGTACCTGTTGGGATTTAGCCTTTCGGGTACGCTTCTTGCCCTTTCCAATGACTTCAATAAAGCCATCAGTCGAGCACGACGAGTCGGATGCGGAAAGAGCATCGATGGAGTAATCGGAGGCGTTGGCCATCTCGGCGTCGACAGGGGACGGAGAAGCAGAGCGGGGGCGGGAAGTGGATGCCGGTGATGCGTCACACGCAGGTGTGCAGCTCGGCGAAGTAATTCTCGGAGACGAGATAATAGAATTTTGAACAATAGCGTTCCCAACAATAGGTTTCGACATAGCAGTCGAGACAATAGGTCTTTGACGGGCTTTAATCCCTTTGTCGGCGCCGATAAGAGGGCGCGGGCTATCTAGCTCTGAGAGCAAGGAAGGGTTTTGGTTGCGGGTCCAAGCCTGGAAGAGGTCTTGGATGACCTGGGAGTTCTTCATCTCCTCGATGAAACGGGGCCAAAGGGCGTCCATTTTCTCGAGAAAACGAGAAGTAAAAGGTAAAAACAAGTTAAAATTAAAAACCTAACATAGGTAATGACGAAGGGGACGCGCCTAGTATCAAAGCTAACCTAACTAAATCTATCTCCCCGGGTAGGTTCGCCCGGGGATGTGTAACCCTCCCTGCTGGGTTTAAGCAGGGAGGTGAGTACCTATGGTGTGCCTTAAGCTGTGATGTACTCGTCGCCAGTCTTAATGTGCGAACGAGGCCCTGACCAGTCTAGCGCGAAGGGTGTAGACACACCCAACCGACACTAGGTGAGTAGCTGAAAAGGAAACCAGATCACCAGGATCGACTAGGAGACCCCCCAAGGCCGATACACTAGGTCCCGTCCAATTGACTGCTTTGCCTTAAAGAGGCTCGGCGGGTGTGATTGGGCACAACACCCCACTCGGTTTCGTTGGCACCGTTAGGATATCCACCGAGGACCGCGAAACTGCGGTTTTTTCCTGAAGGGACAAATGAATTTAATTCGCGAACCAAGAAACAGTGTTGATCTGCCACCGCCTTGAAAAAGGCAGCTTTAGATCTATCGATGTGCGTAGGCGGGCTACGCAGAGCGTTACGCAATCGTAACAGGTAGCAGACGAGTGTCGAGAGCGAGCGCGCCACAGAGCGGCACGTCCGTTCACGGCGAGCGTCGAGCGGAGAGTCACCACCATGATACCTGCAAAGGAGTCGAAACGTCGGGACCTAAAGCTAAAATTAAAACCGCGAAAAAATCCGTAAAAAGTAGTTTTATTCAAAATTGGATGAATGAAATATGCTTCAAAAACCCGATGAAAATAATACTCGTATCCAAATCTTACTCTTCAAAAAGGTTATCTAAAACAATACTTGAAAGTGTGAATAAATTAAACAAACAGAACTCGATTGATATGGAAATAAAGGAAAACAATACGCATGTCCACGGACGACGGGAAAGTTTCAATTTGTTTTAAGTGGACTCATGGTATTATTTATTTAGTTACTAGGGTTGCCCCGCGGTTTCACCCAATGAACACGTTCCCGTAAAACATTTTTTTTTTTCGGTAAGTAAGCTATCATACTAAAACACAGTTTTACTAGATACTAGAATTTAATTTTACTAGATTATTTAATCATTGATGTACACACTACTTTAAAAAGAAATACTACATATTTAACTCATTAACGTTTTCAAATATGGACAAATTCAAAAAATTCGGTTTAGAGAGAGCATAAAGTACAATACAATTAGATTGCCTAATTACTCATGGTATTAACTAATTGGCCTAGACCACCAAAAACCTCCAAATTTATAACATAACATAACATACCATCACGCCTGTACCCCCGAAGGGTTAGGCAGAGGTGTACTGTACACCAACAGTTCCCCGGTATGTTAAGGTCCCATGTAATAGGGGGCGAGCCTATTGCCACTACCTACAAAACCTAAAATATCTCATTTTTTTTATAGTATAAACTGCGTATTTTTACATAGTTTTCCAGCCTTTTATTCAATAAATATTGAATGAGAATGCGAATGCAACGCACGGGTCGGACGACAGAGGAAGCGTGTCGGAAATAGAAAGGATGTCGCCGTCTGTCTGTCTGTTTTATTGTTTGTAGCTTCATCTAATTAACTGATATTTTTTATCTTTAGTTATTTGTTGTACTGTAAATGTTCAGGTAGGCTTGTCTGATAAAGTATGCAAAACCTCTAAGTTTGGATCATGATTTTCATTTCAACTTTGTCGCAGTAGCTTGGATTAAAATTATTTACAAGATTTTGATATATGACAATTATGGAACAAGTAATAAGACTAAAAAGTTGACATTTCTTAATTTTGATTAAGAAATAGTAAATAGTAGTAGTAAGATAGGCTGTGGGAGGTAAAGTGTTTGTACATACGGCTGCCCCAATCTAAGAAGTGTAAAATAGGTTAGGTAAGGTTTACTGTATTTTAAATGTCACAAACGCATCCTTATTCATTTCATAATTCCTTTCCTGTGTATAACAATAGGCTTCTTTAATCATCATTTAACACATCCAGACTTTCTTTCTTGTAATAATCGAAAATTAGAATCGACTAATATGTCGCGTCACTATTACTGGAAAAACTGTCAACACTAGATTGCATTGTTTAATAGCGGCGCCGATTCTCGTTGTAGTGCTCTCTTGCATTATATAAATTAATAATAATCATTATGGCGTCGCTGGCCTTCACAAAGTATTGTAATTGTAACGTTAAATCGTTCTAATATATTGTAAAGTTTAAAGCATCAGTGGTTTACTTTTAACACTAGCAAATTACCGCATGCCAATTCTGCTTACACCTGAAAACAGACAAGATAGTTCTCTACAAATAATCGATTTTCATATCCCACACAATATGGTCGAACAAAGCTACAAAGTTCCCCTTTCCCATTGTAGTCATTGAAACCACGTTGATTAATGACAGCCTTTGATCAGCTGATGAGCCGTCATGATAGGAAACTTATCTCCATTTGTGATACTATGTTTGTATACAAAAACGGATTTGATTGGTCAGATGTCTCTACCCTTCGAGCCAAGTGCGTTAATGCTGATCGAATTGCTCACAATAATGAAACTGACTTTGGAAGTGACAAGCCCTTAGAGTATACATATGAAACTATAGAGTGAGCCTATCAGAGTTTAAACCGTAAGCACTAGTGTGAACAAGTGTTGTCGTGAATTATGTATGAAGATGGAGCTTGCCGTTTAAATTAACTTAAATGAAAAACGAAATGTAGTAGGTAGGATCTGACTAAAAATGCTCGAATCGAAAAAATGCTGCTCGCGCTTGGCACAAGGGGAACCTAGCGATAGTAGCAGTCTATGCATATAGTACGTCGATGTACAAGCCTAAGTCAAGTGACTTATTGAAATGAAATGTCTTATCTAATTATTATTATATAGCTAATTGAACACTAACGTTTTGCTTAAATATAACACAGTTGTTTTTGATAAAAAAAGCAGTGACTATTATGTTATTTTTTTTTAATAGCTTTGTGAGCTGAACTAAGCTTAGTTTTTAAATCGAATTATCGTAAAGTGCATATAACACACCATAATTAAAAAATATTATAGCCGATTATTCTAATTTTAAGGGTTTTTTTTTACTTAATTCAGTATTCGAGGTACTATACACAAAATCACGCTATCTATATAAAGCTTTTATATATACATGGTTAGTATAAATAAACAGATCTATTAATAAGCAAGACAGTGAACTTTGCCACTAACTCGGTAAGAAACCATACAGTATCAACTAACGCCATTTAAGTGACGGTCCAGAGCCGAGATTTATATCTGCGATCTTATAACATAGGGATAGGAAAGATACGTGAAACTTATCGATGAAATATGTCGATAAATTGCGGTATTATTTTTGTTTGAAAATCTTTATTCCCATTTTTCTATTTTATTACTGATTTGTATAAATAATTAGGTGAATGTATAACCATTTTTTATTTGTCATGCATTTCCGTATAAAATTACGTGTACACATCCAGTTAAATTACATTTAATTTGCACGTAATCTCTCATTTGCAGCACCCGCGTGTTAATTATGATGTATGGTGTAGACCGTTCTCATAAATGTTGTTTACAATTTATGCATGGAAATTATTATGTAGATTGTAAATTTATTCTTTCTCACAGGAAGTTTTGTGGTATGTAAGTCAAGTAACTTGCTAAATTGTAGGTAGGTTATATCTTAAAGTAAATACTTGAAACGTATTTTTTTTTTAATCACGTATTTTTAATAAAATATCTTATGATTACTTAGGTATAGGTTGTTTATGGGACTATTTAGTTTTAAGTCACATATTAATAACGACTTATTTTTGTCGAGTATCGATTGATACATTTTTTCTCATCACTACCTAAGCGCAAGGTACGCTAGTTTCTTCAAGGATAATGCATAAAATATATCTGCGGAACAAACTGTTAGCAAGCCTTGTTCTACTTATATAAAAATGTTTATGAAATATCTTATAATGTACACAAATTATTACGTAAGTGGTAAGTTGTAATATAGAAAAAATGCCATAATAAATGGAAAAGCTACACTTAGAAGTTAGAAGTAAGTTTTCTTATAGAAAGCCTTTTAGGAAAATGGCATGACAATCAAACATATATATATATAGATTAATACTATAGTTTTAGAGGAGTGTTTTAGTGAACAGATTCAGAGCAGTATCATGTACCATCTCATTTGCTAAGCCTTTTCCCAACTATTTAGCTGAATTCCGTATTTTTGAAGGCTGCCTATCTGACCTCCAGAACCCATTTTACTGGGTAAACACCAATGGTAAGACTGGTTGTCAGTATTGACTAAACGACTGCCAGAGATGATAGTATGACAGTCAGGACCAACGGCTTAACGTGCTTTCCGAGGCACGGACGGGTCTCGGTATGTTCAGAAATGGTCACCCATCCACGGACCAACTGCAGCGAGCGCGGCTCAACCTGTATTATCATGTAGCTGTAGCTAGTACATAGCCTCGAAAATTATCATGTACCAAAGTAAGTAATAATGTAGGTACTTTCAAACACAAATCTGGTAAGTACATAAACTAATCAGATTCTAAAATTTACGTATTAAATTATATTGAAACATTACTTTATTGTGTAAATATAAACCATTTTCAAAGCAACAGCCTACAGTCATTTTGTTTATTTGTTTCGACATTTATGTTTTTGACTAAATGTTGTTATTTCAATAGCTTTAGCTGTTTTATCATATTTGGCGTTGTTCAAAATTTGAACACTACAAATCTTTATAATAAAATACATCGACAACTCTCTTGATAATTATACTCTTAAAGATTTTTGTGACTATTTTATACCATTATCAAGCAATCATACATAATAATAATCCAGCCTAAAAACGTCCCACTGCTGGGCACAGGCCTCTTCCCATATAGAGAAGGCATGAGCATTGATTACCACGCTTGCTCTCTGCAGGTTGGCGGTTTCAGATCCCAAATTTTGGAATCCAGGTATCCTCACGATGTTTTCCTTCACCGTTTGTCAGAAGTGTCTTAGAATAATTAAGAAAGTACATATAACTTTGAAAAGTTACATTGGTACTTGCCCGGGTTCGAACCTGCAACCTTGTGCATACAAAACCGTTCATTGAACCGCTGGGCCACCACGACCGATCATACATAATGATACATATATTTAAATGTATATTACAATCCATTCACAACGTCCATGTATCTTTATCATACATCGTTTAACATATAACAACCCTTTGAGCAGAACTCAAGCATTTAAGAAACGATTTTCATCCATCAATCATTTACAGCAACAATTTGTCAGACTCTCGGTCGAATGGACTAACGATAACAAAATAAATTACAGAACGATTTAATACTGAAAATTATCTTTAGAATACCTATCTTAAACATTTTAGAATAATTCTCACTGTCTCTTGTATGAAAAGATAGATTTATTCCGTCAGTAGGACAATAAAAAAATATTTCTTTTGTTTTCTTTTTTAATTTTTAAAAACTAAGTGGATCAAGTGAATTAAAAGTCCAGAGTAGTGTAGAAAATCGTAAGATCTAAAATGAAATTTATTTACATTTGCATAAAGTTGATATTTTTTTAAGTGTATGTAAATACACAAAATAATATATACAATGTATATAGAGGACCGTTTAATATTGAGAAGGAATATCAATTGATTGACGTGATTTCGAGCATGTACTATGTAAATGGAATTGACTAAAACAACACGGGAAAATCATCGACAGTGTACTCCGACGATAGTTTGTAACTATTTGGTTTGATCACTAATTGGCAAAGGTCTCATTGATTTTCTGAAAAGATGTTTATTTTCCTATCTTAATACGGAGTTTTATCGATAGAGTACAATCTATTCAAAAGGGGTAAAGAATACATCTGGAAAAGAGTCAGAAATTTTCAGCTCAAAATGAGTTAATTTAGGAATCGATATTTTTTTATCAGTTGTTTGACTCATAAAAATAATTATAATACAATCACCGCACTGCACCCGTAAATCTTATAATTCGTCTTGCTAAATTTCAATTACATATAAACCATGAATACCCTGATAAAAAGAAAACTGATGAAAGCACTTGCAACAGTTAAATTTTCACAGTTCACAGTTAACCTTTACCTAAATAGAAACATACTCTCCATACTGAGGTAGCTACTATTTTAGTCTAGTTTCCGTATTAATAAAACACTCGACCACACATCTTTACAACCAACGAATCACAAAAATCGACCTTATGACGTCCGCAATAAGGCTGATTTCGATACTAAAGAGTTGTCAATTTTGTGTGGTTGACTGTAGGTAATCTAATTACAAGTCGATGTATTGTCGTTGTCGTGATCGGTAAAATCGTCGGACGGTGAACATCGCTCCACGGAACATACTATAATGGTGCTCAAATTTTTTGCAGGACACGGAAAGAGATTTTTATATACTGTGATATTTACACAGTAATAGATACTATTTAGCTTGATGAACTATTTAATTTCTGTTTAAAACAATAGAGAACCGCCTTTAAACATCTGATTCACTGAAAAGTATGAAATAATTTTAAATGTACTGCTTATAAAATAACCAAAATATTAGGATAATCAGTATAATTATAATTCAAGCACAATTATTGTTATATTTGGAGTCTATTTATATACAGGTCAAAATGATGAGACAATTTCACTAACTAATGAGAAATATGAATAGCCAACATTAATCTTTTTGTTTTTAAATTCAATAGCTTCCGGTGTCAGTCCACTTAGATTTTTCAAACTACGCAACAGAATTGAATGAATTTTTAACAATAGATAGAAGATTCCTAGATGGTTTATATATGCTATATGTTTATATAAGGATGATACGCAAAATCGTGAAGCGTTCCACATTTTTAAATAGGTTCTCGATAATATTAATTTACTGAACGTTTAAGTTTATAGATTGTTATTAAAGCAATAGAATAAAGAAATGGTCTATTTAAAAGTTCTCGAAAATATTTTGTGTATTTGTGAAATATAATAAAATGTATGAAAATGTATGAATAATGCGTGCATATCATAGTGCAGAAATGCCGAGACATACCGGAAATCGTGCTGTGCGGGTCGTTAGTACTAAATAAGCAGGTGTCAGTGTAATCTATTTTCAATTCTATTTAGTTCAAAAATATGTCCTGACAGTAACACAATAACATTCAATATAACACCCAACCTGTAATGTAAGTGCATAGATACAGAAAAAGTAAAATAACAACCGATCATTTTTAACTACATTTAAATTAAGTTCCAGTTGAAAAGTTTGAGAACCACAGTTAGACATAATTAGCTTAAGGCACAACGGACCTGGAAGCAGCCTGTGTACACCTGTCTGTGGACACAGCACAATCAGGTTAGCTCGCTGTTTATTTACCTTCGGTGTAGGCAGACTCTCGGGGGTAGGCAAATCTGTAGGCAGTTGATTATCACTAGATTTGTATTTATGACTAACGATTTGAACGAATGTTAGCAAGTTAGACTGTTTTGTAAGCGGATTTGCATATAGATTATTTTATTTTAATTTCTGCTTGATAACAGTGTAGGCAACAAGAACAAAAAAAAGCAACAAGAAAAGGCACTGGCGAGATGACATCGATCGCTATTTGCTTAATTGATGTATGACCGATAGGCCTGTAACAATTTGGAAAACAGTTTGCCCAGTAGGACATCAAATAAAATGTTTTATTTTTTATTTAAAAAGTACTTTGATTTTGGTACTGATATATTTAATTGTAGATAAATATCTATTACATATAGAGTGCCATTTAAAAATTAAATATTTTTAGACAAAAATTAAATTAGTTTCAATTCACAACGCATATGATCCTCTCTTCGACAAAACTCTTTTTATCAACTTCCTAGACAATCAACTGGTCGTTGACCTTTAAATAGAGGTCATAAATAAATGGCGGGAAATCTTAGGGAAACAAAAAGTGTCCCCACATATTAGGGCCACTTATCTTTTACAGACCCTTTTGAATATCTTTTTTTGTGACCTCAAAAGGTCAGTCCTTTCCAAACAATCTGTGTTATTACAATGTTCGAGTAATTTCTGTATTCGCTGATATTTCAATTGCTTTTATTGTATCTTGTATTTTTGGTTTGGTTTGGTACCTATGTTTGTCCTATGTTAGTTCTATTTTGGATGGTCTTCCGTTGGATAATAAGTGTGTTTTAAAAATGAAATATATGTGGAAAAAATATTAAATAATTAGCCGGTTCTTCTGACACCAGATAATTTTTGTTCAAAAGATAAAATTTTTAAAATTTTGTGTCATTAAAATTATTTAGCGTTTCAAAAAACAGCATTATAAAATAGATACATGAAAGTATGGCAGTTATACTCGTAATATAACAATACGAATTGAATGCTTAAGCACAAATTTTAAGAGCAAGTAAAACTAATATTTGCCTCTTACGGTTTTCCCCGCCCTTAGGTTTGGCTACAAAACGCACTTTAGCCGAGTTTAGCTTCGACATCAGTCAACAAACTCGATGGGATAAAACGGGAACGACTAATAAAAGGAAAGGTTTTCTTTTAACTAACTGTAAGTATGGTACATAAATGAGCTGTAGACGTTTTTTCCTAGTGACGCCTGTTGTAATTTAGTAAAAAAAAATAGTTAAAAATATCAGTTAATACAAAAGTATCACTCATTTTTGAATAAGTTAGGATCAAAATATAAAAGTAGTAGTAGTGAATGTAAATCAAACAAGTCCAAATATGATGTAATTGCGTTAGTTACAGAGTTCTCAAGGTTATCTTCATGTTCCATCATCAGGCCAGCTAGAAAGTACATGACTGTCAATGGGATGTCAAGACAACGTTCTAATTTAGCTTATACTTAAGAGAACATACATATACCTTGCCATTTGAGATTATTTAGGTAACTGCCACGTATAAAAACATAAAGACGCCTCATTAGTGAAATAGAAAAAGTTATTAATAATCCTAACTACTACGCTACACTATATCATACAATATTGCTCTTTTTCTGAAGAAACTTTTGGTTAATGTAATTACATTTAATTTTAGCTTTCAGAATATATTTTGGACGCTGGGTCCAAAATATATCGTTGGATAATCAATAAAGAACTTATTTTTTACTACAATAATTTTAGAACTGCCTCGTTGGCCTAGTGGTGCTAAGCACGAATGCTACGCTAGAGGTCTTGGGTTCGATTCCCGAGTCGACCAAGGTGTTATTGGGTTTTTCTATGAAATTCTCAGTAGCAGGTCGGAGTTTGGATTTGGGCCCGGTTAGTGGCAATAGGCTCGCCTAATATTACATGGTACCTAAACATATCGGTGAACTGTGGGTGTACATTGGTACACCTCTGCCTACCCCTTCGGGGATACAGGCGTGATGATATGTTATGTTATGTTACAATTAATTTATGTCCTAGGTTGTGAGACTCCCAAACAAAACCATTTTTTTATATATCTGTAGTAGTATTACCTGATTTTTGGAGGTCAGGTTCAGGTCAGTCGCGCCACGTAAAATACGGTGTTCAGCCTTATCCGGTTTTGAAGGCCGACCGCAACAAAGCCTAAAAAAAAGGTAGTCGGAAGAAGAAATAAGATCTTCCAAAGAGGTAACCACGTCAGTGACAATACTCCTTTAAGTTTGCCAATCTAAAATGGTCCCTAAAATTTTAAATGTTAAAATTGATTCTGTACTCCTGCCCATACTCTTCTTACTACTAGCGTGATAGTAACAGATATTTTGATAGACATCTGTACTTTAGCGACAGACTGAAATAAATCTGGTTAAGTTAATTGCTACGAAGGTCGCAATGATGTCAAATTGGACTAGCATATCAAAGTTTTAAGCTGTCTAAATTAACGAAATATCGATATTTTACATTCGGACATTTTAAATATGGTTATAAAATGATAGTAATATACTATTTGGCTACTAAAAGAAGGAAAATATTGAAATACGAAGAAATTTTAAAAATAATATCTGGTAAAAAAAAAAACGTTTTCGAAGGTCAAAATCTAAGGTTTGTTAACTGCCTATTCCCGTAGTCGGAATTACAAAAACCGAAAAGATATTTTTTTCGGTTTTTCTAGACAAAAATAAACCTAAATAATTGAATCTAAGTTTATATATCAATTAATAGCGTATAGTGTGGTTGATAGCGATTCGTGCAACTTAAACAAGCGATGGATGGCCGGCATGCGGACTTACTTTAATGACATTAACGTGGCCTAGTGATGTACCACAGAAGTATTATCTTATCGATAATTTCAGTAATTATTAAATAAGTGTATATTCGTTGGTTAGGATATCGAGTTGGGTAAAGTGTGTTATGGCTTTAATGTAGCTGGATTTTAATCCGTACGCATAATATAAAGACGACTTGATCAACGGAATAAAATATATATAACAGGAAGAAATCACAGATTTTGGTGTCTGGGTCTAATCTATCTATAAGATGTAAGTTTTTAGAAATATATAAGTATGTTTATCAGTTGTCTGGTTATCATAACACAAGCTCTGCTTAGCTTGGGATTAGACAACTGTGTGTGAGATGTCCCGGAATATTATATTATTATTATACAGATAATGTATTATTCCTTTCCTCAATAAGGTACTCATAACAAATGAAATAATACTATACGCTTATTCAATTTCACAGTAAAAATACAAATTGTTCAGAATAAGATTCCGAATAACGAATCGATCATTTATACAGAACACATAAATAAAATCTTCATTTTACTGTCTATATATTTCAAATAAATGGAAAGTCGGAAACGATTTGATAAATGAAACGTACCATACGTTTGAAACAACAGTTTGTTATCGAAATATAAACATGAATAAGAAATCTCTGGAATCCATTCATCATCGGTTATAAAAGATTTCTATTTAGATTTGTTTTTATGTAAACTAACAAACTAAAGTCAACGCGAAATAGTCGACATTATAATTTGTACACATAAAATGTACTAAAAGTTTTGCTGAAAAATTAGCAATTAAAAGCTGTTATGATAATACGTATTAACAGTCTTTAATTATCTATAATTATCTGCCACAAAAAGTGAGTATGCTGATATGCAATTATCTAACGAAGCGTGTTTTTTTTCCAGTAACTGCTAAATTAGTAAAATAACATTAAGTCACTTTTACATAACAGAAAAAAAAGATGCTATTACATTGTCTAAAAATTAGCAAAACTTAAGTTATCGATAAGTGCCACATCACTAGCGACGAGCCCTCTTTGAAAATTCGATTAACGTGGTGTACACTTACAATATTGTCGGCCCAGTGTCCCGTAGGACAAAGCGACACATGGACAACTCGCGGCAACTAGTTTTGTGTTCGGATAAAATAAATTATGAATTTGTAAACCACTTCAACTAAATGGTAAGTGATTTTGATCATATTTTCTCTTTTTTCGAATTTCTACGTACATTTGACTGTTTGAGATGAATAAGTACTTTTGATGCTACCGAAAAATATTTAAAACATACGATAGTGTTCTAAAAAAAGTAAGTAGAGGAGGGGTTTCATTATCAAAATTCTTCTTTTTTGCGAAAATTCTTCTGATCTTTTTAATAGAGACTATGTGATATACTTATTTAGCCAGTACTATAGGTTAATCCAATAAAGGTAGATGTTTCAATCGTTTCCGATCCGTCCTCTGACTTTTAATAAGGTCAGTATCAAGGTATTATGTATCGTAGTAGATTGTAATAGCGTTTCTTTTTGGTCCACGGTAAGAGAAAGGAGAGTTCATGGGTTTCCCAGGGCGGTGAAATCTATGGGTATATATCTGAACAGGACATAATAATCCTTACTAATTAAGTTCCGAAAATAATGGCTAAGTGTCAGCCGTACGCTTTGACTGATAATACAGGTACTGTCGGTTGGTCCGTGGATGGGTGATTATTTGTGAACATACCGAGACGCCTCCGTGCCTCGTAAAGCACGTTAAGCCGTTGGTCATACGAAGATCTTTGGCAGTCGTTAAGTCAATTCTGTCACCAGTCTTACCCATTTTACTGGGTAACACAATATCTCATTATTGTGTTACCCAGTAAAATGGGTTGTGGAGCTCAGATAGACAGTCGCTTTATGTAAAATACGGTATTCAGAAAAGGCTTGGCAGATGAAGTTTCGAAATAAACATTTCAACATGATATAATTAAGAAGTAGGTTATATAAGGGTAGGTAATCTATAAGAGCAAATTATGTTTTACAAGATGTAAATCAATGTCGGCTTTTTTTTAAGCTTGAAATTTTCTGGATAAGTCTCAGTGTTATAAATTTACAGAATCATTAACTACGCAAGGCTTGATTGGTTTTTCAGCTTTGTATCTTCATTATTTATTTACTTCTTCACTAGTCGCAAATCTACGAGGGTTCGGATCCAATAAAGACCACCATTGTAAAAGTTTATGTATGACTAACATAAATAGCAACAAAGAAAGACTTTAATTTGGAATGTGTGGGAGACCTCTTACACTGAGCTATATAAGGTAATTTTTAACCTACTTCAAAAAGACAATCTCTGTGTTCACAATTCGGATGGATTTTATGGAGTTTTTTACGTTTGTAAAGCCTGAATGAAGATGGATTTAAAAAAAAAATTGTCAATTTTTCGCGTAGGATTTGCCCCAAAATTTGCCAAGAATGTCAAACCCATTGACTTACTATATACATAGACTGCTACTATCGCTAGTTTCCCCTTGTACCAAGCGAGAGCAGTTTTTAGTCTATATCTAGTACATTCGTTAACTGATTTAAGTTAATTTTCGAGCAACGAGAAACTTATATACGAAAATATCGATGGTTTTGTCATTTTTAGGATGATATTGGTGTTTTAGATAGATTTTTTAAAACGGCAAGCTGCATCTTCATACATGATTCATGACAAAACTTGTTCACACTAGTGCTCACGGTTCAAACTTTGATAGGTTCACTCTATAGTTACTTATGTAAACTCTAAGGTCAAACCACATTGCATTTTTGTCTAACAAACTATTTGTATATGTTTTGTCGTTTTCTTTACATTTATCTCTAATTACTTTTATAAATTAATCAATTATGGACCTTCCTCTTCAGAGAATATGAATCGTTTTTGTTTGATAGTAATAATAATATCACTTTTCAATGCATTGTTGTGGCGGCAATGGAATTAACATGTCTGGCAATTCCAGACGTTTTATTTAATTAGTCTAGTGGATTATTGGTATTAAAACCTAAAAGGTTATTGCACAGTATTGTTACCTTATTAAGTAGATATGTGTTTATTTGTGGACTGCCTCGTTGGCCTAGTGGTGCTTAGCGCGCCTGCTACGCTAGAGGTCTTGGGTTCGATTCCCTAGTCGACCAAGGTGTTTTTGGGGTTTTCTATGAAATTTTCAATAGCAGGTCGGAGTTTGGATTTGTGCCCGTTTAGTGGCAATAGGCTCGCCCCCTTTTACATGGGACCTAAACATATCGGCGAACTGTGGGTGTACATTGGTACACCTCTGCCTACCCCTTCGGGGATACAGGTGTTATATGTGTTTGTCTTTGTGTGTATGATTATTACAGTTTTTTTTATAAATAATTATTCATTTAAGATTTGACCAGATTAAGCCATGCTTATGTTATAAATGAGTAAGGCTGTCTGTCTGTTATGCTTTCAAAGCTAAACCGCTGAACCAATGTTGACAAAAATTGGCATTTGAGAAACTTGAGTCCTGAGATACAATACAATATAGGTTTCTTCCTTACATTCGGACCCGACGACAGAACATCGACAATTCATGCAAGTTAATATATATTTTAGTAAAATAATCACATATAAACATATAATTATTTACAAACTAGCTACATAATTGTGTGTAAAATTTTATACCCACACTGTTTGCGAAAAAACAAGGCAGAGGAAGTCATAATCTTTCGTTCATTTTGACTGGGTGATCTTTGCCTACAGGCCTTTGAAACAATTGAAAAAGAGAATTCCAGGAAAAGCGTTGATAATAATACAATTTTAATATCTTGTACCAAAATCCTTTGGCAGTATTTTTTATGTTAAATAAATGTGCTAAGTTAAATAAGTGTTACTAAGTGTTTTTAAAACAGAATACCTAGAACACAGAAAACAAATTTAATGGAAAAAATAACATATCACATGTTTTAATAATACAAAAAGCTTTGAAAGAAAACTGTTCTTTGTTAGCTAAACCGCTGGACCGAGTTTGATAGAATTGTGTCTAGCACACTTCATTTTAGCCATAGACAGATAAGAACATACACTAGAAAAGCGGGCAGAACTGTGGGCAAAAGCTAGTATACAATACTCTGTCGTCTATCGGTATAATTTTATTTCAAAACTTTGTATGATTGATCCCAAAAAGACTCACCTACCGTTTGTCGCTATAGCCGATACCCATAGGCGGGACCTCGCCAAGTTTGTAAACTCTATACGCATAGCCTATAGTTATACGAGTAATCTTAATATATATAAATCTCGTGTCACAATGTTTGTCCTCAATGGACTCCTAAACCACTTAACCGATTATAATAAAATTCGCACACCATGTGCAGTTCGATCCAACTTGAGAGATAGGATAGTTTAAATCTCAAATTATAGTCGCAATTTCAATTTATTGCTAATTATTTGTCTGTTATTATTTGACAGTCACAATTATCTGTTAACTCCAAATGATTCTAACAGATGTCGATACCTTTGGCGCCTAAGGCTGTGCTTCTCCCTACAGAACTTTATGATTTTGTAGTTATATTTGGTATCAGCGTTACACCCGAGCAAAGCCGGGGCGGGCCGCTAGTTTATCTATAATTTATAAACACCAAAATCATCAGAAACCGGAAAAACAAAACACTTTCCATATGAGTCACATCTTTACAAGCGAAACCCGACCACTCGAGTTCCCTTCAAATAGACGAGCCATTTGGAATTGAGCCCAACGCGCTGATTTATATATTTAAAGTATAAATCATGGAATATTTATTACCCTGGTTTCCCACAAGTAAGCGGTATAAACGGTTATAACGATGCGAAGTAAAATTAGATGTTATTTCGATTATGATACGTCATTCGGATGATTGGATTACTCTATAGTAAGTTGTGTGCGAGAGTTGCTATAATATTCATAAAAATCAATAAAATTTAAGTCGCTATTCCTTGTAATTTAAAATTAAGAGGTAATCAAAAAATGCATATGAAAGTATACACGGTACTTACATTAAAAAACTTTTTTTTTTGTCTGTCTGTTTGTTGCGTCTTAATTCTGAAACAGTTGGACCGATTATGATGGGAAGTTTACTAGCAGATAGTTAATGTTTTGAGGAGTATCTTACTTTTATTTTAGTTTGTTTTAAAATGTAGAACCTTGTATGTGAAACATTGAGGCACAGCTAGTTTAGAATAAGGTTGTACCAACATATTATACTGAGCAGTCGTTGTAAGAATTTTAGAACTCCAGAATTCAATTAAAAAAATATAATTATAAAATGCAAATAAGCAAGCGTGGTGATCAATGGTCGTGCCTTCTCTATATGGGAAGTAGCCTAAGCCCAGCAGTGGATTTATAGGCTGGTGTTATTACGTATTATAAAAGCATAGTTTTTGCGGCATTCCTGCTATTCCAAGCTTTGTCTATTGTTTTAGTATTATATATACTTAGTTAGGTATTGTTATTTACAAACGAACTACAAAGTGTACTTTACTGTTAGTATCGCCAGCTGGTATACAATTTCAGACAAAGATGTAAATAAAAACTGGAACAGTCAGTTACTCTTACATATTTGTTAATTATTTAGGTTAATAAAATTTCATTTGATAAATCTTCACAAGGATACAGCATAATAATATGTATAATATAAAAAGAAGATATGTATTAAAAAATTAAGTGTTTTTTTTGTTGTTTTAAGAGCTAATAATATAGGGTCGTAGGAGCTTTAAATAAATCTTTCATACAAACATTTTTCATACTGACAAATAAATTCAAGTACTTTTTACGTAAAAAAAAATAAAAACCCAGTTTATACCCTTATTTAAATCCATTATACAGTTAATAAAAGTTTGAACATTGTTTTATCACTTCCATTCTTCTTACCTCGATGTGTAGCGATCGCTCCAGTCGCCTTTGATCAGCACATTTAGCACATTTAGCGTGTATGTTTATATTATAAAACGGATGGCCCCTTACTGATCGGAACGAACCTGTTTTATAGATCTTTTATAATGAGCTATCTGTAATGGCTGGTGATTAATCGATTGAAGATGGTGATTAATCGATTTACGGATTAATTGATTATGATAAGTATGATGATTGAATTATTGCGATTTATGTTGATTTTATTGAAAATTTTTGCTCCTGTAACGAAACCTATATGAGATAAATCTTCACGGGCCTAAAAGCTTTTACTGTTGTAAAAATTACGAAATAATCTTCACACCTAAGTAAATTATATAATTTATAATTAAACGGCCATAAATATAATAAAGAATAAAACAAAGTAATTTAACTTTCTTTAAACGTTTATTTTTATCTGCATATACTATTTCCAATGTACATTTTGAATTGCATTACACCAGTTACATTCCCTTAAGCCTAAAGCATTCATTCACAAATCCAGAGTTATTTAAAAATAGACATCTGAACGCAACGAAACTATATTCTCGGTTTAGTTTGGTACCATCCGTGAAACGTTGAGCCGCGCTCAAAACACGTAATCAATTATAAACATTTCAACAAATACAAATCTAATCGAGTGCTCGAATGATACGTGAAATAATCGATTAAAGAAATCGTAATCGGGTGTTGTAATTCAAGTTCCGCGATTTGTTCGGTTTTTAAAATAATTTGTTTCTTTTTTTTGTGAACTGTTTTTCGGTTATTTGAAAATAGAATGTGTTTTGGTTTTAATTTGTTATTGTCTTAATAATGGTTTCGCTTGAAAGTTTAACGTCTGTTGGAGAATGTAAATGAATGAAATAGACTTGTTTTAAAAGTAAATTTGAGTTTTTTGGTAAAAAATGTAGGTAGATAGATAATATGCATTACGTACTATCTACTACTATTGTTAATTTGCTAATCAAGTAGCTAATTATGTTATTATTTTCTTTTTTTGGCATTTATCCTCTATCAACAAAGATGTTTGTTGTAAATGTTAGTTATCAAATTAAAGTTAAAACTAAAATGATAAAGTGTTAGAGTTATAATTTTCCATTTTGTACTTTGCTGTTTTCAATAGCAAAAAAAACCATTGCACATAGACTGCCAAAAAAAATAAAGTGCCACACATGAAAAATGAATAAGTGTTTTGAACTAAAATTTCCATGAGTGCAAATGTAATAGCAACGTGAACTGAACGAATGAGTGAAGGAAAATAATGGGTTAAGTGATATTTTAAAGACTGAACTATTAGCAAAATGAAAAGGCGAAAAAAAGACAGTAAAGTACGGGTTAGGTTCAACATTACTAATGTGGTAAGTATACAGGATATTTTCGAGTGTGAAACATAAAAAAAACCAAATGAACATGAAATTTTCAAAGAAATAACCTAAAGAATTAAACAAAAAAAGACTATAAAACATAGACTAAGAAAACAAACAGTCTATTTGTGAAAAAAATACAACTCCATCAAAATAGGCTAGCCGGTTTTTGAGGATAATCTTTAAACACGCAAATAATTTAATAAATAAATATATCTAAATATGCAGTTAGCATCATAGGATATTTAAAAATGCTTAAATTCAGATACAACTAGAAACTCTAATTTCCCTAGGGGTTCATTATTTACAATACCTATTCTACAAACATAGTTTAGTCAACTGTTAGCTTAACATACAGTTTACCAATTAGCTATACCGAACCAATAAATTGGTTTGCTATATACTGTACAATGTAGATTCAATTCTGTTTAATCTTCTTTTGTTTATTCCTTTCATGGTCTTTTTAAAGTCCTACAGCCATTCTTTTTTTTCTGTACCTTTTTTTCCTTCTAGGGTTTTTGATTGGTTTTTTAGGTTTTTAAAGAAGTTCTAATAAGATGTCTACAGTTCGCTTCTCCACCAGTGTGTTTCTTTATCTTCTACATACATACATACATATAATCACGCCTCTTTCCCTTGTAGGGAAAGAGGCGTGATTGTAAGTAGGCAGAGACCACTTCTTTCCACTTGCTACGATCCTTGCACACTTGTTTCGTTTTGTCCACTTTCATTATTCCATCCATACATGCTGTTCGGTTTATGACCTCTTCACCTGGCCTTCTTTCATTCACACTCACCCTATACACTTTTTTTTTTTCAATCGTCTTTTTTCATTATCTCAACATAGCCAAACCATCTTAGCATACCTTTCTTTATTGTTTCTCGACATCCATCATCTGATATTATAAAAAAGTACTCTGTGATCATCTGACACACTTCATCCACCTATCCATTCCTCCTCTTGCATTCAACGCAGTGCAACGCACTTTTCGCCCCCGCGAGGAACGAGACGTGATGGGTGGCGAACCACATCGCCGCCATTTTGGATAATTATTGTTTTTATGATTATCCTTTGCGTTCCTGCGGGATAAGGATTGAGAAAGTATGACAAAGTAGGACGGGTTATAGGATGCTACCATCACGGAGGTACAATGAATGTGTATCTTCTAATTGTTAAGAAACTATGATTTTCGATAAAATAAATTGTTACCTTAATGTCAGTCCACATTACAAAAAAACCTTATACTTTAGATAAACTATAGACTACGACGCTAGTATCGCTAGTTTCCCTTTTTGCCAAACGAGAGCACTTTTTTCGCTGTGTCTAGTACATTCGTTTACTGATTTAAGTTGCTTTTCACGCAACGACAGACTTAGTTTTTTCGACACAGTTTTGTTAAAACGGTACGCTAAGACTTGATACAGTATTAACGGCAAAACAAGTTCAAACTAGTGCTTACAATTCATACCCTGATAGGCTCACTCTTTAGTTTAATACGTTTTTTTTTCCTTTAAGTATACTTTAAGGAAAAAAAACGTATCAAACTCTGTCAAGTTCGAGCTTCCTTAGTTTTGCTGCACCCACTTTATATTAGTCTTTAACTAAATCCTAGGTGGGATGAATGTAATAAGATGGAGAATTTATTTCATCGTTCTAGTAGAAGTCCTTGATATTCAAAATACCTTGTGTTTGTGAGAATCAATAACATTTAGCAACAGTAAGAGCATGTATTTCAAGAGCTGTCGATAGGAAGGTCTAATCGATGGGATCCATATTGATTTATAAACATTGTAGAAATTCGTGGTGATTGGCCAAGGCTAATATTATTAGGCGGATAGTTATAAAATACACATTTGAAGATGTATTATGAGATTAACATTTCTGTGTATTGGTCTTATGGTTTTTTATTGCTTTTGAAAAAAAGGGTTATGAAGAAGACAAATAGGGAACACAAAAGTTACTGAAGACTGTACAAAGTAAGCCCGAAGTAATACTTTGGTTAATATGTCTTTTAAAAGTGCATGTATGAAGGGAATAATGAAAATGGAGGCGAAACAAATGATATCGTCGAATGATAGGATCGTAGCAAGTGGAAAGAAGTGGTGTCTTCCTACTCCCACAAGGGAAGGAGGCGTGATTATCTGTATGTATACATGTAGACTTTCTGATGCTATACAAAAAATCTTGTACCTCCATACGCTATATTATTATAGTTCTTGACAAACATTGAAATGTACTTTGAAATTTCTGGAAGCTTCAAGGAAGCCATACTTCATACCAAAATCCTTTCCCATCAAAATTCTGGCCAGCAATAAATTTATAAAGCTTTAGCCGACTAAATAGCACTAATTCGATTCAATTCAACTCCAACTGCAATCACGTGATCTAAAGAATTTAAATAAAACCTAAGAACACAAACATTGGGGTATTGGGTATTCAGTGCGCAATAAATCCAATTCAAAAGTACTCTGTTTAGAGGAAATAGTTGTTTAAATTATTTTCTAATTGCGGATTTTAGTATGTTTTACTCAGCAGTGGTGTTCTTCGTTCGGAAGTGAATACATTGTGTTTGGTGGTTTTTTCTTCTTACTGGTTTTGAGTCAGACGGGGAGACCTCTGCCCAGCAGTGGGGCATTTATAAGTTAATAAAAAAACTGGTTTTGATACATTTGTGTTTGGTAGATTTTTGTGAGTTCCTTCGTCTTTTTATTCCTGTATTTCTTGGAGATCATGTGAGAAACTGTTTTTGGCTTCCGTGTGGTAAGTAGAATCATAATTATTGTGGTTGTAATTGAGTTTGAAGATTTTGTTGGATAGATCAGCCTTTCACATTGAATGGATTTTGGTCAGCCTGTCATATGATCCGTTTTTATGTAATAATATACAGTACACTGTAGATCGACCTGTTGTTGATTTAGGCATTGTTTGTTACTTATTTGTTGTTTTAACAAGATCTTTATTTTAGTGCAGTTCGAACGTATTCGTATTCTATTTGTAGGTAAAAATCGTAGGCTCGATTCGTAGGTAAAAATCGATTTTACTTCTGAAGGTTACAGCAATTTATTAGGTTTCGATTTAGGTAATACTGTTTTTAGAAGTCTCGACGTGTCTTTTCGGCCGCTACCCATTTAATATAAAAAAAAAACATTTATTAACTTATTTCTTTTGGTCTCAGAATCATTAATACCCCAAATTAATCCAATATTTAATGACATAAACCACCGTTATTCAGTTATCAATTAAGGCATCGTAAACAGAATTGCACCATAACTTAAAAAGCAAGCGTTGTAACGACTCCATTAAGACACACCCAGTCTTAGTCTAGTGTTGTTGATATTTCATAATTTTCTTTGATAAAGTGCATATGCAAAGGCTATTAGTGTAAATGGTTTTGACTTTTCTTTATACAATTGCAGTACGGTGTCTCCTTGTTCATTTGGTGCATATTTTGAAACCTATTTTTCGTGCAATTCAATTAAGCACTAAAAAATTAGTTTTTGCCTATAGATATGACCTAATTACCATTAATTGGTATATTTACCATCCATTGACTACAGGTGGATTTCAATGGGGCATGTAAACACGATCAGTCGAATTTAATCTCGGTTAAATATTGGGTATGTCTTATGCTGGTACACCACCAATCCTAAAGATAAAAGAAAATTTTAAATTGCAAGACAAGGTTTATACCTATACAAAAATTTGTCGACATATATTAAAGTCATATATGTATAAAAAATATAAGCAGAATTTAACCCATAATCCATCAGAAAACAGTCACTTATTATATCCCATAGCTACCGCTGCCCAAAACAGCCTGTTACGCAATATTTGTATACCATTACTGTTAGTTCTGACTCTTGACATTGGAAGCCTACAGGTCAGAACCTCTTTAGTCAGGTTTTAACTGCCGGTGGTATAAGTTCAGTTTAATATCTGTAACTGTCCCCTGTTGGGCAAAACCTTCACTGTTTAATATCTACTGGGCAAAAGCTTTTGCAAATAACGAATCGTTTGGTGAACTGTGTCCATGCGGAGAAGAATTGTAATATAATGTGATGTTATGAATTTAGATATTTAGACTTCTAAGGGTCCTGATAGTTTGATAGTAGAACATGACGCGGTGCAAAAGGAGGATGGTTGTTAAGGTGATTTGGTTGCTGCAGACATGCATGGAGTCATAATTGTGTACTATACTCAAATGCATTTCTTTTTATTTCTTCGTCCTTACTTCTTTTGTTTGTAAATATATATTTTTTTATGGAACTTCATTTTCAAATCTATTTATATATTCCTCGCTACTAAATTCATAGAGTGATAAAAATGAATGAAGTTGCAAAAGAGTAACAAGACGAGTGACTTAAAAAATAACTAGGCTAGCTTACAGAACGTTACACATTTGCTGAAAATATTGTTTGAAAAGTGCGCTTAGGAATGAAGACAGTTTTTTTTAGAATATTGCTCTTATTCATTTTATCACTCATTTTACGAGACCCTTATGAGGTTAATTACAGACCAACTGTATAACTACCATTTAAAATTAACATCTGCTTACGTTAAACTAAACTAAATAACGGAAGTCATCAATATTGGAAGGAAACCATTTGCAAAATTATTTCATATCGATAATACAGTCGGTGATGACAGGCTTATGATACCTACCCATTAAATAGAAACGCTTATTATCAATAATTTACTTTGTAAGATCTACTCGACTGTGTGGAAATATTTAAGCGAACTATAATACTCGATTCTTTACAGCATTCCATGTGTTAAAAAAATAGCAAAGCATGTGGTTTTTGAGGGTTTAAAAAAACACATGACATGTCTGTTTTCCCCGTAAAACAGATAAATGTTATCTTATTTTTATAATCATTTATTTGAGAATGAGAATAAGATTGCTTTGTTCTGGAATAATCTTATCATATTACATAAGTTTAAACCAGACACCCCATCGAAAGTTACACACAGCTCAAAAACATCAGTTAAAAAAAAAAAGCACATATGATATCGTTCTTCTTAATATAGATTCAGATGTTAAGCCATCACAAACATAAACAACCCAGTCCCTCGAGCCAAAAGACATTTCTACAAGCGTTAATGCTGATCAAATCGCTCTTATGTATTGAAATGACCAGAAACCCTTTAAAGAAATTCGTTTCAAAAAATCTTTTGCTCTATTTTCCCAAATTTTCCTTCTTTCCAGACCGGCATGAACCGCGGCTCCCGCGAGGAGTTGCTGGGCAGCTCGCAGGAGGCGCTGCGGAACAGCCAGCATGACCTGCGCCAGGTCTACGAGAGGGCTCTCACGAAGGAGGAGAAGACCTTCTTGTTGCATGCTGATAGAGGAGACTATGTTACTGTTAAGAGGTAAGTGAGGAGGTAGTCGTGTAGTAAATGGGGGTCCTTCATAAACGGCGAAGAGACAACGACTTATTGGTAAAAATCTACCTCAGAGTTCTTTTGCATTCTTCGTTGAAAAAGAGGTCATAATATTATTTACTAGTAGGACTATGCTCCACTGAATGGATTTGAAGGGATTAGACATTCGTTGTTTTGTTCATCCGTGATAGCTTTAACTAATTTATCTAGCTAGCTAATGTAATATCAATGGGCTAATTATGTGACTTTTTCATTCATCTGTAATCGTTCTGATAAATTAAAAATTACACAAGTAAATACACAAACAAATTACTTTACAATGGAATTGATAAGGAATATTTAGGAACAAAACTTTCCCAATCGTAATTTGTAACGAATTTGTCATTGTAATGTCTAATGTGAATTAATTAATTCGCATGTTTAGTGTGTCCTTGTTCATGATGGGATGTCGTTCCTTTTAACGGCGGCCATGAGAATACACCTGTATAAGTATATAAATAAATCGATTTCCTTGCCAACCCACCTGGTTTTGGCAGAGAAAATAATACCGAACTACCGTATTTTCTTATGAACGAAGAGTAACGTATTTTTTCTGCAAGAAATACAGTTTTTCGAGTAAAAATATTTTCTATGTGAATATGGCAAACAGTTTTTATTGTAACAAAAATATATGTTTCGAAATTTTTGCTTGTCTAGAGAAAATTATTACCATACAATTCTTACTTTCCAAAAAGATTGGAAATGAATTTTATTACAATAATGTTTCTTATTTCGGTATTCGGAGTGTGTATCTATATAATCGGGCAGGTAGATATATATATTTTAAAGCTATGAAAAACTACCCTGAGGAGCCACGATTTTTAAGTACATAGTTTGGCTAATATTCAATTCTTGCTTTAATTTTGTCTTACTCTCAAAATCTATGAACATAAAATTTCTAGGAACAAACTTAATCACACTCAAAACTACTCCATATTCGGTAACTGGTTAAGGATTATGTTAGATCAGAATAGAGATCGCGATTCGCAGATCATCAACTGTCATCCCATGAAATTGCTTGCATTGCAATGACATCGAATGCTATCAAACACAAACAGTCTTATTTCATAGCTACTGTACCAATCAAACTAAACCAAGTTTTGGTTCCGGATCAAATGAACGTGCATGGGAAATGTTGTGAATGAACATAACATAACATACCATCACGCCTGTATCCCCGAAGGGGTAGGCAGAGGTGTACCAATGTACACCCACAGTTCGCCGATATGTTTAGGTCCCATGTAATAGGGGACGAGCCTATTGCCACGAACCGGGCACAAATCCAAACTCCGACCTGCTACTGAGAATTTCATAGAAAAACCCAATAATACCTTGGTCAGCTAGGGAATCGAACCCAAGACCTCTAGCATAGCAGTCGCGCTTAGCACGACTAGGCCAACGCTATACTACTAGTAATTATATCGTGTCCAGTAATTTTACTTGCATAAATCTCCTTTCCATGGTTATATAGAATATGAAAAGTAGTTAATGTGCTAATTAATCCAGGTTATAAACTACCACTCTGCAAAATTTCATCCAAATATAAATTCTATAAGGATTTTTAACCGACTTCAAAAGAAAGGTGTTTCATCAATTCAAAGATGTGTATTTAGTAGATTTTGTGGTAAAGCAGAAACAAACATCTCACATACCCATTTATTTCACTTTTTATTATATGCGGACAACATCACATACATTGCTCTGAATCCAAAGTAAGTAGCTATTAAGCACTTGTGTTATGGAATTCGGAAACCACGAAGGTACCACAAACACCCAGACCCAAGACAATGTAGAAAAGTCACTATCTACCAGGGATCGAACCCGGGACCTCAGAGCAAGCGACACCTTGAAAACCGGTGCGTACGCCACTCGACCACGGAGGTCGTCAAAAACGTCGTAATTATGTTAATTGCTTACGATACATGAAACAGCCTTCTTTCTTTGTAACTGTTTTATGCGTGTAGGTATATTATAACATTCATATCCATGACCTAGGTTATGTTCATGGTCAGTAGTACACTCTGCACTTGTTTCACCTTGTAGTATACAAATGCATTCATGAATTGTTTATGAACAGAAGTAAAAATTGGAAACAAAGCGAATTGAAGTAGAGGTCTCCAAAAATAATTACATACCAACATAATTGTGAAAAATTGCTGACTTTAAGTTATATGGGACCACCTCTATGATATACTCTATCAAAGAAAATAAAAATTAAAAAAATCAATCCTCATTTTTTCCGGACATATCGCGTGACAAACAAAAAACCATGCAGTCGAATTGAGAGCCTCCTCCTTTTTTAACCGGTATTCTTCTTATCGTCTCAATCAATGCCAGTTAAATTTTCCCAGGCCAGTGTTCAGCCACGCACACAGCATTGTCCCTCGCCTCATACAAGTCCTCAAATTTAATCGGTCAAAAACAAAATTAGATTAAAAATCCAGCTTGATTTTAAATTAATTACAGGAACCACTGTCTGATATTATTCCAACTGTGATTGTCCCCTACTGATCCGTCTAAACCTTCGAAATTGCAGAAATCTCACAAAGCCTTCGTATGTAGTAAGTAGTCGATTATATGGAAACATTACAAGTGCTGGCTTCGCTTCGTAATCCTATTTATTAGCCCGGCTAGCGGCGGCCACCTAAATACATTGGATATTCATACATTTCGGTTTTAAGGTCAAAATGTACTGGAGCACGTGGAATATTTAAATTTGAAGTTGTATGGTCAAATCGTGGTGGCATAGTAAGTCAAAGACCGTATTCGTTTATATGCATTTACAATAATAATATAAAGATGAGAACCAAGGTTATTATTAAAATGATTTTTATTATTAATTACGGTCAGATTGAATTCTGATCGTTTAGGAACCTTGATCTTTGCCGGCCTTTTACTTCATAGCTTCAATAGTAAGATTTCGTCGCAATCACATCTTTTTCAATTTACGATAATAAAATAATTAATTATTTTAAAAACATTGATTTAAATAAACAAATAAAAAATGCTTGCCTTTGTCAGTACAATAATATTCATGTAAAATAATACTATAAAGATTGAAACCAAGGTTATTATTAAGCTGTTTTATTTTTTTTAATTTGGGTCTTTTCATTCTACACCAGAGACGAGGCGCACATTTTTACCTTTTTTTTTGAAGAAACATGAGATAATATGTTACTTTGTATATATTATATGCTTTATTAACCTATATACTATAACAATTATCTAGGCAACTTACAGGTTACTGTCATTTAAATAATCTTTAACATTATAATAACATTTTTCAATTAGCAAATTAGAAAGAGTTTTTTTTTAATTTCTTATTAGTAAAGTAAAGCAATTTAAAAAAACACAATTAAATCTAATATAAGAACAAACTCTAACTATACAATGTTACTTTGTTGAGTTAAGGATTAAATTGATACGTTAACTTGTGACAAACGATGAAAGAAAACATCGTGAGGAAACCTGGATTCCAAAATTGGGCTCTGAATTCGCCGATTCGCAGAAAGCAGGCGTGGTGATCAATACTCGCGCCTTCTCTATATGGGAAGAGGCCTGTGCCCAGCAGTGCAACAATTATTATTATATTAACTTTTAGATCGAGTGAGGATTGATGTTTCCTCACAAAATGTTATCTATAACAGTTTTAGTAGAATTTCAAAATACTGGTAATTATGTCCAACTAAAAGATGATGAGAAATAATCATTTACAGAGGCAAAGTCGAGCACTACATTACTTCAGTTTTATAATACAACACCAAGCTGCAAAATAGAAAATAATATCTGAAGTTAACAAAGAATATATATCTAAATAGCATTGCTTGTAAACAGACTATTGAATATAAGTCTGAAATTTCCACATAATACAAACTCTTACAGCATTCAATTTCATAGCGTTATTTAAATTTAAGGAATTCCTTTAAAGGAAAATGCTACATTGAACTTGGCTTTGAATTCAGTCAACAATAAATAGCTAATTTAAACTTTAAGATCATGGCATTAGGGTTAATATTGCTTTACACTTCAGCCACATCTTATATTCTTTATAACTTTAAATTCAATCCACAACAAACAGCAAAATTAAACTTTAATTTCAAGGTAATAAGGTTATTATTTTTTTCAGGCCAATTAAGAGATGATCCTTCACCCATATCTCTATTATTAACTTTAAATCCAACCAACAATAAACAGCTAATTCAGACCTTAAGTTCAAGGTGATAAGGTTAATATTCCTTTACAGGTTAATAAAAGAGATGTCGCTTCATCCATATCTCTACATTCAATTTGACTCAAAATCCAACCAACAATAAATAGCTGATTCAAACTTTAAGCACAAGATCACAAAGTTATTATTCCTTTGCAGGCTAATAGAAGAGTTCACTCCTCAGCCAGATATCTTGGACATCAACTGCGTGGATCCACTCAACCGATCAGCTCTGATCGCAGCCATCGAGAATGAGAACATTGAGCTCATCAAACTACTCCTCACCTCAGGAATTAAAGTCAAGGTCAGTTATTATGCCTAGAATAGGGTATAAGGTATTTGTTTCTTGAACTTTTGATAAGAAGCGAGGGGGGCAGCAAAATGCTCAGCAATCACAGCTACGCCGAGAATGCTTAGCGTTCCCGCGGCTCCAGCAAAGGCGAGAAGAACCGGGGTGTTTTTGATCGGAGCAAGTCCAAAATATCCTTACGTCCTAACTTCGACATGGGTTGAAGTCTATAGATTTTCACCTCGAAAAAAGGCAGCATGGACGGATTTTAATACAATTTGTCCGTACATAATGCATTTGGAAAGTTCTTTTGAATCCCCTAAAAAGGACGTTCTTAATCGGCTGTAAATACAGATTTTTTTTTCAATGTTACTATTACCAAGATAAACGGTTTTTGAATTAGTTTCTTAGTTTTTTTAATATTTCGATTAGGTAATCCAGTTTCTTTATATCTAATCAACATTTTCTATCCTTCACATAGTACACACATTTCACACTCACAACTAAATAAAACACTACCATTGAGAACTCAAAAAAAAACCAGCTTCAACAGCTATCCGACTTAGTCAACTATTACTTTCTCTCAGCACTACATAAAAACATCAATAATGAGGAACAGAAGCTATTGTTTCAAAAAAAATCTATGAAAAAGAATAAAATGAGTACATCCTCCTGGGAAATCATGTTTCCAATAGTTTGCATGATCATATCGGCCGTATGTTTTCATAACGGGGTACTTTGGACGCGTGACGGGCGAAGTGGAAGTTATGGTGGCGTTTTAGGGTTAAAGGTAAGGTAGTGGCAGTGTTAGGGTTATATAAAGTGGAGTGTCGCGAATGTTTTGGAATTCAATTTTATTACGATACTACATGGGTTTTTGCTTACTATTAGTCTAACAAGTCTTGTGAGATACAACGTTGTTTTCTTGCTGCAGTAATCTAACCTCAGATATTGGTTTGGTTATTTTGTAGGTACGGTTCTCAGCGTAGAATCCAACTATTTTGATGATTTTTGCCTAGTTAATTTTGAGATTATTAGTAGTGTTTTTAGCAGTCTTTATCGAAAAAAGGTTTAATTTTTCTGGTTTTATTTTAATTGATTTTACGTCTCTCTAATTTTGCCAATGATTATATTATTCTGTAACGTTATTTACAATTAATTGGGCAGTTATCATTTCACTGCAGAGGGTGTTGAATTGTGCAGTTTTCATTCTGATACTAAGTATATGATTTTTTCACTTAATTCAAACAAAAATTAAAGTATTACCAAAATTTCTAAATGTTTATTTAACCTGCAAAAGTACAAGATAATTAGCCAAGGCCGGTCATAAAGTCGACGACGTGAAAGATAACATTATATGGACGACCCGGTAGCCTAATCCGGTTAACCGGTATATTGGCACCCGGGTAAGCGTTTCTTGTCCACCCGGTATTATTAACGATGCCTTTTTATAGGAGCTTTTAACTAAACACTTTGTTGATGTACTTGTAAATGTTGAAAACGTTTTTTTTAAGTAGCTTAGGCTTTTGTTTTCGTTGCTTTTGATTGAAATATGTGATTAGTTTTTTTCATTTTCATTTTCAGTACAGCTTTGCATTTAAAACGCAAGTCTTGTATGTAATGACATTTCGTTCGTGTGTAGATATGTTTTCGGTTATTTGTAAATCAGACCCATAAATAGTAATTTAGATTTGTAAATAATATTAAACATCAAATTGATTCTATATTTTGGACGCGTAAGCCGTCAGTATGCTGAGTGATTGATAAAAAATAAAGTTTAATAAATAATATAGGTAAAGTTACTAGATAAATATAGTTAAAGTTGGATTCAAAGTTAATAGCGGCTGTGAAGTTAGCGACACGCCGCGCAGTACCTCGCCCCGCACCCCCGCTGGCGCATAAGTTTGTTACTGCGCAGCGACTCGCCTTGTGTTCAGAGCCGCCATTAAGTTTGCATCGAACCATACTAAATTTTATAAAAAAAAAACATTTCGAATTATACCTTCAACATTAAACGAGCAAGACACTAAAAATGTATAAAATATAACAATCATACAATAAAAAAAAGATTTTTAAACAACTTTATTTTCCATAACAAAACATTTTATACGTATGGCATATATAAAACTACTGAAAAATACCAATAAAAATCTAGGTTATGGTACCAGTAATGGATTTTAACTGTTTATAACCCATAATCGTAAAATGATATGCAAGATGTGAGGTTTGACCCATTATTCCTACATAAATCCTATGTTGATGGTATATTGGAAAACAATTGTATATGAATTGGTGTATTACATATAAAGTATACAGCTATGTTTAAAATTTTGATAAGTATTTAAAAGGAAAATTAATATTGCGAGTAAAAACGTTTCTTTCTTTTTTATCAGAATCAAATGTACCTACTATATTTTTTTTACTACTTTTGGCAATTTTGGTCTAGAATCAATGAATAAATTGACTTTAGCAAAACAAATTAATTATGTGTAAGCACCCTAAGGATATTTATTTATAAGTCAATTAACAACTAAATATATTTTAACACCCAGTATCCAAAATCTACAGCGCATTTTTAATTTAACACAGTATCCCATAGTACGACTCATTGACAGAATTGACTTAGCTATTGTAAGAGATCAACGTATTACACAACAGTCTCTATAAATAACAACACATTAATATTAAAAGTAAACATAAACATAACATACCATCACGCCTGTATCCGAAGGGTTAGGCGGAGGTGTACCAATGTACATCCACAGTTCGCCGATATGTCTAAGTCCCATGTAATAGGGGGCGAGCCTATTGCCACTAACCGGGCACAAATCCAAACTCTGACCTGCTACTGAGAATGTCATAGAAAAACCCAATAACCCCTTGGTCGACTTGGGACTCGAACCCAAGACCTCTAGCGTAGCAGTCGCATTTAGCATTACTAGGCCAACGAGGCAGAAACTTTCCAAGTTTTAAATTCTGTCTGTAATATCAATTCGTTTAGTTTTCGTGTAGACAGTTTAACGGCGGTCGGCGTAAAACCGCCGTTTATTGCTCCGTTCATCATTCAACGTCATCTGAAAACAGATGTATGTAAACATTACGGATTGGACGAATCTTTGAGAAAAATAGTCTAGATGTTTCTATGGTTTTGATTTTTGATCAATGATGAATGCTTTTCATCCAAGTGTTCAACAGTTACTACTTTGTTTCAAAAATAGTTTTAGATATAGATCTAACTTATACATTGATAAACTAATTTAATTAAATGTAGGTAGGTACGAGTACACACATTTTTCGTACTTTTTTCTTTAACTCAAAATTTTTTCATCAATCAAAAATTATTTAATCCTAATGTCAAAATAATCCGTTGCAATTACGCCGAAGAGATAAATTATAAGTGTCGAAAGTAACATAGTTTTAAAAAATAGGCACTAATAGGTAACAAACTAAAATAAAACATAATGATGAATGACCGTCTAAAAGTAGGTAGTCTATTTTTTCGACTATTTGCATTATAATACATAGTAAAATAGATAATAAGATTTAAATGATAATATGTAATCCGTCGATCCAACAGACAAACTATAAAAATATAGTTTTGTTGGCATTTTTATGTCTGATAACATGTATTTTGTGCTTTATTAAATAAGTAAAAATGCCTTATGTACCACAATTGTACATGAAAGTTTAAATAAATAAAATAATAATAATAAGGTACTGGTACGTAAGGTAGCTTGATTATCCTTTGGGAATATAGTCATCATTTTACATCCTGAATAACCTTCTAAAACTAACTTAGATTCCGCCTTACTTTGCATGCGGGCTCACACACTTAACCAGAAGTAATGTCGTGATAAAATGTTTGAAGAAAGTTTTCGTCTTATTTAATAGAACTAAATTATAAAATCTAAATTTAAAAACTAAACTTCCTTTAAACTAAATAATTACATCAAACAGAATAACCTAATTATTAAGTTTTTTATAATTTTATACTTTTTTGCTAACACTTACAGTTGTTCAGCCCTTGTCGCACTATTTATTTTCATCGATAGTCGATTTAATGTTACGCCCATCACTAGTTGTGACGGCAACCCTTTAAGTACATTGTTTGACTATCAATCATGATATGAAGGTTTTTAATATACTTAAGTCAGTTGTGCCTATGGATATAATAATATAAATGTATGTTTAGATGTTACAGTATTTCTCTTCATAATAATCATAACTTAATACTGGGTAAATTGGTCATTTTTTTGTACAGTATATGTACGTATATAGTATAGCTAATAAATATATAAATATAGCACATAATATAGCTCAAAAAGTGTTTAACTAAATATTCGTTGAAGTTTACAATATTATTAAAATCTTTGGAGTCTAACAAGGCACAATCCAATAATACAAACAATAATTTTAACGTAAGAATTGTTTTTAAGATAATACAATTTTAAACTTATGCAAAAACATTAGTCTTATAAACATAAAACTCTAAAGCAGTAATGTTGTAACTATTTCACCACCACACAAATGTATAGGTCACAAGTTTTATTAAATATCAACATAATAATAACAGCACAAATTACAAATTCCTAATTAAAATTAGGCTAAAATTAATAGGATTCAAATGCATCAATTAGTATAATCTGCGAACGGCAGAAATAGTTATCAATGACTGAAAATTAGGTAACAAATTATTGACAAATCAGTATTGGCAACAGAATATCCGAAAATGTAATACAATTTCTATAACTTTGTTACATTTAGTAATGTTTGGTAGAATATATGTCAAACGTAGATCAGAAAAAAGATAGACAGGGCAGACAAACAAATAGGGAGAAACCCGATTTAATTAGCACGCTTGCAAGTCTATATCTCAAAAACTAGTGAACTGATTTGAATGAAATCTAAGCCTTATTTTAGTTACGTAAAATGCAAGCATCAATAGTATGGATGGAAAATACCAACGAAATAAGTAATTCAGAAAAATGCTTGGAAAATATAAATGCAATCATGCACCTATAATTTTTTTTTTGTATTGTAATCTTTCATATGTGTCAAATAATGAACCTGATTTTACATGTCGGTTAAAAATCAAAGGACTTTTTACAGTTTAAAACGAAAGTACATTACTCAAAGAATCTAATAGATATTATGCGACGGAATCTTATTTTTGTGGTGTACTTTTTGTGTTCGGTCTATCTGAATATTTTTCTGCTCTTTGACGCAAATATAAAGGTTTTTAAGAGTATCCTAATATATTATATTTGTCGATAAAGCAACCGGGAATGTGATTACAGGGAACCGATGTTCTTTTGTTTATGATACGAAACTTGTATGTATTGATAAGTTTGTCCTTGTTTTGAGTGCATTTATTATCTTGTTGTTGATATTTTTGGACGGAAAATGGTATTCATATAATTTAACTTTTTTTTATCTAGTTTGACTTAATAGTAATAGTTTACATTTAAGTAATGTAGCTTTACCTTACGCTCGTATTTCAATCCTTTTACTTAAGAAAAGCGAACTTAAATAAGTACAGTTTGTATTTTGCTTTTACATGTACATATTTTGTCCATCAGTTGTAAATATGTAATAATATTATTTGTTAAAGTGCTTTGTGTACGTAAATGATTAAATAAATAAGTAAGTAAGTAAGTAATAATAAGTAAAATAATTTATTCTCCTTTCCTAAGACATTTAGGTCAACGAAACAGGAATAATATGAAAATCTCTGAAGACGTTATTACTTAGGTCTTGCAAGGGTTTCAATTAGGCTTTTGAACTATATCGGCTTACTGCAGTAACAAAATTGAATTCGCAGATTTAAATATTACGTACAGAATTATAAACTTTAAAAACCTGCCCTAGTAGAAGCAATTATATGTTTTCTTTATAAAGAAAATAAAATATAGGTACGTATTACAATCACATACCCCTATAAAATATTTAATTTGGAATAACTATTCACGATGGTACCAATAATAATGAATTATGAAATAACCATTTTCTGCCGCAAAATTCCCTTAATTTGTGGTAAAAAAAACTCATACATTATTTTCGTCGAATTTATTGGCGGCCTTTTGTTTGATTATCTAGCCAGCTCCAGTGACGACACCAAATATCTCTCTATTTTTTTTAGGCTATTTTTTCCCATTTTTTTTTCTTCATTAATCGTATCACTTATCGATATCTAACAACACTTTAACGGTTTGGACGGGGTTTCCTTAACACCCTCTATAAGGTTAACAATATCCAGGCTACGATAATACGAGTAAAGTATTGAAAATCATGTACCTACTAAGTAAAATTTTGTGCTTACTAGTCCAAAATTAGAAATAACATTAAACAAACGAGTAGGCGAATAATCTTATTATCCTGAGTTATTATAGTATCATGTGATATTGTTAAGTTTGTGTAAAATAATTGCGTAATTATAAACATAAGAACTGGTAACCCAGTAAGATAATTTTCAATGAAGATTTTCGTGTTACTATGGAGAACAATGGTATGGTAAAGTCTGGTCTATATTAAATGGGTGCCGCTTGTGGTGGCTGGTCGTTCTGCTGACCTTGGTTTCACTAGTAAATGCTTTTAATTCTGTAGTAGTATGATACTTATCCCTCTTAAGCTCTTGTTCATCTGGCACGGTCTCTAATGATTCTATATTTATTGTAATTATAAAGACAGCGTGCTGTTGTGGAGTTTGTTGCGCCGTTTCTTCTCCACAGCTTAGGATCGGTTCATTTCTAGTGGAGGCGCGTCGCGTGTTGTCGGTTGCGTGGCGCCGGGGCGGGTGGATGCGCGGTGGGGCGTTCGATCCTTCTCACTGACGATGCGTTTGTGCGTCAGGTGTAAGGGGTTGGATGTCTCATTGTGTGTTTGTCTGTTCTGGCGCTGCACGGCCGATGATGCGTCTTCCGCTGGAAATGAACCAATCCTTGGGTGCTGTTGTTTTTGTGTTTGTATGTGTTGACGTTGATAAGCGCTACTTTGTAGCCTAAGTCAAATAAAGAATTTTGAATTTTGAATTGTTTTTCTTTTGAGGTCCCATTTTCCGCCAAAATTGCCTCCAAAATAATAAGATATTGTTGAAAATGTTGTTGTGTTGAGACAATTTAAACGACACTAAACACGATGGGACTACACGTAGTTTAGATCATATGACCAACTTCTGGCACATTTGGCAAATTAGCTCAAGTGTATCATATTATTGTTTTGTTTGCGTTCTGTTAAAAGTCCTCTCAACCGATCATCTCTTATCGCAGCCATCAAGAATGAGAACATTGAGCTGATCAAACTACTCCTCACTTCAGGAATTAAAGTCAAGGCAAATGCATGGAAGAGAATTGAATAATAATCTTTATTTCACCTTACAAGCCCATATCAGGTTTCACATAGATTTTATCAAAATAGCAATATGAGCATTTGGTGTCCGAAATTTCATTGATTTTACATTTTCTCGGGTCTGGGTTTTTCTGATACCTTCTTTGTCTCTTATTCTATAACACAAGCCCTTTTGCTACTAACTTTTGGTTAAGGACAATGTATTTGATGTTGTCCACTTTTGTGTCGCAAAATTACCCATATTTGCATTGTATCAAATGTATTAACTTTACTTCTTGTCTCCAGGATGCTCTTCTCCACGCAATCAAGGAAGAGTACGTGGAGGCTGTGGAACTGCTCCTGAAATGGGAAGAGGACAACCACGTGCCAGGAGAGCCTTACGTAAGTACTCATTAAGGGGGTGATCGAGGATAGAGCATTACTGCGGTTTTGTTGGATCGCTTGCAAAGCTCGCTTGTAGAACACCTCAAGACTGCGGGTTTATTTGGTGACGAGCCAGGCTCGTGACGATACGCGACAATACTAGGAGTGTCTATCTGGTAACAGTTTTGCTCGCACACGTATCAGGCATGACGAACCACGACTAGACATGGACCGGTTATGCTGCAATATTTTTTTAAAGTATCATAAAAACTTAAGCAATATTCTAAAAAAAATTATAAAGACCACCTATTTTTTTTTTGTAATATTGTACAATTTAAACCTCTTACACTATAGCAATAAGTGATACTTATTATAGCCTTGACCATCCTTGAGAATTGGGTTATAAAATTCTAGAGCACAAAATACACTGTTGTAGATGTGGAAACCTTGAGACATGATTGAAGACGTTATTTATGTATTTTCATATCACTATGAAACAGTGCGAATAAAGTTAGCCATAGTTCAGACAGGGCATGAATCGCACTGTTTTGAAATAGCTTATAAAAAACAAATAAGTCATTCAACTTGACATTTTCCTAGTAGCCTAATTAACGTAGTGCGTTTGTTATGATTTTTTAGGTCAAATTTATTACTATAATTGATGCGAAGATTTAGATGTCAGTTTTTGAATGAATGCATTTTGAGCTGAAACTTCGTTAACTGCCTTTACACCAGATGTACTCTTCACTTCTTTGAAAAAGATAATTTTTCGGTAACACTCGGTATTAGTATTCATTTCAGACATAAATGCGCGCTAAGGCCTCGTTTACGGAGACGCGGGGCGTCGCGCGTTGCGATGAGCGGCGCGGTCTGCACTGAATTTAAATATATGGAGTTGTATGAGTGCGTTTACGGAGAAGCGATTTTTTGAAATAGGGCGTTTTTTGCGGCCTACCCCGCGGATTGCACCGACGCGTCCCACGCGGCGTTTATCGCGGCGGCGCACGTAGCGGCAATTCTCGATGAAGCTATGCCACTATAAAACAATAGAACTAGTCGATTTGATCGAGGCGAGCGTGCACCGCCACTCTTCCCGTCTCGCTTCTCTATGAACAACGTCGTATATTGCTATAAGTTTGTGTACGCGTGCGATGATGCGTGCCGCTCCACGCGCCGCCCCACCGTAAACAGAAAAAACGCCCGACGCGCCGCGAGACGCCACGCCACACGCGACGCGAGACGCCCCGCGTCTCCGTAAATGAGGCCTTAGCCTAACCAGTGCGATTCGCATTCGAGTTCCCTCGTATCTAAACAAGACCTTATCCATTAATATTACTAAGCACAGGTGACAATGATGTATTCCTATATAATATAGAATGCCTAACCTAAACATTGTAACATAGTAATAGTATATTGCAATATTGAGGAAGGCAAAAAAACAAACTACCACGTTGGCCTAGTAGTGCTAAGCGCAACTGCTAGCTACGCTACAGGTCTTGGGTTCGATTCCCGAGTCGACCAAGGTGTTATTGGGTTTTTCTATAAAATTCTCAGTAGCAGGTCGGAGTTTGGATTTTAGCCCGGTTAGTGGCAATAGCCTCTCCCCATATTACATGGGAGCTAAAACATATCGGCGAACTGTGGGTATAAATTGGTACACCTCTGCCTAACCCTTCGGGGATACAGGAGTGATTATATGTTTATGTTATTCAAAAAAACAAACTAGTTTGACCTTCAAACTAATGGAACTAGAATTATTAACAGGGTCGCTACTGAACTATTTATTAGAAGGTAGATAATTATAATGTAACAGAAGACCTAATTAGCGTAGTGCTAATCTTTCCTACTTTAGTTAGTTAGAACATTGAGACAATCTGACCTGGAAGTAACAAATTACATACAACAGGCAAAAGCTTCGTTATTAGAGAAACAAAATAGAAATATAAAATGAAACTGTTACATTTTTAAATATCAGTGAAAATTCTACGAAACGACGCACAGAAAAAGGGAGATGAATTGGTACAAAACACATCACACCCTTAAACTTTAAACCAATTCAATATTGGTTTTTCGCAAAATTCTCACCAGCTCACATTTCAAGCTATTCGGTGTCGAAATCGAATCGAAATCCTCTTAATCATCTCTCCAATCCTTTGATGAACCGTTCCACTGTTGTGCGGCAATAACATTGTTAATATAGATTAAGAATTTTGGAAATAAATACTTCTTCCATTATCAGAGCTGGGAGTCAGTGGACCCATCGTCGGCGACGTTCACGCAAGACATCACTCCCCTCATCCTGGCTGCGCACAGGAACCACTACGAGATCCTCAAGATCTTGCTGGACAGGGGCGCCACGCTGCCCGTGCCTCACGACGTCAAGTAGGTACAGACTCTTCATTCATCAATCAATACAACAAGAAAAAACTTATAAAAAATCAACTTGAAAGCCATTGTGAGCACTAACTTTATCCTGAGAAAGTAACAACTTAGAGCTACTATTATCAAATCATGTGGAGAATTCAATAAAAAAACCAATCAATTCATGAAAGAACGAGCCTGTCACCTTTTACGGACTGTTGTCGTTAAGTGAGACGGCGCGATACAGTCGCGTAGTCGTATCACCCCTCAACAGCCCTACTTTAAAAGGTTTATATTAATTATGCTTCGTTCCGATGCCATTAAAATGAGGAAATTCGAACAGGACCCATATAAAGTCCATGCAAAGTAAGTCAGAAACCAAACTACTTACATATGTCTAATGCTACCTTACCGAAATCCAAGGCAAAACCACCCTATTTCCCTTAGATGTGGTTGCGACGAGTGCGTAAAGTCTTCGAACGAGGACTCTCTCCGTCACTCGCAGGCGCGCATCAACGCGTACAGGGCGCTGTCGTCACCGTCCCTGATCGCGCTGTCCTCGGCTGACCCGCTGCTGACTGCCTTCCAACTGTCCTGGGAGCTCGGCAGGCTGAGCAGAATGGAGACGGAGTTCAGAGTGGAGTATAAGGTAAGCTGGTCTGGTATGTTTTGGAAATTAGTGCGTTGACTAACTATTTAGGCACAGTGGTTTTTAATTTTAACCCCTCGAGTCTGAGATTGTCACATTTACCTAAACAAAGAAACCCTTTTAGCGTTAAAATATTAGTATACAATTATTATAAGTTATGCTGCAGAAGCAAAAGAAGAGAACTGTTATTTTCAATTTTTCCCCAATAATTGTTTGAAAAAATTGTTAAATTAGTGTCTGAAAAAATTAGGAAGATTAGTCATGCGCCAACAAACACTGTTTACAAAAATTTAAAGACAAGCACAGAATGAAGTTTGCAGAAAAATTGGTACCCTAGGTACCTTATTCAGGGCATTTGTACCTGTACTATGGTACTGTCGTCGAGGTGGAAGCGAGAAAGCGCACTACATCGCACGTAGCAGCATCTCACTTAAACGATGGCAACAGTTCTGCTTTAGAGTTTATGGTAATCCTAATCACCCTGTGATTTATCCACTAGGCCCTCCGCCAGCAGTGCCAAGAGTTCGCCACCTCCCTCCTGGACCACACGAGGACTTCCAAGGAGCTGGAGATCATGCTGAACTACAACCCCTGGGACATGGACTGCTGGGAGCCAGGGGAACGGCAGACGTTGGGCAGGCTCAAGCTTGCTATTAAATATAAGCAGAAGATGGTGAGGAATTACTAAGACTATTGAGATAAATAAACATGGATTGTGGAGATTTAGGAAGGATAGTTGTGTGTGCGTTGTTAAAATTATTCCATTTTTGCTCAATTATTTTTTATTCGACTGCAGTATTTTTTTTTTGTTCTTAATCTGAACTTGACTTTTACCTGTAGCCAGTCATATTTTAATAGAATTATAATTTATTCGTCGGTCGTGGTGGCCTAGCGGTTCAATAAACGGATTTGTATGCATGAGGTTGCAAGTTCGAACCCGGGCAAGTATCAATGTAACTTTTCAAAAGTTATACGTACTTTCTTAATTATTCTAAGACACTTCTGACAAACGGTGAAGGAAAACATCGTGAGGAAACCTGGATTCTAAAATTTGGGATCTGAAATCGCCAACCCGCAGAGAGCAAGCGTGGTGATCAATGCTCGTACCTTCTTTATATGAGAAGAGGCCTGTGCCCAGCAGAGGGACGTTTATAGGCTGGATTATTATATAATTTATTCGTTATTCGCAGAAATATAAACTGCATTGATCACAAGTGACAACGTAGTTCACATTCCGTATATTCCTAATTAATAAGAGCTATTTGCAACACATAAAGCATTTGGATTTTAAATACAGTCAGTAGTTATCACGCAGACAGACCGACTTGAGCAATTTGCGAAAAATATAAATAGCTGTTTGTCTAAACATCATATTTTATAGGTTTTCGTTGAGACTGGTTAAAATAATATGTTTTAAAGCTCGGGAGCGTGACGTTTGGAAATATTCCCGCGTTAAGGCCGATTGGACGTAGAGCCAATTGGTATAATATAATGTGCAACGGTCATATAGCGAATGGACATAGCAAATTGATGTTGCTAATATTAACTAATATGTTCTTATTTAAATATTTCAATTCTTTTTCCCGAAGAGTGTAAAAAATGTTATAGAAAAATACATACCTTCTTGAACAATTTTTTTTTTTTAAATGAAAGCTTAAAATATTTTTCTTTATAGCCTCTCAAAGGTTTTTATTTTGTTATTTCCCTGTTACTTTATCATGACTATTAAATATGTTTGTTTGAGCCGATTAAATCTGATAGGGCCTCCATTCAGCTATTTTAAATGCATGTTAGTGATCAGTCAGTTTACTTGTCAATGTGCCTAATTTTCTTATTCAGATAAGCCTACAATAAAATCTCATTGAACTCTTGAAGAGAATGATCGTAATGACGGTTATCAGAATGCCAATTACTATTGTAAAAATGAAAAAATGAAGCAGGTCAGTCAATTCAAGTAACTCTTACATAGCTGAATCGAGGCCCTGCAATCTCCACAAATCCCAAGACTTATACTATATCCAATGCATTAATTTAAATTAGCTGTGTCCCGCGGTTTCACCCGCGTGAATGACAATTCATACACTATCTTTATAAATTGTAGCCTATGTGTTATTCCAATGTATAAGCTACATTATTGTAAAGTTTCATTAAAATCCATTCTGTAGTTTTTGCGTGAAAGAGTAACATACATCCACACATCCATTCTCTCAAACTTTCACATTTATAATATTAGTAAGGATTCTCTTACATTTATCTCCAATATATAACTGTGTTGTTTTGACACACTTTTGACTTACACATCCCGTAACTCAGTTTAAAGAGAAATATCTCTGAACGGAGCTCTTTCATCATTGGAATCACATCACTTCTCTATATTTAGGTCAGGTCGCCATATTGCATTTTTAAGTGGAATATTTTCGTGTACGCGTATTTATGGATGTATCAAGCTAATAGAATTAAATATTGCCAAAATATTGAGTACATACATAATACGCAGCAGGCCATATACAATATTCATCCAAAAGGGTTGAAGAGTGGATCTGGTATAGAGTAAGTTTACAAATTTCAGCTCATAATAAGCTGATTAAATAATTGATATCAACTTTTTCGCAACAAATAGTATCAGTTGTTATACTAGATTTTTCACATTGCTTGACAAAGGAATATTTTTTTTGTTAAATATATTAATTATTCTAAGACACTTCTGACAAAACGAGCAAGCGTGGGGATCAATGCTCATACCTTATCTTTATGGGAAGAGGCCTATGTCCAGCAGTGGGACGTTTATAGGCTGGATTATTATTATTACATATATTATGACAAATCAATCATCCATCCGTCTTAGAAACAACTATATTTTCCTAGATCTAATTCAGTCGATAACGTTTACAAACTTTTTTTCATTCTGTCGTAAAACGCTTTGTTTTAAATCCAGAGTTTAGTTGCTCAATCAAGCAATTAACAATGAGATCATTCAATCGTGAATTGTTTAGGCTATGTGTACACGAGGATAAAAGGAGGTGTAAACATACCATTAATTCCTTTTATTTGTTTATTTCTTTACATTGATTGGTTTAGTGCCTTTAGCTTTTTAATAGCTTTCATGACGAGTTTATTGTCGAAAGTAGAACTACTGAAGATTTTCCTAGATATTCATTATAAACACTAACCCCATTTAAATATTCAAATGCTTACGGTACGGATAGCCAAGTATCATGTCAAGCCACTATAGGTGCCACGGGTTTGATATCTCCATCATCATCATCCACAGCCCTTGTCCTCCCGCTGCTGGGCATAGGCCTCCCCTTTTTTCGTGCCATATTCTACGGTCCTGTGCCAGCCTCATCTAGACTTTATCCGAGATTTTAACTTTATCATCGACCCATCTTGATCCCTGTTTAGGACAAAAAATTGTATCATCTACTAATTTGTGTTTTATTATAAAACAAAGAATAGGGAAAAATAAATTCTAAGAAAATTCAAACTGAGGTTATGAGAAAACCCGACCAACTTTTATGATGAAAAAAGCTTGTGTGTGTAATCTGAGTAGTAAAAAATTTGGTTCTCGCCTGAGCACAGATTTTATCAGAATATTGTGAAAGTAACTTTACCTATTTTCAATATATATGTATATCAAGTTCCATTGCACAAAAAAATCGTATCCAGTGGTTTTGCTCACATTGCATCGTGTTAAAGTCACATAGGTGAGTAACTCTCTACCTGATTTAGACCCGTTGGAATCTGCGGAAAAATATAAATTTCAGTCCCTCTCACTTTTACTGTTCGTTTTGTGTCGTGTTATTCACAAAAATATGAGTTCTTTATGAACTCTTATTGTTGTTAGGTTTTGGCTCGATACGTTATTTTGATAGAATTGAACCCCGACCTTTGAAGGCAAACACTCCCACTGAACCATTAGTTATGTGTACAGCTGAATAAATTATACGTTTTTTGTATATTTTTAGATTATTTTAGTGCGGATAAAAAAAAAATACAACTAAAATTGTGCAAATCGAACCTGTTGCTCATTGAATCAAATGGTGAAGTGGAAGTGACACCACTGAGCTATTAATTCACTTTGATATTCAATTTTATTTTTATTTTAATTCCATTAATTTAATTTAAAAAATATACATAAACCATGTCTACTTTGGCTAGTTCCAGTTCTATTTTAAGCTGTTTTCATTAACTCATTAAATTACTGAAATAAAAACACTTGAAAATCAGGTTACAAAAAAATATTCAAAAACGAACGGCGGTCGTTGACGTATTTTCACGTGACACGTTTGTATCGCAATTAAATAAAATATTTCTCTTTGAACTTTTATAAATATAAATTGTTATTAATTACTTATCAAGGAACGTGTTATAAATAACTTTTTGTTATTAGTCATTTCTTTAATCGGAAAACATTTTTTTGTTAAGATTTGGTAGCCGTATTTGTTGTATTAATTTCTTCTGATATGTTTTTGGAACCACTATTTGTCGAATCCGGATTATCTAACTTTTTTTTTTAATAGACATGGTTTATTAGCCCCTTTTATAACCATATTTATATAACCTTTTTTTGACAGGCCTGTTGGTCTAGTGGTTAGAGACCCTGACTGCTATATCGGAGGTCGTGGGTTCGATTCCCACCCGGGACAAATGTTTGTGTGATGAGCACGATCATTGGTTCGGTGTCTGGGTGTAATTTATCTATAATATGTATGTATTTAGAAATATATAAGTATGTTTATCAGTTGTCTGGTTACCATAACACAAGCTCTGCTTAGCTTGGAATCAGACAACCGTGTGTGAGATGTCCCGGAATATTATTATATTATAACGTTTATGAATATACAAGTCTGGTACATTTTATGACTATCCTTGTGCACCAAAGATAACATAAACATATAAATTACAACAAATCGGATATAAGACATTATTATACATCCATAGCTATATTTTCGTATTTTTTACAGTTTGTTGCCCATCCAAACGTGCAGCAGTTACTGGGAGCGATATGGTACGAAGGTCTGCCGGGGTTCAAGAGAAAAAACATCGTTGGACAATGTATACAGGTATTGTTAAGTACTAAACTTTAAAACTGACTGAGAAAAAAAAAAAACAAAAAAAAAAACAATTTTTCAAAGAAATTTGGAAAATTTAATATTTAAAATACAAATATAAATTAAAGCTAAGAAATATTTCCATTGCGTCAGATTTCAAACTAGTAAAAACCGCATCGAAATTAGTCCATTTGTTAAGGAGGTACTATGCCACAGACAGGCATGTCAAAAATGTAAACACCCTTCGTTTGGCGGGTGTTAAAAGTTGTAAAGTAGAGGAGATTCTGAAGAGCACTCTAAAAGTACCTATTTGGAACTCCTAACATTTTCTAACACGCCCTTAATTAATAAATTATTGCTACATAAGGCCTTAAAGTAACAGAAACAACATAAGATTTAATAGTGATTTTAAAATGATTTGAAGTTTGAGTATTTGGGCAATAGAGCGGCAGAAAAATAATATCATGAGAATATTATTTGACTGCCTTAGAGAATTTTCTCTCAAGGCCAAAAACTCAAAATAATCTTGCTAAGTAATCCGTCAACAATACATAATTATATTATTGTGTTATTACTTAACTATTTACACAAGAAAGTATCGGAAAAGACTTGTTGTTTGGGAGTAAATTCCTATTATAGATCCAAGATATTCGTGATTTTGCTAATTTAAACTAGGAGTTAAGGACATAAAGCCTGTAGATTAAAAGAGCTGCAATAATTTAAATTAGTTTTCTATTTAACCTGTGTGTGCTAAATTAGACGCTTCCGCTTTTGTGTGTGTCTGTCTGTGACTTCATAGCTTCTAAACTGGTGGACAAATTATGATGCGATTTTTTTGAGATGGTTTTAAGCCACAATTTAAAAAGAAAAATTAAAAAATAATAATTTCGTCGTCACTTCATATAAATAGTCTTTAACACTAGTTATTTATTTGTTACAGGTGGCGAAGTTAGGCGTAATGTTTCCAGTTTACTGCACAATATACATGCTGGCACCAAACTCTGAATACGGCAGGTTCATGAAGAAACCTTTCGTCAAATTCATCTGTCATAGTTCCTCATACATGCTGTTTCTTAGTAAGTAAACTTTATGATATTAATCATAAATTGCATACAGATTAATTATGTAAACCCAATGGTAATTAATTAACTTAATTGATCCATTTTTCAAAAGATATAAGATCGAATAAAATCTTTTTTCTGTCAATGCAATAATAGTGGCCACATAGAATAAACTGCATATTATTAGAAATAAGATTAAAATAAAAAAAGCGATGATTCGACAAGTAAGTTCTAAATTTGAATTATTTTAGAAGTTGTAAATAGAAAATCATCAATTTTTATTTATTGGAAGCACTTACTAGCGAATTTAAATAGCATCTGAGTAAAGGCAGAAACATACTTATGTGTCGTGGCGTGTCGTGGCGCGCCAGAAGCACGCCAGAAGCACATCGGTTTTATACATTTAATATGGTTAGAGACAATTTTGCATGTCGACACGACACGACACGTAAGTGTGTTTCTAACCATATAAAATGTATGAAACCGATATGCTTCTGGCGCGTCACGCCACGCCGCGACACGTAAGTATGTTTCTGCCTTAACGAAATTATTTATATTTTTACTGCAATAAAAAAAAGTTATGGGATTCGCAGAATTTTCTTATTGGTCAGTTCACAATATAGCTGACTACACAATATTTACATAAACTGGTATAAATAGGTCGTGAAATAATATCGTGTAAACAAATAGGATGGATATTGTATATTGACACGGGTTTTGACAGACGTGCGAAGGATACTCTTTTAGTTGTCAATAAACGAAATCCCACATTAAAATAATAATAATGTATAAAATACCTCAGAAATGAAACCACAGATCTCGAACAAAACTTATGTTATCCAAACTTATTAGACGGATCCAAACTTATTAAATCAAAACTTATTAGGTCAAACACTTATTGTATCAACAAAACTTATTTATCTCTCCAAAACCCCGCCAAGTCTCTCGACCCGTTTTTTTCCTCTTCCCGCCAAAACTTCCCAGTGTTACCAGTATAAGAAAAATTAAAAAAAAAAAAAACATTGAAAACTACTTTAAAAAAACAACAAAAAAAATTATTACCCTTACATTAAATTATGAAACCTTACAAATGCATAGCCACAAAGAACAGAATAGTTATTCAACATAAAGCTGTTGACTTGATAACTAAAAACGTGGAAATTATTCATATTTGAAGACTTCCGTTGCGAGCGCTGCAAAAAGAATTGTTCCGCTAAACAGTGTATGTCTATCTTTTAAGATTCGCTCACTATAATCTTGTTAAGGTCATTATAATTTACGCAGAAGCATTTAAAAAAAATACTTTAATGCGATTGTAATAACATAAATTGACACGGACGAAGTCGCGGGGAACAGCTAGTACTCTAATATAAGACATTGTGTTCTGCGAACGTTCATTTACTTTTTCCAAGTGCTTAGAATCGGATCCTCAATACCGACATAGGTACTTGCCTTCTTGGAAAAAGACTTACTAGCTCTATTATAAAATAATGTAAATTCTTTACAAAGTGATATTATAATCGGATGATAAACATATTTGAAAAGCATTTTCTTTCTTACATACAATCTGACATACAAAATAACTTTTAACCCTCCTACGCTGACAATTACATTAGTGTTTGAATATTTATTTATGGATATCTCTACTTTGTTCTAAACATAGTAGCGTAGTGGCACCAGTAATCGACATGCACCAGTAATCGACACTTTATTTTTTTATTTAATAAAATAAAGAGTAGGATACCGATTTATTTATTTGACGACACTGTAACATAGAAAGCACACTTATTACTGACTCCCATAGACATTTGAGCGATATTTACAGTTTTATTTGAAAGTAGCGGTGTGACAACTGATTGTGCCTCGAGTACCGGCGAGAAAAACAACATTTCTTACTGAAATCGTTAACGAAGGGAGTACATTTCTTTGTTAATTATGCTAATGTATTGTAAGTTATTTGAATTTTATGAGTTTTACGGGTTTTTATAAGAACTAAAGGGTGGAATTTTGTTATAACACAAGTTCAAGATTATTTTAATATTAGTAAAATGTTGGTGTCGATCATTGGTGTTCACAAACTGACTTTCTCCAGTTATCGACACGTGTCGATAGTAATTATTAGAAACATTTTTCATTTGATAAGTGAATATATAGCTCTTCTAACTTTGCTTCTCGGTAGATATTTGAAGTAAACTAATCAAAGTTGACCTACCAGAAATCGACAAGTGACGATTATTGGGAAATAATATGTGTCAATGATTGGTTTTAGAGATGGCTCTGAGAAAAAATTATACTCCCGACCAGTTAGGTCCAGTGGGTCGTCTTAGGGGCGGAGGGTAGGAGTTGGAGCATAAACTTGGGCACTATGAGCACCAAAGAAAACAAAAAAAAATAATAAAAAAAATTGGGAGTCCTTTTTTTTTTTTTTTTATAGAATTCGAGCATTTTTATTGCAGCATCTGATTAAGCTTATCTATAGAAACCATTTATGATCTTACAAGTATGGCCCTACGACGCAAAGTTTCCGACTTATGGGCCGTTTACATTAAAAGGCCGTTCAAGTAAAAGGCTCATAACTCGAAAACGGTGCGTCGTGGGGCCATGTTTTTTAGAACTTAAATAGTTGCTACAGACAAGGTCAACCTAATACAAGAAAAAATCGGAAAGATTCCGAAAAAAAATATTTTTTTTTAAGTCCTATACAGGACTTATAAAATTATAGTTTTTTTAACCATACGGCTAGGTAATAATTTTGCACGATTTGCTTTCGTTATCAGTATTAAAGTACTATCATACGTGTGGTAGAAATACAATATAAATTTATTGCGCTATCGTACACAAACATTACATCTGTCTTACGAATTTTCGATCAGGTCACGTGTCCTGACGCGGGTTTATCATTTTTACTCATTACAAAAAAAAAACTGCAGAGCACCGCTAAAGAAGTTTTCGTCATACGAATTTTCGATCAGGTCACGTGTCCAGGGGCCCGATGTTTCTATTTTAAGTCAGTGAGTGGCAGGTATTTTCGTATCCAGATAATTTTAGTTTAATGAATGAAATGAAAAATTTAGGTACACCTACTTGCCAATGTTGACCTTGTAGGATTGCCAGTGGCTATAACAAGTGTAAAGTGCACTGGAACGTTTATTACCCTGACGCGAGTTTAATTTTTTTTAAACATTACGAAAAGCCGCTAAAGAAGTGTTCAATTAAAAAATTAAAAAATATCAACACAGACAAAATCAGAACCAAAATCAAAATCAAAAATCATTAATTTATGTTAAGCTACAAAGTAGCACTTATCAAACGTCAAAATTTTAATACAAAAAAGACAGCACCCTAGGGGTCGGTTCATATCCGGCGGAAAAGGCAGCGCGCAACATCGGCCGCGCAACCCCAGAACGAACAAGCACACAACTTTACATCCAACCTCCCACACCAGACGCGTCGTCGGGTCAGTGTGAAAGGCCGAATCCTCCATCATGCGCCCGCCCGCCCCAGCGCCACGCGACTGATAGCACGCCACCACCGTCAGATATGAAACGACCCCAAATCGCCCACCCTTTCCAAGTGCTAGTCAACTTGTCAATATCTTCTGTCTTGTACGAGTATTTACATGATTAATACCCATTAGTAAGAGAAATATGGTTATTGTAACAAAATATGCATACTTATTAAACAAAAATTTTATTTTAAAGACCGACAAATGTGGTCAAATGGTGTGATTATTTGGCAAATACTCATTATAGATAATAGTCGATAACTGGGGTGTCGATAACTGGTAAGTGTCGATAACTGGGGTGTCGATGACTGGGGTGTCGATAACTGGGGTGTCGATTACTGGTAACAGTCAAATGACTAGGTGTCGGTTACTGGAGATTCTTACACTTTTTAATTTTTTTCATTTTTTTTCTTGTGTGTTTATAGCAAATAAAAATAATACATTCTATTCTTATCTCAAGAATATACCTTACCATACTCAAATGTTACTTTTGGTTTAAAAGTGACTAATATACCTTTAATTTAATAAAGAAACCCACTATGATCGATTAAGATCCTTAAAGTGTCGATCATTGGTGCCACTACGCTACCTCTTACGATAAATGTTTTGTTTTTGTAAATAGATTTATGTTTACAGCCCACCTCGTATACTGGTTGCTAGCAAAAGAATATTGCGCTTTAAATATGTCAAAGATAGGGTTGTAAAACTCAATTTAAAAACTTTGACATTGTTTACAATTCCGTTCTATAGAAAAAAAATGTATTGTAGAAATGCATTGACATCGAGACTGAACCTATTTGCATACAATTTTATCTGCAATACCGATGTTTTCTATTCACGCACAAGATTAAATTACAATAAATAAAATTCTACTAGATTTTACCTACTTTTTAATAACTTTTAATATAATAATATAATATTCCGGGACATCACACACGGTTGTCTGATCCCAAGTTTAGCAGAGCTTGTGTTATGGTAATCAGACAACTGATAAACATACTTATATATTTCTAAATACACACAGATAAATTACACCCAAACACCGAACTGATCGTGCTCATCACACAAACATTTGTCACAGGTGGGATCGAACCCACGACCTCCGGTATAGCAGTCAGGGTCTCTAACCACTAGACCAACAGGCCCGTCAAATGTGTTACATCAATCTCCTGTCAAAAAACGGAACACATTCAACATCTTTCAATCGAATCATTCCTATTTTAAACACGTATAAAAACAAAAATAATGGAAAAAACAAACTGACACATACGATTTATGTTGACACGCGGCTTTTCTTATCTTTGCCTATCTTTTGAGGGTTACCGTGGGACATATGCACATTAAAACAAGGATTTTTCCTCACCTTTACTTTTTCTTAAGGTTGAAAAGATTATCATCAAGATTATCCAGAAATGAATCAAGGAAATTGCGTCTTTTTACTGCTTTTTATTATTATAGAAATATGTATAAAAATTACGAAGAGAAAAAATGGTAGACATTTCAAGATACAGTATAAATAAACTGCGTCTGGAAATAAATATTTAAAGATTTTTTGTTGACACTATCATGAAGCAGCAGCATCAAATCCAGTGGCAGAATGTAAGGCAACGATTTAACCTATGGATCCACTCTGAGCTATAACAGGTTACAGGATTTTTATAAATGAAAAAACATGTTTTGTTTTAATCTACTTTGTTTATTACAGCCGATCTGATAAACCCATAAACGTTGACATGATCATGGCCATTGTGGAAATATCTTTTCATTTTTTTTTTGTTTCCAGCTCTTTTATCATTAGCATCTCAGCGAGCAGACTACTTAGTGTTAGAATGGTCTGGTATTACCTGGCTGCAAGACCTGGTGGACCACTGGAAGGAGCGCGAGCGAGGGTCGCTGCCCAGCATCATAGAGTTCAGCGTCATCATCTACATAGCAAGTAAATTTGCGCTTGTTGGCATGCTTTTAATCTTTACCATCATAACTATAAATTCAAGAATCTCCTGACGAATTTTGAAAAATGCTTGTATTTTCAAAATACTATTATTATACTATTATTTATTTATTTTACTAAGAATCTCGATCAAGACAGCTTTCAAACCGCATAATTATAAATTGGTAAATTCGTTAAGGATCTACGGTGCCACAGAGAGACACACAGACTGACGTCAACTTATTGTAACCCCCATTTTCGTCGAGGGTTAAAAATATTTTCACTTATACAATGAGTGTTAAAGTGTCAATACCGACATCTTCGTCCAAGTGTAAATTTCACTTCTATCATTTATAACCACCTTTTAAAGTCTACACACGAGTTCATATATAAGAGGCAATGAAAACTGACAGCGAATAAGGTTTAAAATAAGCATTCTAATATTGAATTGCATAAAATATTTTGGCTTACCGTATGTATTTATTCTTATGTATTATAATATATACAGCTTATGCTTCCATATCCTTTTTACTATCAATTTTCACACCGTTTTTCATGCAACTTTTAAACTTCCTTTTTATCTTCTATGTCTCTATCCAATCTTTCTTCACCAATAATTCTTAATAATTTGAATTTTCTTCTTTAGGTTTAATCTGGGCAGAGATAAGATCTTTATGGACGGGCGGCATCACGGAATACATCAGTGATCTCTGGAACATTGTGGACTTCATCACGAACGTCTTCTATATTGCCTGGATTAGTTTGCGATTCTCGTCCTGGTATATTGTGCAGGTATTGTAAAAAAAATACTAGATCTAACTAGAGCATACTTCTTGCTGATTTACTTCTCTCTTGTATCTATGAACTTTATCTATTCTTGTCCTTATTCCATTTATTAACTTCTGTCCAACACATTCAGTTAATTACACTATCCATACCTTCTTTATTTATATTGTATACTTAACTGACGTTCAAAACTCCCGATTCTTCTACATTTGCCCATCCATAGAAATTTTAATATGCTTCATAGTTTGACAAACAACTCTGAACTACCTTTAATGACACGTCCTACTACAAAAACTACCTTTAATAACACGTTCACTTTCGAAATCCACATAATTCTCAAGAAAATCATCAATCAAGTTTCTTTTCAGCGCGACCATAGTAACGGCATGGACCCCTGGTATGTTCGCGAACAATGGGACTCCTACGACCCCATGCTCCTCTCTGAAGGTGCCTTCGCAGCTGGCATGATCTTCTCGTTCCTCAAGCTCGTCCATATCTTCTCCATTAATCCGTACCTTGGGCCACTGCAGGTGTCTTTAGGAAGAATGATCCTCGATATCTTGAAGTTCTTCTTCGTTTATATGCTGGTGTTATTTGCTTTTGGATGTGGTAAGAATGTCTCCAATTTTTTGGATTAAATAAAGTGTTGCTTGGTTTCAAATTCTAATCTTGCACAAATTGTCGTCATTGATATCTGAAATTATAATTCTTCTGTTGGGTAAATCATTACCACGGCTATTATTTTCAATAGGTTTAAATCAACTGATGTGGTATTACGCTGAACTGGAGAAGAATAAGTGTTACCATCTTCCAAATGGTATACCGGACTTCGATAATCAAGAACGAGCCTGTACGATATGGCGAAGATATGCAAAGTAAGAATTTAAAAAACCTTTTGAACATATAGTTTACTCCAGCGAAACCCCATACTATGTAGTTCGGGACCAACGCAATCAGAAACCTAAAAGACTGGAAAAACAGTCAAAGTCTGCGCTCCAGCTAACAGCAAAGATGTCTTCCAAGAAAAAAAAAACAAAATAAAACATGTTCTCGGCCAACAATTTCAAGATAGGCCATTTTTTTAAAAGTGGGTTTTTTTTTAATTTTCTTGTTATTTAAAGACTTTCTCATCGTAAATATATTAACATACAGGTACATGATTAACCTAACACCACCGATATTTCCAGCTTATTCGAAACCTCCCAATCGTTATTCTGGGCGTCATTTGGGCTGGTGGACCTGACGACCTTCGAGCTGACCGGCATCAAGAGCTTCACCAGGTTCTGGGCACTCCTGACCTTTGGCTCGTACTCCGTCATCAACATCATTGTGCTTCTGAACATGCTCATCGCTATGATGTCCAGCTCGTATCAGATTATTTCGGTAAGTCCTTTCAAGCTTATTGCATGTCTTTAGGTTCTTCCAACATAAAATACTGCTATATCAATTCGAATATCTTCAGGTCATAGTATACCTAGAAGTAATAATAATTGTGAGATATATTATCTGCTAGAAATAAAGTAATAAAGTAGTAAATAATAATAATAATAGTAGTAAGTAGTAAATAAAGTAGATAGGTAGTCAGAGGCAGATCAAAAAAGAGTCCGAGAAATGCGGTGATGACGAATAGTGGAGATGAATGGGTCTGCTACGTCATAACGAAAGCCAAATAGTGAAAACTTGTAAATAATTTTAGTCCCAAATAATTAGGAGCAGGGGGGGACAAAATTGTATTGATTGTTTTATTGAAATAAAACTACTTTTACGCATGTTTTCGCGGTTTAGGTATATTTAGATTTTAGGTCCCGACGTTTTGACACCTTTGCAGGTATCATGGTCACGGGCGGACTGTGTGTAAAAAATCCGTAAAAGTAGTTTTATTTCAATATCTAACATTCGCGTAAACCTTGATTCTTTTATAGTTTATTTGATTGTCGAGTGATTTCTTTATCGTTATACTCGTCTTCACAGGAACGGGCCGACACCGAATGGAAGTTCGCTCGCAGCAACCTGTGGATGTCGTACTTCGAGGACGGGGACACCGTGCCTCCCCCCTTCAACATCATCCCCACCCCCAAGCACTTCATGTGCTGGATCCGGAAGTTCTTCTACAACAGGGATCGAGGGTCCATTATTGTAAGGATACTAGAGTTAATTGTTGAACATTTTTTTAGCATTCAATCGGGCCAAGTGGAAATTTAGACAAAGACATTAGCAAGCTAAGGTTTTTACCTTAGCACAGAATTGGTATATAAAGTTTTAGTGTTAAATAATGGGATATCAAGAAATGGAAAAAGGGCAAATAGGCGTTTGCCCTGCAAAGGAAAACAAGCTCGAATTGTTGAAAAATAAAATGTCCACCAACCATCAGCCACCGTCAGAACTCCTAGCACAACAACTTTGACAAACGATTGTAGCTACAACCAGCCATCTTTTATTATAATGATGACGTTAACTATACGCATAATTTCTCTTCAATTCATCTTCATACATTTTCTATTTAAAAAAAAAACCTTTTCTCCCTAGAACAAATCCCGCGAAAAAGCCCGTCAAGAGCACGAAGCAGTGATGAGAGTCCTCGTCCGAAGGTACGTGACAGCAGAACAGAGGGCGCGCGATGAGGTCGGAGTCACCGAAGATGACGTCATGGAGATCAGACAGGACATCTCGACGCTGCGGTACGAGCTCATCGACATACTGCATAACAACGGCATGAAGACGCCCAGGGTTAGCATGCAGGATGCTACGGGTAAGTGGATATAATGCAGTTATTTTTGAGAGTAGTCCTAATTTTTTACTATTGTTAGTAATAGGACACTGAACACATAGCTAATTGTGAAGCATGATATTATTATCATTATTAGTCAAAAATCTATTCTTTAGGCCCTGTTCTTTAAACTTTAATATATTAGAGCTAATGGTAGACTAATTAATGTTGGTGCCAGACAGTAGTTAAACAATCCAAAATATAATGTCACAACAGAGAAGCACATCTGTTTTAAAAAATAAACGGATTAAACAAAATTTTACTCCCATTAGCAGAAGAGGGACTTTTCATAAATATCTTACCATTATTGAACTTCGGATACTACCATACTTGTATCAGTATAATAAAGTTTAAAACCAAAGTACTTCAAATTCCCATTTGTTACAGTGGCCGGAAAGAAAGGCAAAGTAATGGAGCGAAGGATTCTGAAGGACTTCCACATAGGAATAGTGGAGGGCATCATAAAAGACGTTATCTCTAAGGAGAACAAGCCCAAGGATGTGTTCAGCCAGATCGCTAAGGCTATTGTGAGGAGAGGAAGCACGGACAGGTATAATAGTTTGAAATAATATTGGTATTGTATTGTGAAGCTAGTCCGAATTTTTCACGATAGAGTTGTTTTTTCTCATAATCACAATTTCATTAAAATCTGTTAACTAAAGACCTGTCACCCTATCCGACTGAATTGTCCACTGTTTAAAGTAGGCCTCCAAAATAAACTAAACCTGTCTTGATCATTTTGATAGATGGAAAGACTAACTGCCGAAACAAAATGTTAGAAAAGCATACTAAGTAACAAAATATATGTTTTATTGAAACAATTTTTCCCTGAAATAGCAAATTACCACTTTGCTACTGTAAAAAAGTTTTCTTTCTTAAGTTTCCTTTTCTACGCAGCAAAAAGCGCGACTGGAACGCCCTGGTCCGCACCAACACGGCCCGCAAGGACCCCATAGGAACCACGGCGGAGGCGGAGACGCGGCGCAGCAGGCAGTCGCTCAGGGCGCACATCCTCGAGAACATGGCCTCCAGGACCATCGACCCGCAGAAACTGTTGGGTATGCTGAAACATTTATAAGGGTATCTAGAAAACTATAAAACCCTCGTTATTAAACGATAGAAGGCCCCTTTTTTCGGGTTCGAAATTCACCACGGTTCCATTCTCGCCTTTGCTGGAGCCGCGGGATCGCTAAGCATTCTCAGCTCAGCTCCGGCAGGCGACGGTCGTTTAAGGACTTCTTGAAGAGGGGTGGGTGTAAAGTGCCCACCCCTCATTCCTTCTGAAAACGAACGCGTGGAACGATGCGTCCGTATCCTCCGGACTGTAATAGAAGGCCCTGTTCGTTTTGTTGCAATTACAGGAAACCCAAAGTTTTCTGGAACTATTATGTCCTGGATCCAGTCACAGAATAATGTATTGTTCTGTCACTTGATGAACAGTAGTTGACAGTTAAGGAAATCCTGATGGAACCACTACTCTGATAACCTTTTTAATTAAACCTCATAAGTTCGGTGTAAGCAACTACGTTTAGAACAAAAGGCCTATCTGTGTATTTGCAAACGACTTTAAAAAAAGGGGCTCTTAGTTTGTCTGAATCATTTTTGTACTTTTTTTATCCACGACAATTCAGGATCAATTTCGGAAATTTTTGTCCTCGACAACCCATACCTTAGAGGTGTTCCATATTAATGTATCAAATGGATCTTGTAGTGTTTTATACTTATGAGTATTCCATAATATACCTAACAGTTCCACCTTCCTCGCAGAATACAACCCGCAGTTAGCAGCGTTCTCTCCGTGCACGAGGGTTGCGTACGCGAAGTTCATGAGGAGCAAGATAAAGTCAGACTTCACGGAGCGAGAGAAGTCTGGCAGAAGGATGTCGGAGTTCAGCCTGGAAGACGAGGTCTTTGAGACGCCCAATAAAAGGGAGAGTTGCAGGAGATGCAGCAGTAAGTATACACTAGAAACGTACAGGTGTGCAAATACAAAAACAAAAAAAAAATAGTATGAATTTTACAAAAATATCGAAGGTTTTAAACAACTTCCTAGAGGACTTGGATTTGGAATGTGCTAAGCAGATACGAAACCACGTTTTTTTTATAAAAATGCGTCCTATAATTTTCTTCTAAAAAAACATGATCATAGTTCGAAAATGATAGGAAAATGGACTGACTGTTTTAAGGACTATTTACAACAACTTAAGCCGCTGCAAAAGCGGAAAGCGCAACGAATATGCCGAATTAAATAATGTTTAGTGTTTTTAAAATCTATGTGTTTATGTATTTATTATTATTATTATTTAGTCATAAGTAGGTGTTCCATATGAACTAATATAATAATATTATTTGTTTATGGACCGGCAATTTCAAATCTATAAACCTGTGAAGTCACTGGCCCGATCACTAAAACTGTACCCATTTAATTAGTTTCAAATAATGACGAACCAATCAAAACATCCGTATGCCTAAACGAGGAAACCAATAATTTGCAATCAAATGAAATGCATACGATTAGTGAATGCAATTACGATTGGATTGAATTAACATCAATCAATGACGGATTCATTATTAGGTTTATTCATAGGTACATAGGTATATAAAATTTTACATAATTTACTTTTTATCTAATAAGTTGCAACTAGGTGAAATTATAATATAATATTCCGGGACATCTCACACACGGTTGTCTAATCCCAAGCTAAGCAGAGCTTGGGTTATGGTAACCAGACAACTTATAAACATACTTATATATTTCTAAATACACACTTATTATAGATTAATTACACCCAGACACCGAACAAATGATCGTGCTCATCACACAAAAAATTCTCCCGGGTGGGAATCGAACCCACGACCTCCGGTATAGCAGTCAGGGTCTCTAACCACTAGACCAACAGGCCAGCCAAATTAAAGTCCATTATAAGTTCTTTATTATCAAGAAATCGGAATGTTAGCTTTTCTATTTATGGGGAATAAATAAAGCCTAGCCTAGCCATGAATCTTGTACGACTTAATATCAGTGATGGTTGAACATCAAAATTAACTAGTCCGCTTAAAACTATCCAAAATGTCAGACCATTTGCGTAATGAAATGGACACCATAGCTTCATGTAGGTACTAAACGGGTTACGTTACCTTAAGAAGGGTTAACTTCATTTTGAAACCTATTTTGTGACCACGTGAGAATTAATTAGTTAAATTTGGGTATCAGTAGCTTCCTACTATGTTGTAAGTTAAGTTACGAAGTATTAGTGAAGTTTAAAGATCACTAAGGATGTCAATACAAAGCTGCCACATATGTTTTAAAGAAAAAGAAATTGACTGGATTTTTAATTCATTTTCTTAATCCCACACAGACAACGTGCACACGCTTAAAGCGATTTTAGACTTAAAACATGTAACTGCTGATAACTCGCTTATTTAACAGGGCAAAGACTAGATAATGTGTAGCATGCTTAGCATTAGATAAATAGTTTTCCTATAAATATTTAACTATATCTTTCCTTCGCCAGCTCGATCATTCCGCAGCCGGACTCCCATCCCTGAGACTTCGGATGACGAAGGTCTGGACGAGAACGAAATACAAGTGGAAGCTGATGTCGAAGACAAAGGTATGTTACTATATGTTACTCTATATTATGTTACATCCAGTTAATTATAAACAGGCTGTTTCTATGATAGAAGAATGAGGAGACCCTACATTCTTCTATCGTGTCGTATTACGTATTTAGTGAAAATAAGTGGTCTCTGCCTACCCTTATGGGTAAGAGGCTTATATGTATGTAAGAGTGGGGTAGACAAGAGTGTGTAAGGTATAATATATGTTTTATAGTCTCCGTCAGGCATACTTTTCTTTTTCTATAAAAAATAAAAACTTTTTGGTTACGAAACAAATTAAATAGCTCATGTTAATACACTGACATGAATTTCAAAATAAATTCGATAGGATATATCCTCAATCCATCCTCAATGTTAAACCGTAACATTAAAATCAATTAAATAGTTTTGTTTATGAACATTAAAACATCAGAACATATTATCAAGGATATCAAAACAATATTGCGCACTTGTACGTTAAATCGTTTTCTTTTAATTAATTGGAGACGTGTTTCACATTTTTATAATCAAGTAAATTCTTTAGCCATAATACAGATGTGTTAATTGATTACAGCTTGAACAGAATATAACGACCGAATGCCTAGCAGACAAAGCTGAGTATTAGGTAAAAGAGTTATTTAAATCTGTTGTTAATTAACTAAACCTACTAACAACAATATTCTCTTTTATGCCAACTTCTTTTTACCATGTCAATCAATGTCAGTTAAATTTTTCCAAACCGGTATTGCTATTCTGTAACATTATTTTCATATCTCGACAGCGGAATCCGCGGTGAGATGTCAAATACGTATTCTCGAATTTGAATTCTATATCAAGGCTTATTGGGTTCACTTTTGAAGTAAGCTTTATTGTCACATAGGTGAAGCTCGATACCAAAATTATTTATACTATCGACATACAGTATACAGCCACGCACACGGCATTGTCCGTCGCCTCATACAGGTCTTCGCGAGTGCAGGTGGTGTAACACGTCAATGCCAACTAATCTATTTATCGTTAACAACGTATCTAAATTTTCCTTCTAATACCTCTTGAAGTCTTGATAACTATTTTCACACATATTTTTGCAAACTCACCTAGTTTTAAGGGTCAATTTATATTACAGCAGAGTCGAAGCGCATCGAATCTATTACCGTGTTTTCCATGATTTTTAGGTCACCAAATGCCATGTAAATAAATCAAAGTCATACTTGTTTTTACAATTCTCCCGATAAGGAAAATTTCATACTAAATATTATCTTTGGATGCTTCCTTTTGATATTCATTATGTTATTACTGAATTTAATTAAAGGGTTCAACCTCTGCCGTTTAATAAATAAGATACATCCTACTGTTTCGGTTTACAATGAATTATTCAATGAACGGATGAATAAATTTAAGGAACAACACGATTTGTTCATGTTTGACCTTTGCTTACTTAATGAAACTTTATAGAAACAACTAACATCGAAAACCTATAATATAGTAAATTAACATGAATAGTGAATTGAAAAACTTGAAACAACAGTCGGAACTAACCCTAAAAAAATTAAGAAATTAAAATCCTTTTCTTAATCATTTTGCTTATACTAACAGAGCATGCATCAAATTTATGGCAACCACTAAAAATAAGGACAAAAACAATTGTACCTTTTGGAACGACAAAAGCAAATCAACTTACTTATCTTTTTCAACCAGGTTCAGAAGGCGGATCAGAACAGACTAGGCCACTGAAGTCCTCCTCCCAAGAGCCATCAGAGCCCAGTACTCCAGCCTTCGACCCCGCAGACGGCAGCCGACTACCACCACCTGCAGAATTCCAATCAAAAGACCACGTCATCACCATCGAACCAGAAACACCAGAAAATCTGTACATGACTGAGGAAGAAGACTCGAATCTGCAGAAGCCAATCACACCGACTCCTAGTGTCCATTCTCAATCAGAACAGATCTTATCTGCTGCTAGTTTAGAAGCGCAGTACAAAAGTATGACGTCAGAGCCTCCTAAGGTCGTTGTAACTCCTGATGTCAGTGAACCGGAGAAGACTCCTCGGAAACCAGCTCCCAGTGCCCCTAGGACTCCGAGGGTCAGTCCTTCACCATCACCAACTCCTAACTATGGGAAGGATAGAGGCAAATCCACTGTCACCGGGAAAGTTGTCTCCGGATGGCTTTAAGACTCTTGAGGAGTTTTTGAAAGGTCCACTAGCAATAAATTTTCAAGAATGTTCTAGTCGTTTGTAAGAAATGTGGGCTAAATACTGTGAACGAATCGACGTATTAGTGAGATATGCTAATGATAGAGCAATAACTAGATTATATGGATTTAGTTGTCATCGATTTATTACTCTTTTGGGCCATGGTTTTTGTTTCAAATTATAACGTTTCACTGACATATCTTGATGATGGAGGATGTCATATCATATTTAAACAATTCAAATAAATTAAATTTTCGAGTAATTTATTTATTAATTTAATTTAAAAGACAAGCACATTGACCTTTGACACAGAATGAACAGATTATTTGCCCTTTGACTTAAGTTGTTCTAAGAAATTCACTGTTATTGTTTAAACCAAACTTCAGAAAGCTCTGAATCTAGATTAATTAGAGTATTAAGCTGACCGATATACCGTGGCCTAAAAGAGTAGAAGTAATTCTAGTAATTAAATTACGAATAAGTAGTGCGGTAGCGAAATGGCCTTATATTTGATAAAAATAACTATTGTGGCATCGCCTTTTAAACTATGCAGAAAAAAAGGCTCTTGGCTTTCAGAGCCAATTATAAATGACCTATTACTTTATAAGTATTATGGCGTTAATTACATAATGAATATGCCCTGATTATTGACAACCAGCTTGAAGTAAGATAAAAGTGTTTTAAAAATTTTAAAGTAAAATTGACTATTGAAAGAAATATGAGAATAAAGTTTACGTTTCCTCTAACCCAGTTAAAAGAGAGGGGAATTATGTTATTTAGGCGTAAATTTAAATTGTTCTAGGGATACACCTACTAGATATTAGAGCAAAAAATCATTTACATAAGATGTTTTTAGAGACAGGACTCAGGAGTATATAGCCGGAGTTAGCTGCCAATTTATAACGTTTACTAAAATATAGAGAATAAACTTTTTTTCAGCGAGTGGCCTTTATTCAGGTGCCTTATTAATAGCAAATGAATCAAGTAGGAATATAAATCTTTAAAATAATTGTAACTATAGCAGGGACCTACAAGATCTTTTGTCTTAACTGGCCAAACTAAATAAGAAGATAACTTTTTAAATTGTAAATTTTGGACATTGGTTATGAGAATTACTTTGATTTTAACATATTTTGAAATAGAAGTTGTTTAGTGTGTTGTTTAGTGTCTGATTTTAACTGGCTTACATTGGCCTGTAAATGTCGCTACGTTTAGCGATAAAGTAACTTAAAATCTATACGACGTGTCGCCAAAGGTGTTTGATTGTCTACAGAATGTAACATAAAAGCGACTTATATTTTATTTTCGTTTGACTATTCGGCCATAATTAACTCAATACTCTGTATTTTATTACTGTTTGTGAACTTTTTGTCGATGCATTTTATAATTTACTACTTACTTTATACTTTAAGCACACAAATTACAAGAAGCCCACTGGACCACAATATTAAAGTAGTTTGTTGACGGAGTGATAAGCTTATGTTTAGTAAATAAAAGAAATTAAACGTTTGGTTTACGTTACACACTATTTATTAAACCCCCGACCTTTCTTTGTTAAGATTACGCAGCTGCCAATAAAAGATCAAATGAAATCTCGTTACGGTTTATGAGCTGAGAGAAAAGCGATTAAAGTAAGTAAAATAAAGATTTATTTGTCTTAGTCTTAATAACAGAGGTTGGTGACTTGTTGATAAACAATTTGTGACTGCTGGGATTTGTAACTGATCCAATTGTCAATCATGCCTAGTCAAAAAAAACAAGACACCTATTAATGAATGAGATTATTTCACCATTGACTGAAGAGTCTTTGGAACAGCATTCATAATTTTAATAATTCTTCTCAATTTTGGGAACAATATTTAGTATCGCATAGTCTTTTTTGCGTTATCAAGCATATTTTCTCATTAGTCTTCTTTGATCTGTATTAACACAATAAAAAAGTATCTAAACAGGAAGATCGCATCACAGACACAATGTAAGTAACTACTACCTAAACCACGTAAGTTACTAGGACTTAAGTAACTAGAGAAAGCTTTAAAACAAAATCTTTTTTTACACACAATCCCGCTGTCAGTTCCCCCCCGCCCATTCACTCGGGACCTCAACAATCATGGCTCTAGTTCACGAAAAATGCCTTTGAAATAACACACCGCATTGCCGCGAAGGGCCTGCCATATTAATTTAGATGTAAGAGTCTTTGCAGTTTAATAAACGTTAAAAATAGTGTCCTATTGCTAAAAGGCAAAAATGTTATGATCACAAAAGCATTTAATAGGGATAAATTATTCAGTCGCATTTTAAAAAACCTATTTAATTTTTACATGTTTCGTAAATTATAGAAAAATAAGACTGAGATTTTTCAGTGAATTTTATTTAATGTAGATGTTTGAGAAAGTTTTAACAGAATTATTTATTTATTTTCGGTTAATGCTTTCCCATTGCTGGGCAAAGGCCACCCTTCCATTCCATTCTTCTCTATTGAGAGCAAACTTGGACCAATCCTCGATATAGGAATCTAGCTCATCTCTCTTCGTCTAGGCCTACCACATGGTCGTTTGAGGTTTTGTGGTCTTAAAGAAAGTTTACACAAAACGATATTATTTACCAGACCTTTACATATCAAGAGGGAAATAAAAGAAAATTGTTTTCCTTTTTTACCTATTATAACGTGACAGTAAATGGCAGTAAAGGGCATGTCTTTTAGTTAAATGCGTTTTGACATAAACAGGGCATTGCCATTTGTCATGGATTTAAAATATGACCTTATCCTACGCAATCACATAAAAAGGGTAGGTCAAAAAGGGTATACAGGTACTTACACGTAAATGTAGTAACTAATGGCCCTGTTATTCTCAACTACCTACTGTGTGTGTGCAGTCGTGGTAAAAACGATGTGTTAACTACAGATCTGAGACAGCCCAAGAGGCTGGAAGATCACTCAAACGATGTTCCTATGAAAATACGGCAGTAATAAACTATAATACGTGCACGTACCTTGGTCTGCTATATCTGCTGGCGATGATCCGGTTGCGCTATGATTCCACGGATTCCACCACAGTTGATTGCTGAAGGTCACGAGCTGCTCGGAATAGGGATTACAGCAGAATATCGATCGAGTTGAAGAGTTTAAAGGGTTTTACTGGAGAGAGAACACGAAGTGCGCGCGCGTCCAAGATGGTGAGAAAATATTCTTATATTCGGTTTGTCCGTTAAATTTCGTGACGTCATGACAGATGCAGCAGTAGCACCAATCGGATAACGAGTACGGCACTTATGACAGCTGTCAAAACAGTAGTGATTGCCACTGCTGAAAATCAATAAGAAAAACGTGTGTTGCCCGTGGTGTAATTGAAACGATCTTATTTTAGTAATTTGTATGATGACGAAACAGTGTGTGTTTCAACTAACAAAGCTGCTTATCCATTTTTACTCTTGCATTTTTTGCGATGCATTATCATGTTCTTTATTACCTACATATTAATAAGATTGTTTAGATAGCTTGGCTAATCCTGGTTTAGCTCACTTTCAATTGAAGCTTTGTTAGAAGCGGGATAAAATAGGTGATTTGATTCAAAATTAGATCATATTTTGCTGGTGCAATAACCCAATTCTTTAATTATTATCCTTATTTTTTTGTAAAAGTTCAAGCCGAGATTTCAATCGTGTACACCATTCGAAAAAATAAATCTATTTTTATATTAGGTATATGGATAATTTGTAAATGTTTACATTTCAAAATAGAAGGTAGGTTTAATAAAACAACAGGCTTATTTTTTAATGATTATATTTTATTCTCGTATTACAATTTGGTACAAAACACTTGTAAATTTATTTATCTCTCCTATCTTTCTCCATTTTTAAATAAATTCTGTGTAAAAGAATTCAGGCGCGAACATTTTTATCAAAAGATCCATTTACAAGCATAATTTTTAATTTATTCGTTAAGAAAATTAGCCAATTTTTAAATACGTTGATAGTTCCAAATTAAAAAGTTGTCTTTATTAAGTACTAGGAAACTTAAATCTAGAACAGACATAAAAGTTGGGCTCGTTCCAATCTTTGTTCCTTTTTATCATTCAAAACTTTTATTAAAACTGTTAACAACAAAAGAGTTAATTAATCTTACGGTTAGTAATTGTTTAAGCAAAATAAATAACTGTACCTAAATCATATTTATAACATATCCAGCGATATAAATTACCTATAGCAAATAAACATACAATACCAGTCGAAAGGATTAGATAAAAAAAAAAACTAATACATAATGCCCATTTGTTAAAAATATTAGGTATCACATCTGTTATTTTTAACAAATATCTGAATATCGGATACCAAATGAATAAAGTATCGCGTAACAGTAGGGACGATCGCGGTCTATCAGACATTCATATTAGTCATGAATTTGACGCTCTGAAACTACACACGAGCTCACACTACCAAAGTTATCGACTTTCTATTCATTGTAGTATTCGACTTCAAAGAAACAATATTAAATCAATAAAATTTGAGAATTGCAAGACAAATATAGAAAAATACATATAGAACAAAAAAGTATTGGAATTTGTTGGAAAAAGTCCACATTAAAAACTGCAAAGAATTAAAATGAATATTATTTTTTGCTGCATCCAATGTTTGATTTGGAACCCATTTTCAGTGGATAAGGACAGCACATTTTTTATTTAATTGGCATACCAACAAAAGGCACAAACTACAATGAATAATAAGACAAAAAGTATTAATCCATTCAATCCAGGCATACTGATAAATAACTCCTTCAATAGATGTTAATTCTTATCTATTTTATATATCTGTTGACAAAACAATGTTCCTTCGCTAAATTATTAGGTTAGACAAAAATTATTACTTGGTTAAAATTGGGTAGCAAAACTGAAATTGGTTAGGTCATGTGAAAGGTTTTATATTATTTTGCTAACCATATAATAACTGCTCATGACTTGTTATCTGATAATTTCAATCAGAACCTTAATAATTTGGCATTTTAGAGAACCAGAGTATAATAACATTTCTTTCTAGTTTTGGCAATAGGAAAACAGATACAAAATTTTGGTCCAAAAAGCAGAAATTCCAAGAAAGTCATCGTCGTATCAAAGGAACAAGTATGAATCAAATGTCACTGATCAGATCATTGATACAGGCCTTAAAAGTTTTCCTCCACCGATACTTGCAGGGTAACTCCTCAAAAAACAACAGCTCTTCAAAATCTCTATTCAAAGATATCGAAGGTCCTCTAAAGCCATCCGGTCTTCGGCTGTCGCTTGATAGTCTTGATTTCCTCCAGCTTTTGGACTGGTCGGAGCGGTTCTGGCGATGACGGTGGTATCAACTGCTCTGTGCTTGAGGTGGATGTTAGACGCTTTGATGGTGATGGTGATGGGGGAGACGGCGGTGGCGGCTGCTGGGGAAAAGGAGTTGTTAGTAAAATGGTTAAATTATTCTTTAACTGAAAAGAACATCATCCACTCTCTATACATTTTTGGTCCAAATTCGAAAATGCCAAGATCAAAAAATTGTATGAAAATACAGGATTTTTAACCCTAGATAAAATCAAATGCATTGGAGCTACAGCATTGGTGCCATATTAAAAAATGCTAAGGAGGGCAAGCTCTGTATTTTATCGATAATATTGTGGTATGTGATCGAAAAATTTATGAAAATTCAGAATTTTAATCCCTGGATAAAATCACGAGCAGCGGTGCTAAAGCTTTGGTGCCATAGTAAGAAATGCTTAGGAGGACAAGTTCTGCCAGAATATAACATTTATTGTGGTTGGCCGGACTTTCGAATTTTGGACCAAAATGCTTGATGTCCTTTGCTGAGTTAAATTAAGGATGCTCTTAGTTACAAAATATCTATAAAATATGACCAAATACCTTCCTGAGGAAGTCAAGTTTAAAGCTCAACACAACAAAAAAACATTAAAATCAGTTTATGTTGACAATGTTCTGGTTGGAGGCTAATAAAAGAACGTATTGTTATACCCTGCAGGTGATTGACCTTATAATAAGACCACGTAAAAGGTAACTTTCCTAAAGATTGCAAAGGTCTACATGTACGTAATTGACGTAGGACGAGCCACTCAAAATCCCTTAGATCAAATAAAATGCTACATAAGGTTTGTCTACCAACTTTTTGGGAAGATCACGTAGGAAGTAATAAATTTAGTTTCACTTGAAATAGGTACGTAAGGACTACAAAAAAATTATAGGTAAACATATTGTAGGCGTTTGTGTAATAATTGTAAAAATGGCTGTTAAAAGATATGACACAATAATGCCTGGACAACTCAGACACGGTTATCTGATCCCAAGCTAAGCAGAGCTGTGTTATGGTAACCAGAAAACTGATAAAAAAGATTGTTTCTTTAAAACCTCTGCATTCTACATAGTCTCTGCATTTTTCCCTTCACCCTTTGATGTCAACATTTTCCAGATTACGTTAAATACATTATGTTGATCAAGTCACAAGATGGAAATCAGAATTTTGCCTGATCTCAGCTTCCGTAAGCAGAGCTTTATATTTTCATTGCACACTTATTCATAAAAGTTTTATTCTTATCCTGTATATTATCCTCAGCCATATCTATTTATTTAGGTGGATGTTTATGTTTAGTTGTGGTGGTAAAACCTTGATTTGCGGTCTGTCCACTACGTATTACTACAAAAAAATAATTACACACCTATAAAAAAATATTTACATGGCTGTTTGCCAGGACTTTTTTACTAAAGTCCGAATCCAGCAGCAGAGGTGGAAGGTTGTGGAGAGGCCACCTCGGCGGGACAATACACTGCAATCTTCTCCAATGAAGGTTACCTACTCTGGTTACGAGATCCGGTATTTCGCTGTCAAGCAATACTTTTAATAACGCTGGTTCAAATAACCATTAATATAGAATTCTTTGTGGTTGCAGTGGTATATGGCTACGATTGTAGATCTTGGCCTACAGGTGGGAATGGAGAACTTGTCTTTCGGAGTATACGCACAGCAGCAGAAGTGGATGGCTGTGGAGACGCGACCCTCGGCGGTGGTGTAGCCACTGTAGGTGGTGTTGGTGGCTTGGCTTCGGCAAGGGGTGATGGAGCGTGGACTGGTGTGTAACCTTCTTTGGAGAAGTAGCTGGGAGGTATTGATTTAGACTTAAAAAGTATATACTCACAGCAGCTGCAGTATTTTCGGTGGTTATGGTTGCAGATCCTGGCTTACAGAAGTTACAATGACGGGTAAGGAAGGCTTGTCTGTTGGGATTATACTCACAGCAGCAGAAGTGGATGGCTGTGGAGACGCGACCCTCGGCGGTGGTGGAGCAACTTTAGGTGTTGTCGGTGGCTTGGCTTCTGCAGGAGGTGATGGAGCGTGGACTGGTGGCGTGCTCGGTGTTACCTCCATTATAGGCGCCGCTGGGGCCTGGTAGAACCAAGAATTTGTTATTTGATTATGAATTGTACTTCTTTGCATCTTACTTCTTTAATTCCTATTAACTGAATAAACAAGATTCTTCTTTTCAAAAAAATCCTATCTTTTCAAACTAGGACGATATCACTCGAAGATTGGGATACTAAACCTACAGTCTTTTATTTTATGGAAGAACACTTCTCAATTTTGTACTTTACCTTAGGCTTGACAGGCGGTGGTGGGGGAGGTATGGCTCCTTCCGAGGGCTTGATCTCCGGAGCCACGGGTCGAGCCACTGCTATCTTCTCATCTGGTTTGGAACTAGCTTCCTCAGGCTTATCAGCAGCCTGATTTACAGGAGAAAAAGACACATTTATATTCAGGAGCCTCGAAATAGACCTCTGTAAGTTTTTGTTGTAATATTTGACACGTTTTGGTGGTCTTTCAAGAAGGCTCGTGTAGGTAAAGTTTGCTTAAGCAACTGGAATTGAATTATGGATAGTCGTTATGATGGATGACACAATACTTTATTTTTTTACCGGCACAATACAAAATGATTCTATAATATAAGGATTCCGTTTTCCCTTCTGAGGTACGGAACCCTAAAAATGTAATATCGAAAATCAAAGCGCTTATGTAATAAATAATTTGATCATCATCTTACCTCATCACCAGCGGAAGGTGGTCCGGGTGACTTCCTCTTGATGACCTTTGGAGGTGACTCTCCAGGGACTCGCTTTGCCTTCAAAGGACTTGGATCTGCAGAAAGAAAACTTATTAGATGCTTTTCCAGATAACGTTTGTAAAGCTACCTAATGAAGTAAAATATTGAGTATATTTAATTGTATTAATACAAAAGGTTTTATTTTTTATGAATTCCGTAATACATTTTTCTTATGGAGTGCCTAGAATGTTAAGCTACGAGAACTGCAATATCAGCAGCGTTCAGGGATCCAGCGTTAGTAGCAAAGGAGCAATCAGGTTTAGGTAGGTAAATAGTAATTTGTGGGCCCAAATTAACCAAACCATATCGATACTTTAATAAATAAATAAATGCGGACAACATCACATACATTGCTCTGAACCCAAAGTAAGTGGCTATTACACACACAGCACTTGTGTTATGGAATTCAGAAACAACGAAGGTACCACAAACATCCAGACCCGAGACAATGTAGAAAAGTGACTGAGTTTCCACATTTACCTGTCCGGGGATCGAACCCGGGACCTCAGAGCTAGCGACACCTTGAAAACCGGTGCGTACGCCACTCGACCAAGGAGGTCGTCTAGATTTGACTTCAAGTCAGAGTTATAAAATACTGATCGTTTTCAACACATTACTGAACTAATAATATCAACAAGAGCTTAGTATGTATTTATAAATAGGATATCCAATCCCTTCGGCACTACTACATAATTAGCTCCACGGACTCCCTCACATATTTATAACAATAGCTAATTGGAATTCAGTCCAAAACTCCTACACGTTATAATCATATTCGTTGACTCGAAAAGCAATATTAATTAATCTCAGATCAGCAAGCAACGCTGGGATTGACAACTAGTAATCAATTGTTAGTGAATAATGTATTGTGATTGATTATGTTCTAGATATGACGCAATATTGTTTAGATTTGTATGAGGTCAAAGTGATGAAATGTCTGTTCTTTGGGAGTCTGCTTAGTACCTATATATACTATTATATGTATATATATTTATAGTCTAGCTTAGTGTACAGGCCGCACACACATGAGCTGGCTTTCCAGTTATCCACAAGAATTTAAACCTAGTCAGACGTTAGTTTGGTTACATGGATTGAGCTGACCTATGTGCAAACGAGTCCTGAGAATGTCTAATATGTTAATCAAACTAAAAAAATAGGGCATTGGTATAATTAGACACAGGCTATAATTATGGGTCTCTGGTAGGTATCTTATTTCTATAAATGTGGTAGAATCATCAATAGGGATTTTCACAAAGTAAATTAAATTTAATAAAGGGACGCTTTGGAATGGTAATTAATCATTTCCCTTAAATAACTGATTTTGGTTAACTTTCTAATTTTGAACGGACAATTTTGGCGCAAATTTTGTCATAAGCCGTTATTTTCCTAGTAAACAAGTTAATGTTCAAATACAGTGTAGTAAAATTGTATATAAATTGTTTCTATCCAATAATAATATACTTCAAAGAACTCTTTCTTATAGAGAACTTAACGATAAAAACTACCTTAATAAGTCGTAGGGTTAAATATATCTTAACATGATATTTTCTATCATCTGCCACTTAACATAATACACCCTTATACTATTAAAAGGGATTTAACTGTCTCTGAGTGTCTCTTAACGTGGGTGTAAACATACTACTGCATACTTTACAAAACAGGATTGATAACATAAAAAATATCAAGAACAAAGGAATCTGCTCACCCCCTAACACCCACGGATTCATATTTTGCACAGTTCAGATAACATGGCTATCTGCCAAAGACGTAAAACATATTCATTTGTCAGTAGGAAATAAAACTAAATATGATTTCGTGGAGACAAGTCTATTTATCAAGATAAATTATGAAGATTACTGATTACAAGCTTTTTGCTTTCGGCCATGACCTGTAGTTATAAAGATTATAGTCTAGACCTTTAAATCAGTCTAGGTTCTTCTACACTCGTAAACTTTGTACTAGAATGTCCTTATTGTGTAGGAGTTAATTTAAAATAATATTAACGGTAGTATATTATATTGCGTCATAGTGTTTGTAGCGTGATTAATCATGGGATCAAAACATCAAAATATGCCATGATTTGACTATCTAATTTGATTCTACGTCGCATGCATCATCGATTATCCCTCCCTTCGCCCTCAAGTTATTTTATGATACCAGGCTAAAGGAATAGATAGGCTGATGATACTCCTGTGAAATATGTACAACTTCACATACATTTCTTTAAACCCAACGTCAATAGCTAAAGCCCTTGTACTTGCTTGGGTTTATAATAATTTATTCACAGTGCAAGAAAATAGTTTTGATAAAATAAGTTGATTATTTCCAGAGCATGTTTTAATTGCTCTCATTAACTCTCAACTACTCTCTACTCCATTTCAAGAGAAATCAAACTAAATGTCGAACAAAGTAAAAATGTAGTTTCTTACCAGGTTGTGGCGAAGTGGTTCCATCCCCAGTAGGACTGATCGCTGGAGGTATGGGGCTGGCAACCCGAGAGGTAGGCACCGGCGTTGGCGCTTTAGACGGAGTCTGAACAAAAACTTACTTGTTAGATAAGTACGTGTAAAGAACTTTCATAAAGAAATAATTATAGTAAGTATATCATAAAAAGTCGTCTTAAAAAGAAGAAGACGTTTCGTCACCTTTGCACGTTTCATGGCCGGTAGACTTTTGCAGATGAAACCTGCAAAGGTGTCAAAACTTCGGGAACTAAAATCTAAATACAAAACCGCGATTTAATCCGCAAAAAACACTTTTATTTGAATGTCTAACATTCGCGTAAATCTCAGAACTCAATGAGAAGCATATCTTTCATAACCTAACAGGGTTTTTTGCAAAATAGTCTTAAATATATTTTAACCTCATAATTCGGGCAGATAATTCGGCTCAGGAAGAAAGATATGAAATGGAAAGACGCTTGAAGAATCGCGCGGGACCGGCCGGCTTGGAGAAAACTTGTTGGGGCCCTCTGCACCAGCGGGGTGCCTTAGGACCACCACCACCAACCACCAATTCGGGCAGAAAAGGTAGCTGTTCAAGCAAATTGTGATCACCTAAACCGTTGCAATAGGTCAATATGAATAGCCTTGTTCCCAAGGTCTTAAAATTAACCAAGGATTATGGTTCATCTGTCACCAGGTTACGCAATTTATTTGAGACAAAAAAAAAGCAAACAATCAACACTATGTTATGTTCTACGTATACAAAGTAATTTGCTGTCTCATAAACTTAAATTAAAAAGTTTCTGCTGCAGTGAATTTCGAAAATTACTGAAATACATTCATTAACAAAATTGGACCAGAGATAACGAAATATACTTTTATGTCACTCTTCAGAATTAAAAATGTCCGCCAGATAATTAACAAAAGGACGTTATTTTCAGTTCATCATACGAATTCAGTGTTTTTTAAATAACGAAATAGGAATAAAATTGCAACGTGCTGACGTCTGTTTTTTCATATTATATTTTTTTATTCATTATCTAATCTATTGTGTACCTAACAATTGATCTTAAAATATTTCACACTGTATTTCAATTTTCAATAGTCCACCATGGAATTAAAGTTTTTTAAGTGACTTTAATACTAACATACTCAATGCACATGACAGAAAGGCTTTGAGATCTTACTCATATTATTATAGAATCTAGATCTTACTCATACTATTAGCAGTATAATTTCTTGAGAAGCGGTGACGTCAGGCTTCCGACCCTAAAACTTGCCTCTGTCTATGCAACATGTGTTAGAAATGCTAATCAGGCAACATATTGCATCGACTGGATTACTAAGATGAAGGGCGTTAACATTATTACGTATTTTGTAAACGAACACAAAATTGTGTGAATTAATAATAAACCCTAATGAGCTTGCTTTATTGGATCAAAAGGTTCTTCCATCAAACAGCGACGAGCTATGATTTTCTGAGAATCATTTTCAACATTTTTTTGTAATTTAGAATTCGGACGCTTTTGACCCCCAAGGTTAGCTTCCAGTCACAGCCCGATATAGCTGAATCTTAAATAGATTTTTTTTATCTATATATATACATATATTGCTCTCCTATTTTTGCAGTCTGAAATTGCTAATCCGTAATGAGCAAGCGTGGCGATCCATACTCGTTTCCTTCTCTGTCCCTTCTCTATATGAACAGGTCTCAGGCCTCTTCTCAGAGGCCTGTACCTAGCAGGGGGACATTTAAACGCTGGTATAGTATTATTATCCTAGGTAGGTACCTTAACAGCTGGCGCTGGGGCCACACAGATGGCGGGCGTGGGGCTGGGCGCGGCGGGCTTGGGGGAGACTGGTCTGCTACGCGCGTCCACGGCAGACAGCAAGGCGCTCGCCGCTATGCCTGACGGGCCTTCCTCGCCTTTTGAAACACGGAGAAATTTTGTAACTTCATCCGATTTTTTAAACCTAGTTAACACTTTTTTGACACAGGGAAAATCCCATATTTGGGCTCTGCTTTTTCTTACTTTTCCAATATAAATTGGACTTTGATTTCTTACAAAGACACTCAAATGAGCATTGTATTTTCCACACTTTTTCATTCAGTTTTGTCAAAATACGCAACAACAATTTATAAAATTTACATCCTTAGAATGAGAGTCATATTGTACAAAGCCACGACCTCCATCCAAAAAAATTACCGTCTAGAAAAGAAACAGAACTAGGGAATGCAACTTGAGAGTCGCCATGGATTTTCTAAAAAGCCTTGGAGTTATATATACAGTGGACCGTAAAGGGTCAACCCAAAGAATGAGTATACCTATACAAAAATGCATCTTAAACATAAAGAAATAAGGTTTACAATCACCTGGTGGTTTCCACGGCGACTTTGGCGGGGAAGTGGTCGTCTCACCATTCTCACCCTCGACTTCCGTGGAGATGTCCTTGATGAGCTCCAGCAGCGTGTGTCCCGGGCTGATCGGCATCTCAATAGGAGTGCCCACTCTTGAACCTTCTGACCAATGGAAGGATATTAGATGGATGGATGGAACTTTTAGGAACTTTTTACTTTTGGTGGTTTTTAGGGAATACCTAAACAAGCATCGATTTTAAGGCACTGCTGGGTCAAATTTTTTCTTTTTCGCTTTGACGAATAAAAACAGAGGAAGAAAGATAAGTAAGGATGTCTTAAAGTAGCATTTTAGTGTTTGAAGGTTAGAGATATTTTTTGTTGACATTGTCTAATAATAAATAAATGCGGACAACATCACATACATTGCTCTGAACCCAAAGTAAGTAGCTGAAGCACTTATGTTATGAAATTCAGATACAACGAAGGTACCATAAACACCCAGACCCGGGACAATGTAGAAAAGTTGGTTTCTACATTGACCCGTCCAGGGATCGAACCCGGGACCTCAGAGCTAGCGACACCTTGAAACCGATGCGTACGCCACTCGACCACGGAGGTCGTCGTCTGTTTGAAGGTTAGAGATATTTATTGTTGACATTGTCTAATCAATTGTCATATCCATAAAATTCCTCTGTAAAATAAGTTTTTTTATCACTACTTTATAAAATGTTAAATTAATGCTTAATGAACCAATGGTTCGTGTCTACTTTTTAAGTAAATAAAATTTTCAGATGAAAAGTGTTGAGCATAGCGGCATTTGTTCTAGATGTTAAGCACAATTTACGGACTCAAGCTTTAAAAATATTTTAGTAAACATAATATTTCCTGTTTTTAAATTGAAGTTTAACTTTAAAGCATTAGCTTAAGTAGCCATTTTCTAGGACACTCTTATAAAATTTTAAGGCTACTTCGTACGATTGTTGCCAAAACACGCATTTGGCAGCGATTCTAGTGGGTATGTCGCGATGGTAAAATCTTTTATTTTATCTTTAACTGTCATGTTATCTCCTCCATGTTCAAGATAAGTACTTTTCTTTTGATTTTTCAGTCAATCGTGGCCCAGTTTCTATATTCGTCGATTTTGAACTTTATTGTGCCAACAATTTCGTTTTATTTCATAATGTTACTGTCCGAGAACTCTTGTGATTTTCGAGAACAATTATTCTCAATTTACTTTTCCTAGCAAAGGACAATTGGACCTGTATTTGATTTGTGAACTAGTAATTCATAGAAATGGTTTTCCATCTGTATCTGTAGCCTTGAAATAAAACATATAATTAAGCAGTCAAAAAAAAGGCAGTAGACAGAAAAGTTCACTAGGTACACATAGGTAGTAATGTAAGGACACACAACATACTTACGACACAATCGTTCAGGGGAAGTAAGGTAAAATGATATAGCATATTTACGCTGGTTTTTCTCCAACAAGGCCTAGCCAAGAGAAAGGGTAATGATTTTTATAGTTTGTTTAACAAAGTTGCTTAGTGTTTTATTTTTACCTGGTAGTGGTGACCTCAGAACTAGTTTCCTGGCTTCCTCCATGGCTCGCTGCAAGTTCTGCTGGTTTTTGAACGACTCTCGACTGCGACAGCGGCCGATTTGAGACCTAATTACAAAACAAATGTGGATTAATTCAATGGGTAATTATCAATTACACGGCTAAATGGACTTCAAGGATTTATCTAACATTTGATCTTAGGAAGAGTTTATTTTTTGTCTAGTCAAGGAAGTGATTTTAAAGATGGTTTCAATGAACCATTTCGTATTACGTGTGAACGGCAGACACTGTACATTCTGAACATAATTTTGAAAATTGACACACTTAGGATCCATACAAAAAACCCACACCTAAAACATTAGTCGTTTTATTTTCTGCAGACGGCAAGAAATTATAAAATACATTAAAATTTATGCCTAAAAAATCAACGAAAAATTCGCAGCACTTACGAGACTCCAGTCCCAGCCAGCGTCTGATCCCACTTGGCGTTGGTGGTGCTAGCGACCGCCAGCTTAGCGATCCTCCTGAAGCGAGACAGGCCGTCCTCGTCCGCCGGCTTCTCCTCGTCCACCGCCACCGGGGCCACTTGGAAGTCCTTCATGAGACGACGCTCCCACACCTTCATGCGCTTGCCGAGGACCACTGGAAGTGGTAACTTAGTTAAGTATTACAGAAACTGTATGCGGTTTTGGACTATATCAAATAAAATTATTCTGTGGTATTTGAAATGCAGAAGATCATAAGTATAGTAATATAAATATAGAGTCTAATAACTGATATTTTACGCCATAACAGAATAAATATTTTGATCGATTGCATTTAGAACGTCACTAGCTTAACTCTTTACTACCCAATTTAAAAGAACATTAAAAAAAGTATCCTTATGACACCACCCCACCACCAGAAAACATTAAAAAGGGTACATGTCTACATGAAAGTCAAAAAACTTACCTTTACCATAGATTCCTAAATAATACTTCTTATAATTAAGTTTAACTCCGATCAATCTTCGTTTGATCATTTTGATCAAACTTGTCGTTTTGATACCAATTTTCAGGCTCGTCCACAACCACTTCCATGTCCGTCGTCTGGGCTCCTGCATGATTGCAAATAAACTAGTTTCTAACTACATCTACTTACTCTTCTCCTTCCTATCCGTGAAGCTGACGTCCATGCCGTTCTTCTCGAAGACCTCGAGCAGCTCGTACCGCAGCGCCGACACGTCGCCCTTCAGCTCGTTGATGTCGTCCTCCGTGACCGGCTCGTCGTCCATCTTGCGGTGCATAGCGGACACGTAGCGCCACACTAAAGCGCGCATCACTGCTGTGTAGCGGACGTCGTGTTCCTTCTCTTTTTGTTCCTATGAAAGTAGGTGGAAAAACTTGTCGGACAACGTAAGAACAAAAGATAAATCTGACACTTGTAGGACTAAGAAAGAACCAAAGCTTAAACTGTTATAATGAAATACAATGGCCCCATGTTGGGCGCCAGTACAGTCACAGAATTGTCCTTGCTGTATTAGTTATTTATGGACTTATTAACTAACGTTTATTCATTCACAATTAAATCTAATACAAGAATAAACTCTAACTATACTAAAATTAAATATTACATAAATAAATAAAACTAACACGCGTCAAAAAACTCATCGTCATAGACTTATTAAGTACTTGGTCAATGAGTATGTAATTTTAGGTATTTAAGATATACTTTAACGAAGGCTGAACCAGTTTTTTAGCATAGCAAGTTTAGGTAAACTTGCTATGCTAAAAAACCGGTTCAGGATCAGATCCTGAACTTAAATGTTTCGCCTTTTGTACATTTTGTAACTATAGTGTCGCCCAACGTAGGGCCATTTTAATGTTATTACAGTTTGTTTGATACATATTTTGTTTAGTCCGATTACGCAATAATTCAAGAATCTTATCCGGGACTTGACAACATGTTTATCTCATAACAAAGTTGTTATTCACTTACATCAACATAAAACGGCACTTTACTTTGTAAAGATTTCGCCAAGTATTTCTTTATTAACTGAATAAATCAATAAATTGATTAACGAAAGAATTATGATGTATTTACTTTTCATTATTTGTGTATAGTAACAAATTGACATGATGGGAACACTCCTACAAATTGTTAAAGATTAAAATGTTGTCTAATACTTGAGTTATAAGTACCCACATTTTATCGTATACAGCTCACTTTAATTGTAATTATAAAACTCCAAATGACTTTGCTAATCTAATGAGACCTTGATAAATAACAGCTTGCGGTTCTTGTAAATTGTTTTGATAACGTACATCTAACCTTAAGGCAGTTTTTTCTGACCCTTTGTTCATTACAACTGTAATAATCTTAGAACAAAATATCTAAGTTAGGTTTTCATTAAAAATTCGCGAGCGTTTAATTAAGGGTGTTTAGTGCCTTTGTTTTAATTATAAGGCTGTGAACACACGCTGTGACCGACGTATTTAAGATGATATCATTATTATGTATAATATTTTAAAGCGTTTAGGCTTGCTGTTTCTATGTGAAGTAAGTACATGATTTTAACGATTTTTAGATATTCTTTACGTCAATTCTGATTAATTATTAATCAGAATATGAAACTTTATACATCTTACATAGAAAATTATTTTAAAAGGTTGAAGTTTAGAAATTAAATTTAAGTTCTTTTTTTATCTGGGCTTGGCCCAAATCTTAGTTAAGCTACAATGCGTTAAAAGAGCTACATATATTTTTTTACAAGATATTTACCCAAGCAGAGGTTGAAAACTTGGTAACAACACTAAATATGACATTTTCGTCCATTCCTATCAATTCTATGACACATCCTTCCGAAAAGAGTTTTGGCAGCTTTTAGCAATAAATAAGAAAACTTATCCGAACACAAACTACATTAATAAATTATTATGAAGTTAACAAAATTTCAACAACAAGGGAGGGACATAATTCAATTTCACTATATTATTATACTTTCATCGCTTCCATCTAAACGTTTTCAGGGTTCTATTAATTGTTTCTAAACTATTATTGGGTTATACTAAAATATTACGCACTAGGCTAAAAAACTGCGACGGACGGATGAGTTCAAAAGAGCAGTAATTTAATGTAATTTTTCAAAAAAAAGGCTCTTCTGAACTCATGCGGCTCCGCAGTCATAATTACGAATCGTATTATATTGTTTTATTATTCTTATTTTGCCATTGTCATCCCACTGCAGGGCAAATGCCTCCCTTTCCTTCTTCCAATTCTCCTGATCTTTAAAAAATATATATTATTTAAAGGCTCTCATGTCACAAGTCACTTTTATCTGACTCATATTTATTTATAGCCTAGTGCACTGACTGAAATACTAAACAATTGAACACGAACTTTATACTAACATAGGTACTATTTAATTATTTAACTATTCATAGCTGTTTTTAGTACAACGTTTTAAAAGGCTGCCGGAAGCTGCTGTTTTACTACCCAGGGCGTTATGAGCTCAACAAAGATCAGTAAGGGTGTTTCATACAAACATATTTTTAAGGTAAATGTAGACTTACCATCTTTCGACATTTTAAAACCTATTAATAGAAATATCAAAACATTTCCTCCACTCTTGAACACAGACATTTATAATTGAAATGGTTAGGAAAGTATAATTTTCTCATTATTTTTGTGAGAACAGAAAGTGTGGGCGGTCGAAGATATTTTAGTTAAAAGTGTCTATTTATAACTTTAAGATACTAAAGCCTAGTTAGGCAAGATTCTATTACATTTTGACATTGTTAAATATAAAAATAGATATGAATGATAAGTATATTTATTTCTCAACTTTATTTGGAATCCTTTGCACATTAACGGCTTTGAGTATATATAAGTACCTACTTATTTATAGTAACGAGGAGATTAACTGTTATGAGAATATTTTTTCAGAATCAATATCATTACATTTTATCATTATGACATTTTTAAGCCCGTTAAAATGTCTGTCTCAACGAGGTTGCATTTGAAACTATAGAGTGAGCCTATCAGAGTTTAAACCGTAAGCACTAGTGTGAACAAGTGTTGTCGTGAATTATGTATGAAGATGGAGCTTGCCGTTTTAAAAAATCTATCTAAAACACTAATATTATCCTAACAATGTCAAAACCATTGATATTTTCGTATATAAGTTTCTCGTTGCGCGAAAATTAACTTAAATGAAAAACGAAATGTACTAGGATCAGACTAAAAACTGCTCTCGCTTGGCACAAGGGGAACCTAGCGATAGTAGCAGTCTACGCATATCATACGTCGATGGTCTGTCTCTAACCAGACACCTATAGGCTACCTATAGGCTGTAAAATTAAATATTTTTTCGCATTCTTTAAAAATATCAATAAACCATAAAATTACTTACTTTGCCCTTTTCTTTCCTCAGTTTATCCTTCTTCCTTAAGCCCAGCATCTTGAGCAGTAGCTTGGGCGTGGGGAAGATGTTGAAAGGAGGTGGTAAGGTCGCGCTCTCCTCAAAGTAACTCATCCAGAGCCGAGTGCGAGCGAACTTCCATTCCACGTCTGAATGTTCCTGTAATCACTCTATTATATTAATTCTTTATTTATAGCATACTTTATTTATTTATTTAAACTTTATGCAACAAATGTGTACATAGGCGGACTTAATGCCACAGGCATTCTTTCCAGTCAACCTTAAGGTGATGCAGAGGTAACATGGTAGGTGCATTCAGTCGTAAAGAAAGTTAAATATTATAAACTGAACACTACTTATATTTACATAATGATATATACCTACATAAATATATAATGTAAATTACACAAATATTTAACATACAAATACATACATATACTATACTATACTTTACAAACGCAGGTCCTGTGTGCGTATTCGCTATGGCAGTTGTCAATGAAAGCCATAATTTCTTTCTTAAATACCATGTGAAAATACCAAGTTCTCATCGTCTGACGTCGATTATTAACGAGATACTATTAATTAATTATTGGTCACCGATCATAGTGATACTAATGTTGCGTTTATACCTTTATTCTTATTTACTGAACATTGCTTGGGTTGTCAACAAGCGATAGCGAATAAGCCTACTGATAGTCTAAATATCGGTTATCGCGACAAAAACCTCATTGCCTTCCTTCATGCTCCAGCTAACCCCGTGCCAATTTTTACTAAAACAGAGTGAGTGGTTCAGCCGTAAATTCGTAACAGAGAGAGAATCCGACAGGGTTACATTACATTATACATTTCGTATTACAATATTATTACCAGTTACTTCTTTAAGTATCGAGAGATAGTTTCAAACTGTAGTAGTTATACCTTGACAAACGATAAATAACATTTGAAAAACTTTTTAAGTAAGTCTTATGATATTGTGGCCAAGATATTGGATGGTTACGTCTTGGGTTGTATAAGTCCGGTGAAGCAGTCAAAGCCTGCGCTCAGGATAAATGCAAAGATCTCTACCAAAAAAAAAAGAGGCTTGGGTTGTAGTTTCGATCCGAGGTGTGTGGTCTGGTATTAGTGCGTGTGGTAATTTAAGCATTTAAACGTGGGTGTAGCTTAGACAAAAATATAATTCCCAGAACGTACAATATTCCCAACGTCCTTGTATTAATATCTCTAATTAGCTTTTGAATTTAGACTCCTACATATAAAAATACGACTAACATAATTTTCAGTTTTAATATTATGTACCAAGTTAAGTCGAGATTTAAAGCCAGCGTTCCGTCCCTGTTTGTTTTTTGTAAATATAACATTTTTCATAACTGGCAGTTCAACTTAATTTCTTCTTTTGCGTACATGAAAAGTTCAAAGTAGCAACACGCGCGCCCACTGGGAGTCACTAAATAGATAAATCAAAAGTAGTGCTTGGCGCCATCATTGAAACTGAAACTACATATTATGAGAATTGTCAACAAGCTTATATGAAGACCACGATTCTTTACACTATCGGCAATTATTTTTACTTTTCATCCATCACAAACGATTATGATTTAATTTAACTATCATTAAATTATTATTATCGTACATTTACGTTGTGTTATAAGACAGACCGCGATAGAATCAGTTATTCAGCGACTTAAAAAAAAACGATTTATTTTCGGCTTTATGTATTGTAATTTGTATAGTTCAACGTTGCTTTAAAAATAAAAACAAATACTAATAAGGTATAAACCTTCTGTATTACAATTTATTGTTTTCACGTCCGCTTACTGCATTTAATGTCCTTTGACAACGTTGCTTAAACAGTTACAGTCACAACTAATTAAATTGCAGAAATGGAATATAAAATTATTTTTAGCTTGATGAATACCATTGTTTGTCAATACGTTTGTAGTTCATTTATTAAGCTGAATATTATTTATTTTGCTATGTGCCATTTTTCTGTAAATTTTATATACTTCACAATTTCTTTCATTTCTATCTATTAATATGCAAAACCTGTGTAACAAAATCTATACTATCAACAGACTAAGTTCAATAAAATGTTTTTCCTAATATTCTACACTTATTTATGGCAATGCCCAGAAAAAATCCTTACAAAATTGTTTGCAGCTTGATAGATTCATCCCAGGAGTCGTTATAATTTCCTTAGAATTTAGAGATCTAAATATTATAAGTTAATGTTATTTCTGGCCAGGGAACACTGAATGCTTAGCATTTTCGTAACTCATACAATTTATTTGTATTTTCTATAAATATAAATTTATTTTTTAATCTCACTACATCTACAAGCTTTCACTTTTAATATGTTTTTTTTAAACTAAGACACTCGTTGTTTTATAATTCGGCCTTGTTTATTAATTCGGGTTTATTCATGTAAAATCTTAGTTATCTATCCAAGCAGCCGAATAAGTAAAGTCTGAAAAATACATTACATATTTCAAACCAGTTGAAACTGTAAAACATTTTGCTCTCTACCAGTCGATGTTATAGTCGTTCTTTAACTATTTATATCAGTTAAAATTTTTACGAGTAGAAAAAACTTGGCTTTAAGAGGTGCTATTTAAAAATGAATGAAAAACTTTATGCTACTACGGCGTAGAGGTAGAGTACTACTTATGACATAGTTAAGGTACTCATGTAAAGAGACATATTTCCCAGATGTAAGTTGTATTAAACTTTTATAGATACAAAATTATGGGGTCGTTTTATGCAATCAACAACTCGTTTAGATTACGCTAGCAACAAGACGTGCGTCGTAATCCAAATTAGTTTAAAGCTTCAATCTGTTTTATTTAATGTATAGTGTAAAGTAAATAATGTAAAGCTATGTTCAAACCAAAAGTTTTACTAAGTTTACATGGGCTTAGTTTACTCGCCGTACAATAAATCCCACCGTATTGACTAAACGACAACATTCTCTTTGCAAATAGCCCCCATAAACTTAACATCAGAAGTGAACGGACAACTAAAGACATTTATGGAAATACAATTAACTGCGCAACACTACCCCCACGGGCAGCGGCTGGAATACGTTTTGATTGAACACAGCCTAAATAAACGACGATATACCTCCGTTGAAAAGTAGTTTAATTTCAATAACTTACGTCAATCATCGCATAAGAGTTGGACATCATAGCGATGAGCAGGTTCAGCAGTACGATGACGTTGATCACGGAGTATGAGCCGAACATGAGCAGGCCCCAGAACCGCGTGTAGCTCTTGATGCCGGCCAACTCGAAGTTCTCTAAACCAACCATGCCGAAGGACGCCCAGAAGAGAGATTGAGACGCTTCGAAGACGCTAAAGGAGAAATGCTAGAGTTAAGGTAAGAGTAAGAGCATAGACTCAAACTTTTTGCCTAAAGCAGATAAAGAGCAATGACGGGGAATAAAGGCGGAAACATAATTACGTATCGTGGCGTGTCGTGGCGCGCCAGAAGCACATCGGTTTCATACATTTAATATGGTTAGAGACATATTTGCATATCGACACGACACGTAAGTATGTTTCCGGCTTAAATGTCATGTAGCGCGCGGGTTATAGTGTCTAGAATAGCAAAGGAATAAATAATTATTAAGGTGATTTTTTAACACGACTTGCTTGATAAAGAGTGGATATAAATTTTATATACATCTGGCATAGAAGATAATGGAAGTGCGAAATCGGAAAGAACGTTTTAAAAAAAAAATTGAAGAATAAAGTACCTATTGGTAATAACCTGGCAAAATGAGGTCCGATAATTTTAAATGGAAACATCTGAATGTCCGAAAATTATCTCTAGCCTACAATATAGACATTTTATATGAGATGAATTCATAACCTTCAACACAGCTGTAGATCATACCGGAAAATGAATACATAACTTTAACCATAGCTGTATTATATTATACACATTGTCCTTGCATTGTTGCGTGATTGCGTGCAGCGTAGTCCAATTTAAAATGGCGTGCGATATGTTTCACGGATTATTGTTGTGGTTATTCACAATATTCTATTAAATTATCAAATGGCAAAATGTGGTTTTACTAAAAATTTCGTCGACGACTGCAATTGCTAACAATCATGAGCACAAATTACAAATTTAAATTTTAGCTCAAAATAATATTCTCAAAATATACCTACGTTTTGCTATTTACTCATTTGTATTTTACATTAGATATTGAAATAAAACAGACAAATTATTGAATAATTAATATAATGAAGAGATCATGAACAAATAGAGCACAATCAATTTATATAATAGCAAATACAACTAGACATAGTTAACTACAAAAATAACAAATAATAATAAAAATAAACTTCATAATCAAGCTTTGATACTCACACTCCTATTTTATGTAATTGACAATACTAGTCTAAAATCATTTTTTACCACTCCGTATCAGAATGTTACTGTGGTTCCACTAGATGCATTATTTAACATACACACAGAACGCATTTTAGGAAATAGCTAGGTTAAGAGCAGAATTTGGCAAGAGTCCTAAACCAGGAAACATATGACATGACTGCAATATGAATATTGCTTTCAGCAGTATTAGTACGCGTGGTAGTCCATCGTTTGCCTCAAGGTCATGCAGTCCACCTCATCAATCTTCAAAGTGTTCATCTTCACGTTGATGTCCTCTTCCAGTTGTATCTGAGTTTGAAGCAAGTAGCGCAGGGAGGCTGTGGCCTCGTGCAGCATCTGTTGCAGCTGTTCCGTGCTCAGACGTAACATCTCGCATTCGTAGTACAACGCCTGCCCAGGAGGATCCCTTACCAACTCAGCTCCTACTCTCTGAGCACGCTTCCCAAGCCTTGTATGAGCCAAAGCCGTGTTTCCCTCTTTATCAGACAAAGCTTTTTGCAGCTGTAATATATTGTCTTGCATATCAGAAATCTTTTGAGTGGTATCGCGATGCATGTCCTCAAGCTTTGCTTTAGCTCGCTTCGTGTCTTCAATTCTTTCGGCGAACGCATGGTTGCACTTCTTGTAAGCGTTCCATAAGTCGTCGATCACTTGTTTTAGGATTGTATCGACGAACATGCGGATGGGGCGCGCGCTTGTCACTTCCCGTGCTGCCAGTTGTATGTTTTTCGCTGAATAAGCGTTGTACTCGTCGGCAGATATGTTTGCTGGGTCGAGACTAGAGTAGCCTTCGTACACGGAGAGGCACAAGTCAGTAGGTTTCAGAGACAGGTTGGATTTGTCAAGGTCAATCGCTGACTGTTTGTATTGCAAGTCTCTGTCGAGGAGATATCTTGTAGAGCGAAGACGTCGCATTTGCTCATTCAACTGTTCCAGTACACGTCTCAGGAGGCTTTGTCCACCGAGTATGGTGGTGATCTCCTGTTGCAGAGCACTTTCAACCTCGTCGACTACTAAATCAATGCCAATACGGCCGTCTCTAAGCATGAGGCACTTGCGACAGATTGTCAAAGCATTAGCCTGGAGTGAAGCCAGACAGTCCAACAGTCGAGTTTTATACATACTTAACGCTTCCAATTCCAGACATATTTCTTTTCTTTGTATTTGAAGCTCGTTCCTGTTGAATTCGACGTCACCGATGCGTTCTTCGATGCGTCTATCAGTGGTAGCTTTGAGGATTTCTGCGCGCTCGCCAGTCTCCTCCCTGACCCTTGCAGACTCGCCGAGGACCCTGTCTGCTAACTGTTGTTGATCCTCGGTGTTCCTGCATCGCTGGTAGTTGCTCAGCTTCCACTCAGCGAGCGTGAACTTGGCAGTTCTTGGTGGCATACATACTATGGCTTGTTCAGCAAGTCTAGTGGTTGCTATTGGAGCCCCGATCACATGACGCACCCCGAACTGGGCCTCACTCATTATTACAAATATTGAACAAAATAATTTCAAAAATAAAGACGCTCCAAAATCCGATTGCACAGTCTCACGTAGAAATTGACAAAACTGTGTATTGGGTTACCATGGTAACGTTCAAAGTAATAAGTTCGAGCGGTTTCCAAGCAAACTCTTTTTTGTTTCATGATATACACATAAATAAAATAACAGGTAGTAAATAGAAAAATACCCTTTTTCATAATATTCCACATGTATTTCCTAATCTTATTTACCTATTTGATGAAGAGAAGCATCCTTGTATGGTTATTAATCAACGTTTTGTCTCGGCAGTTAATGAACTTTAGTAATATACTTACAAAACATTGTCAGCACGAAAAAAGAACATTATGACACGCACATTTTTAAATCATTTTAATAGTAACCTTGATTCTTTGAAGGGTAACGTAAAATCAATAAATGCAATCCCTAAAAACCGTAACTAACAACACCTTTGTATCCTGACAACGTGAAATAAATAAGGGTAATAAGGGTAATAAATAAGGTCGAGTATAGAATGAAAAGGAATTTTAAACTTTATGTCACCAAATCAGTATCTAGCCTTACATTTAGCTTACGAAAACATACTTTACACCAACAATAACCGTCTTTAGCCTGTGAACGCAAAACAGGTCTCATGTCATATCGAAAATTATCACCTTCTAATTGTACCTTTACCTATTACCGTGCAGCGCCATAGTTTTAAAGTTGGTATTCAAAGAGTTTACTGGTAGGTATTGTTATATTTTCAAAGCGAGCATTGGTGCAGTAGTTACGTAAAAACAAGCCTGTTCATCTTTGTTTCCGCGTCAAGACTGCACGAATGCTTACTTTGTAACATATTGCATTACACCCCGTAACACCAGTACCCACGTTTAAAACACTCTACATGTACGAAATAGCGATATCTCGAAAACCTAGCAAAACTACAACTCCACAGAACTGACTTTCCGAAGCTCCTCCATTTCATGCAAGAATCACCGGCGTTATCCCAGTCGGGAAGACCTCCCGGCAAGACATAACACTTGCGCTTCTCCAGGTCAGCGAAGTACCACAGCAGTTGGTTTAGACCTAGTTTTTATATGAACCTTAGGTAATGCGATTTTATCTAAATCATTGTTTTACATCAAAATTTAAGTTTCCAATTTGTATTATTTATTTATTTTCTTGCAGTCCTAAACAACTTATTACGAATCACTTCATATAACACTTCGCAAAATATAATTGCTAGGCTACACATGAAGTGTAAAAAGCGATTATTTGTGGAATTATAAAGTAACCAAAACATAATATACCCTTGATACTTACTTCAAGTGATACTGTTAAAAAATACCTTAATTGTAAGTATTATTTAATAGATAAAGCTCAAAGATAATCAAAAGATGTTTAAAAGACGATAATTAAAAATATAGATGAACCAAGTAAAACTATTAATAAACTTACCGCAAGCAAAGGCGAAGAGCACCAAGCTATAGATGAAGAAGAACTTGACGATGTCGATGACCATGCGGCCGAGAGAGATCTGTAGCGGCCCGAGGTGGGGGTTGATGGAGAACAGATGCACCAGCTTTAACGCACTGTGAACATAATAGAAAGTTTAGGAAAAATATAGTTTGATTGTAGGCTTTTGTGTAAACTAAGGACGGATAAATCTGGAAGCGGTTCTTTTAGGATTTGATGTACCAGGAAACCTACTATACATCGATGTTCAAGCAAAATGTTTCTGAAGTAAGAAGAGTTTGTCGCAACAGAACATCAGTTCACATTATATTATATCTCAAAACAGCAATGGCAGAGATCCAAAAACCTAAGTACGATTTCATAGAAGAAAATATCAAAAACCAACATTTATGCCATATATATTATTATGCCGCATTAAAAAAACGACGGGTTGCATTCCGGGAGAATTATGCATATAACTTTGTGCATTTTTGATAAATTTTCACCGCGCCGTAGAAAGAGAGGGGATACTACCTCTCCTACGTCGCAACGGCTGTCTACTATACATCCATCTTACGAATCATTGATCAGGTCACGTGTCCTGACGAAAGTTTATTTTTTTACTCATTACAAAAAACTGTACAAAGCCGCTAAAGAAGTTTTTACTTCAAAAGCTCGGAACATAAGACAGTCAAGTATACTAACCTGAATATATTAGCCGCAGCAAACAGTCCTTCAGCGATCAACTGCGGATCGAAGGCATCCCAGTTCTCTCTCGGTATGAACTTAGTCTGAGGGTCCCGTCTGATCTCCGAGGTCTGTTGGATGTAGGCTGCGAACCTTAGCACGGCCACGGCCACGTATAACGAGTTCCTGGTGAAGTCGATGAAGTTCCACATGTTGCGGAGGTAGGAACGGATGCCTTCGATGTAGATTTCTTGCGTTTCTTCCCATATAAAACCTGGGTAAGAGAATAATGATTAAAGGTAAAGGACTAGTTGGTGTCGGATTGTAACAAGAGGTCAAACGGTGGTAGATTATCTTGGAGCAATGTTGATTTCCTTACAGACAAGACGTAAGCTTGTAAATAATAACTTTCATATAAATAAGATATTGTAAGGGAAAGGGCCCTTAGTGACAGAAACCAAACTAGAAAATTAACTAAAAGTAAATAATCCCTTTTGGTCCAAAGAAAAGCATCCAACTTAAAAAGATGCATAGAATCATACTGTTAGACCTTTAACTTGAAGGAGTATTTCAGGTTAATAATATTGTTACCAAAATATACTTACCGAGTACATAAACAACAACAACCAATTCCAAGTACGTAGGTCCGTTCCCTCTTTGTTTGAGGAGTTCTTTTTCCAGCTCTTTCACCATCCACTCCGGTCCGAATAACTGTATAGCTTGAACCTCCGCTCTTTGTGATACCAGGATTAGAATCACTGTTGACAAATGGAATAAAGAGTACTTGAAAATAAACACTTTAACATTTATTGAAAAAGAAATAATTTCGATAAGCTGCTATTAAAGAAAATTCACATGAATATAAAACAAACAGTCTTGGCTGATTTAGTCAGGCGAGATGTCGCCCCCTTAAAATTTTGCCTTCGGGCAAGTTATAGGTAACCGATGTTGAGCCTGCATTCACCCGAATCTATTTTATTGACTGAACGAGTAGCACCCATAAAAAAACTACTAGGAGTCAAGTGGCCCACGGAAGTAGAAAGTTATGCAATATTGTTATTTAATACCCATTTACCAATAAGTCAAAAAAAGATACTTACGTAAGAAGAACAGGTAGCTAGACGCGTGAATCAAGAACTTCATGAAAGGTTTCCTCATAAGCTTGCCGGTGCCACAGTTGGGAGCTATCATGTACAACATGCAGTAGAATGGGAACAGCAAGGCTACGCGGCAGATGATCATGATCTTCTCCATGGTAGTCTTCCGGCGGAACCCTGGGACACCCTCGTACCAGATTGAGGCGAGGAGCTGTTGGATGTTGGGGTGGGCTACGAACTGTACAAGGAAAATAATAATATGTTTTATTAACTGCAAGATTATACTGATGATTTTGTTGATTTGATGAAATTTAAATCAATTTTGAATGGTGAAAATGTGTACGACTCACAAACTGTGGTGTCTCTTCTACATAATTATTTTGATGATCGCAAATACAAACAAATGATTTTTCTCTCTAATTTAGAATCGTTATATATATGTTCTAAAAAACGGTTTTTCAAAGGTCTACATAACTTCTATGTAGAAGACGCTTGCTGAACAAAAAATTATTAACGTCTTTAGACTATGTATCAATTAACAGCTTCATAAAGACTTATCGTTATTCCAGTAAAAATATTAATAATTTTCTTAAAACTGTTTTTACCTTCTTCTGCTTAAAATCAATCGCGAGCTCCAACCTCGCCAGTTTCATATGGTCTCCATCCACAAAGGCCGGTTCATCTGGATCGTGGTTCAGGATGATGGCCAGCTCCTGAGAACTCCGCGACTGGTCCAACAGGTCTACAGCGAACAGTTGCGCTTGGCGACGCAGTTCCAGGTATTCTGATTTACTTTCCTGGTGATGGGGATGTGAGTTAAGATATTGGACATGTTGAGTATCCGTTCTATGTAAAATACGGTATTTAGTCGAATCTGGTAAGACTGGAAGATGACCACGACTTGAAAAATAATAAACAGAGAAAGATTGAAAAAATAGAAAGATGGGTGGTATATTCGACTTTTTTATAATGGGTTAGGGCATGTTTTTTTAATTATTTATTACCGCAAAAGGTTTACAGAAACACCCAATAAATAAATATATAACAATGTTCATATGATTTAACATTTTTTTGTTATCTGAGGGCTTGCTTAATCCATTTGCTTTGACATCGAAAAAAACTGCATCAAAATCAGTCCATTATTTTAGGAATTCTTTGTTTCCATCAGAAGTTTAAAAACAATTTGTCTACAATTATTAATCTAGAAATGTTATCTTACCTGTTCAGCAAAAGCCAAGTTTCTTAATTCCCAAGACAGTTGAAAAGCCGTTAGAATAGGATCGGTAGAAGACAAAGCTATGAGGGACGGTGAGGCCAAAGCCCTGTATTCGTTGAGACGAGCCAGCGAGTGCCGGAGAGAGTCCTCGGAAGACTCGCGGATGCACTCTTCACAACCACATCTAGAAATTAACTGATTTTAGATCTTCTGAAATAGCATAAATATGGTAAATATTTGATAGTTACATAATAACTGTGTGTGTCTTTGTGCATGTACATTATTTATTAAATATTTTCGACTGGAGAGAGATCATGAATATTGCTACTGAAAAGTGTGGCGATTGAAGGAGATTTATTGCTTGATACCTTTTGTGGTTGGAAAAATACCAAGCTTGGAATTTCTAGTATCATTAAATGGTATTACTTCCATTCACTTTTTCTAGAGCTACATCATGGTTATTAAGTTATTTTACATTTGGACTGTACTTTTGTCATGTTAATATATTATTATATGTGATCTTATATTATTATTTACATTCATAAGCTACTAACGCTTTAGCCGTACTACATAATAATGGCATTTTTCGAAGGGCAGCTACCCCGCAGCTTTACTACAGTTACCCTCAGCTTTCGACTGCCTTATCGGACTGTCCGTTTAATATGAATGTAAGTAATTTTATCAGGTTCTTCGTGTACTTACTTGACGTCATGAGGGTTGGGTAGCGTGGCCCCGCGGTCCAGCAGTATCTTGATGATCTCATAGTTGTTCTTGTGAGCTGCTAGCATCAATGGTGTTATGTCTGGCGTGAACATTGCTGTGTTTGGGTCTACTCTCTGCCAACTCTGTATTAATAAGAACGAATCCTTTTATAATAGTCATATATATATCATGTAGAAGACATATTTATTTTTCGGATCAAAAAAATCTGTATAATTGATATCTTTAGGTACTCTTTCAAAAAATATTCAAGTACAACGCCTAATGGGTATTATTTTTTAATACCAAATGTGACAGTTTCCGACACGAGGGAATACCTCAATATAGGTTATTAGAGACATCTTGGAAAAATAAAATCAAATCATGTAATTCAATAACGACAGGATTGAAGAGTCTAAACATAAGGTCTATAAACAAAAAAAAACAAATTTATTTATTACTAGCGACTCGTCCCGGCTTCGCGCGGTATCCAGGATTTCTAGGCTTTTCTGTACAGTAACACGTGTTTCTTACACACATAAACCTTTCTCTTGAATTAATGAAAACTGCATTAATCTGTTGATTAATTAAAAAGAGCTGAGCGAACTGAGAGCGGAAGGGATTTCATTTTATACTATTCTAAGATATTCAGAACCCAATTCTTTTTCTTTAGGAAATCCATCATAAGCACAATTTATCACAATAATTCAGTTTTACACTTACGTAAGGCTCTCCCTCCTTATGAATCAGCTCCTCATGCTCCAGTAGCAGTTCCACAGCCTCCACGAACTCAGCATTAATAGCTTGCAGCAGAGCATCCTTGGTGTCCACTCCCATGATGACCAACAACTCTACCATCTCCAGGTTTTCTCCGTCGATAGCCAAGGTCAAAGCGCCGCGACCCAATGAGTCCACGCAGTTGATCTCTATGTGCTTCTTGCGATGGGCTTTTTGGAGAATTCTTGGCACAAAAGAAAAATAAAATTAACTTTAATAGAAAAAAATAAGTATTATTCTTTAATCAAAACAAGTTGTAGTTTAATAGCTACTGGGTGGAGGTATATTAGTGTCTTGCCATCTTAGTCCGGCAAAGCAGTGAACGAATCCATGAGGATAACTGAGCAGGTCTTAAAAAAAACAAGTTATTCAGTAAGTTTGGATGTGCCCAAGTCCACCAATGGACTGCTATATGATAACGCAGTAGGTATAGGATTTAGATTTATTGGTCGTTTCTTATAGTATCTAGTATTGTTTAGTGTTCTATTCATTTCATATCACACTGTACCATAGCAACTGTAAGTATGATATACTAAATTGCTGGTGTTTAAAAAAAAACCTTTGTAGACCAAAATATTTTAAAAGCAACCACGTACATAATTTCTTGATTTACATTTATGCAACGAGTACTTTTTGATAGAAACTCTTGACGAAGACATCTATAGATGTAGATACTCAATCTTCAAAATGTTATCTGGTATAATTTATTTTTGTCTATATAGAACAGTGTTTCAGCAGAACAAAATATGAAATCCTTTCGTTTCAATGCTCAATTCTTCAATTTGTGAATTTATTCTATTTCATAGGAAACGGGTCTGCGAAGTTAATACCGAGATAATCCGATTACAGATACAACCATAATTAAGTTTGCTAACGTTATACCGATTCGCGGCCATTTTAAAAACAAACTACTTTAAAGTATTAACAGAAACTATAAATATAGAATATAAAACTTTGTATATCGGTATAAATCGTTAAGAGAATTACATACATTAGCTTGAAAAACCTGAAAAACTATATCAATTTATGAATCACAACCTGTTCGCTTAGATACGACTGTTACATTTGATGGTCAACAGAAAAACTACCATGTTCGGGGCATAGGGGTGTAACTTAGACAAGGTGAAGAGAAGGTATGCATTTTTAAAACCCATCTGTAGTATTAAGACAGGCCTAACATATTGATGGACTTGTGGACATAATAATTGAAATTATACCATACTAATCATATCATTAAAAATAAATAGAGCAACTATTTCATTCTAATACAATAATTATACTGTTCACCACATTTCATTGACAAAGTCATTCAGTTTCATTGTTAAGTGTTAACTATTGACAAACTCAAAAGAGTCCACTAAGTTGTAAATAATTACCAATTTGTAAAGAAAAGTTCACAACGACGAAATGTAACATATTTTACTTCAGCCAAAAACAATCAACAGTCCATCTTTTCTACTTATTTCAATTCTCATTAAATAAGAGTTTTAAAAAGGAGAATTTCCCCTCAACAGTATGACGTAAGCCGTTTTATTCTCAGTCAAAAGACTCTGAAATATTCCCTTGTTTATTTAAGCTTTTAAATATAATTGGACATTAAGTGAATTTCGTGATACGATGAAATATGTATCGATACATTTTTTATGTGAGTAAACAGAAATAATACGTTTATTGCTGACGTATTTTTATGTTTTGCGTTTTTCTTTCTACGGTTATGAACTTATTGAGCTTTTCATAAAGTATATGCTGTTAGCATACTAGATTTAAGAAACATGGCTCATATTTCTGAAGGTCATAAAATTATGCTTTTGACAAGCACGTTAAGAAATTGGTCCGGACTGTCATAAGTTAATCTTTGAGATTCATTAAGTCATTACAATTCTGATAACCATTCCTACTGAAGGATACTGTGTTACCCAATAAAATGAGTTTAGGAGGTCAGATAGGTACTCGCTCTTTGTGTTATACGGTATTCAGTTGAATCCGGTAAGACAAGGAGCCGACCCCAACATAAATTGAGTACACGGCTAGGCCGTATTTTTAACCAAGGTCCTTTTTGCCCAAAGGTCCTTAACTTTTTGTTCTGTGGTTCCGTACTATGGTGTCATGTTGGCAGCAATATGTGACTATCAGAGTTGCTAACTAATATTGATTTTCCTTTAACTAGGGTTTTTTCTTAATTGACATGCTTTTCTTAACATTGCTTAAAGATTTCTTACCTTTTAACATTGCCCATGTCCCCTCGCTCCACCGCGAGGAGATACTTCTTCTCCTCGAAGGTCAGCGGCTTCGGCAGCGTCGGGAGATCCATCGGCTTCTTCCCCCCCTCCAGCTCGGGGTCACCCTGTATATAGAACAGGGAATTTTGACATTCCGTCAAAAGAATAACACTACGATTTGAAACAATTAAATTATTATTATAGCTGTGCTAAAAAAATTTGACATTATAATATGGGACAAATAAATTATTGGGTCCCAAGTAGGTGATATCATCTATAGACCTATACTATTGATCTTCTTTTTTAATTTTGGACCTAATTACTCGTAATACACAAACTCAAAACCAATCCCAAGAGCAGCGCTGCAAGACATCAAGACAGCGTGAGCTCATATTACTGCGTAGGTCGGAACAAAAAGTGATAATAATGTAAACGTTATTTTTTTGGTTCATGTCGTATAAATCTTAGATATTTTATAGTCAGTGTATTTCGATATATGTGTCGTTATTTGAATTTTGAATTACGACCAGTCTTCTAAGTACTAGCTTACTGCGTACCTAAATAGACGTTTTCCACCAATACCACTGTGTTTTTAAGTTGGTATTTCTTTTTTATTCTTATTGAATTGGATAATGTAGGGGAGGAGAAATTTAATACATAATAATATATACTTTATGATTAAGTTAAATGTTTAGTTACGCTGTATATTAATAATTAATTAAGGCCATGTTAACAAGCCCAATATTCCATGTAGCTGTTTTGTACTATAAAACAAAATACAACATAATTTTGTTTTACTTACGCTTACTAAATATTCACAATACAATTTTAGATCGTACCTAATAACTCATTAATAGTTACGGTACATCACTTTTGTCAACTAATAAAAACATTTAATAAAATGATCCCGCTAAATTTTACGTCATTGATGTTTTCTTTTTTCATTTTAACGCGTCACCCAACCAGCTGCCAGTAAGATTCATTTGAAATTGGAACACCAGCAATGAGGTTTAACATGTTCTTATATATTATACCATATTTATTTAAATCACATAATATTATTAAGTACGTAATTTAATTAAACCTTATTATAAAATTTTGAGTTATGAATTAAATAAAACCTCGTTTAGGAAAACTTTTTCATAATGCTTTAGCTAGGTATTGCTAAAGCGACTTGATTTAATGCTGGCTGACTTGTCTTTAAAAGCGAGCTGAAACAATTTGTCAATAGTTGCTTTTGATTTGTATACCTAAATAAAAGAGACCTAGGTATAACTTTCTAGGTGTATTCTAGGTACTCACGGCCTCCAGGTCCTTCTTCTCGGCCATGTCGGCGGTTTACCCCGCTATCCTCTGGAGCGGCGTCCGTCCCCGCAGGCAGACTGTTTATCTACAACTACAAACATCGTTAGGTAACGAATTATTTGAAAAGGAACAATATTAAAATTTAGAATAGGTACCTAGCTACTAGAATCCATCATAAATAGAATCTTAAAACTATAATTTATTAAATATTAATATTTTAATCAAAATATGTAATGAGGAATATGAGGATAACATTAAAAGTTATTCAATCTTTTAACAACTACTATTTAAAAATAAATAGTCACACATTGTGATAAAACTCTTTAGAACCGATTTTTAAAACCTCCAAAATCATTAGTTTCCCTAGTATTAGCTACCTAAAAATAGCGGTTTTAAATGGAACTATCAAGATACTGAGATTAAAATAATAACCATTTATAAACAGCATCTTGAAACATTATTCAAAAATGTTGAACCTCCTGTGTTCAACATTTTTGCTCTGTCAAATCCTAAGAATCCCTTTGACTTACAAGTTCATGTTAAGAACTCACAACCACAACCCTTCGAGTGTTCAGTTGCTATGTAAAACATCGACATCTACAATTGAACACGTTTATTTATCCGTATCTAAGGCCACGCGGACGCACGAAGCCCAACAAGGGCCAACAGTAATACGAAGATAATCTGCTTTGACATGACGATAACGACCATCACCTACTTATAAACTGACATAACCTCCTGAGAGTAATTCAATTGAGCTTCATGAAATAAACATACAAACACATTTCACAATTCATCTCCGAGTTAAAAACTTTTTGGTCTTGTTAAGCTTGGATCACAATTCGGATTCTTTCAACGATCTCCATGTACTTATCTACTTTTTAACATATCATCACGCCTGTATCCCCGAAGGGTTAGGCAGAGGTGTACCAATGTACACCCACAGTTCGCCGATATTTTTAGGTCAAATGTAATAGGGGGCGACCCTATTGCCACTAACCGGGCACAAATCCAAACTCCGACCTGCTTCTGAGAATTTCATAGAAAACCCAATAACACCTTGGTCGACTAGGGAATCGAACTCAAGACCTCTAGCGTAGCAGTCGCGCTTAGCGCCACTAGGCCAACGAGGCAGTCTACTTTGTGACGTCAAAACTAATAGGTAATATCATAACCTCATGAGAGAAATTTAATTGAGTTTCATGAATTTGCCACACAAACGCATGCCTATCTCTAAGGCAAAACCTTTTTGGGAGTGTTGAGTGGACCGCAAATCAGTTCTTTATTACGTCAAAACGAAAAGGTTATCAACCTCTGGAAGCTTGCTTATTCTGCCTTCACTCAATAAGTTTGTTGCATCATAAACTACAATTTGAGGTATTAAAAATTTACCCTGTCGGTTATCTCGTCTCGTTAGTCTTACTTTAGATATAAATACCAAAAAAAATAAGAGCAGAATCATTATTAAAACTATTTCAATACGTTAATTTTATACAACCAGGATGAGAAAATATTTTCGACTCGAAAGCGCCATGATGTAACAAGGAAACACGCTACTTATAACAAAAGGGTATAAAACATGGCTGCCCCAGGCGATGAAAAGTTATTCTCATAATATGTAAATATTCTTGATATTTTATTAAATTAATGGATGTAGAATGGTTTTATATGTAGGTGATGCTACCCTCCTTGACGTACATAATCTCTTGAATGTCCCACTCTTTTTTTTTGTTTTGTTAGAGATCTTTGCAGTTAGCCTGAGCGCAGGCTTTGACTGCTTCACCGGGCTTTTGGCGAGGACCTTAAGGCCTCCAGCCAGAGCAATAGGAAAAACTAACTACGTTAGCAACGTCTACTAAGGGCATCCCCTGCGGGGTTCGGACCTCGACTTAGTGCGTTGCTAACCATCTTAATAAAGCAAAACAACAAGGGATGGCTGGATCTAAGTTTTTATTATTTAGGGAATGTCCCACTCAATGTCATTTTAGATATCCTAACTCTTGGCGTAGGCCCGTACTCTACCTATATATTTTTATTGTTTTGTTGCTATTGTTTGAACGGTTTACAGTCAAACGTTTACAAGTTAAATATAGGTAGCAATTCCTGAATACAGAAACGATTTATAAAACTATCCGTCACTACATTTTACCTTCAAATGACAGCAACTGCGTGAGATTTGACAACACCTAAACATTGCGTGTTGGTAATAAAGAATACATCAGAACAAAACCATAATTCTAATTCTCAGAACGTTAGTAATTATGACAGTCCGTCATAATAACAGCTGAAACTGGAAACGTATAAAACCTAACTAAGCCTTTGCTTTCATACAGTTGAGTAAAAAAACACACTCGTATGACATTCATAACTAAAATAGTAATTAACAAATGCAAGCAAACAAAATACGACGCGGTTTGAATGACGAACTGTTTCAACTGTCATGGCGGCTGAAACTTTTTGCCGCCAACTGTTTTAGAACACTGTTCATTCCATGAATGTATTAATTACCTTTGAGATGTGAAAATAGATTAGATGTTTACAAAATTAAATGGCAAATCATAGTTTGAAATTATTTATTTTGCACCTTTATTTAATTTAAGTTACCTATTTACTTGTATGCTTTCAAGCATATTATATATTATATTTTTGTATACAATGTGCTTTCAAGATTTAAATCACATCAAATCAAAATCGATAAATTGCGCGAATATGATACAATAGGACTTTTAACAGGAAATTATCGCATATTATGCCATAATATGGCGTACAAACATTTTATAGACATTTATTTATCAGCTATTTACTGAACAGTATAAGCTTTTATAGTATAGCCAATGAAAATGCTCTTTTAGCCAATTACACTAGGCCCTAGACCACTTTTTAGTCTGACTCTAAGGCAGCACTACAGTTTTCTTCCGCAAGCGGTAAACCCCGAATACGAAAAACCGCCCGAGACGCACACACTGCGGTTAAATCAGGCGCGGAAAATAACCGCCAGTGCGGCTACTTCCATTAGTTTCCTTTATTCACAAAATCGCGCGGTTAAAATACGCGGCGGTTTAGGGTCTCCCCACACTTATCGACGCGGAATCGGTTAACGCCGGTCAAGAAATTGTCTACGTAATAAGGGTCACTAATACCATTCGCATCGGCTCGATCGCATTCGTGCGGAGCTGAATCTAGCGGATCGTTTCCGGCTGCTGTAGGTGGCCAGCATCCAGTCGAGTAGTGTGGTAATACGCACTCGGCCTTAGCCGTAGTGCGGCCTTAGCCTAATTCGGATCAGATCACAATGTAACCCAGACCTACATTTTACGACGATAAATAACATTCGTGAGTGACAAATCTATCGGCGTCTGTCTGTCTGGCAAGTTAGATTTATGCTGCTAAAGTTACTTGGCTTAGTCGTTTTATCGCTTTCCTCTTTGTAAATTGAGATACGATAGGGCAGAAACGATTTTGTAAAGAATGGAAATAGATGGTACGTTTGATCATTTAATCTGTTTATTATAGGTTTTTAATCTGTTTATTGTTACGCGATAGGCAGGGTATCCGACTGATAACGATCGATTTAAAAAAAAATCCTTTTTCATTGACAGGATATGCCTCAGACATGGTTAAATTGCGTATTTTTATTTATTCTCTTCTATTCTGATTGACTTTCACTTAGATACTATAAAGTCGGTCATGTTACATTTAATCTGTAATCAATCATAATTTATAAAACATAACATAACATATCATCACACCTGTATCCCCGAAGGGGTAGGCAGAGGTGTACCAATGTACCCCCACAGTTCGCCGATATGTTTAGGTCCCATGTAATAGGGGCGAGCCTATTGCCACTAACCGGGCACAAATCCATACTCCGACCTGCTACTGAGAATTTCATAGAAAAACCCAATAACATCTTGGTCGACTTGAGAATCGAACCCAAGACCTCTACCGTAGCAGTCGCGCTTAGCACCACTACGCCAACGAGGCAGTCTCCACATATCATAATTTATAGTAGGTATAATCTTTAGAAACCAGTCTCTTAACCAATAACAGATTATCCCGTGTCGCGAATGAATTGAAACAAACTAGCTAAGTTACACATACACAAAACACGAAAAAGGTAAATATAGGCCCACAAATATTTAACTGTTGCGTAGGTCGAACCCACGACCCGGAGCTATGCAGGTTCATATCTTGTTGACTGAGCCAATAGACTCGTCAAAGTTTTTAAAGGTGAACAAGCTACGTTACCTGTTTAGTGGGTTAATTAAACAAAAAAAAACACAAAGTAATCTAGGAATCCACTTAGTTTTGGATTTAATCAGGCGGCTATGCTTAAAAAAACCCCTTATTTCGAAATTGTTTATGTGAAAGAGTGTTCTCTATCAGGTGACTACGTAAGTACCTAGGTACTTAACAGAGATTACTCGTGTTTAAAAACATGGGTAAGTAGGTACTTACATATAAAAACACTAACAAAACACAAAATATTTATAAAATCCTTGCTACTACCATGAATGCAAAAGTGTCTGTCTGTTACGCTTACACGGATAAACCGCTAACCACGATAAAAGTTGGCAAAGGGTAAGCTTAGATACAAAGAAAGAATATCCACAACTTTTTACCTATGTTTTGTCACTAATACTTTTCACCTTCAACTACATATTATAAAATTATGAAAAGCCATTGAAATGCGTAAACAAATCAAAGTAACATTCAACTGGTACAAACTACTTTGTGTTACTTATACCCAATTTTAACGGATTATGACGTTCTTCTAATTACGCGCGAAATTCAATAGGTACCTAGGTTACCTGTATACCGTTGTCAACATTCTGAGGATCTTTTTAACAACAAACGTACGAACACTCAATCTACGCTAGGTGTGAATAAGCCCAGTTTAACCGAAAAAAAATTACACCTTTATGCAATTATTTTAACATTAATATTAACATTTTTATGTAAAAACTGATCGCATATTATGTTCATTTCAATTAGACTTAGACACTGCATTTTACTTAACCAAGTCATTAACACGATAGGACTATTTCAGCCTATCCTCAGGTATCATAAAGTACCTACACTAAACATTTTTAGACACCAGTGTTTTCAACCCTATGTACCTAATGTAAAAAGATTTAATTATTTTACATAACCACTTAAAAACTTTTACAAAAAATGTATTTACCAACCTCCAAAAGCGGTGTTTTTACGCGATTTCTTAACTCTCTTTCCATTTGTCATGGATAGGATAGAATAAATTTTATTGCAAACAGTTGTTTATATTTCTGCCTAATCAATAATATCTAAATAAATAAAACAAATGTACTTACGAGAGTAAACGAACGCCGTGGCTGACGCGACGCCACTCTTGCGCGGCGCGGCTCCCGGCCCTTATAAGCCACCCTGACTGCCTGTGATCCTATTAGCAGTCGCCGGCTGGGTATATTCCACTTTGTTCAGCTGGGCCATATCACCTGGGTGAACAAATGTGACATTTTGGATTATTAGGGTAGACTTATATCACCCTGCACCCATATTAAAATACAAAATGATTATATAACTTGGAAATTTAAGATTTTTTTCAATCGCTTTGTTGTATATCAGGCATACCTACTTTAAGTAAAAACATTAAAAATGTTAAGCCCTCTTACGCACTTGCGGTTAACCGCGGGGGCGGCTAGCCGCGCGGTTAGCCGCATTTCCAGGTTTTATATGCAACCGCTTGTGATTGTACGCACTTAACCGCCATGCGGTTGCATATTAAATTGAACCGCGTGGCTAGCCGCCCCCGCGGTTAACCGCAAGTGCGTAAGAGGGCTAAGTAAAACACTTGTAGTGTAGTAAACTACTTCAATTTCATTTTGTATAGGTATGGGTGATATAAGTCTACCCTAATAATCCAAAATGTCGCATTCGTTCATCCAGGGGCCCAAGTCTGCTATTTACAAAATTGCGCATTACAATTTGTACCAAATGTATGGACTATTGGTCACAGTCGTTGAACATTGAACCGAATCGTTCCAATGCGCAATTTTTACGTTTTGACGTTTAGTAGAATACCAATTTTCCGAAAATGGCTCTGCTGGCACGACACTATGAAGACATTGAACCGAGAGTAAATAGCAGACTTGGGCCCCGGGTGATATGGCTCAGGTGAACAAAGTGGAATATACCGCCGGCTGGACCTAGTTGGTTGTCGACCACGTGGCCAATTGTAGAAAGTTTTCACTTTTCAAGGCCGGTCTGTATGTACGATTGATAATTAGTTGATCAGTTGTTTCCGAGGTTAGTTATAATCTTGTTAAGTTCTTTTTGAGGTAGGTAAGGATCTACTTGCCTGATGACTATTGGCGCAGTGGTTGGATGTTTGGTATTCTACAGTAAGGGTTTCTGAAGGGCTATTATATTTTTTTAACAAATGCCTAAGAGTTGTGGTGGTTTTAATTAATTAGGTCAACTTATAACATATTGCCGCACTCAGAGAGGTCTAATGGTAACTTAAGTCATTCCATAATTGTTATTGATAGTAACTAACCTGAAAGATTTTTCAGTGTCGTCTATCAAAAAATAATATAAGGGATCCCTACATTAAGTACATTTCCTAAGAATGTTAAATCCGCTACGTTTGTACTTGTTGCACTGAATACTTCCTTTGACTAAGCTCACCTTGAAAATCGTGCGGAATATGAACGGAAAGGCTACTTATTTATAACAACCTAGGTAGCTAGTCAGTTAAGAAATTTCAACCGCATCTAACTTAAAAAAACGTGTAAACATAGCTGTACAATATCTAGCTGTACAATTAAAAATGAACAAAAATACAATATATTTATAAATAAAATAAAATAAAATATCTTCTAATCCGTTAATGTTATTATAATGTACATGAATATTTAAATGATAAATTTAATGAATAAACAATAATACAAAAATGCTATAATAATGTGTAATACCAAAAACAGTAATAATTTATGTATACTTTAAATAAATATTAATTTATAAATACAATGTATTAGTATCGTAGTAAAATTATAAATGTTTCCAATGTTATTGATAAGCCTATATATTAGATTAATATTAAAATTGTACATATTTATAATAGCCCTCCTCCTAATTTTTTATTTTGTAATCTTCTTTATTTTGTTATGCCCGACAGGGCCCACAATGATCCAAAACTAATTGTATATTAAAATTGAATGTACCTACCACCTAAGTTCACATTTGTGGAATGCAATAAAAGTATTGAGTATTGAGTAGTTATGTGTCTATTTGCAAAATTAAATTTTAATTCAAGTTTCTCATATCCAAAGATGTTTTCACTGTTTGGTAGCTAGGTATCTACGTATTGTGCTTTAAGTTACTTTTGTTTGTTATGATATTTTTATCAGTAGGTATGATAATCGAAGAATTGTCATTTTTTATTATATATATATTGTCATTATATCTCAAAATACTTATTTCCAAAGTAACAACCATAAGAAAACAATGAAAATATTTTTACTTTATGATGTCTGTTGAGGCTTTTAAGTCTCGCCAGATGCCCTCGATCCCCTGTCGTAACGATAAACATAAATAATTAAGAATTTTATTCACATTCATAAAGTGATTGCCAAGTAATGTTCACAAGAATGACCTAAACAAAATGTGGTGTCTCAAGTAGAGACAAAGGTCAGTTCAAGTCAATAATATCTCATACATTTTTAATTTTAAAGGATAATCGAAGGATTATGATACAGCAGTCTTTAAGCAAATACTTACCCGATATCGAACAATGAAATGAAACATTAACCAACAGAAAAATCATTTGTAGAGTCCCTTTTTTGGTAGAGATCTTCGCAGTTAGCCTGAGCGCAGGCTTTGACTGCTTCACCGGACTTTATTTGTCGAGTCCCGATATACTTTGTCATGGCTACTCGTATTTTAAAGTGGTTTATAAGCTATGTAGATAGAAGGTCCTAAGTCATTATTTTTTGGCTAACTTCAAAAAGGAGGAGGAACTCAATTCGATGTCTTATGTTTTTTGTCTCATTTCGTTCGACAGGGTGACTGATTTTAATGTATTCTTTTTTTTTTTAAAGCTTGTTTTAAAGTGTAGCCCCGTTCCTTTTTTATTAAAATAATTGTTCGCAGTCTAGTCCCTTCAGTGACTGGCTTGTTTTTTGTTACAAAGTGCAAATGACCCTGGCTGAATACGTAGTACCTACCTAAGTATCTTGCGATGCAAATTACTTATTTGTACGTGATTTAAATGATACCTACCGTTAGCATTTATATATACTGAGTGTGAAACCTTTAACTACTTCTATTCTACAGTGTAAGGTACAATAAAAACCGTAATAAAAATGTAAAACTTTATTACATCTCACAATTCAACATAAGATACTGTACACATCGGACTACTTACTCGAGACTAGTGCAATTCCAGATATGTCACGATAGCTTACACACACAAATACAACTAACAAACATTTCAATAACCTATTTATAATACAATCAGGGAAATAGTTCAGTCAATAAAACAACCATTTATGCATTTAGTAGAAAACAAAACTAAAGGTTATTACTACAAAGCTAATTATAATACCATTCTCACTCTTATTATATTCTGCCTTGCCTTTTTCAAGTTATATTGGGGTCGGCGTAAAGTTTCGTATTTTACATGGAACGACTGCCTATCTCCATCGATAACCGATTATACTGGGTAACACATTAAACCATGGTAAGAAATGGATTAATGAGTAGAACTAGAGTTACATTTGGAGGACTAAAAGAAATAAGATGACAAGTTAAAAAAAAAGATCAACCCGTAAAGTCCTTAAATTTCGTTTATAATACAAAAAGTTCAAATTGTGATAAAGCAAAGCACTTCAAGATTTCGTGCTCCTAACTTAGGGCTTACCTATGGTTATTGGACCCAGGCCACTATTTTTTTTAACTTTATGTCTAGCCAGAGATATACAATTTTTTTATCTGTGAGAGGAAAGCCAAACGAAGAAAAACGCTATTTACGCGATCTAGGTTATTCTGTAACATTAAAAGCTATAGAACAATTTCCCTGATTATAAAAAGCTAAGCGTCTAATATATTATTGCTGATATACCTCATATTATTACATGTTATTTACAATATAATATACCCTACAGCAAACGAGCTAAAAATACAGCTATCCCCATGTAAAAAAGCACTTGCACCATTTGAATTAACAGCAAAAGAAATTACAATAAGCAAATATTTTATTACTGGTGCTAATTCTGTTAACAAAAAAAAAACAGAAAATGATAAGTTCATCGGTTACTCGGACCCTTTTTTTACCAACGTCATTAGATCATTATTAAGAAACCAGATTGAGGCCGAAACTAGTCTTGCATGTCCGAAATCTTAGTTGTATACAAGGATGCAACTTGCTTTATAAAAAAAACCCTGACTATTTTCGTTGACCCCGGTAGGTCCGAAAATAGTAGCGCGAATTTCCAAACCGCAATTTATGCAACAGAATCGGCACCAGTCTACATAAAACTGATTATTATGACGCAATACATAAAATACTACATATTTAGAGAAATAATACACATAGTAAGTAAGTGTAATACAATATTTTTTGACCTGTCAAGCAGTTTCGTGGTAAGCTGGTACAGTGAACAGCGCGTTATTGGTGATCTACAGGACCATAAAAAAGTGACATTTACCTACCTACAAACGACTCAAACAACCTTCACTATCTTAAATAAATATACAACAAAACAACTACTAACTTAAAGTGTTATATTTTGACTAAGTTCCAAAAAACTTTCGTTGCGATAAAATTGCTAATTTTGAGGTATATCAATCAGTACATGGGAGAAATAATTAAAATACCATAGGCCATCCTCAATAGGTAAGGTAAAGGCAGAGAGAGATAAAGCTATACAGATATATAGCGCTGTCCCTTCTTCACGGAGATGATGATTTATATTTCATGTTGAAGACATCAAAAGTATTTCTTGGCACATATTTAAAAATGATATAGGTATGTAATAACATGCATAATCATAAAATTATTGTTTTGATCTAGAGCAACTTTTATTTGAGATATCATATATTTTAAAGTCTTGAAAATTGTATAGTGCTGCCATCTACTAACTAGGAAAAGTTCAAGCAAATGCGCAATGGAAGATATCGCGTTCAAAAAATCTACTGGCTTGCTGGATTGAGATTTGTCATTTTCCACCAATGAGAGACAAGCTACTGGGCTGTGATTGGTGGACCTCATTCGACGCTAGCGACCCGAGCAGACATTTAACTTGTAATATCTTATATATTGTACATTTAAGTGCATGTGCTTTGTGCAATGTATGTGCACTAAAACGATGTCCTTTGTAGTATTTCTTGATAAGTAATGTATGATTTAATTTATATGTATGAGTATATGCTGTTGTTACAATAAAATTATGTACGATCTCTCATACTAAAATGTTACCTAACTAAATTCCTTATACCAATAGCGATAGGGTTTTTTAGGGTGAATTATTCTTTAAAAACTAAAAAAAAAACAAAGTACTATCAATTTTATTATAAATAAGGCTCATTTATTCTATTTTAATGCCAATATCGTACAAAATACGTTTAAAACACATTTAATATGGATCAAGGACCACAACAAAAAAATATCAACATAAAAACATCTTAGACTGGATTTTTATATACCACTATACATTATTATGGCAACATTGCAGTCTTTAAAAGTAAAGTTGCAAGAAAGAAAAATCTTTTTTTTTTCACCATACTACCAGAATCGTTTAAAATGTCTTATTTTTTGCCGGTTTGACACCTTGTGGAAGGTAAATGTCACATAAAAACTACAGCACCATAGGATAAAATATAAATGCAAAAAAAAAGAAACACCAGTGTGAAATAAAACCAAAGAAATGCAAATTACATCGTTGTTAGCAATGATATTTTAATAAATAGATATGTTATACACATACAAAACAATCGAAAAAAGTGTTCCGCGCAGCGCGGCAGCTAGCGAAAGAGATAGCGCGATAAAACCCATAAGAAAAAAAGAGACAAATAGTGTTGTTGATAATGGCAATACGTCCCAATTAGTCTTCACGATTGCACGCTTATAACATATCTGTTTATTAGAATATCATTGGTTGTTAGAAGGTATAATACTATGCAGGAAATAATTATATTTTCGGTCAACGGATAAAGATATAGAAATCGGATCCTAAACGTTTTAGTTTCAAATAAGTAGCTTTATATACATACAGCTTTGTCAGTAAAACATTGTAAGCAGAAACTCATCCATATAACATCAAACAAAAGTTCGAGATGTCACAAATTAAACAAAATTTTAATTATCACAGGACAAAGAACTTCTAAACAGATTTTGATCGAAAACATGTTATGTTATGGCAACACCGAGGTATTCTTTAATGGCAATATTTTAAAACTGGCAACTAAATACGCAAAAAGTCTTTCTTAATACAAAAATGTTTGATCAAATTTAATGGTTATTAAATGATATTTTCCGTCATCTATTAATTTCATCATATTGGAATTTTGTTAATGACTCATTAGATTGTAAAATATATTCCGTAGGATACCTTTTTGGATCAAGAAAAACAATATGATTATAATATTATAGAAATTGACATTAATCCATCCTAACTCACCTATGTTTCCTATTTACAATAATGATACATAAAACATTTATTCAATAACAAGAAATTAATACTGACGACACAACCATAAACAAAATTTGGAAATAATAATTATAATAATTGTCGTCGACTATTAAATAGTATGAGGAACTATGATGGAAGATGAATAATAAAAAAGTTTTTATTCAGAATTTCCCGATTAATTAAAACAAGAAAAGTAGTCAATGTATTAAAACTAATGAAATCATAAGAATTTGTCATAAAAAATAAATAACATGAGTAAAATCAAGAATAAAATGAAAATCAAATAATTCATAAAAATTGTGATAAAATGTGAAAAAAATAATTTGTTCGTCGAATTAATTATGTTCTTATAAATAGAAATAATAATAAAACATCGTATAACGTGTCAACACTAAATAACAACGTTTAAAATTCTTTTAATAACCAATTTAAGTGTCCAATCATGAACATTGTAACGATAAACGCCTTTTCTAAATATTTAAGCAATGTTTAATAAAATACTTTGTCGCTCTTTCACTTACTACTATGGTAATAAGAGTAAAAGAGACAGTCACGAAACAAGATGGCGCTTTACAAGATGGCGACCGCCATCTCACACTGTAATTATCAATATCAGGCATAGTAATCTAGAGAAACACTAATTACGGACTGAAAATTACATTTGAAAATATTCCCAGACAGCATATCTTGGTACCATACCCCCTTTCATTACATTGCCTCATCCATTTTAATATAAAACTTAACACATAAAGAAATCAAGAATAACATATTTTTTACCATTTCAACAATTAAGTTAATTGTGTTGTCATTTCAGATACATACAATCTTAGCCCATAATTAAACATTGCTTAATTATTTCTCTCAAGGCCAACTTGGACGTTATGGCACTCGCCAACATAACATTCCCCTAGATAAAAACTAATATCATAGGATGGCAGAAACACGACGAAAACAACTCAAGAATTCTATCTAACGTCCTCAAAAATGCACTTGGACAGTGGCTTATGTCGTTGTTTAGGACTTGTGTTAAATAACGAACTCAAATCGTTGAAACGAGGTTTATTGAGATTTTACATAAAAAAACAACGTGTGCTCGACCGTGGTTGTCGGCGAGTGATCGTAGGAGCGCGCGCGTCGCTCGGTGACGCTTCGGCCCCCCCCAACCCGCACCGTTCGATCGTTCATTCGCGGCGTTAACATACTCCCGGCCCTGGAAGCTCTGTGGTTCCAGTATTGTCGGCTGGCATCACAATAGGCAGCGGACAAATTTTGGCGAAGGAACGTTGCACTTCTCCAGAGGCTGTACGAATCTTAGCGACACGTGAAACTCCGTCTTTTCCTGTGTAGACTTGTACTACTCGTCCTAGGCGCCAATTTAACGGAGGAGAATTGTCTTCTTTGATTAGGACAAGCTGGTTTATATTGATGTCACTCTTGTTGACCTTCCATTTCGTCCGCGTCTGCAGCTCGCTAATGTACTCCTTCGACCATCGCTGCCAAAAGTGTTGACGCATTTGTTCAATTCGGTCATAACGTGGCAAGCGATTGGAGGCTACATCCGTGATGTCGTCGCTGGCTGGAGCAGTGAATGGACGTCCAATCAAAAAGTGCGCTGGCGTCAATGCTTGCAGGTCATTTCCATCTGCAGAAAGAGGGGTTAGCGGCCTGGAGTTTAGGACGGCCTCGACTTGTACTAATACCGTGTAAAATTCCTCAAATGTGAGATTAGAATTCCCTACAACACGTCTCAAATGATACTTGCAGGACCTCACACCTGCCTCCCACAAGCCGCCAAAATGAGGAGAGTATGGTGGAATAAATTTAAACGTAATGCCATCTAATGCTACCTTTTCTATGATTGAGGCTGAGTTTTTTATAAGAAAATCTCCTAATTCGTTAGCCGCACCGACGTAGTTCTTGCCATTATCCGAATATATTTTGGTTGGCTTACCCCTACGTGAAATGAATCTTTTAAGACAGAGGAGATATCCGCCAGTAGACAGAGTTGTGACTAGTTCGAGGTGCATTGCTCGAGTAGCGAAACAAATAAATATACAAATGTAACATTTAACTAATCTTGAACCTCTCCCTTGACGATTCAAAATATAAACTGGACCACAATAATCAGTGCCGGTATGCATGAATGGAAAACCAGGTGTCAACCGATCAGGTGGGAGGTTGCCCATTATTGGGCTAAACGTCCTTCCACTCAGCCTAACGCAGCGAACACATTTATGAACGATTGAACGAGCTAAATTTCTACCACGTAGCGGCCACCATTCGTCACGAATACAAGACAATAACAACTGAGGTCCAGCGTGACACAAATGTTTATGTTTATGTTGAAATAAAAGAATTGTGAAATTATGTTTACTACAAAGTAGTATTGGGTGCCTTTTATCGTAATTAAACTCGTGAGAGTTACTTAATCTACCTCCTACACGAATCAATGCATCATCACCAAGAAATAAGTTTAATCCGGACATGCTACGTGACAATTTAATATTCAAAGATTTATTAAAAAATGAATTATATTCTTGCGGAAATGAATCGATTTGAGATAACCGTGCCAGTAAAATTGTTGACCTACGTAGTTCATCCACAGACAACGGACCTTGTTTACGTTCGGTTATACAGCGAGAGTTATGAATAAATCGCAACATATACGCAGCAGATCGTATCATTCGCAAAAATGATGAAAATCTTTCAAATGGAAAAAAATTATAAGACGAATGTAAAACAGATACATTATGCGATTTGACTTCAGGTAAATTATCTAAAGAAATATCTGAGTTACATAATATGTCGTAATTATTATCGAGAATGAATCTTGGTCCGTGCCACCATAACTCCATGTGAACGAGTTCCGGTAGGTTCACTCCGCGCGACAATAAATCAGCTGGGTTACAAGTGCCTTGTACGTGTGACCAAACACAACCATGCGTCAAGTCATTGATTTCAACCACTCTATTTTGGACAAAAGTCTTTAATGAAGTTGGATGAGTACGTAACCAACCCAAAACAATTGTTGAATCAGTCCAAAACAAAACCTTTTCAAACGTTAAACTCATTGACTTCTTAATTTTTTCATAAAGACGAGCGCCTATCAATGCACCGCACAACTCGAGACGCGGTATGCTAACCGGTTTTAAAGGCGCAACTTTACTTTTCGCGCACAATAGTTTAACTATAACTTTAGATTGCTCGCAAGCGCTACGTATGTAAGCACAAGCGCCATAGGCCTGTTGTGAGGCATCTGTAAATATGTGTAGTTGTAGGTGTTTTGCGTATTGGTTACTTACATGACGCGGAACGCGTATTTCGCGTAAATGTTGTAATGAAGTTACCGTTTTACTAAACGAACACGCCAAATCAGTGGGAACTGGATCGTCCCAGCCAACTTTACGAAGCCAAAGGTTTTGCATAAGGATTTTAGTAATAATAATATGAGGCGCTAATAACCCCAGTGGGTCGTAGACTTGCGATATAATTGAAAGTATTTTTCGTTTAGTGAACTGTGTAACATCGATGTTAATATTTAAATTACTGCTAAAATGTAACTCGTCATTGCTGTTACACCAACCTAAACCGAGTGTTTTGCATTGTGCGAGTTTATCCAATGATAACGACTTAACATAACTATCTTCTGAACTAACGTCGAAATTAAATGACCATTTTCTTAACGGAAAGCAACCCGATTTTAAGACGTTACTAACTTTGTTACACAGCGATAGTAACTCTTGCTTATCATTGTGAGAATATATCAAGTCATCGCAATAAAATGAATTTAATATTATAGATGAAATTTGTTGGTCACCGCATTCCAATGCTAACTGTCGCAAGCATCTCATGGCGAGATAAGGCGCTGACGCCGTCCCGTACGTCACAGTATTTAATTGATACAAGTCTAACGAATCCTGTTTATTTTCTCGCCACACTATTTGTTGCAGTTGTCGTTGATCAGACTGGATAAGTATTTGGCGAAACATCTTCTCTACGTCTGCGCAAGCGACGAATGCGTATTGTCGAAAACGTAAAAGAATACCTACCAAGTCATTCAACAGCGGAGGGCCAGTAAATTGCAAATCGTTTAACGATTTGCCGGAAGATGTTTGTGCGCCGGCGTCGAACACTACGCGAAGTTTAGTAGTGGTACTCTCGCGTTGTACACAATGATGTGGCAAGAAGTAATACGGCGATGTAAATGTATCTATGCGCGACATATGTCCTAACATTAAATATTCATTTATAAAGTCGGAATACATTTTCTTTAAATGTGGTAAACGATCTAACTTTCGCTCTAAAGACAAAAACCTATTTTTAGCTATTTCGTAAGAGTCACCGAGTGAATCAGCTGCTTCTCGCAGTGGTATGCGAACCAAAAATCGACCGTCGTTATCACGAGTGGTGGTAGAAGTAAATAATGCTTCACACAACCTTTCATCCTCCGTGAAAACGTGGTTAGTCGATGTACCGTTATCAAGTTCTTCCAGCTCCCAGAAACGTTTTAGCTGGTCATCGAGCGAACTGGACAAGGCACAATAAGCTGTAACGCTAGTGTACTTATGTGTAACCTGTTTGTTAGGATATAAAGTACCGGAAATTATCCAACCTAAATATGTATTTTGAAGATATGGCCCGTTGGGCAAACGCATTCGACCTTCCTGTAATAAACTCCAAAACACATCGGCTCCGATCAACATATCGATGTCTGATGGAGCGTGATATCCTGGATCCGCGAGTGTAACGTTCTGCGGAATTTGTAACGAATTAACATCAACGGGAGTATTTGGTAAATTATAAGTAATCTTAGGTAAAACTGAACAATGCAAACGTGTACTAAAATTACTAACTCTAGAACGTATGTCTAGGTCACAGGCCTGTTCAGATCGCAGAACACTGTTACCTATCCCTGTGATAGTGAGCGTGGACTGTATTATGGTTAAACGTAACCTTTTACATAATGAGTCTGTAATAAAACATCGTTGGCTGCCACTATCGAGAAGCGCGCGCGCAACGGTGTATGTATTATTATTATTACGAATCTCAACGAGTGCGGTTGATAGCAAAACCTGTTCTAATGGTATAGACTGCACGGCTTGCTTCGAGTGATTAGAGTGTGAGAGTAACGACGATGAGTTGACATCAACACGCGCACTATCCGCCACATTGCTAGCATTTGCTTCAGTGTGCGTGGAGCCAGGACTAAAACGAAGTGAATTGCAACTTGTATTATCCATATGAATAAGACTATTATGTTTTTGCGAACATTGTTTACATGACGCATACTGACATTCGTCAATAGAATGACCCGATCGTAAACAATTCGAGCATAAAATATCTGCTTTACTAAATACGAATTTTACCCTATCCTGTACAGGTAAGTTAAGAAATCTTATGCACGCGTATAACGAGTGGTTGCCGTTGCACATAATACAATGATAATTAGGTCCGCGCGACGGTCTCGCTGTACTAGATGTACCTGTACGAAACGGTTGTTTATGTGAAATAAAAGAACGTGTTTGATGAGGTGATTGAGATCTGCTAACTGTTGACTTTTTTAATGGTTCACTTAATTGTTTGTGACCTTGGGCTTGTACCATATCTAAAACGTCCGAACGATCTTTTAAAAACTGTAATAAGTCGTCTAACGTTACTTTGGAGTCCTTACAAACAGAACTCTTTTTATTTTCCCACTCTTTACATGTAATTGGATCTAATTTAGTGACAATTAAATAAATAATTAATGTGTCCCAATGTTCTGTGGGTTCACCCATAATTTTTAGCGATCTTAAGTTTTTAAGTACGGAATCTATTAACTTTCTCAGCTGAGTGGGAGATTCTTTTGTTATTGTTTGCAAGGAGAACAAAGATTTAACGTGATTATTAATTAATAACCTATTATTATCGTATCTATTAGTCAACAGATCCCAAGCTACCTGGTAGTTGTCGGTACAAAATTCTAACGATTTTATCACTTGCAAGGCACTGCCCTTTAACGAGGAGCGTAAGTAATGATATTTTTGTATAGGATTTATTTCCTTTGCATTATGAATTAAGGAAATAAATGTATCACGATACTCTAACCAATTTTCAAATGAACCGTCGAAGGAGGGTAAAGAAATAGTAGGTAATTTTATAACGTTATTTGTGTTTGATGAAACTTTTGTGGACGCAACTTCAGGTTTACTAAGACACTTTGCTAAAGACATTAACGAATAATATTGTGATTCTATAGTTTCCCTAATCTGTAACTGAGCCAACAACTCCGACTCGTCGTCGGTCATGTCCTCGATCTTCGATTGCACATCTAGGAATTCACTAAAAACCTGTTCAATATTATTTATGCGTAATTCTAACTCAACGATTTTTTCAGCAACTAATGAAGTTTTATCAAGAGAATTAACGTATTTTCCGAAAAGAGTGAATCTACCACGCAAATTTCCTCGTCTTTTAATTAAATCACGTAAATCTGATTCTATTCCCATTTTGGCGGCCACGTGTTAAACAGAAAGAAAAGTAGGTACTTACAAGTATCACTGAGAATGAAGAATTCACGACACTGTAATGCAAGAAAACGGTATTAATACACTCGAAACCAATCCTTTATCCACTCGCTACCTCTTTATCCTGTGTGGGCTTCTTCTTAGTATTATTGCGAAGCAACTTTGCCATACGTTTTTGTTTGTTATTATTCGGCTCGAAGGTCCATGTTTAGGACTTGTGTTAAATAACGAACTCAAATCGTTGAAACGAGGTTTATTGAGATTTTACATAAAAAAACAACGTGTGCTCGACCGTGGTTGTCGGCGAGTGATCGTAGGAGCGCGCGCGTCGCTCGGTGACGCTTCGGCCCCCCCCAACCCGCACCGTTCGATCGTTCATTCGCGGCGTTAACAGTCGTAATTCATCTAAACTGGACCTTATTACATTGACAATAGAGTTCAACATCAATAACCTATGTATGTACACATTTACATTAAAACTGAGGTGGTTTCATTTGAGGTCCTCTTCATCATCTTCCACGTATAGAAGATCTTCCATTTTTGTCATAAACTTGCTGCTTAATTCCTGTTCTACGGGGAGAGGTGAACCCTGAAAAGATTTTAAAATAACACGAATATAATACTAGTATAAAGATAACAATAATTTATAACACAGCATCAATTTATAAATATTCAGCTTACACCCTTACCTGCATGCACCAAGTATAAAATATGTAACAAATTATTAGAACCCGTATTTTGGAAGCACAAATATAAACAAACAAAGACACAAAAGAAATCGTAAAAAATAAATTGCACTCACAAAACATATATAAACATGTAAGCTGGCATAATACTGTAGACTTATTTTTTAATGATAGACGCCTTAACCTATTTCCAAAGAAAGCCTAGCTGTACCTTTTCGTGTAAAAGTTTTTACTGTTCTGTATAGTTTTGTTTGAGAAAGTATAAGATAAAATAAAAAGTTCGCATGCTTTCCAACGAATTTATTAAGCAACACATAGTGAGTACACAAACAACAGGCGGTGTTAACTATAATTTATATTAAATGTATTATATTTAACGATATTCCATTAATATATTAAAATCTTTAAAATATATAAGCAAGAAATTAATTCTGATAAAAGATTATTTCTGTGAGATATTTTAGATAAAGACCATAATTTTTTTTGTACTTAAATTAATAGAATATCGTCAAACACGCCATAAATATAAGCAAAGTTATAAAACAATACATTTACATGCAAAAATAAAGTTTTAATCACTCAATTGTAAGGAGTTATGAACGCTAAATAGATCTGATACATTCGCATATTATGATATCATGCAACATAGAAAAATCATGCATAATTTGACATGCAAAGAAATATTAAAAAAATACGTAGTTACTTTTAGCAAAGTAAGACATTAGTTTACATTAAGGGCGTTTAGTAGAAAACACAAACATGATTTAACACTCAAAAAAGAACATTTTATAAAATAGAAAAGGAAAAAGCAAATTATTACTATAATTTTAAAGTAAAAAAATAACGATACCACGCGAAAGGTAACTGGCAACACTGAAAAACGTGTTACCAGGTAACAAAAATTGAAATTGCTTAGATTAAATTCACTGTTGCCAGTTTCGACATTTGATTTCATAATGCGATTAAAATAGGTAAAAAATACTACTTTTAAATAAAAAAATGAAATATAATGATTAGATAGCGAATTTTCAACACGCAAAACCAGTACCTTTAATAATGAAATAGCACATTGAGGCTGAACTATTGTACTTTATCCTACATAACAACAGATACCGAAAAATAACTCGCACACTTCAAACGAATAAATAATTTTAAAAATATTTTTTGGCATTTAAATATTTAGTTCGATAGTCGATACTCTAACATTTAATAGTAAAACGAACAAGTCAATTGCTCGCGTTACTTGAAATAATAAACATAATTTCTGTACCAACTGGTAAAAAAAAACAGACCTATCTTACTCCATTCAGTAAAAGAAATTCAATTATTTCAATTCAATTATTTCAATTCAATCATTTCTGGTAAGAAAGTTAATAAAAAAAGGTATATCCTGTACTGCTACTACAGCTTAGGAATTCAGATTGATGTAAATTTGTCATAAAATCTCTCAAATCAAAAACCGTCAAAGAGCTACATTACATTCTATTTTCTTTAAACTCTATTCTATTTAACCAAATGGAATTTTAGAAAACGATATTTGATAAAAACTGATGACAAGCAAATGACGCGGTCATTTCTAAAAACTTGATGGCCCAATCAATTTCTAACGCCAAAAATCACCTCATATACATTAAGGCGATTTACATCATAAAGCCTACTTAAGTTATCAAAAGGTTTATTTTTAAGGTACATTTGACAAATGCGTATACTCATCAAAATAATGAACCGCGTGAAAAAGCTTGTCATTAAACTTCCAACAGAATATTGCCAAAAGACACTGTTTCGACGCAACTATAGATGGCACACATCAGTCTTACAGGTCGACAAAACAACATACTTAACAATTTAAATTCATAAAATCACAGAAACATTACGCAGATATTTATAAATATAACTTGGTTGATTTTTATAAGGTAAATAACAAATAATATCTTTGGATTACTTTGGCATTTACAACAAAATGTTCTAGAAAAAAAAGTAGTAGAAAATCTAATTACCCTGATCAACGTTTAAAATTATACCAATAAAATTGTACACTAACTTTAAACTTCCCAAAACATAAAATAAAATTGATTTATACATTAAAACTACTGAATTATTATCAGTACATTTCTGAAAAGAAGCATTTTCATATTTTATATCAAACACAACATGAAACACGCTGTATAAAAACAGGGTGTTTAAAAAATGGTTTCAATATTCATTAAGTATACGTCACATACGTAAAAAGTACATACAAAAATCAACCAAGTTACAATAGGGACAAAGATCACAGTTGTAGAGACACACTAGAAGTTAAAGCTTGTGCAAAGGGTGGGTGGGTAGAGTTAAGAGAACCGCCGCGACGGGGTCAATGTCCAGTACTTGTTCGGACGAGACGGGTCGACGCACTTGAAGGCCGACTGTGGAACAAATAGGTTTAAGATCACCATTTTTAGGTATAGAGTACGAAATAAATGGAGTGCATACATAGAAGAGTCTTAGTTGAATTCATAGGTTTTGTAATTCTCTCAAAAATGCCTAAAATTGATTAGTTTGGTGCCTTAAAAGTTTCTAGTTAAGATTATCTATATTTACCATTATATTGTTTTTTTTTTTGGTTAACAATTATTTGTCATGTTTGACAGTAACATGCACATTTTTACGTTATAATATACACGCACGCTCCATTTACTATCTACTCTTTTAAACCAGCCCTGTCATTTTGAAAAAGCCTACCAGAAATCATGATTGAAAGACAAACATAGTTACCAAGTTTCCAAAGATTTTTTACCTTATTTTATATTTAATAAGGTCACAGTTAGCGTCCATGCAATATAGTTATAACACCATTAATTAAAGACATGCAAACAAACAAACATGCAAATATACGCAGAATAGGAAACGTATAATTTTTTTATATTAAAAAGGAGATTGAAAATACAGAATTAAAAAAATCAATTCTATATTTGAGAGAAACACTATATTAGCCGCGCCGCAGCGCGGTTATGATTTTTATGTCAAATGTATACTTGATGCAAAGAATTGGATCTCAATGATTTAACTAAAGCATTTTAAGCTGTAATTTTGTAAACTGACTCTATACTACATGTTCTCTTCACTTCTTTTGGATGGATACACCTTCGGTTACATCCTACACACACATACAACGTTAAGAAAACCCCGTCCGACTCTGAAGGCCGATATAGATTTCACAATCACATGACCAAATAAAATAATTATAATATCTCCTTTTAGCTGTTTTTTTTAAGTTCACACCTAACACAACCTTCACGGATCGGCCAGGTTTTCTCCACATATTGTTCACCTATATCAATAATGATAACAAGTAACTCACAGCAGGATCATGCCTGGGGAAGGGCGCGAGACATATGAGCAGCACAGTCATGTTGTCGCAGCCGAGCCCGCCGGTCGCGCAGTTGTCATCGTACATACACCTATATTAATACAAGTAACTCACAGCAGGATCATGCCTGGGGAAGGGCGCGAGACATATGAGCAGCACAGTCATGTTGTCGCAGCCGAGCCCGCCGGTCGCGCAGTTGTCATCGTACATACACCTATATTAATACAAGTAACTCACAGCAGGATCATGCCTGGGGAAGGGCGCGAGACATATGAGCAGCACAGTCATGTTGTCGCAGCCGAGCCCGCCGGTCGCGCAGTTGTCATCGTACATACACCTATATTAATACAAGTAACTCACAGCAGGATCATGCCTGGGGAAGGGCGCGAGACATATGAGCAGCACAGTCATGTTGTCGCAGCCGAGCCCGCCGGTCGCGCAGTTGTCATCGTACATACACCTATATTAATACAAGTAACTCACAGCAGGATCATGCCTGGGGAAGGGCGCGAGACATATGAGCAGCACAGTCATGTTGTCGCAGCCGAGCCCGCCGGTCGCGCAGTTGTCATCGTACATACACCTATATTAATACAAGTAACTCACAGCAGGATCATGCCTGGGGAAGGGCGCGAGACATATGAGCAGCACAGTCATGTTGTCGCAGCCGAGCCCGCCGGTCGCGCAGTTGTCATCGTACATACACCTATATTAATACAAGTAACTCACAGCAGGATCATGCCTGGGGAAGGGCGCGAGACATATGAGCAGCACAGTCATGTTGTCGCAGCCGAGCCCGCCGGTCGCGCAGTTGTCATCGTACATACACCTATATTAATACAAGTAACTCACAGCAGGATCATGCCTGGGGAAGGGCGCGAGACATATGAGCAGCACAGTCATGTTGTCGCAGCCGAGCCCGCCGGTCGCGCAGTTGTCATCGTACATACACCTATATTAATACAAGTAACTCACAGCAGGATCATGCCTGGGGAAGGGCGCGAGACATATGAGCAGCACAGTCATGTTGTCGCAGCCGAGCCCGCCGGTCGCGCAGTTGTCATCGTACATACACCTATATTAATACAAGTAACTCACAGCAGGATCATGCCTGGGGAAGGGCGCGAGACATATGAGCAGCACAGTCATGTTGTCGCAGCCGAGCCCGCCGGTCGCGCAGTTGTCATCGTACATACACCTATATTAATACAAGTAACTCACAGCAGGATCATGCCTGGGGAAGGGCGCGAGACATATGAGCAGCACAGTCATGTTGTCGCAGCCGAGCCCGCCGGTCGCGCAGTTGTCATCGTACATACACCTATATTAATACAAGTAACTCACAGCAGGATCATGCCTGGGGAAGGGCGCGAGACATATGAGCAGCACAGTCATGTTGTCGCAGCCGAGCCCGCCGGTCGCGCAGTTGTCATCGTACATACACCTATATTAATACAAGTAACTCACAGCAGGATCATGCCTGGGGAAGGGCGCGAGACATATGAGCAGCACAGTCATGTTGTCGCAGCCGAGCCCGCCGGTCGCGCAGTTGTCATCGTACATACACCTATATTAATACAAGTAACTCACAGCAGGATCATGCCTGGGGAAGGGCGCGAGACATATGAGCAGCACAGTCATGTTGTCGCAGCCGAGCCCGCCGGTCGCGCAGTTGTCATCGTACATACACCTATATTAATACAAGTAACTCACAGCAGGATCATGCCTGGGGAAGGGCGCGAGACATATGAGCAGCACAGTCATGTTGTCGCAGCCGAGCCCGCCGGTCGCGCAGTTGTCATCGTACATACACCTATATTAATACAAGTAACTCACAGCAGGATCATGCCTGGGGAAGGGCGCGAGACATATGAGCAGCACAGTCATGTTGTCGCAGCCGAGCCCGCCGGTCGCGCAGTTGTCATCGTACATACACCTATATTAATACAAGTAACTCACAGCAGGATCATGCCTGGGGAAGGGCGCGAGACATATGAGCAGCACAGTCATGTTGTCGCAGCCGAGCCCGCCGGTCGCGCAGTTGTCATCGTACATACACCTATATTAATACAAGTAACTCACAGCAGGATCATGCCTGGGGAAGGGCGCGAGACATATGAGCAGCACAGTCATGTTGTCGCAGCCGAGCCCGCCGGTCGCGCAGTTGTCATCGTACATACACCTATATTAATACAAGTAACTCACAGCAGGATCATGCCTGGGGAAGGGCGCGAGACATATGAGCAGCACAGTCATGTTGTCGCAGCCGAGCCCGCCGGTCGCGCAGTTGTCATCGTACATACACCTATATTAATACAAGTAACTCACAGCAGGATCATGCCTGGGGAAGGGCGCGAGACATATGAGCAGCACAGTCATGTTGTCGCAGCCGAGCCCGCCGGTCGCGCAGTTGTCATCGTACATACACCTATATTAATACAAGTAACTCACAGCAGGATCATGCCTGGGGAAGGGCGCGAGACATATGAGCAGCACAGTCATGTTGTCGCAGCCGAGCCCGCCGGTCGCGCAGTTGTCATCGTACATACACCTATATTAATACAAGTAACTCACAGCAGGATCATGCCTGGGGAAGGGCGCGAGACATATGAGCAGCACAGTCATGTTGTCGCAGCCGAGCCCGCCGGTCGCGCAGTTGTCATCGTACATACACCTATATTAATACAAGTAACTCACAGCAGGATCATGCCTGGGGAAGGGCGCGAGACATATGAGCAGCACAGTCATGTTGTCGCAGCCGAGCCCGCCGGTCGCGCAGTTGTCATCGTACATACACCTATATTAATACAAGTAACTCACAGCAGGATCATGCCTGGGGAAGGGCGCGAGACATATGAGCAGCACAGTCATGTTGTCGCAGCCGAGCCCGCCGGTCGCGCAGTTGTCATCGTACATACACCTATATTAATACAAGTAACTCACAGCAGGATCATGCCTGGGGAAGGGCGCGAGACATATGAGCAGCACAGTCATGTTGTCGCAGCCGAGCCCGCCGGTCGCGCAGTTGTCATCGTACATACACCTATATTAATACAAGTAACTCACAGCAGGATCATGCCTGGGGAAGGGCGCGAGACATATGAGCAGCACAGTCATGTTGTCGCAGCCGAGCCCGCCGGTCGCGCAGTTGTCATCGTACATACACCTATATTAATACAAGTAACTCACAGCAGGATCATGCCTGGGGAAGGGCGCGAGACATATGAGCAGCACAGTCATGTTGTCGCAGCCGAGCCCGCCGGTCGCGCAGTTGTCATCGTACATACACCTATATTAATACAAGTAACTCACAGCAGGATCATGCCTGGGGAAGGGCGCGAGACATATGAGCAGCACAGTCATGTTGTCGCAGCCGAGCCCGCCGGTCGCGCAGTTGTCATCGTACATACACCTATATTAATACAAGTAACTCACAGCAGGATCATGCCTGGGGAAGGGCGCGAGACATATGAGCAGCACAGTCATGTTGTCGCAGCCGAGCCCGCCGGTCGCGCAGTTGTCATCGTACATACACCTATATTAATACAAGTAACTCACAGCAGGATCATGCCTGGGGAAGGGCGCGAGACATATGAGCAGCACAGTCATGTTGTCGCAGCCGAGCCCGCCGGTCGCGCAGTTGTCATCGTACATACACCTATATTAATACAAGTAACTCACAGCAGGATCATGCCTGGGGAAGGGCGCGAGACATATGAGCAGCACAGTCATGTTGTCGCAGCCGAGCCCGCCGGTCGCGCAGTTGTCATCGTACATACACCTATATTAATACAAGTAACTCACAGCAGGATCATGCCTGGGGAAGGGCGCGAGACATATGAGCAGCACAGTCATGTTGTCGCAGCCGAGCCCGCCGGTCGCGCAGTTGTCATCGTACATACACCTATATTAATACAAGTAACTCACAGCAGGATCATGCCTGGGGAAGGGCGCGAGACATATGAGCAGCACAGTCATGTTGTCGCAGCCGAGCCCGCCGGTCGCGCAGTTGTCATCGTACATACACCTATATTAATACAAGTAACTCACAGCAGGATCATGCCTGGGGAAGGGCGCGAGACATATGAGCAGCACAGTCATGTTGTCGCAGCCGAGCCCGCCGGTCGCGCAGTTGTCATCGTACATACACCTATATTAATACAAGTAACTCACAGCAGGATCATGCCTGGGGAAGGGCGCGAGACATATGAGCAGCACAGTCATGTTGTCGCAGCCGAGCCCGCCGGTCGCGCAGTTGTCATCGTACATACACCTATATTAATACAAGTAACTCACAGCAGGATCATGCCTGGGGAAGGGCGCGAGACATATGAGCAGCACAGTCATGTTGTCGCAGCCGAGCCCGCCGGTCGCGCAGTTGTCATCGTACATACACCTATATTAATACAAGTAACTCACAGCAGGATCATGCCTGGGGAAGGGCGCGAGACATATGAGCAGCACAGTCATGTTGTCGCAGCCGAGCCCGCCGGTCGCGCAGTTGTCATCGTACATACACCTATATTAATACAAGTAACTCACAGCAGGATCATGCCTGGGGAAGGGCGCGAGACATATGAGCAGCACAGTCATGTTGTCGCAGCCGAGCCCGCCGGTCGCGCAGTTGTCATCGTACATACACCTATATTAATACAAGTAACTCACAGCAGGATCATGCCTGGGGAAGGGCGCGAGACATATGAGCAGCACAGTCATGTTGTCGCAGCCGAGCCCGCCGGTCGCGCAGTTGTCATCGTACATACACCTATATTAATACAAGTAACTCACAGCAGGATCATGCCTGGGGAAGGGCGCGAGACATATGAGCAGCACAGTCATGTTGTCGCAGCCGAGCCCGCCGGTCGCGCAGTTGTCATCGTACATACACCTATATTAATACAAGTAACTCACAGCAGGATCATGCCTGGGGAAGGGCGCGAGACATATGAGCAGCACAGTCATGTTGTCGCAGCCGAGCCCGCCGGTCGCGCAGTTGTCATCGTACATACACCTATATTAATACAAGTAACTCACAGCAGGATCATGCCTGGGGAAGGGCGCGAGACATATGAGCAGCACAGTCATGTTGTCGCAGCCGAGCCCGCCGGTCGCGCAGTTGTCATCGTACATACACCTATATTAATACAAGTAACTCACAGCAGGATCATGCCTGGGGAAGGGCGCGAGACATATGAGCAGCACAGTCATGTTGTCGCAGCCGAGCCCGCCGGTCGCGCAGTTGTCATCGTACATACACCTATATTAATACAAGTAACTCACAGCAGGATCATGCCTGGGGAAGGGCGCGAGACATATGAGCAGCACAGTCATGTTGTCGCAGCCGAGCCCGCCGGTCGCGCAGTTGTCATCGTACATACACCTATATTAATACAAGTAACTCACAGCAGGATCATGCCTGGGGAAGGGCGCGAGACATATGAGCAGCACAGTCATGTTGTCGCAGCCGAGCCCGCCGGTCGCGCAGTTGTCATCGTACATACACCTATATTAATACAAGTAACTCACAGCAGGATCATGCCTGGGGAAGGGCGCGAGACATATGAGCAGCACAGTCATGTTGTCGCAGCCGAGCCCGCCGGTCGCGCAGTTGTCATCGTACATACACCTATATTAATACAAGTAACTCACAGCAGGATCATGCCTGGGGAAGGGCGCGAGACATATGAGCAGCACAGTCATGTTGTCGCAGCCGAGCCCGCCGGTCGCGCAGTTGTCATCGTACATACACCTATATTAATACAAGTAACTCACAGCAGGATCATGCCTGGGGAAGGGCGCGAGACATATGAGCAGCACAGTCATGTTGTCGCAGCCGAGCCCGCCGGTCGCGCAGTTGTCATCGTACATACACCTATATTAATACAAGTAACTCACAGCAGGATCATGCCTGGGGAAGGGCGCGAGACATATGAGCAGCACAGTCATGTTGTCGCAGCCGAGCCCGCCGGTCGCGCAGTTGTCATCGTACATACACCTATATTAATACAAGTAACTCACAGCAGGATCATGCCTGGGGAAGGGCGCGAGACATATGAGCAGCACAGTCATGTTGTCGCAGCCGAGCCCGCCGGTCGCGCAGTTGTCATCGTACATACACCTATATTAATACAAGTAACTCACAGCAGGATCATGCCTGGGGAAGGGCGCGAGACATATGAGCAGCACAGTCATGTTGTCGCAGCCGAGCCCGCCGGTCGCGCAGTTGTCATCGTACATACACCTATATTAATACAAGTAACTCACAGCAGGATCATGCCTGGGGAAGGGCGCGAGACATATGAGCTGTACAATCTCAGTACAAGGTGCCTTGCAGCCAGGGATACTCTAATGAAAAGCAGTACCTCAGAGCGAGACAATTTTAATTTTCTAAAACACACCAGTTATACTTTGCCGTGTAACGAAACCATATCGCGATCTAAATCGACGCCAACGCCATCTATCGAGCTATCCGGTACTAACTTTGTAAATATTGATTTTAGTTATGAAATAGCGTTGACATCGATTACATTTTTATGAGTATTATTTCTACACTTAACATTCCGCCCACCAAAAGGAATATGTTCCTTTTCGCACCGCCCACCATGAAAAAACTCAGCAACAACAAGAACAATGGACTGTATGACAATTTATTATAAAACTAATTAAATAGTGGACGGCTTCTTTACATTGTTTACAATATAGTGGACGGATACGGCTTCAATTAAAACATGACAAATACAACAAATTCTTATCCATTAACAAATTCCTAGAAGAATAACATACAACTAAACCCTTAAACTTAAACTAAACCTTATTTCACAAATGCAACATGGAAATACCTTAAAACCACAATCTTATCAGAAAATACAACAAACGCAATATAGGTATACTAGGTTACAGTTTCAAAATTCCTATTTTTAACATAAAATTGACTTATTCAGTAGCCGGAAGAAAACACAATTTCGAAATTGGACGTTTAATCGTAGTGCCTTTACAACGTACCGTGACAACGCGCGTCAAGTTATCTTTGCCCGGATGCAGCTGTATAATTCGACCATATAACCACTTAGCCGGAGGTAAGTTATCTTCTTTTATTAAGACTACATCACCTATTTTACAATCAGGATTACGAACATTCCACTTATGCCTTTGGAAGAAGGTTGTCAAATATTCCTGTTTCCATCTACGCCAGAAGTTTTGCACCATACGTTGCGCTAATTGCCATCTACGCAAAGTACTTATTGTGGCATCTTCATAATTGTAGTCGGGAGCCACTACCAACGGATGACCCACCAAGAAATGACCAGGAGTTAGTGGTACAGGATCTTCTGGATCGGTACTACCTTGAGACAAGGGCCGCGAATTGAGGCATGCCTCAATTTGTGAAAGGACTGTAGACAGCTCCTCGAATGTCAAAGTAGAGTCCCCTATGACGCGCTTCAGATGATGCTTTACGCTTTTTACCCCTGCTTCCCACAGTCCACCAAAGTTTGGAGCGTGGGGAGGGATAAAATGCCATTCTGTTTGCGAGGTCGCAAGAGCAGCTGCGATGTCTTTAAACATCGAGCTTTCCTGATGGAAAAGGATCTGTAGCTCCTTGGCAGCGCCCACAAAATTGGTGCCATTGTCGCTCCATATATGACGACACTGACCTCGCCTAGAAACGAACCGTTTGAACGCGGCCAGGAAACCCTCCGTGGTTAAATCTGAGACAGCTTCGATGTGTACTGCGCGCGTGGCCATACATATAAATAAGCAGATGTATCCTTTGTACGACCGCTGTCCACGACCCTTTGAGACTCTCATGCTAATGGGGCCCGCATAATCGACACCAGAGTTAAGGAACGGTTTGCTGGGTGTCACTCTGCAAGCTGGGAGCTCTCCCATGAACTGTTGTTTCGTGGTCGCTGCATATCGAATACAGGGAACACAGCGACGTATATGAGCTCTCACAATATTCTTAATGCGACTGATCCAATACTTGGTGCGTATGAAATTGAGTACCAGTTGCTGTCCTCCATGGAAAGTCTTTTCATGAGCGTCGGCTACAATTAACTTAGCCAAACTTGATTCATGAGGAATAACAACTGGATGTTTTGTATCATCGAGCAGTTGAGAATGTCGCAGCCTTCCTCCAACGCGCAGTATGTCAGATTGGTCAAGAAATACATTTAATTTATACAGGGAACTCGATTTGTCTAATGAAACTTTATTTTTCAGGGCCGTCAATTCTGCATGAAACCATTGCTGTTGGCTTTGTCTGATACACACATTCAAGGATTCGCTAATTTCGGAAGCTGACAGGTAAGTAGTAACCTTAATTTTTGCTTTACGAGTTCTAGTTGAATACAGAAACCTCTTACAGTACGCAACGACCCTCACTAAACGTGTCAATGATGAATACCTAGTTCCCCAAATCACTTCAAAGTCCGGCACTATGTTTGCAGTATGAACCTTAACAGGATTTTTCTCCTCATTAGTGCATGTTGCGTTAGGTCTTGTATACTCTATCCGATCATTTCTTAACCAAACTGGTCCTCGTTTCCATAGATCATCATTAAGTAGAACTGCTGGAGGTGCCCCACGAGAAGCGATATCCGCTGGATTTTCTTTAGATTTAACGTAAGCCCATTGTGAATTGTCTAACAAACTAAGGATCTCTGAAGTGCGATTGGCCACGTAAGTTTTCCAACGGCTTGGATGATCATTCAACCAGGCCAAAACAACAGATGAATCGGTCCAAGCGTGTATATTAGCCTTTGGAACGTTCATTACTTCAGCTACTTCAATTAATAATTTTGCTACTAACACAGCACCACACAATTCCAGCCGTGGAATGGATATCTGCTTAATAGGAGCTACCTTTGTCTTTGCGCTTATGAGGTGCGAGTGTATTTGCGCAGTAGCATCCACAATGCGACAATACACAACAGCGGCATAAGCTATATTTGACGCATCGCTAAAGCCATGTAGCTCTATAGCAATATCTTCTTCCCTTCTGCTTATCCATCTGGGGATATGAAAATCCACCAGTTTCTCTAATTCTGATCTGTAATATCTCCACTCTTGTGCGAGATCTGGTGGTAGTTCATCATCCCAGCCTATGCCACTAATCCACAGCTTTTGTATGAAAACCTTTGACGTTATAATGCACGGCGCTATCCATCCTAACGGATCATAAAGTCTTGATATTTCTGATATGACCATTCTTTTTGTTTCAGGTGCAGCGGGAGGCGACATCTTTACAGAATAATCGAACTCATCTGTGTTCCGGTTCCAGGTAAGTCCCAAAATCTTAGTTACTTTATCAGTTTTAATTTCCAAGTCTCTACCAGAACTTTCCTTTAAGGTTTCCAATAAGGACATTCTATTGCTTGTCCACTTCTGCAATTGGAACCCCCCCTTCGCTAATAAACTATTCATTTCATTATAAATTATTTTTACTTCTGTTTCAGATTGGCACCCGGTCATCAGATCGTCCATGTAGAAATCAGACTTCACCCTCTCAGCAGCCAATGGATACCTGCTACCTTCATCGCAAGCAACTTGGTGTAACGACTTGACAGCCAAGTAAGGAGCGCATGAAGTGCCAAAGGTGACAGTCAGAAGTCGGAAGTCTTCTATCTCCTTGTCAGGATTCTCTCTCCAGACAATTCTTTGGAAATCCGCGTCAGATCGAGCTACTTTGATTTGGCGATACATTTTTATTATGTCGGCGGTCAGACAGATCGGATGTTGTCGCCATCTCATGACAATATGTCTCAAATCTGCCTGAAGAGTGAGTCCTACCATTAAGGTGTCGTTTAAGGAAACCCCGTTTGTCCCCTTACACGACGCGTCATAAACCACTCTTACCTTAGTGGTCAGTTTATCCTGTCTAACCACTGCGTGATGGGGCAAGTAAACCGCATCACTTTTATTTATTTCAGCCTCGTCGATAATTTTCTCCATGTGACCCAGTAATAAATACTCTTTTATCACATCAGTATATTGTCGTTTTAATTCATGATCCCTACCCAACTTCCTTTCTAGTCCTAGCAATCTTTTTACAGCTATATTTTTAGAATTATATATTGATATATTATATATTGATAATAAACTCTCATGGAAACCTCACATTGAAGAACTATGTAAGAGACTTAGTAAGTCCGCATATGCACTATTTCAACTATCCAAAAAAGTGAACAGGCAGGCTTTATTAACTGCGTACTATGGTTTGGTTGACTCTGTTTTGCGGTATGGTATTATTTTCTGGGGGCAGTCTACTGATAGGGAGCTGGTATTTAGAATGCAAAAAAGGTGTATAAGGTCGATGTGTGGTATTAAGACAACAGATAGCTGTCTTCCCTATTTTAAATCATTACAAATTTTAACATTTCCATCTTTGTATATTTTAGAAACAGCTTTATTTGTTAAAAATAATCCAAACTTATTTCAGAAATTTTCAGAAACTAGAAAAAATCCAACACGATCTCAGTATGTCGATAAATTATGTCAACCGAAATGTAAAACTGCACTATTGAAAAAAAGCTTTTTTGGAATTGCCCCACGCATTTATAATAAAATACCTAATGCTATAAAACAATTACCTGTATTAAAATTTAAAAAAATGTTAAAAAATATTCTGATTGAAAAATGTTACTACGCAATTGACGACTTCCTGACTGATAAATCATTGACTAATTAACGTTACCTATATATTGACATTTAATTCCATTTGACATTATAATTTGTAATTATTTCTCTTTTTATTATTATTTCTGCAGTATGTTGTCAATTATTTATCACTATATTAATTTTTATTATTACTTTATTTGAATGATATGTTTCTATTTTTTTTTTCTATTAATTCTGAAACTGTTTTATATAATTTGCATGCCCATGTGACGGTAGAATATGGAGAACTTTTATAACCCTAACACCTGTACCTGTACCCATGTTTGCAAATAATAAATGACTTTGACTTTGACTTTGACTTTAGAATTACCGTATTTACAAGGTGGATCTTCTGAACGAAAAGGTAATTTTACGATATAACGCCCATTCTCATCTCTTTCCGTCGACTGTGCGTAAAACTCTTCGCAGGCCTGTTCTTCGGGAGTGAGAAGCCTTTTCGTTAGAACAGGTTCAGAGTCTAGCTCCCATAAACGTTTTAACATTTCGTTCTCTTCAATTTTAGTGTGCATAGCGATCACAGTATTATGGGAGTTTAGAATCCTATTTGTCTTACTAACATGGCCTGACACGATCCAACCTAAATGCGTGTCCTGTGCGACCGGAGAGCCCGCTGGGCTCTTGATCAGACCCTCCTTTAAAATACGGCAATATGTTTCAGCTCCTAATAAAATGTCGATTTTATTACGAAAGTTGAACTTTGGGTCCGCTAGACGTATACTGTGAATTTCTGGCCAATTTTCAAGTTCAAAATCTGTATCTGGCATAACTGAGGTCAGTGAGCTTAGTACATGCGCAGTTACGTTCACAGAAAAAGAGGGATCATGCAACGATTGTATATTAATATTCACCACATGTTTAGAAACGATGTTACAATTCCCCCCTCCTATACCTGAGATAGTAGTCTTTGAAGCTACTCTCTTTAGGCGAAGCAATTGCGCTGCTGCCTCAGTTATGAAGGATGCTTGTGATCCTTGATCCAACAAAGCTCTCAAAATTTGAGAGCACCCATTATGTGATTCGGCCTTTACTAAAGCCGTGGCTAACAAGACTTGACCCTGCGCTTGTCCATTCACAAAATGAGTTGCTATATTTGCACTAACCTCCTGTTCTGGCTCTGAAGTACGTTCAGGTGGGATAACAGGATCCGCTGACGTAGTAGCTCCACTGGCTCCAACAAGGTTCCTAGGATGTAGCAACGTATGATGCTTACGCTGACATATACGGCATTTTGAAAGAACACGACAAAATTTGGAAGTATGATTACTTCCCAAACAATTAAAACAGACACCCAAAGATTGTGATGTGGCACGACGTCCATCACTATCTAGTTGACAAAACTTCTTACAATTGCTGAGCTTGTGGCTCTCAGAACAATTTGGACATGAAACGTTAGTAGTACCATGCATTACTTTAGCGTGAGATGTAGCATTATTATTGACCTTTGATTTATGTTTGGGTTCAACGCATTCCAGGGCACGAAAACGTGTCTCGAAAAACTCGCAAAACTGTTTATAAGTGGGTAGATCGTCGGATGATTTAGTAACATGCAGTTCCCACTGCTTCCTAGATTCTACGTCCAACTTCAAGCTTACAACATAAACCACAATAATATCCCACGAACTTACATCTATTCCAACATTGGTAAGTTCATGCAAACAATCGCTTGTAACATCAAGTAAATCTTTAAGTGCCTTCGATGATTCGCTTACAATATTACGCTGACCAAATAGTCGATTTAAAATACATGTGGACATAAATTTCTTATTGTTAAACCTATGTTCTAACATTTCCCAGCATTTTTTATAATTTAGATCAGTTATAGGAACATGCCTTATAAGCTGCTCTGCTTCACCTGACAGTTGCGTTTTTAAATAGTGAAGACGTTGCACGTCGTCAAGTTTTTTATTATTGTGGACTAATGATAGGAACAAGTCTCGAAACGACGACCACTCTGTGTATTTGCCACTAAAAGTAGGTAAAACAATTTTCGGCAACCTTACTACACTGTCAGATGAACCATCGCAAACTTCTTTATTGGAACTTTGAACCTTTAATTGAGACAGAGCACTTTTTAATTCAACCTTGTACATTAAATACGTTTCATAAACCTTTTCATAAACATCTTCCTGAAAGAATGCATATAATTCGTCATCCTCATTTTCGCCCACTACTCCTTCATATTTCGCCGAAAAATTCTTAAATTGAGTCTCTAACGTCTCTAGACGTGTCTCCACATAAGTGTAATTTATCCGGTCTTTTGGCGACTTTTTGTAGTTTATGAACCCCTTCTCAATCTGTCCTTTAAGATCCTTTAACCTTTTTAGTTCCTTCTCCATGTTGTATTACAACGGTGTTTTTGTTAGTGTCAACAAGTGGGAATTTTTCTAAGTCCAGTGATGCGTGATTTTTTTAAGTCTCAATAAGAGAGAATTTTTCAAAGTCCAAACAAATGCGAAATTTTCTAAGTCCGGTGAAGTGTAATTTTTCTAAGTCTCAACAAGAGAGAATTTTTCTAAGTGTTTTGACACTTGTAAATTCGGTGCAAAATCGGGCATAGATTCGACGTCTGGTCGTTTTTATCGAAACTATTCTAAGTCCCTGACCGATCGCACACTGATTTCACTAAGTCCATGCAATTACTTGAATTCCCGAATATTGCACTATCTTAATAAACACTTGAATGTACTCACAGTTTTGTGTCCACCAATGCACTTCACTACTCACAACTCCAGTCGAAGTTCCCCGCAGCACATAATCCGCAACTTGTAATAACTTCACCGACTACTAGCGCCACCTCTTATCAATTAGCGTAACTAATACTTATTGCTTGTGTTCTTCCAAAAACGCCCTTCGGCTCGTAAGGACCATGTACAATCTCAGTACAAGGTGCCTTGCAGCCAGGGATACTCTAATGAAAAGCAGTACCTCAGAGCGAGACAATTTTAATTTTCTAAAACACACCAGTTATACTTTGCCGTGTAACGAAACCATATCGCGATCTAAATCGACGCCAACGCCATCTATCGAGCTATCCGGTACTAACTTTGTAAATATTGATTTTAGTTATGAAATAGCGTTGACATCGATTACATTTTTATGAGTATTATTTCTACACTTAACATGAGCAGCACAGTCATGTTGTCGCAGCCGAGCCCGCCGGTCGCGCAGTTGTCATCGTACATACACCTATATTAATACAAGTAACTCACAGCAGGATCATGCCTGGGGAAGGGCGCGAGACATATGAGCAGCACAGTCATGTTGTCGCAGCCGAGCCCGCCGGTCGCGCAGTTGTCATCGTACATACACCTATATTAATACAAGTAACTCACAGCAGGATCATGCCTGGGGAAGGGCGCGAGACATATGAGCAGCACAGTCATGTTGTCGCAGCCGAGCCCGCCGGTCGCGCAGTTGTCATCGTACATACACCTATATTAATACAAGTAACTCACAGCAGGATCATGCCTGGGGAAGGGCGCGAGACATATGAGCAGCACAGTCATGTTGTCGCAGCCGAGCCCGCCGGTCGCGCAGTTGTCATCGTACATACACCTATATTAATACAAGTAACTCACAGCAGGATCATGCCTGGGGAAGGGCGCGAGACATATGAGCAGCACAGTCATGTTGTCGCAGCCGAGCCCGCCGGTCGCGCAGTTGTCATCGTACATACACCTATATTAATACAAGTAACTCACAGCAGGATCATGCCTGGGGAAGGGCGCGAGACATATGAGCAGCACAGTCATGTTGTCGCAGCCGAGCCCGCCGGTCGCGCAGTTGTCATCGTACATACACCTATATTAATACAAGTAACTCACAGCAGGATCATGCCTGGGGAAGGGCGCGAGACATATGAGCAGCACAGTCATGTTGTCGCAGCCGAGCCCGCCGGTCGCGCAGTTGTCATCGTACATACACCTATATTAATACAAGTAACTCACAGCAGGATCATGCCTGGGGAAGGGCGCGAGACATATGAGCAGCACAGTCATGTTGTCGCAGCCGAGCCCGCCGGTCGCGCAGTTGTCATCGTACATACACCTATATTAATACAAGTAACTCACAGCAGGATCATGCCTGGGGAAGGGCGCGAGACATATGAGCAGCACAGTCATGTTGTCGCAGCCGAGCCCGCCGGTCGCGCAGTTGTCATCGTACATACACCTATATTAATACAAGTAACTCACAGCAGGATCATGCCTGGGGAAGGGCGCGAGACATATGAGCAGCACAGTCATGTTGTCGCAGCCGAGCCCGCCGGTCGCGCAGTTGTCATCGTACATACACCTATATTAATACAAGTAACTCACAGCAGGATCATGCCTGGGGAAGGGCGCGAGACATATGAGCAGCACAGTCATGTTGTCGCAGCCGAGCCCGCCGGTCGCGCAGTTGTCATCGTACATACACCTATATTAATACAAGTAACTCACAGCAGGATCATGCCTGGGGAAGGGCGCGAGACATATGAGCAGCACAGTCATGTTGTCGCAGCCGAGCCCGCCGGTCGCGCAGTTGTCATCGTACATACACCTATATTAATACAAGTAACTCACAGCAGGATCATGCCTGGGGAAGGGCGCGAGACATATGAGCAGCACAGTCATGTTGTCGCAGCCGAGCCCGCCGGTCGCGCAGTTGTCATCGTACATACACCTATATTAATACAAGTAACTCACAGCAGGATCATGCCTGGGGAAGGGCGCGAGACATATGAGCAGCACAGTCATGTTGTCGCAGCCGAGCCCGCCGGTCGCGCAGTTGTCATCGTACATACACCTATATTAATACAAGTAACTCACAGCAGGATCATGCCTGGGGAAGGGCGCGAGACATATGAGCAGCACAGTCATGTTGTCGCAGCCGAGCCCGCCGGTCGCGCAGTTGTCATCGTACATACACCTATATTAATACAAGTAACTCACAGCAGGATCATGCCTGGGGAAGGGCGCGAGACATATGAGCAGCACAGTCATGTTGTCGCAGCCGAGCCCGCCGGTCGCGCAGTTGTCATCGTACATACACCTATATTAATACAAGTAACTCACAGCAGGATCATGCCTGGGGAAGGGCGCGAGACATATGAGCAGCACAGTCATGTTGTCGCAGCCGAGCCCGCCGGTCGCGCAGTTGTCATCGTACATACACCTATATTAATACAAGTAACTCACAGCAGGATCATGCCTGGGGAAGGGCGCGAGACATATGAGCAGCACAGTCATGTTGTCGCAGCCGAGCCCGCCGGTCGCGCAGTTGTCATCGTACATACACCTATATTAATACAAGTAACTCACAGCAGGATCATGCCTGGGGAAGGGCGCGAGACATATGAGCAGCACAGTCATGTTGTCGCAGCCGAGCCCGCCGGTCGCGCAGTTGTCATCGTACATACACCTATATTAATACAAGTAACTCACAGCAGGATCATGCCTGGGGAAGGGCGCGAGACATATGAGCAGCACAGTCATGTTGTCGCAGCCGAGCCCGCCGGTCGCGCAGTTGTCATCGTACATACACCTATATTAATACAAGTAACTCACAGCAGGATCATGCCTGGGGAAGGGCGCGAGACATATGAGCAGCACAGTCATGTTGTCGCAGCCGAGCCCGCCGGTCGCGCAGTTGTCATCGTACATACACCTATATTAATACAAGTAACTCACAGCAGGATCATGCCTGGGGAAGGGCGCGAGACATATGAGCAGCACAGTCATGTTGTCGCAGCCGAGCCCGCCGGTCGCGCAGTTGTCATCGTACATACACCTATATTAATACAAGTAACTCACAGCAGGATCATGCCTGGGGAAGGGCGCGAGACATATGAGCAGCACAGTCATGTTGTCGCAGCCGAGCCCGCCGGTCGCGCAGTTGTCATCGTACATACACCTATATTAATACAAGTAACTCACAGCAGGATCATGCCTGGGGAAGGGCGCGAGACATATGAGCAGCACAGTCATGTTGTCGCAGCCGAGCCCGCCGGTCGCGCAGTTGTCATCGTACATACACCTATATTAATACAAGTAACTCACAGCAGGATCATGCCTGGGGAAGGGCGCGAGACATATGAGCAGCACAGTCATGTTGTCGCAGCCGAGCCCGCCGGTCGCGCAGTTGTCATCGTACATACACCTATATTAATACAAGTAACTCACAGCAGGATCATGCCTGGGGAAGGGCGCGAGACATATGAGCAGCACAGTCATGTTGTCGCAGCCGAGCCCGCCGGTCGCGCAGTTGTCATCGTACATACACCTATATTAATACAAGTAACTCACAGCAGGATCATGCCTGGGGAAGGGCGCGAGACATATGAGCAGCACAGTCATGTTGTCGCAGCCGAGCCCGCCGGTCGCGCAGTTGTCATCGTACATACACCTATATTAATACAAGTAACTCACAGCAGGATCATGCCTGGGGAAGGGCGCGAGACATATGAGCAGCACAGTCATGTTGTCGCAGCCGAGCCCGCCGGTCGCGCAGTTGTCATCGTACATACACCTATATTAATACAAGTAACTCACAGCAGGATCATGCCTGGGGAAGGGCGCGAGACATATGAGCAGCACAGTCATGTTGTCGCAGCCGAGCCCGCCGGTCGCGCAGTTGGGCGCCAGGCAGCGCTGCATGAGGGCCTCGCACACGGCCGCCGGCTCCCACCCGCTTAGCAGCCGGACGCGGCAGAATGAGATCACCTCCTGTAGTAAAAAGAGAATTTTAAGAGAAATCTCAAGAGGCGCTCGTAGCTAAGCGTAAGCCGTACGGTTTGACCGATAATACAGTTTAAGCCGCGCACGGCGCGGTTGGTCCGTGGATGGGTGACCATTTATAACATACCGAGACCCCTCCGTGTTTCGGAAAGCACGTTAAACAGTAGGTCCCGGCTGTCATACAAAGATCTTTGGCAGCTGTTTAGTCAATTCTGACAACCAGTCTTATTATGGGATACTGCGTTTCCCAGTAATATGGGTTGTGGAGGTCAGATAGGCAGTCGCAACATGTAAAATACGGTATTCAGCTGAATCCGGTAAGACTGGTAGACGACCCAAAAAAAAAGCTTGGGAAAAGACTCGGGAATGATGATGACGGAGAAATCTATAAAAAATGGTAGATCAAGTTGAACATAGAACCTCTAATTATTATTGGTTAAGCCTAGCTTGATGAATATGATAGGTGTCAGTGAGAGTGACGATTTAACTTTGTAGCGTCGTCGTAACGGATGATTTATATTGGCACACGAAAAAGTATTGATATTTAGCATTATACTTTTTTTTACACTTAACATTTACATTATAATTATACTTTATTCAAAGTCGAAATGATTCAATTTGTTCTAATAAAAAATCTTAAAACTAAAGTAATTTTCACTGACAAATGTCATAATTTTAACCAAGACGTTCGTAAAAGGTTATGTCATATTGCAAAAATGTTAGTGAGGAGACACCTCGATAGATGTAAAACGATTGAACAAAAGAGTATTTAGTGTGTTTATCGACAATGTCTGAAATAAAAATTGTTATATAAATTTATTAGAAGGTTGCAAGTTAAACCATATTATTATTTAACTTGCAATTTATTTATGTTTGTCCGGGTGGAAGCCTGCAACTTAATTTTGAACCAAATCATATTTTTTAAAGTTATCTTCAAGTGATAGAGCTAAAATTTTGCGTGCATGTTTAAATCTGATGACAATGCAATATTATTATGGCATAGAGCTGATGATGATGATGGAGCTGGAAGGTGGCCATAGGGACTCCGTTATTAAGCGACGCAACTCGACCTTCGTCGCTGTTTTTTTTTTTAAAGGGGTTATTTTCTTATTTTTTAAGATGACAATAAGAACTTTATTTAAATTTGAAGTCTTGACGTTTTGTTTGAAGTTGACTTTGAAATGCCAAAAAAAATCACTTTAATTTTTAAGTATCGATTTAATAAACTCTTTCCCACACTAGTTTGACACCTATCATTTTCATCAAAAAGTAAGTCAGTCATCCTACGCACTTTATAAACTTGCACCAACAGTAAATACAGATACCCTAATAATTGCCTACCACGGTTTGGTTGCGTCTGCATTACGATATGGAATTATTTTCTGGGGGAACTCGGTAGACAAAGAGTTTGCTTTTAAGATACAAAAGCGATGTATCCGTGCTATGTTTGGTCTACAAGTCACAGATAGCTGCAAACCGCTCTTTATAAAACATAACATCCTAACTTTACCATCTTTGTATATTTTAGAAATTTGTCTTTTTGTCAAAAAGAATCCGCAATTGTTTCCTCTTCAGTCAAGTATATGTCAACGTAATAGACGTAATAATAATAGACTTTGTTTGCACAGCGCCAAAACTACCCTCATGTGGAGAAGTTTATTCTGTATGGCTCCCAAAATTTATAATAAAGTACCAGATACATACAAAATATTAAATATTAGTTTATTTAAAAAGAAACTTAAACAACTTTTATGTAAAAGAGCTTACTATAAGGTAGACGATTTCTTAAAAGACAATATTTAAAATTGAAATTGTAACACTCTTTCACATATTTTCCTATTTGTTTTAATTAAGTATCCTAATGTAGATTTTTAAGTTTAATAAATGTATATTTGTACGCCTGATATGGCAAAACATATTGAAACTGTAAATAATATTGTACCACCTTATGTAACATATGTTTTTGACAAATAAATTTATCTTTATCTTTATCTTTATCTTTATCAAGCTAGGCTTAACCGATAATAACTAATAGTTTTATTTCAATACATTACCTGCCTTTGCCTGTGCCAACTATGTTGGTCTCAGTAGAACAACATACAAAATAAAAAGTGAACAAAGGCAATTTTAAACAGATAAAACTTACCTCGTTAGACAGAACTTCCCAGATACCATCGCAGGCTATCACAATAAACTCCCAGTCGTCATTTAGCTGCCTCACTTGGACATCTGGGTAGGCTGCAAACAAAAAATACCAGTCAGAGAGCAAAAGGACAATGGCAGGTCTCCATACTAAGAATTGTCTGGGATCAAATTGAAGCGTCCCTTAATGAAAAATATGTTAAAAGATTTGGCGTTAGTTCTAGAATCTATAAATGAGACTATTTTCATTTGGGAAAGCCGGAAAAAAAAGATTTCAGTGTTAGAATTTTATTATTTAGGTTATGAATTAACGTCAATGTCAATTAGCTATATCTATAAAACATAACGCAGATCGAAATTATGTCCTTAAGAAATGATTATGTGGTGTGGTCTAAGTGAGAATAAGAGTATTTACGGATAAATGGGAAAAACCTAAATAAATTCTAACACTCGATGTAGAGTATTACTCAATTTAAACTTTTAAACTATCGCGCTGCATATTATAGAACGAAACGTCAAGCCCTTAAGGTATTTACGCATGTACGCGCTAATCCCCGTTCTATAATATTACTATAGTACTCAATTATTGAATGTTTAAGAAAGCTGAGCGCGTATTAAAAAAATGCACTTGCCGCGTAAACAATAGAACTATGTTAGGGCAAATAAAAAACATATTTTGTTTAAAATAATTATTTATTTCATTCTTCATCTCATTATCATCATTACACATAAAATGCGCGTGCGACGATGATCTCTATCGTAATCTTCCATAGTTATTGTTATGGGTTTACAACAAAAATCCAATTCACTATATAGGCACAATCGAAGCAAAGTAAGATTAGCTTATGCTCACGCAAAAGCAATATCGTAGTCCTAAGGGCACGCACTAGTCACACAAGGCAGTATCAATCAGTCCATAAACAGTGCAGGTAGGGTAAAAATAAATAGAAAGCCAAATATAATCATAAAACACAACCGACATGGTAAACACGGAAGGATTTTGTAGCATAGAAAAATATAATGGAGGGTAGTAGTAGAGACAGACAACCACAGATAACATTCACTGTCCAAAACAAAAGTAGTGCTGCACTTTTGTATTCGTTTTTCTTGAGAATCGATACGACACTGAAACGATCCTCTGGTATTTTGATCCATTATTAATTGGATTTAAAAGTAGGAGCATTTCTTCAAACATATCATTGATTAAAGACGAAAGAATAGATAATTCTAATATTATGTTAAAAACAAAACGAACTCTACACGGGTCGATCGATCGGTCGATTATATCGATCATTCGTTTGATTATACAGCGTCACACCACTATTTTAATGGTAAAATGTCGAATGTAGGTAACCTAATTCGAACATCATTTTATGAGCTTTTAAAAACATAAAAATAACTCCGGCTTTTACAAGAAGAAGTGAATAATTGAAAAATCGTAGAAAATTAATTAAATTTGATTGATATTTATGAAATCTATGGACGCCAAAAAAAGTCCAGACCAAATTCTGCCATTGTTCTTTATGAACATGCATCGTATGGACAGCAGATTAACTGGAACTATAGGAATACTACGTCATGAATCCATAAATCAAGCCTATGCTAATTCGTAATTTCTCCCCGCTTGAGGGCGCTAATGTAGTTGTAAACCTATCAAATTATAAGAAATTGACATTCAAATTGAGGGCTAACCTCAGGAGCCTATAAAATCAGGTCTACATTGACTAACCCGCCATCTGGTGTAAATTTTAAGAACTCCCCATCTGTATCCTCTGTCATTATAGTTATTTTGGCCGTGTACCTGTGACGATCTGTTCCATCGGCGACAGGCCGTAGTTCCGCTTGAAGACGTAGTCTCCGAGCGCGCGCGAGAGGGCGAGGTTCCCGTTGACGCGGTTGAGCTGCACCCAGCCGCCGCCCGCCGTGATGCGCCGCATCTCCTCCTCGTTGTTCGGCTTGTGGTCGTATGACAGCACCTCCACCTATATACACTACTGTTTGAGACGCATACATACACTAAAATATGACGAATGACGTGGAACAGACAAATCAATGAAAAACGACACGACCTAATTTTCGGCCTGACAAGAAAATCGGAATCATATAATTTCTCTGGTCTATTTTAAGAGCACGATGGGCCTTCTATTTTTTCAAGTCTTTGGGTTAATATTCAATCAAGTATTAGGACTGCCTTGCTGCGCTCTGTAAATCAACCTGCGTGGCTGGCAGTTTCCGTAGAAATATTAGGAATTTAGGATTATATTAAAAAATATCTTATGTGTATTTTCGGATAATATACATTCCGTGCGCCAAGTTTCATCTGCCATCTATTCATTCTCTTAAACTCAAATTAAAATCACTGCACATGCGTGAAACATATACAGTTATATATGTGGTATTTGCTCTACTTAGAAGCAACAGAACCTCTATCAAGACGATCCACTCACCCCGCCCCTAACGCTGGCAATGGCCCTAGAGTCACCGACGTTAGCGCAGTACAGGGTGTTGTCCTTGATGAGCACCACCACCGCCGTGCTGCCCGCCACCTTCTGCTGCAGCATGTCCTCCTCCAACATGGCCTGGTCCAGTTCTAGGAAACCCTGGAACAAAACACATCATCATTTATTTTTAGTCTCGAGTAAAGTCTGGGTGAAGCTAGCACAGGACCGTATAATATGGCACGAAAAAGGGGAGGCCTATGCCCAGCGGTAGGAGAAAACGGGCTGTCGATGATGAAGATGATGAATTGGTTACAACATCAAAGAAATCGCATAAGACAAACAGGTTTGAAGGACGGAGGGCGAAGCATTAGTGCGACCTTATGAAGGGCACAAAAAGATACAATGGTTTATGGTACACCAACTTCATTGATGTCGATAAATAACGTGCTAGGGACCAAATGTCCCTTGCTCTGTATTTTTCTGCGCATTTTCTATCATCTTCGACCATCATTAGATATTCGTTACTATTATATAGCCTACTGCTGGACATCCATTTCATTTCATTTTGTATCCTGAAGACTGAATGCAATCACAATAATAGAACAAGCCCGTCTGTGCTTTTCGTTTTTTTTTCAAGATCATTTAAGACTTTATAAGTCAAGCCGTCACTCCAACAAACAGCTAACAATAGAGACCTGTGGAAGGAAGAAAGGGAGGCCTTTGCCCTGAAGCAGGACAGTTCAGGCTTTAAATAAATAATAATAATAATAAACCGTCACTCCGGAATTATATATATTTTTTATTTAAAAATGCAATGTGTCGACGACAATAAAACCACAGAAACATGCGTTATTGCATTTTTAATAAAAAATGAAGGTAAACGAATGACGTAGAAAGTCAAGAACTACAATAAAATTAAAATATAAACCACTGCATGAACTTATAAAAAGTAATCGTAATTAACCGTGACATTACTAATACAAAGCTATTTCCAGACAAATGTCAACTAAAAATAATTAAACACCTACAGGGTTGGCACTTACATAGTTTAACCTTTTAAATAAATTGAAACTGGTTCAAGTTAAACATTAGCCTGATTACTAATTGTTAAAAGCATTGCAAACCACAAAATCTGTCGAATTGTGAAATAGCTAATTTTTGAAGTAGATAGAATAGAGGTGGTAAATGAATAAATAATGCTATCTCTTTCTGTCACTAGAACAATCTGGTTCTAAATTATTCTTTAACGTTTTGACGTTTTGGCGCACGGAATTAGAATATTATAATACTGTGTTATCAGAAATATTCATAATTCTAGCCTCAGGCAGGAATATTAGCATAGAGTTTATTATTATTATATGCAAAAAGAAAACATTATTCTCAATCGTTTCAAAAGTCCATTAACAAAAATTATGTCAACAAATCCTACAAAAAAGTACTGTTTACTATTTCTAATCACACAGTAATACAGTAATTGTATCAATATGTAAATAAACTGTATTTACCAGACTTTAGGGACCCCATAACTAACAATCCAGTTATTGTATCAATATGTAATTAAAAGTATTTTCCACGTTTGACAACCCTAACTGTATGTTATAGCTGTATCACGTGCCAGTTTTCGCGTAATGAAGTTTTTATATAAATTAATAACACACCAACATGCGACGTATGCACGTATTTGAGGTCACATTCTATGTTCATGATAATTACAACTATTTGTAGTGGCGGCTAAGAATTTCTCATAAGAGGAATAAGATTAACGTTAATTTATTTTTCTTACTGAATAACTCTCGCATGTGGTATGACATGAATAAAATAGATGGTAAAATAGCCCTGCCCTTCAGCCCTGTGTTATGGTATATATACAGGGCTGAAGGGCAGGGCTATTTTAGCTGTTATACAGGGCTGAAGGAAGATGATGATGATAACACCGGTACTAGATCCAGCAATAATAATAAATATTGGGACAGTGAGACTAGTAAAAATTAATGCTATCTCAGAAAATGGTGTCTTGGAAATTGAACGCTGACCATTACATTTGACATTGCTGTCGTTAGCTCCACATATACCAACCCGACAAGTTAATAGATAGTTCGCGATTCTGATTCATTTTTGTTTAGAAAATAAAATTTTATGACAAAATATGCCGCAATATCTCTAGTATTAGAGTTCACGGACAAAAACAATTATGATCTCATAAAAAATATATAAATGATTAAAAAAATTACAAACAAACACAACTTACTTTTAATTTCATCAGTATTCGCAAACATTTACATAATATTATTGTTTTGCACGACAATTTCTGCATGTTAGGATGACGACGTGTATTTGGTACGTCCGAAACGGGTCAAGGGAGACTTTCCGTTCTATTTATCTAGATGACGTCACGTAGGAGGGGTGAGCGATGACTGTCTTGTGACTATCACTTTTTAGATAAAAGAATACAGTGGGAACAAAAAAATAGTTTTGATGAATAAAAGTGAAATGGGTTGTTGAGGTCAGATGGGTAATCTTTCCGGCCAAATGCGGTATTCAGCTATATTCAATTTTCTGATTCGCTAGTTAGATATGTCCTCACTCCCGCGCACAATGAGCTAATTAGCAAACGCTCATAAAAACAATAGCTTGGTAATCTTTCGGTACCGCATACACCTATTCCGCACCGCTGCCGGAAAATGCGAAAATGGCCTACTGGCTCATTTTCACCAGTCCTTAGAGCCCTTATTCGCGGTGCGGGAGATTTCTAGAAAGCATGCCACAGACCGCATGCGGTTAGCGTTCTCACTGGTCATTACGACTCGTTTTCGGGGTACTAAAGATTTTGTTAAAGCACAAAATGGTGACTTTGATTTGTCATCACTAGATATCTGGTCGCTAGGCCACGTGCGGTGCAGGCCGCATTCTGAATAACGATTGGCGCAATTTCATTAGTCGTTATCCCGTAAACAAAAATCTGTCCGCCAGCTTTATAACCAGTAAAAATGAGCCATAAGCGTACCAAAACATTTTAAATCTTAATTAGGCAACTACATTCTCATAAACAGTTACAATAAAATGTTATCTACTTAAGCTGTTTGCACATAGACCACTGACGTACAACAAAGCTTATGTGCCTTGCGATATCTTTAAATATAAGAATTCAAATAAATATTTTTAATCGCACTCGCCACCATTCGTCGCTATAATTTGTCGCAATGTGCAAAAATACTGCTTCATTTTGCAAAAGCTCCTGTCATGTCACTAATTACAATTAGTAAATTAAAGTATTATGTGAAACGAAAAACTTTAGCACACTGATATTGTGAATGTCGAGTGTCCTATATAGGTATGCATGTAAGAATAGTCGTTATTTACATCTTTTATTTAGTATAAACTCGTAATATATATACCTATCTATCCATTAACCTTTCGCATGCCGCAATAAATAAGACAATAGAATTCAATCGTGTCTCGCGTAGATCTGCGCTTCCGGCATACAACGGGTTAAGCCCGTCTTGTCCCACTGCAGGGCAAAGGCCTCCCTCTCCTTTCTCCACGCACTTCTGTCTTGAGCTAGGATGGACCAGTCCTTTGGGTAGGAGTCTAGTTGGTATCTCCACCTTCTCCGTTTGCCGCACGATGGTCTAACTTTAGGCACTTGTCCCATTGTGGGCGATGAGCGAGTATATTTTGGAAAGATTTTGTCGCCGTAAAATAAATGCTGAGAGAGTTCTCTCCGGCCAGTGTGAACAGTCAGCGAGTAACTATTTATATATGCATACGTCTCTACATCTTGTAGTACGTTTCTTGAGCGATAAAATAGTCGAAGTTACTTGTTTTCTCGCCGGCAATGACGCCACTGCCTTATGTGGGCCCCCCTAGTCAATAAATAAGTAATTGTTATAATAACCTGTTTTAAAGCCTCTTCTATATTACCGAGGTGGTACTCCGGTCGTGCTGTTATGAACTTGTGCAGATGTTTGCCCGCATACTCTGCTATATTTGCACCTGAAGAAAGTTATTTACATTTAATAAATACATTTTACACATCCAATTGGTCATGTTAAAACATTAATTAACAATATCTTGGCCCACATTAAAATGTTTTTAAGAATGATTATTGGTCATAGATAGCTCTTAAATACAGATGAAGCATAGCTGGACCTGCTGTCCAATTTCAGGTACAAATAAATAACAAAATTCTATTAAACTTCTTGTATGAACTAAGCTATAGGAGCTAATATCTCAACGCTAGAACTTAGCTTAACAAACTAGATGTTCTGAAATCAAAACTAGGAACTACGGAAGCCTTAAGGCCAATTACCGTGCAACCAGCAAATGCTTATTCTACTCCCACCCAGGGATGAGAATTTCAAAGAATATAATGTCTTTGAAATTTTCAAATCCCATAGAATGAGCATCCGCTAGTTTCTTGTAAATCACTCTTTCCACAATAAGGTGGTAACCACTTACCGCCATGCCCATCATACACCGCGAAGTACGCGGTCCCCGGGTCCTCGGGCAGAGACAGGATGTGCGTGTGCGAGTCGTCCATGGAGACCCGCCAGCCCTGCATGCAGGACGAGCCGACGAGGTACCGCGAGTCCTGGCATGTCGACGATTGCTTCTCCGTCACAGGCTCCGATAGGGTTTGACCCATGACCCTGCTTGTTCAAAAATAATGTTAATTATACTGCCTTTAACGTCCCACTGCTAGACACAGGCCCATATAGAGAAGGAATGACCATTGATCACCATGCTTGCTCATTTGAGGATTATGGGTTAGACATTGTCCATGCAAGTTATTAGTATAATTAACGGCATAATTATGAGCTCCTGAGCACAGGCCTCTTCCCATATAAGCAACGAGCATCGATCACCATGCTTTTTATTGGCGGATTGGCAATTCTAGATTTAAATTTTTGGAATAGTAAAAATAAGTCTATTTAATTTTTTTGACCCAGTTGATGCATTAACTTTAACAAACATCAATTAAGTGTCAATAAAGTTAATACTAGCCTAATTACTATGGTTGAACAAGTCATTCAAACTGTATTGTAGCACAAAATGAACCATATTGCATGTAAGCTTTACAGTTGTTTTTCCTACAACACATATTTTCTACATATTAGAAAATTATCAACATGTTTGGCAGTATAGTCATTTGAGACTAGTCAACTATGGCATATAAAATGGGTAGAAATAATACCTAGTTCGTTTCACCATCATACACAAAGAACAGTATACATGTATTGATAGTTGCACTGGCAATGTTGTACGAATTATTATTGATAAGCATGCTAAATACTAAATAGGATGAACTGGACACATACAAAAGGAGTGGCAACAAAAGCAAACAATAGAGACTTGTGGAAGGAAGGGCGGCCTTTGCCCTGCAGCGGGTCAGTTCAGGCTTTAAATAAATAAATAAAAAATGGTAAATACACTTGAAGCCCAATAGATAGAAGTGTTTTCATATTTTTATTCAGGTATGCAGAAAACCTACGAATTTTCTTACTATTTCATTGAGACATGCAAACACATTAATATTTTATTGATGTTTTCTGACATCACACATACATATAATAAATAGGACTTGTTTTTTAAACCAATTTACGTAAATTATCTTATCATAGTTCAGGTATACATACTATGCACTTTTCTTTTTTTTGGATGAGATCTATGCAGCTAGCATAAGCCCGGGCTTTGACTGTTTAACTGAACTTTGCACACTATGCACACTAGTGCCTAGATAAAGGTTACAATGGCACTTTAAGCCTGAGGCTATTTTAAGAATATCATTTTGTAACCTTTATGTCAATACTTCACAGTAGCAAAAGTGTGGAATGATAATTTTAGAAAACTATATCATAGGTCACTGATGACTAGTAGACACTGTTTGGTAGTATTTTGATCATTTACGCACTGAAGTTGAAAAGATGATTGATGAATAACAATGATGAATGAAATATTTACATTGCAATAGTTTTTTTCAACATAAGCATACACAAATGAATTCATTAATAATTAGAGCAATATATCTGAAAAACTCAACTTCCATTTTTCCATATAAATCTAGTTTTTGATATAAGTAAATCCATCTTTCTTATTCAATCACAACTGAAATGTTCTTTGATTGATATAAAATTTAGGTTTAGTTAAATAATATAAGGTATGCTTACAGAGTTCAATCCTGTCGGCTTTGGTGTTGACTTTATTATAGATACTGATAACAGCCAACACAATGGAAAGATATAGGCCCCAAATAATTTATGGCACTTTATGATATAGTATCAAATACATTTACTTGATATAAGAATGATAGATTTCAATGCAAAATTACTAGGGATCTTCTTGTTTAATTAGCTGGTATTATTAACCTACAATATTTGGCCCAAATTAATATGTAAGTAGGTACTGTCTGCCTGACCTATTGCACCATGCATACTTACTTTAGATGTAGTGCACAAAAACACTGATAATAAATAGCAAATAATTTTAACGATAATTTAATATGAGTTCCCTAAATTCGTCACAGGTCACGGAAATTGTATAAAGACTGTCTTATAACCACCAGTATTGATAGAATAACTAAATATGACTAACAACTGATGTCATGAACGAATTTAATAAAACCGCCTTTGACGAGACCTTTCTCACAGTGATACAATCTTGCTGCACTACGTAAACACAGCGATTGTTTGTATAACTCATTATCTGTCACTTAACACCAAATAAACTGTAATTATCGAATTTATAACAACAAAAAACGATAAGATAGTCCCTTACGACTTATACTGCGATATTATTCCATAAGCATTACAAAGGAAACAAATAAACGCACTCACGGTTATCTCACACACTAGAAATTCGTCTGTTTTACACTATTGTTATCTTTTGTAGCAATTCAAAGTTTATTTTCTATAAATTTGACGAAAATGCGTAGGTAAATAAGATCCGAGATTCATAAACGTCAAAGTGAAAGTGACATTACAACTGCGAGTGTTGCCAAGATTTAGATAGGTTAAAAAATCGAACCAAACTTAGAAGAATTTATTTCATCACGGATCGATACTTTCATTAAATCTTTCAAAACATTTTATTTTTTTAGTAAAACACAGACGCCTTTTAAAACTTCTATATTTAACAAAAGAACTTAACTGTAATCTTAGCTTAAAACTAGAGCAATGAAATCACAACATTAAAACAATAAATTGTAGTAACTTCAAGATTGATCATACAATGTGGACCCCGATGAAAGAAAGTAATGGTAAAGACTGATTTCAGTTTATCCGTAGAAAAGTCCTGTTACACTAATGGCAGAACTCAATTAAGTAATAGTTAGGTACAAAATATTTTAAATACTAGTAGGTAACATTGAAAATATATAAGGCGCCTGGGCTTGCTGGATTATTAAACGATAAACAAAACCTTTTTTGTAACAGTAGTTATTAAAATAAATACAAACACCTATTTTTACATGAAAACTTTTAATAGTTTCTTCATCATCTGGGCTTCTTACAAGAATTATTGGTATTCAAATGGTACATGTATGTAAACTCTGTGTTTATTTTACATTTTAATAACAAGATTTTAATACAGGGGTAATACTTATTAATTGGACTACTATTCTGAATCATTTTACTCGAATGACAGCACGCATATGGAGTTTTTAGCAAGTGTTTAATTTGTCTAACTGAAATACACTTGAGGTCTTTGTTAAATACTTAGAAAAATACAAAAAACACTTGCCTCATGATTTTTGACGCTCCAAACATCATTTTCTTGGATTACCGTATTAAAATATTATCAGAAGTTATTTGAATAACATATAAATATCGATTGTTGTTGTTTTATCGCACAAAATGTAAATTTATTAAAAAAACTGTAAAGTCTAAAATTGTCACGTAAAAGTTTCATATAAATAATGACGGGAGAAATGGCGTCGCTGTTTCGTCCCAGTTATAAAATCAAAGAGGTTTGTTACATTTATTAATATATTTTATGTGGTGTCTACATTGAAAGATATTTAAATTCAAAGTAGATAAATCTACATAAACTTGGTATAAGTACTGGATAAATTTTTAAGAAATGTTATTTTGTATCGATGGCTAAAAATACAATTATATTTGAGCAATGTGCTGTAGCAACAGTATGTGTTTTTTGCCAGGCGCTTGTAAGTGCAGTTTTATTATTTTAGGCGCAGTTACTGAGTTTCGACTCAAGCATTATTACAATACATTACCATTATCGCATGCTGCAATGCAGTCCGCCACAGCATGCAGTAGAGAGTGCATTTATTATCATATTGCAATCTCGAAAATTATTGGAAGGACTGGCTCTTTTAATTATTTAGCTATGTTCTTTTAGACATTTTGCAATCCAGTTCTATACTGTATAGTTTTTATTCATAATTCAAAAATATATTCCAACGATAGGTGAAGTTCAATAAATGGGAATAAAACTATATATTTTTTAAATAACTGTATATTTAATATTTAATAACTGTATATTTTTTAACCGACCTAATATATTATGAATCTTCTCCGGCCGATAGTCCTTTTAAGTTTTCTTAGATAATATAACTAGAGTTAATACTTCTTAGACATATATCTACATACCTACGTGTGTAGATATACATCGTGGACAAAGAATACTTTATCTAAAATATGTATGTATTTACTAATATATAAGTATGTTTTTCAGTGGTCTGGTTACCATAACACAAGCTCTGCTTAGCTTGAGATCAGATAAACGTGTGTAAATTGTAAAAAAAAACAAAGAATACTGTGAATATTCTCTGTCTACGATGTCTGTCACATCAAATAAAGTTAACCTGACAGACAGACGACAGTCAACTATTTCAGACATCGTATAGCATATAGCTACAGTGGTGTAGTCCAAGCCTATTTTCAGAAGATCAATGAACTCAGAACGCCTGCTTTAGGTGGATTGTTTTTACACGTTCATCAATGAAATGTCAGAACGTAATTATCTAGAGGTAGGTGATATAATTAGGTACGGTTTAAACAAGAAACCTTTTAACTTAAGAAACCGCAAAGGTAACCAAGAATTTAGTATAGATAATTTAAAAATATTTTACCTAGCTACTTGCATTATACTTAAGACTTTTTTGACACACGTTGAATGCGGTTTTAGGTATTTGTACACAAATAAAATGTTACCCAATTAGGGATAGATATTTTTATAACATGTTTTTTTTTGTCTATGTGAAATGTTAACTAGAATTATTAAAGTTAAGTTACTACAGAAATTGATGTGCATTTAAAATACAAAATAATTTAAAATAATCTAGTGAGGATGTTTCCCCAAATCAGATAAATAAGTAGGTCTATTGTTTCAATATTTTTAACAAACTTTTGTCCTTCCCTTTAATAACATTATTGAATCCTAATATTAATACAACAACTAACACTATAAATCCAAGGTCATTTAATAATGTAATATTGATTAGGCACGCAAAATACGTCGCAGAATAAGGAATGTTTTACACGATGCGAAAAATATCTTGTGACTTGCGCTCCATTGCAGGACCGCACAGCTTTGGTATCATACGTGATCGATCAAAAGCAGCAGTGTATTGTAACTTACGCGATGTATCTGTTACTGTCTAAATAAGCTTTAATGCGCAAATAATTCGCTTTCGTCACACACTTATAACGTGATATGATGAAATTAATCACAAATCTGATTCCAGTCGGACCGGCTGTGTCATCAGAAAATGGATGAAGCAATTACAGTGTCTATATACAAGTTAATTACGGTCTAAATTCGGGTAATTTGCTGCCGTTTGTCACACTTACGCAAAAACTACTTAGCGGATTTGGAAGAAATTTGGCCTAAAGATAGTTTGTAACATGATAATGTACGATAACATATAGCTTATCCTAAGACCTGTCGGGTTTTCACGGGTAGACTGTTAATAAATTAATAAGATACAGACAGGCAGACACAACGAGGGACTTTGTTTTATATATGATATTCTTAACCTAATACTCGGGAATCAGGTAATGCGCGGGTAAAACCGCGGGCTCTCCTAATGGCTTATAAATAGACCGCAAAATTATTATAGAAAAGTGACAAATATTATCCTGGCCGAATTTCAGGGCGACAGATCTACAGAGATTAGCCAACATCAATGTACCTACCTAGATAGTAAGTACAAGTACAAGTACACACACGGGTGTCGATACAAAATAATACAAATACAGGTGCACCCTGTATTTAATCACTGTTGTCGGTCAACGAAACGGAAATACAACACCTAAATGAAATTCCTGATTTACATAAACATTCCATATCGCTACTAAGATTCTGAATAGAAAGAACTAGAAATAATTTTCATTAGTATAGGTAGGTAAGGTGTTTTGACTTGTCAGGGAGTGGAACCCAATAAGATACCTCTCAAACAGTCCTTGAAAACAAATATAGAATTTAGAGAATTTAAAACTATGCATACTAGCTAATTACATCTTTCCAAAACAATCAAGTAAATAAATTCCCTATATTACCAGATATCTACGTCAGAGAGTTTCCTATAAACAACAAACTGTTAATAAAATCAAAATAACAGAATTATGATAACAGGAAGCAGGAAAAAATTATTACTTGATCGATTTGGCGTATGGATTGATTTCTTGTTATCGAGGAAATTTTAAACATGGCTAATACTAACTTTACTAATTTTACAATATCTAACTGCAAAATTGTTATAGTGTTGGGCAAAAGTCTTTTTCCAAATAAAGAAGGAATAGACATTGATTACCAAGCTTGTTTACTTTCATTGGCAATTTCAGAATGCCTTTTTTAGAATTCAAGATTTCCTATTATTTTCCGTGCCAATTTTTGATATTTGAAATCCCCTATCGCAGAAACCGCTTCACATTTGCCTATGATCCGTGTCAATTTATCCGCGTCGCTGACGCAGCGCCTCAAAGGATTAGCTTAGCCATCGGTCAATCGATACAATATAGTTTTAAGTTACATTATCAGTAGTTGAGTGACGAAATTGTAACCGATGTGCACTCAGTATCAAGACGTAGCGCGCCGCGTTCGCGCGTCATTCACGCGAGTTCCTTAGTCTGTTGTCCGAGTTTAAAAAAAAAAGTTATTTTTGAAAATGGCGTGCCCAATGAGGTTAGTTATGTTTTGTTTTTTTTTTTGTTTATGGTTATTTTAGTGTCATTATGTAATAGACAGATTTTGAACTTTAAAAGATACGTTACTTATTAAAACTTTTAGTAAAATGTTTTACAAGATGAGTATACTTATCTGTTGTTTAATTCATAAAAAACTAAGGCTTCCGAATTGACGGCCGCTAAAAGTTATCTCTGAAGGTTCGCAGTTCAGACTATTTCGGATATATAAAAACAGAAACTACCCACTTTACAGCGAATTAATTTGACGCTAATTAAGATCTAGATAAGCCCTAAAAGTTTACGTATGCAATTTTAAATAACTTTTTATCTTATAAGAATCGGTATAAAAATTACCCAGATTTTTTAGGAGAACCCACTTATCAGTAGCTGAGCTTTTTGTGTCACTCTTGATTACTCTGTTCTCATATTTTTTTACATTACTATAATTTGCTGTAGTTAAATAAGAAGCTGTAAATTTTCTTACAGGTGAGGTACGGTCTTATGGTTAGGTACACATGACTTTTTGCGATTCGTAATATTTCATGATGACCGCAAGTCTTGATTTAAATAAATATTATTTATCGTCCTTTCATATAAGGTTTTAAATTTTGATGCAAACGAATGAATAAAACATAGGTTCCATAGCCAAATTTAAATTTATTCATAGTAGCTAGATAGGCTCTTTATTTAAAAGTTTCTTACGTTATCCGTTCCGTTCGTTCTTTAATTAGAATTTAAATTTCACCTAGGGTAAAAAGTGGCGCGATTGTTAACCATAGAGTTACTATGCTTTTTTATTAGACGGCGGGAAAGGATACGCTACCCTTTAAGTTTAAAGGTCGTATAAAATTATTGTTCAATATTAATGAATAAAAAAACTTAATCGTTGCGGTCGAAGCAAAATATTCCATTAGTAATAATACCTTATAAAATTGAGTAGGTAATAATTAATAATCTAATAACTAACGATGAATGTAAATTGCTTTTAAATGGATAGGCAAAACAAATCATTAAATCGCAATATCGGTATAAAGCCATAAAATGTTGAGTACAACATAATCGCGTGTGTTATGTAAATAATTATTACATAGACCAGCAATAATTATATCTTATAGATAAGTTTACATTCTTCCAAAGAGCTTGCAAGTAACCACAGATTTCCCTTTGTTTCATAACAAAGATTTTACGCTTCATTGAGCCGATCAGTTCCATCGCATTTTTCATACATTCATGGAATTATTCAGCCTATAAAGATTTTTGTAGTTTCTTTAGAAGGATTAGAAGTTTTAGAAAACGAGAGTAGTCTTTGATAGCTTGCGATTCGTTTTCATCTAGTCCTCGATAAAAATGTGGTAAGATCTATCACAGCAGGCTTATTTTTATTTACATCTAACCGATAATAACCAAATTTAAAACTGTGTGCAATCACAAACAAATGTGGTATTGACAATGATCAAGTCACTGACGTGCATCATTAGTCGATCCTTTTGCGTGTTTACCGTTTTTTAACCGACTTATAAAAGGAGAAGGTGCTCATATCGACTGTATTTTGAATGTTGTTACCTCAAAAATTGTGCTTTCCAGTTATGACAGTGGGATCCATAGGAAAACTATCTAAGACTTATTTTGAAGTCTGATTTTTGTGTAAGATTTATTATTCGCCGAACAGCGCTTACGTTTGCATAGAGCAAAATAATAAGTACCTAGTAGGTTTGTCAACTGGAGATATCAAATAGGCCTAGACGGAAAAACAGAAAAAAAAATTAACCTATTTAAAATTCCTATTTTTTTTCTGTTTCTGTCATAACGACATTTTCCGTATATTTTGCAAACAGGTCTAGAAACTCTTGAAATAATTTTAATGAGATGAACAGAAATAAATATAAATCTAAAATTAAATATTTAAAAACGTGAATAATCGAGTTTTGTAACTCATTAACCTCATTTAGATTTATATAATTATAATTTATACATTTTTATCCAAATATTATCTCTTCTACAATATTTATAAATATAGAAGGATTAAAAATTCTGATTTAATATCGAATTAAATATTTATTAACCAGTCCTTCTGGGTAGGTAGATACCTACTGTTGCTATTTTAGTGATAGATTATTAAAAAGTAAAACTAATATTGTAACGTGGACACCAAAATGTAAATAAACCGCGATAGAATCTCCTGACGTAAATCTCCAAAAGAATTCGTCTGGGATAATTATATCAGTTATGGTGGACTGGTGTGAAATAGCTGGTGTGAAATGGTTGTGCCAAAACGCCAGAAATCAATAAGGAAATTTTATGTTACTTATTCTAAGACCATTTTGACAAACGGTGAAGGAAAACATCGTAAGGAAACCTGGATTCCAAAATTTGGGATCTGAAATCGCCAATCCCCAGACAGCAAGCGTGGTGATCAATGCCTTCTCTATGTAGAAAGAGGCCTGTGCAAAGCAGTGGGACATTTATAGGCTGGATTATTATTATTATGTTCTCTACTTTAAAATCCGATTACAATAAACCAGCTAAATTTCCTCTTATCTATGTCTAAACTACAATAACAAATTAAGAAGTCGTCGCTTACTGCATCGTTTTTGACATTCACATCCAAGTTCATACATCAAACAAAGCCTCGATTCAGCTATTTTCATTGCATGTCAGAGTTCGGTCAGTGTACTTGTCATTATGCCTAATTTTCGTATTCAGACAAGCCCATAATAAAATCTTATTGAACTCTCGAAGAGAATGATCGTAATGACCAACTAATGATCGTAATGCCAGTTAGCAGAATGCTAGTTCTCTAAAAAATGACCAAATGCAGGTCATTTGGTCAATTCAAGGAACTCTTAAATAGCTGAATCGAGGCCCTGTAGCCCCGCCAGACAAGTTAAACATGTTACAATTTTTGTTAACAACTGAACAAGTCTTTCTTGTTCCCTGGCCACCATAATTATTAGTAATTATTGTCAAACACAGCTGCTGGCTGCAATAAACAGACAAAATAATATTGCATATTATTATGAAACGAGTTTAGGTATGACTAATGCTCTGTGTTGCTGTGTTGCATAATTCTATTAATATTTGTTGCTGAAATTACATCGATAAATTAAAAAAGTTAAGAAACTCGCAAAAGTTTTATTAAAAATGCGAGTAACTTTCAATTCGGAACAGGTTTAATAAAATTGCAACTAACTGCTGAATCGATTACATAAGCTTTCAAACAAAAAAACGCATAATAATCAGACGGATTAGGAGCTTATAATACGATAGCCTGACAGACAGACACATCAAACTTATAACACCCCTTTTGTGGGTTGGATGTTAAAAGTATAGGAGAGTAAACAGATGAAAATGTAAACCCTTTTTTGTAAAACTTTTCATTGTCCTATAACGCTTATACAATGTAACTTAGATTCTAGCTGCATTAGTTCAAGATACAAAATCTAAAAAGACCAGGACTCTACTCGTGATCAGGGGCGCGAGTCTGCAGCTATCGACAATTCCTTCAATCTTCTGAGTCGGTGGCGTCAGTAGCGTCATTTTAACTTCAAAATTGACCATTGGGACGGCCAATTTTGACGTTTTAGTAGACTTATTATTTTAGTAGAATGCCAATTATCCTAAAATGGACCAACTGACGCCACCCACTCGGACGATTGAAGCAATTGTCAATAGCAGACTCGGGCATCAGAGGGCTGGTTTGTTCCTTACACAGAGAATCGGCATAGCCATTCAACGTGGCAATGCTGTTAGTCCGCTATTTTAATTCAGTGAGTGGTGGGTTAAAAAGGTTTAAATGTACTTGTTATTGTGCAAAAATTTTGTATTCAGACAGGGAAGCAACTTTGTTTAATACTATGTAGTGATAGATACTGATATAAAATTTAATTTTAGGATAGTTGTAAGAGTTAGAATGTGTATTATATTTATTTATTAAATTGTAAAATTATACCTACATTCAGCGGCAACTAACTTTAAAAAAATCTAACATAAAATAACATATTATCACGCCTGTATCCCCGAAGGGTTAGGCAGAGGTGTACCAATGTACTCCTACAGTTCGCCGATATGTTAAGGTCCCATGTAATAGGGGGCGAGCCTATTGTCACTATAAAAATCTAATATAACATTTTGTACCTAGGTCGGTGATGGACGAGAGCATGGCCCAGGAAGGTGACTGCCTGGGCAATGAAGCTGGGATGCTGTACGGAGAATATCTGATGCTGGATAAGCTACTGTCAGCTCAACGGATGCTCAGCGCCGAGTCTTCGAAACCAGTTCACGATGAGCATTTGTTTATAGTCACACATCAAGGTAACAAAAATCTAAACCATGGACTTTACATATACATAGACCGCTAACTTTGCTAGTTTCCCCTTGTGCCAAGCGAGAGCACTTTCTAGTCTGTTTCTTGTACATTCGATTACTGATTTAAGCTATTTTTCGCGCAACGAGAAACTTAGAAACGAAAATATCGATGGTTTTGACATTGTTAGGATAATATTAGTGTTTTAGATAGATCTATTTAAACGGCAAGCTCCATCTTCACACATAATTCACGACAAAACTAGTTCATGCTAGTGCTTATGGTTCAAACTCTAATAGACTCACTCTAGTTTCATATCTATACTCTAAGCTCTAAACCCATATTCGTTTTTTTAAACCCCAGTTTCTGAAATTTGGATCAATACAGTAGTTAATCACCTGTTAAATCATTTTGTTAATCACCTTATCTTAAGCGCTGTGATTGACCGTTAACCTTGTTATTTTAGTGATCAGTTGATTTGAAAATAGATTAAGTTGATCAGCCTCATACTTCAAAGTGATCGAAACATGCCTTTTAACGACGACCTAAAGTGATCGACGATTCAGTACTCCAAAATACTTAGTTAATTAGTCTTCATTCATACATTGACATCCCAGACTTGGGAAAGCATTTCAGGCTTATTTCAGTTATATCCCTTCTTCGAGCTCAACCTTATTTCTTTACATACATACATACATATAATCACGCCTGTTTCCCGTAGGGGTAGGCAGAGACCACTTCTTTCCACTTGCTACAATCCTTACATACTTGTTTCGCTTCATCCACTGTCATAATTCCCTTCATACATGCTCTTCGGTTTAGGGTACTCTTGACCTGGCCTTTTTTCAAGACGTCTCCGATTTGGTCTAGAAATGTCCGCCTAGGTCTACCCCTTCCAACACTAACATTCACACTCGCCTTATACACTTTTTTCGTCAATCGTTCCTCATTCATTCTCTCGACATGTCCAAACCATCTCAACATACCTTTATCAATTTTTGTCACTACATCTTCTTTCAGACCACAACGTTTTCTTATTTCACTATTTCTTATTCTGTCACTCAGTTTAACTCCTATCATACTTCTTAACGCTTTCATCTTATTTCTTTACATAAAACAATAATATGTACTTAAGTACATATATATAAGTTTTGCTTTGTTGTGTTCATAATTCTCTGCACATTGTTTGTATGACGAAACCTTACATATGCCTACAAACACTATAAACCTACATCATCATCATCATTATCATTCCCGAGCCTTTTCCCAGCTACGTTGGGGTCGTCTACCAGTCTTACCGGATTCAGCTGAACATATCATCATATCATCACGCCTGTATCCCCTAAAGGGTAGGCAGAGGTGTACCAATTCACACCCACAGTTCACCGATATGTTTTAGGTCCCATGCAATAGGGGGCGAGCCTATTGCCACTTTCCGGGCACAAATCCAAACTTCGACCTGCTACTGAGAGTTTTATAGAAAAACCCAATAACACCTTGGTCGACTCGGGAATCGAACCCAAGACCTCTCATAGTAAGACTGGTTGTCAGAATTGACTTAACAACTGCCAAAGATCTTTGTATGACAGGCGGGACCTACTGTTTAACGTGCTTTCCAAAACACGGATCTAAACCTACTTATACTATTATATACGCGGGAAATATCGAAAATTTCATAATATAATAATATAATATTCCTAGACAATTCACACACGGTAATCTGATCACAAGCTAAATTCTAAGAGAGCTTGTGTTATGGTAACCAGACATCTGATAAACATACTTATATATTTCTAAATACATAAATATTATAGATAAATTACACCCAGACCAGAACGAATGATCGTGCTCATCACAAAAACATTTGCCCTGAGTGGGAATCGAACCCACAACCTTCGGTATAGCAGTCAGGGTCACTAACCGCTAAACCAACAGGCCCGCCATAACTTTTTATGCATAGATTGACAGTACAACGACTTTCACATTAGCTATGTAATAGTCAGTTAGTAATAGTAGTCTATTAAAATACCATTCTCAATAATATTCTGCAAACGTAATGTAATTGTACATAAATAAAGATTTGCGTCATTTTTATGTATTATATTATTATTATGTACCTGTTTATCAAATTACACACCTCATAATATGTACATTTGTTGCGCACCTGTGTGGATATTTTTCTTTTTATTCAACAAAAAATAATGCTTTATGAAGTATTTACCTTTTTTTGTTTAATATTTTCACTGCTAGGATTATTTTTATTAAAATATCTCTTCTGTCAGTTAGGGGCACGCTTTTGAACATTTTTAGGACCGTTTTAGATGTGCAATTATCATTTAAGCGTCAATAACCTCTGTATAATAATTTCTGTCTTATTCATGCAATTTTTCTGTGGGGAAAGGCGCTGCACGACGAGATACAGGTATTTCACCAAGTTCGGCGGCTGTAAATAGTTTAGTTGAATGTTAGAAACAACATGTATTTGTTTTAATTTTCCAGAACTGTATATTATTATATACTGTGTATATATTTTTGCAACACTAAATTATTATTTATTTATAAATTATTATTTATTTTTCATCCTTATTTAACCCTAGCTCTGAACCGTGACCTCCAAATTATAGGAAAGCTATAACTTCTCACTGACCAGTATGTAGCTTAATGCCAATGAAATGTTTTGTAAAGTCGGTTCTGTAGTTTTGAAGATAACCTCTTACATCCGTACTTAAAAAATACTTTTGTCTGTTAGTTTATTAGTCTTACTTCAGTCCATTGATATGTATCTGATAATCCTACTAATATTATAAATGTGAAAGTTTGTGAGAATGAATGTGTGGATGTTTGTTACTCTTTCACGCAAAAGCTACTGAATGGATTTTAATGAAAGTTTACAATAATGTACCTTATACATAAAATAACACATAGGCTATAATTTATAAAGATAGTGTATGTGTTTTCATTCACGCGGGTGAAACCGCGGGTTACAGCAAGTATTTAATACTTTGCATTCATGATCTTTACACGGAGATGTCTACAATGAGTATCATTATAACTAATTATTATTACAATATATACATCTTCCTTATTCGTGATAAACTTAGCATGAGTTATTGTTGACGTCAAAAGCAAGAATTCATGAATCAGTATTATTATATTTTATGGTCGTGCCTTTGACACGTCTTTTGATGTCACAGATCGTGTAATAGTCCGGTCAAATTAGCTTCAAAAATAGAAGTAAGCCTACATGAATTCGCACCCAGCTAAAAATTGGCATGAACGTTGGGAACCCCATTACACACAATTTGCAATTTGTCAAGTATCCACATGAATCCAATGAGTGGAAAAAAAGTTATTCAAGGTCAAATGTTGCAAAAATCAGTTTTTTTAGTTTTACATATACGCCGAGACAGAAAAATGGTCGCTCTCGTCACACATACATTTGTCCTGGGTGGGAATCGAACCCACAACCTCCGGTATAGCAGTCAGGGTCACTTACCGCTAGACCAACAGGCCCGTCAGGACTGTAATAGCCTCCATTTAGGCATACAATGGCAGACATTAAAAAGGCAAATCTTTTATATATCTCTTTACTTAGGATGTCTTAGTTTACATTAATATAAACATTCTGCTGTTTACGTTGTTGTCGCATATTTTAAATCAATGTAATCTTAACATCCATGTTAACCTTTCTTTTAAAAGATTAACCTATGGAGTTTCTTGCCGGCTCTTCTCTATAGGAATGACACTTTGGAACCGAGCAACTAGAGTCAGTAGTTTTTAACGTAACGTTTCTTATGCGCCTTTTTTTTGGTTTATAAGAAGTAAATATTTTGTTTTTCTAAATTCCAGCATACGAGCTATGGTTCAAGCAGATCATCTTCGAAGTGGACTCGGTGCGGGCCTTGCTGGACGTCGAGGGTCTGGACGAGAGCCACACCATGGAGATCCTGAAGAGGCTCAACAGAATCGTACTCATCCTGAAGGTAATATCACTATCATTATTATTTCATTCGTTTAGAAGCTACGTTGCCACTGAGAAACTTCTGACACTCCTTGTTTTTCGTCGGGGGTAAACACAGAAAACCTAATTGTAAGATTACTTCCTAAAAGTTTGGGTTGTAAAAATGGTGGTTAATAAAAATCATGTATCGAATTGATTTGATCAAAGACAACATTTTTCGAACTTAAAGTTTTTTATCTAATTCTTAATTAAAACATAGACTACAGTTACAGAACAAACAGTTCACACTCAAATAAATTACTTTTCAAAGGATACAAGTACTAAAATCGCGATCAGAACTTCCGAAATCGTTAAAAAATCCTGAAGCAAATTCTCTTGTTCGTCTCACATTCTTATATGCCATACATACGTAACACGAGCTCCGTCACTGACATGTTTATGTTTCTGTATCGTTACGCATAGCAGATAGTACGGAACCCTGACATCTGACCCCTATTCACATCCACACGTAATTTTTTATCTTCGAACTGGCTGGCACTAGTAAAGATGCCCGTTAATTGCGCGCTTCAAAAAAATGGTCTCATTCTGGGCTATGTCAGTGAGTTGGTTAAAAACGTTCTATTTTACGGTTCAATACTAAAATAAGCAACAATAACAAGTACACTGGAAAGTTAACCAACCAGTCACTGAATTAAAATAGCGGAATCGAGCCCCTGATGTGTATGAAATTCACTTTCCTGCGATCCAAAAGGTTAAGTTTAGAGAGGAAACCGTTATAACCTAAAAAGATAGAAGTTCTAAAGTACGGTCGCTGAGAAAATGCGTTAATGACAGGTCGTGGTCAACAGGAACATAAATCTGAGATGTGGTGAAGAATTTACTACAAAATAAAAAACTATCAATTATATTTTGTCCTATAAACGAATATCATTCAAAACGATATGATTATAGCTGGTAACAGAGAATAATATAACATGGTTTTTTTTCACCCCTTACAAATCAAGAGCAACTGACATGTGTCAAAAACGCATTCTCAGCGGCCGGACTATAGTACGATAGTATGTCAAGAGATAAGGATTTTTATACTTTAGGAAGGATCCTTAGACATATTAAATTCTGTGTTGAAGGCGAAACTAGCCAACGCAAAAGCCCTGTCGACGTTGATATTATTTCAGGATTTCAGGTCCTTTTCATCAACTTGCGTTTATATAAAGCTTTCACTTTCACCGCAGTTGGGATCATTGCAAATTATGCTATTATTTTTCACTGTACTCGTTCTTAAATATGATTGGTGTCATCGCAGGCACGTTAAAAACGAATTGACATAAATACAAGATGATAAGAGCGACATCTCAAAACCTGTTTTTTTAGAAGAGTATGACAAATACAGTGGTAAATGCACCACTGTATTTGTCATAGCAATCTTATGTTATTAACTTTTTAAAACAGAAAAGCAACATTGATTACCATGCTGAATCATTTCGGGGTGAAGGTTTTATAAACAAGTTTTACAAAACTAAATACTTTCTACAACATTATTGAAAAATAAACTTTAATCTAATTAGTATAGGGTTCATAATAATTAAACTTATAAACGTTATGAGTTTGTTTACATGAATTACATCATAGTTGTTGTGCAAATGAATATAATAGATAAACGCTATGTTTATTCTTCATAGACATAAATTTAAACACGTGTTTTTATATATTTTTGTTGTTTTTAAGATAGTTCAGTTTTTTGTATGAAAAGGAAAATAAAGTGGGGATAGAGACTTTGGTTATGATAGTCATTAAATATGTTAGAAGTGGGAATGATATCAAATAATAGTATATCAAATGACATGCTTGAATGCATAGGAAAACTGCCCTGCAAAACTGCCTCGTTGGCCTAGTGATGCTAAGCGCGCCTGCTAGGTCTTGGGTTCGATTCCCGAGTCGACCAAGGTGTTATTGGGTTTTTCTATGAAATTCTCAACAGCAGGTCGGAGTTTAGATTATTGCCCGGTTAGTGGCAATAGGCTCGCCCCCTATTACATGGGACCTAAACATATCGGCGAACTGTGGGTGTACATCGGTACGCCTCTGCCTTTTTTTTTTTTTTGTTTCTCGTGGTGAAAATCTAATGATTTCGACCCACGTCGAGGGCACGACGTGGGGATATGTCGGACTTGCACCGACCAAAAACACCCCGGTTCCCTTCTCGCCTTTGCTGGAGCCGCGGGATCGCTTAGCATTCTTACCGCAACTCCGGCAGGCGACAATCCTATAAGGACTCCTTCTAGAGGGGTGGGGGTAAAGTGCCCACCCCTCATTCCTTCTGAAAACGAACGCGCGGAACATCGCGTCCGTATCCTCCGGGGCCTGTCAGCTGATCGGGTGACCCTTCGGGGATACAGGTGTGATGATATGTTGAATGCATAGCTTTTACTCGCATTTCTCCACATACGACTGCAAGAATAGCGGTATTGTACGCAAAGAGTATCAACGGGGCCCTATTACAAAGCCTTCGCTGTCCGTTCGTCCAGTTGTCTGACAGCAGTACGAAGCGTCATATTGGAAAAAAGGAGTTATGAAATCAGTGTGTACTTATGTTGCTACTATAAGGGTACGTCCAGGGGCCCGAGTCTGCCATTGGGTGGCGTTAGTAGGTCCATTTTAGGATAATTACGTTGGTAAAACGTCATTTTAGTAGAATGCTAATTAGCCTAAAATGGACCTACTAACGCCACCCACTCAGACGATTCAAACAATTTTCAATAGCAGACTCGGGCCCCAGATCTAACGAACGAGCTTGATACGAACAGCTCGCGAGCTGTTCGTGTAATGCTCGTTCGGTGACCGTTCGTCAAATCTGGACTCAACCAGACAACTTGCCAAGTTCTTTCTCGATTTTTGTAAAAATGTATTTGAGATTTTAAGCCCAGCAAACGACGAATTTCATCTTGTAAATCCTCTGCTTACTAGTCTAACTCGCACTTATAATAATAAAATAATAATAATCCAGCCTATAATCGTCCCACTGTTGGGCACAGGCCTCTTCCCATGTAGAGAAGGCGCGAGCATTGATCACCACGCTTGCTCTCTGCGGGTTGGCGATTTCAGATCCCAAATTTTGGAATCCAGGTTTCCTCACGATGTTTTCCTTCACCGTTTGTCAGAACTCGCACTTAATATTTTTTTTTTCGGTTTTTAAAAATCATTAGGCGGCTACATGTACAACGTGTCTGTTTACACAAGCAATTGTAGCATACAATGATATTTTAATAAACAGATATGTTATACGCATACAAAACAATCGAAAAAAGTGTTCCGCGCAGCAGCGGCAGAGCAAAAGAGATAGCGCGATAAAACCCATAAGAAAAAAAGAGACAAATAGTGTTGTTGTTAATGGCAATACGTCCCAATTAGGACGTTTTCGAGTCTTCACGATTGCACGCTTATAACATATCTGTTTATTAGAATATCATTGGTATGCTATCAACTTTTACTACACTACACCGTATAATATTGCTGGCTGTGGTTATTCAGTCACATCCTGAAGTATCGGGTATCACTTTCCGTGTTGTTTCACTTTCAACTCGATTACATCACTATTTTCCTAGTATTTGATTTAATACTTGATACCAGAGAAGGCTGGTTTTACCCGACTGTCGAAGATGAGTTTTGTTTTAGGGGCGTCTATGTTTGTAGATTTCTTTTTTTTCTTCTTATGCTGGATGGATATTTTTTTTGATTCGGTGACCAATATACACGCTGGTGAAACGACGAGAAAAAGTACGTTTTATTATTATTATTACTTACTAAAATGTCTAGTAGGTAACGGTGCTCTTAATAACTAATTTGTCACTAAAAACACGGTAATTTCTAGGCTCTTACTTCTTTTAAAACTGTATCATCAGTAATGACCATTATTAATTGTTATTGATGTATCTATATTTTACTATATTTATGATACATTATGTCAGCTCTATAACTATTAATTGTATGTTCCTGGTACAGTAATTTCCTATGACAACGATCATTTTATAGGTAATAATAAATAATTACAGTATGACGTACCTACCTACTTACCTACCTACCTACAGATAGTTCCTTGAATTTGCGGAAGGAAAATAAGACTTATTTGCAAACTTTTCCAGTGGACTAGTAATTTATATAGACTCTGTCTCTCTAAAGAAGTCCCGTGGGTATGGCAATAGTGTCGCAAAATAACATTACTTGATTTTTAATATTTTTTCTATATTACCTCTTTTATAGAATCTATATCAGATTAAGGTACAAATAATACTGTCTGTTCAGATATGTTATAAGCGTGCAATCGTGAAGACTCGAAAACGTCCTAATTGGGACGTATTGCCATTAACAACAACACTATTTGTCTCTTTTTTTCTTATGGGTTTTATCGCGCTATCTCTTTCGCTAGCTGCCGCGCTGCGCGGAACACTTTTTTCGATTGTTTTGTATGTGTATAACATATCTGTTTATTAAAATATCATTGGTCTGTTCAGTCTGCTCCTACTTCCAATGTTAATTTTTAACCTTTTAGTTCACCACTCGCCGCGGGACTTCTTTCATGAGACAGAGTTTACCTAGAAGGTTTTCCAGGCATTGTAGTCAGGCAGGATTGATTTTGATGTAATGAATTAAAATAATTTTAAAAGCAATTCTTGTCCCAATTCAGAGCAAAGGCCTCCCTCTTCCATGCACCTCTATCCTGAGCTAGGAAGGAGTCGAGTGAGACTCTTAAAATTCTTCGAGTTATGTAAAACATAAAATATGATCGTTTTTTTGCTAAACTTGGCCATCCATTCAAGGTTGTCGAAAGTCTTTTAACACTGCTATCGGGCTCCGGGTTTGATACCCGAATTGGACCAACATTTATATGATGAATAATTATTTACTGGATATATTTTTGTTCGAACTGTGTTGTTACATCTAGCTACTGATATTTTTTCCTCCTATTTATTGATTACTCAAAACGACAACATTTAAGACACGAATCATAAAAAGTACCATGTTTCGTAAACAAGTCAAACAAAGGTCCATATTCATAATAATATGAGTATTGTTTTGACCACCTCCGTGGCCGAGTGGCGCACCGGTTTTCAAGGTGTCGCTAGCTCTGAGGTCCCGGGTTCTATCCCCGGACGGGTCAATGTAGAAAGTCACTTTTCTACATTGTCCCGGGTCTAGGTTTTTGTGGTACCTTCGTTGTTTCTGAATTCCATAACATAAGTGCTTAAAATAGCTACTTACTTTGGGTTCAGAGCAATGTATGTGATGTTGTCCGCATTTATTTTATTATTTATTTATTTGTTAAATTTCCAGTTGCTGGTGGACCAGGTGATGATCCTGGAGACGATGACTCCCCTGGACTTCATGGACTTCAGGAACTACCTGCGGCCGGCTTCTGGCTTCCAAAGTCTTCAGTTCCGACTTCTAGAAAACAAGGTGGGTTAGCATTTGATGCGTTGCGGTCATGTTGTGGAGGACAACATTAATAACTTTTAAACTATCGCGCTGCATATTTATAGTATTATTATGTAACGGTTTTATAATGTAATTATTATATCAAAAAACTGCCTCGTTGACCTAGTAGTGCTAAGCGCGACTGCTACGCTAGAGGTCTTGGGTTCGATTCCCGAGTCCACCAAGGTGTTATTGGGTTTTTCTATGAAATTCTCAGTAGCAGGTCGGAGTTTGGATTTGTGCCAGGTTAGTGGCAATAGGCTCGCCCCCTATTACATGGGACCTAAACATATCGGCAAACTTACTTAATAATAGTTTCGCAGTCATGATAATTAAAAGACTATACTATCTAACAGAACTTGGAGCGTCTTCAATACAAATAAATATCAATTCACATTGACGCACTTACATAACAGGCTATTAACAGCGAACAGAATAGATTTGCATTTATTTGACATTGAATTAATTTTCTAACGACAGTATTCCAGTTTAACACACAGCTGGCAATTAAACTAGTTTTAGTTAAATAATTAATTAAAATTATAATAATTTCCTGATAGAAGACGTAATAGGCCAAATAGGAAGGAAGAAAAGAGTATTGAATGACTCCCTAATACTTAGTTTCTAAAACTTAACAATAATATATGTCTTTCCATCGCTATTTTACACCTAACAGTAAAAGAGACAGCATGACATTTAACGCCAACTGTAGTGCTATTCTGTAACATTATTTTCGTATCTCGACAGCGGAATCCGCGATGAGATATTAAAAACGTATTCTCAAATTTGAATTCTAAATCAAGGCCAATTGGGTTCACTTTTGAAATGAGATTTATTATCACTCAGGTGAAGCTCGATATCGAAATTATTTACAGAATAGACATACTGATATTCGGATATTTCTTAAGAAGTTTATTTGTAATCTACAAAAATGAGCAGCATTTTAACAGTAAAAGCATAGTTGTTATTTGTTTACATGTTACGCGATATTTTCTCTACTTGGTGCTTCTGTTTCCTAATATTTTATTTATAATTTACCTAAGACATAATTTTTTATTAGTGGGAATTAAATTGATTTCTTAAGTTCCAAGAATATAAAGTATTTCTACGTGATTAACTGAACAGATTTAGTAACCGCGGGAAATCTCATACAACATTTCCAGATTGATAATGAATTAGAATTTCCTCAAAGTAAAATCAAGGAAAACCCTTGAATTATGATATCTTGTATTATGTTATCCTGGGACAACTCACGCACGGTCGTCTGATCCCAAACTAAGCAGAGCTTGTACATATGATAACTGTAATAAATATATCTCAATACACATGTAAATGCATTTTCTAAATACATAATATATAACTTACACACAAACATTTGTCCTGGGTAGAAATCGAAGCCACGACGTAGGTATAGCAGTCGGTCACTAATTACTAGACCAACAGGCCAGTCAAATTGACATAAAACCTTATAATAATATATATAATGTAATCCAACCTATTAAACGTCCCACTGCTGGGCACAGGCCTTTTCCCATATAGAGAAGGCACGAGCATTTATCACCACGCTTGCTCTCTGCGGATTGGCGACTTCAGATCCCAGCCATCCCATAAAATAAAATCTTATGTTATGTTTTATTGTTTTCAGTTGGGTCTCAAACAAGCGCTGCGTGTCAAATACAACCAGAGCTACCAGACTGTGTTCGGAGACGATCCTGAAGCAATGGACTCTCTACAGAAGTAAGTTGTTAGAAAGATATCGACAAATAAAGAACTCACTATTTAGTTAATAAATGTACATGTAAGTAGGTTAGTGACAATAGGCTCGCCAACTATTACATGGGACCTAAATATACCGACGAACTGTGGGTGTAGATTGGTACACCTCTGCCTAACCCTTCAGGGATACAGGCGTGATGATATGTTATGTAAATAGACGTGTGATGTATAAAGTTCCTGGAAATCTATGCCAGTAGACATGCGATAGTAGAAACTTTGAACATTACACAATTTTTAATGATATTTGTGAAAAATGCTACATGTTCGCCTCCTTTAAGAAATACTCGTCGCCTATAGATTTTGCTATCCAGACATTTCATTTTTGTTAAAATCATGTCATTCTGATCCAAAAATCCACAGAAATTATCTTTGCATTTAATTAATAAAGTTCTAACCTAGCTTGGTTCATGATCTTTTTGTGCGTTAGGTCTATAAAGCGCTTTACTAACCATCGTACATTTCCAGGTCTGAACAGGAGCCAGCGCTTCTAGCGCTGATCGAGCGCTGGCTGGAGCGCACGCCGGGGCTGCAGACCCACGGGTTCAACTTCTGGGGCAAGTTCCAAGCCGCCGTCAACAAGCTCATCAAGGAAGATGTTGATGCTGCCATGGTAAATAATACCAGCCTTCTAGGCTGTTAAGACACCCCTGTCCGACCCGAAAGCGTGATATAGGGTTTTCAATCACATGCCCAAATAAAATATCAAATTTTGAAACCATTTTTTGCCCCGTATTTCCCTAAATTTGAGATTAAAATAAGACTACAACACCAATTTAGTCGGCATTTTTGGGGGCCTTTTGTTTGGTAATAAGGTAGCATCTGTGACAATGCTGACTCAATCTCTCTTGAAATTTGAGAAAAGAAAAATTAAGGTTATAATTTTTTCTTTCTATTCCATTTTTTTCAATATTTTTGTAATCAGATATCGATACCTAACAATGCCTTCACGGATCGAACAGGGGTTTCTTAACACCCTGTATACGTCCTACTGCTAGGCTTAGTTCTCTTGCCATATGGAGAACGAGCATTGATCATCAATCTTGTATTCATATTTCTATTTTCCTCTCATTTTTTTTCCTCTGCCAAACCCTTCGGGGATACAGGCATGGTATGTTATGTTAAGTAGGTTTCTATTCTGATAATGTTTCCAGCTTGAGCCCAACGAGACGGTCCGCCGCCATCGGCTACAGGACGCGGAGAACCGACGTGAGATCTACCGCTCCATCTTCGACCCCGCCGTGCACGATGCTCTCCGCTCCAGGGGAGAAAGAAGGTCAGATATCACCAGTGTACCCTCAAAGAAACCAATTCTTCTTCTTAGCGTATCGATCAATGGCTTTCTTAATCTTCGCTAGATTTTTGCGGACCAGTACTGAGCCATGCGGACAGCATTATCAGTGACGTTGTACAGGAAACCAATTAATGCTCATATTTAACCCGTTCCCTGAGGGGCTCGTGGCTAAGTGTAAGGTTTGACTGATAAGACAGGTTAAGCTGCGCTAGCCGCGGTTGGTCCGTGGATGGGTGACCATTTATAACATACCGAGACCCCTCCGTGTTTCGGAAAGCACGTTAAGCGGTAGGTATTTATGTATAACAGCCGGGACTGTCATACAGAAATCTTTGGCAGTCGTTAAGTCAATTATGAAAACCAGTCTTTGTATGGGATATTGTGTTTCCCAGTAAAATGGGTTGTGGATGTCAGATAGGCAGTCGCTCCATCGCGATCGCCGTCTTACCGGATTCATCTGAACGTAAGGTGAACCTGAATCCGGTAAGACTGGTAACCGACCCTAACCTAGTTGGGAAAAGGCTTGACAGATGACGACGATGATGTGGCCCTTTTAATTTAAGCAGCAAATATAGTCGGGTAAAATAATGTTAACCCTATGTACTGACTACAAGATGTTATTAGTCTGTAAGCCTTCCTTGAAATAGATAAATGTGTTGCAGGTTATCGCACAAGGCCCTGCAGGGCGCCATCATGATCACGTTCTACCGCGACGAGCCGCGCTTCTCGCAGCCGCACCAGCTGCTCACGCTGCTCATGGACATGGACAGTCTCATCACCAAGTGGCGATGTCAGTGCTCACTATCCCACCTACCTTTTTTTTTAAAGAATAAGCTCTGGAGTTTCTTGCCGGTTGTTCTCCATTGGAATGACATTTTGGAACCTGCAACTAGAGTCAGTAAATTTAACGTTATAAAGAGCTTAAAAAGGACTACTTAAAAAAATATTTTGATTTTGATTTTATCATATCATAATTTGGACGACCTCCGTGGTCGAGTGGCGTACACACCGGTCTCAAGGTGTCGCTAGCTTTGAGGTCCCGGGTTCGATCCCCGGACGGGTCAATGTAGAAACCAACTTTTCTACATTGACCCGGGTCTATGTGTTTGTGGTACGTTCGTTGTTTCTGAATTCCATAACACAAGTGCTTCAGCTACTTACTTTGGGTTCAGAGCAATGTGTGATGTTGGCAAAGGACTCTCTACCCTCCTTCCATCACTCTCTATCTAGGGCCGTGGTCATCCACTCCTTATCAAAGGACTCCAGTGCGTCCCGCTATCTCCGTCTGGGCCTACCGCGATGTCTCTTGCCATTTAGACGGACCAACTGGTTCGTTCGTTTAGCCCATTGGTCGTCTGACATGCGGCAGATGTGGCCAGCCCAGTTCCATATTATTTATTTATTATACTGAAAAAAAAATCTTAGAATTTGAATTTACTTCTGAAAGCATCACCTCTGCTACCACGCTTACATCTTAGCTTGTTATGTAAAGATGATAAACCACTCCATGTTTGTACAGACAACCACGTGATCATGGTGCAGCGTATGATCGGCTCCATGCAGCTCGGTACGGGAGGATCCTCGGGGTACCAGTACCTCCGCTCTACACTCAGGTAACTTCCCAAACTGTACAACGTACAAAAGGGTCAGGGTAAAACATGGACCTACACATTTTGTAACACCAATAATAATGTTATTAATATGTATATCTTATTATTTTCACATGTTTGGAAAAACAAAATTTCTTTATCTTTAAAATTTTATGCACTTCAGACCATCTACTTTGACTTATTATACAGGGTGTTACAAAACCTCTGTCCGATCTGTGAAGGTATTGTTTGGTATCGTTATATGATTCCATTTATGTAAAAAAAAATTTAATAACTAAAAAAAAAATTTCATTGAAGCTGCAAACTTGTGAGTTGAATAAATAAACGAGTGCGATCAATATCTTTAAGTTTATTTTATATGATTTTCTACCATAATAATAATACCAGCCTATAAACGTCCTGCTGGGCACAGGCCTCTTCCCATATAAAGAAGGCACGAGAATTGATCACGCTTGCTCAATTGTAGATTGGTGATTTCAGATTTTATATACAATCTTTTTTACAATAATTTTCATTATCACTTTTCCAAATCCCAATATCCAAACATAACAAACTCAATTTTTATTTAGTTAGCAATTCTTTATTTTTTTGTTCTCGGTTTTAGTGTACATCTAATACATTATTTTCTGTTCCCCAGTGACCGTTACAAAGTTTTCCTGGATCTATTCAACTTATCGACATTCCTTCTCCCTCGCTCTCTGATCCCACCCCTGGACGAAGGTATGAAGAAAAGTCTAAACCTAACTTGGGGCGACTCCCTCAAGGAAAACGGGGAAAAATGCCAAAATGGAGAAACTAGCCAGAACGGTGGAAAGTGCCCTAATGGTGTAAATGGGCTCGAATCATCTTTATAGGGAATATTTTAGAAAGGTGCTTTAAGTTTATTAGTTTTTTAAGCAATCGTTTTTTTAGGCACTTGTTTCATTGTGAGCGATGAGCGAGTAACGAGTAGAGCGAGTATCGAGGGTCTATTTTTTCAAGTTCTTGTCGCCGTAAAATAAATGCTGAGAGAGTTCTCTCCGGCCAGTGTGAACAGTCAGCGAGTAACTATTTATATATTCATCTCTTTCATTTACACGGGATCTACATCTCGTTGTACAGGTTCTTGAGCGATTAAATGGCCGATAGTTACTCGTTTTCTCGCCCGCAATGAGACAAAAGCATTCATGAAAATTTTATCTGTCAAGGAATGATGATGAATGATACAAAATATTCTTAGGGGAAATACCTATTTTGTTAAACTAAAACATGTAAAGTACCTTATTTATAAGTTGTAGTCTTGTAGTTATCAGGTACTTCACATCAGTGTTGTTATGGATATCCATACCCGTAACCGAAACTATCGGATATCCGAAATAAAAAAATATCCGTAACCGTAACCGAATCCGAAATAAAAGTTTTGGATAGTTTCGGATAGGGCGGAGTCTAACTAAATACTACACTCGTACGAATTAGCTGCGCACTTCGCTGGAATGCGACACCTCTCCCGCTACCTAATGACGTCACAGCGGTAGGTGCACAGTAGTGTTGTTATGGATATCCATATCCGTAACTGAAACTATCGGATAATCCGATACAATTTAATATCCATAACCGTAACCGAAACCGATATAATATTCTACCAATATGCATATCCGTTTCCGGATCCGAAATAACATATTATTATCCATAACATGCTTCACATGACCATGAGTAATTAAAATAAATTGGTATTTTCCCTATATTTGTAGTTTCCTTTACAAAAATTTTCATCAATTCCTTAATAATAATATTCCGGGACATCTCACACACGGTTGTCTGATCCCAAGCTAAGAAGAGCTTGTGTTATGGTAACCAGACAACTGATAAACATACTTATATATTTCTAAATACATACATATTATAGATAAATTACACCCAGACACCGAACAAATGATCGTGCTCATCACACAATCATTTGTCCCGGGTGGGAATCGAACCCACAACCTCCGATATAGCAGTCAGGGTCTCTAACCACTAGACCAACAGGCCCGTCAATTGACAGATTATGATCAATATTTTTTTGTGTATTCATCGATACTGTGGCTAGAGGATAAAAACTACAGTACTCAATAATAATTTCATCACTATCTTTATAATTGTGTGGAATATGGATACTGTGTTGTTTTTTTCACGATAATAAGATACGTTATAAAGTACCCTTAGGTTATAATTTTCCAGTTTTAGTTGTTAAGTGAAGTGGCTTTTAAAGATATTTACAAGTTGATAATAAATAATGAGATCATTTTATAATTGTTTACTTCAGTCAGTGTTTCAAATATATATTACTCACCAAAATAATAACAAAGGTAGTGATGTATAAATTTAGATTTGAATTGTAAACCGACTTTTTTTCATATTTTTAGAATAATGTTTAAATAAATTATAATTCATTATTATGTATTTTTAATCGAATCAAGTATACATAAAGAAATTTTTCTATGATTGTATTTTGACAATGTTTGTTATTTTAAATCTATGAAAGTAAATAAAAAATATTGTTAAAGTAATTTTGAGTAATTTTATTTGTAATTATTCCTAAAATTAATTGAGGAAATGTTTTTGTACCTTATTCAAATATAGGTATTTAATTGCGTGAATACGAAGACAGATAATATAAAAAAAAATATGTTAAAAAGTGTACTTTTAGTTAAATAAAAATAAATAAATAAAAAATTGCAACATTGATTCTAAATTAAAATGCATTCGAATTTTAAAACGTAACCGTTAATTTCCGTTATAATTAATGGCTTCTGTAGACTCCAAACTTGTAGACCACGCGGTGTTTATACACGTCTCCCGGAGCGAGGATCGCGGATGGGAAGTTGGTGTGATGGACAGCATCTGGGAACTTCTGGGTCTCGAAACAGAAGGCGCCGTGGCGACGGTAGAAGACCCCGCACTTGCCAATCCTTTCCTCTTCACCTGGGATTGGTAAGGAGTTTCCAGTGTAGAACTGGACTCCAGGCTGGTCGCTGTGGACTTCCATGTAGCGTCCAGAGTCTGGGTGAGATGCTCTGGCTACGAAGCTTAAAACCTGCAAAGATTTAGGCTTTGAAATATGGGATTTCATTATGTCGTTTGCAGTAAACCATGCTCATAAATATAAAAATAATATTTTTTTTTATTTAATAATAATAATTTATATATTATTCAACGACTTCCTCGATTTAACAAAATTCTTTGTGATCCCCTTGAGTTCTCCATCAGAGTCAATGTATGTAGTATAGTACCTTTAAGTACATTGCAAAGATTTATTTGCGAACAAATTATTTTTAACGAATTTAATACCTCTAATAAACCAATTACCTTTATAAAAGTTCCGACCAATATATCATAGTTGCAATAACTCAGCGCCTATGTTTAGGTTACAATACGTTAACATGAATATAACAAACCTCAGTTTAACAAATTACTCGTATTATTTATTTACATTGTAGCAAACAATACTACAGGGGCCCAAGTCTGCTATTTACACTCGGTTCAATGTCTTCATAGTGTCATGCCAGCAGATCTTTTTTAGGAAAATTGGTATTCTACTAAATGTCAAAACGTCAAAATTGGCCATTGGGACGATTCGGTTCAATGTTCAATGACTATGACCAATCGTCAAATCGTATGACCAATCGTCCCAATGGCCAATTTTTACGTTTTGACATTTAGTATAATACCAATTTTCCTAAAAAAGATCTGCTGGCATGACACTATGAAGACATTGAACCGAGTGTAAATAGCAGACTTGGGCCCCAGATAAAATGCTAAGCGCAGTGCATTATCACTCACAAGATATTTATAGAACAAATATATAAAGTTCCATTTTCACCGAGTCGAGGATGGGAATACCCGGTTCATCTACTCTTATCGATTTAGATGTGGGATTTACGTAACACTAACAAATACAGATCAAAGATCATGTAAATACGAGTAGGTGTAGTCTGGTTCCTACTTCTATACCATCTCCCCGGAAATTGTCCGCCATTCTTGAGTTATTAATAGTTAGTAGTTGTAGTGTAAGTAACACGTTTTTCTTTGGTAGAGGGTGTTAAGAATACCCTGTCCGACACTAAAGGTGACATAGTTTCCACAATCACATGCCCAAATTAAATATTAGATTTGGAATATTCATGCTAGTTTCAATAAACTGAACTTCGAAATAACGATTATTGGCCGCGAAATTTAATAAATTTGAGATTAAACCAATAATTACAGCACCATTTTTGTAGGTATTATTTGGCGGCCTTTTGTTTGATCATTTGGCAGCACCTGTGACGACGCCGCGCGCCGGCGCTCTCTCGTTCTTTCAGAAAATTAATGGTATCAGTTACCTAAGAACTCCTCAACGGATCGGACAGGGTTCTCTTAACATTATATGTATAGATTTAAAACCCATCTGACCTCAGTGCCACTGGTGTTGACACAAAAGTTGTCATCGTACAGACTCTTGCCGGTAGGGACAACCTCACATATCCGCTTCTCTAAGGTGAAGTCGAAGGGCGTGCCCTTCACGTCAATAAAGGCACCAGTAGGGATCGACTCAGAGTCGGTCTCCGTTACACTGAAAGTTAATTATACAAGTAGGTAATCATCATCTAACTGCCCTGTTCCCAAGAAGGTATATTTAATTATAATTATATATTTAATGTGACTTTCAAGCAATACTCCTTTTTAATCTACTTTATAAACAAATCATGTGTCTCAAGCAAACGCTTCTGTGCGTATTTCTGCAAGTTTTGTAGCGTCCATTCTTTTTGTAGCATCATAAGTAATCATAAAACCATAGCATAATAACATAGAATATATTTGACCAAGATAGAATCCACACTTATTTAACAATATAACAAAAATCCGTTAAATTGACAGCAGTCACTACAAATACCGACTTAGGTAATGGAGATAAAACGCATCACCACCGCACAATGTAGATTTCGCAAAGCACCAGTGCCGCTATCTAGCCTACTGAACAATAGGTAACATGTAAGAAAGTCTCTTGGCTTTAGGCCTGGTCTTAAGGTCCTCGCTAAAAGTCCGGTGAAGCAGTCAAAGTTTGCGCGTAGACAAAGATCAATTACAAAAAAAAAGCTCGAAGAGTTACACTTACCGATCAGCATTAATAACCACACGATGCTTACACATATCTTCAGGACCCGCGTCATGTCCCGCCAGGTTGAAATACGAGTGGTTCGTCAAGTTGATCACCGTCTTCTTAGTAGTAGTTGCTGTGTACTCTATATGGAAGCTGTGGTCACTCTTCAGCTCGAACGACACGCTGGTGACCAGGTCGCCAGGGTAACCTTCCTCCATGTCCTTGGACAGGTAGCTCAAGACCACTTTGTTTCCGGATACGGTAGCTTCCCATACCACCTGGAAGTTGGATGTGGGATATTGCTGTTTAGAAATTCTTAAAAATGCAGTGCCACTAACTAATAAATATGGATGGATAATAACATTACTGCGTAGTATAATTAATGCTGTATACAGTCAGATACCTTCAGGACGTTGAAAAAGTAAGAGCACCCAATTGTAAGGCTTAGGTCAAATATTGCCTCCTTTTTTTTATCTTTCTACACTGTGAAGCAGTCGTAGTGGCCAGATAGGATCTTTGATCACCCTTCATGAGGCTATTCATACATATTTATAAAATAGACATGCCTTATCAAAACCAACAACGCCTCCATGCAAATGATGTTTGTTCAGATTATTTTGAGCTAGAGAATAGGTCTTGCCATCAATCTCAAAGGTCGCGTTTCCGATTCGGTTAGCGCATCTCCCCACAGTGGCCCCAAAGTAAGGCTTGTTCCTGATCACGTAGCCTTCCAGGTCATCGAACCCAAAGACTACATCCTTTACGACTCCAAAACTGTCGGGAACCTAGAATAAAATAATAAGAGTATTCAAGAAAAAAGAAGATCTTCGAAATGAATTCTTAAACGCAATTGAACTTAAAGACGTATTCAAATGTCTATCAGTCGCTACATTACACTATGAAATGATAGGGACAACACGAGACCTAAAATTCAAATCACAAACAAATATCTTAGACTTCAAACAATGAAATCCTCCTAGCGTAGTGGCACCAATGATCGACACTTTAAGGATCGTAATCGATCATAGTGGGTTTCTTTATTAAATTAAAGGTATATTAGTCACTTTTAAACCAAAAGTAACATTTGAGTATGGTAAGGTATATTCTTGAGATAAGAATAGAATGTATTATTTTTATTTGCTATAAACAGACAAGAAAAAAAATAAAAAGTGTAAGAATCTCCAGTAACCGACACCTAGTCATTTGACTGTTACCAGTAATCGACAGCCCAGTTATCGACACCCCAGTCATCGACACCCCAGTTATCGACACTTACCAGTTATCGACACCCCAGTTATCGACTATTATCTATAATGAGTATTTGCCAAATAATCACACCATTTGACCACATTTGTCGGTCCGTAAAATAAAAATACCTGTTTAATAAGTATGCATATTTTGTTACAATAACCATATTTATCTTATAGTGCGATTCAAATAAGAATAGGATCGACTTAGCGCCATATTGTGACGTCATAGCTGTCAATTCTAACCTTTTAGATAGGGTGAGCAAAACAAGTTTTTTTTTTAATAAAATTTATTTTTAAGTAAAATATCAAAAGAAACAGAATCAACTAAATAAACAGTATCAGTCCGCTAGCACATGCACTCAATCGTACTACGAAGCACACTAACAAGTCAAAACATGCTAACAATGACAAGATGGCGACTTGCGTCCCTATTTTCTTGAATAATTTTGGCATGGCTTCTGGGCCCTTATAGGAAATTATCTATAAATAATTAAATATTATATTTAGATAATTTTCTACTATTTTTCATTTTTATTTAAATTTGATATTTCATACCTATTATTATTGATGCAAATAAGTTTTTTGTGCAAACCGTACTTTTCAATCGACATTTGACAGATAGGGGTTATTGACATTCCTATTCTTATTTGGATCGCGTTATACTAATGGGTATTAATCATGTAAATACTCTCACAAGACAGAAGATATTGACAAGTTGACTAGCACTTGGTGAAGGGTGGGCGATTTGGGGTCGTTTCATATCTGACGGTGGTGGCGTGCTGTCAGTCGCGTGGCGCTGGGTCGGTCGGGCGCATGATGGAGGATTCGGCCTTTCACACTGACCTGACGACGCGTCAGGTGTGGGAGGTTGGATGTAAAGTTGTGTGCTTGTTCGTTCTGACGTTGCGCGGCCGATGTTGCGTGCTGCCTTTTCCGTCGGATATGAACCGACCCCTAGGGTGCTGTCTTTTTTGTATTAAAATTTTGACGTTTGATAAGTGCTACTTTGTAGCTTAACTTAAATTAATGATTTTTGATTTTGATTTTGGTTCTGATTTTGTCTGTGTTGATAATTTTTAATTTTTGAATTGAACACTTCTTTAGCGGCTTCCCGTAATGGGTAAAAAAAATTAAACTCGCGTCAGGTTAATAAACGTTCCAGTGCACTTTACACTTGTTATAGCCACTGGCAATCCTACAAGGTCAACATTGGCAAGTAGGTGTACCTAAATTTTTCATTAAGCTAAAATTATCTGGATACGAAAATACTTGCCACTCACTGACTTAAAATAGCCTGATCGAAAATTCGTATGACGAAAACTTCTTTAGCGGTGCTGTACAGTTTTTTTTTGTAATGAGTAAAAATGATAAACCCGCGTCAGGACACGTGACCTGATCGAAAATTCGTAAGACGGATGTAATGTTTGTGTACGATAGCGCAATAAATTTATACTGTATTTCTACCACAGGTATGATAGTACTTTAATACTGATAATGAAAGCAAATCGTGCAAAATTATTACCTAACCGTATGGTTAAAAAAACTATAATTTTTTACTAATTTTTTACTTTAATTTTAAGTCTAAGGACTTAAATTTTTTTTTTTTTCGGAATCTTTCCGATTTTTTTCTTGTATTAGGTTGACCTTGTCTGTAGCAACTATTTAAGTTCTAAAAACATGGCCCCACGACGCACCGTTTTCGAGTTATGAGCTTTTTACTTGAACTGCCTTTTAATGTAAACGGCCCATAAGTCGGAAACTGTGCGTCGTAGGGCCATACTTCTAAAATCATAAATGGTTTCTATAGATAAGCTTAATCAGATGCTGCAATAAAAATGCTCGAATTCTATAAAAAAAAAAAACTAAAAAAGGACTCCCAAATTTTTTTACTATTTTTCTTTTTTGTGTTCTTTGGTGCTCATAGTGCCCAAGCGTATGCTCCAACTCCTACCCTCCGCCCCTAAGACGACCCACTGAACCTAACTGGTCGGGAGTATAATTTTTTCTCAGAGTCATCTCTAAAACCAATCATTGACACATATTATTTCCCAATAATCGTCACTTGTCGATTTCTGGTAGGTCAACTTTGATTAGTTTACTTCAAATATTTACCGAGAAGCAAAGTTAGAAGAGCTATATATTCACTTATCAAATGAAAAATGTTTCTAATAATTACTATCGACACGTGTCGATAACTGGAGAAAGTCAGTTTGTGAACACCAATGATCGACACCAACATTTTACTAATATTAAAATAATCTTGAACTATTGTTATAACAAAATTCCACCCTTTAGTTCTTATAAAAACCCGTAAAACTCATAAATTTCAAATAACTTACAATACATTAGCATAATTAACAAAGAAATGTACTCCCTTCGTTAACGATTTCAGTAAGAAATGTTGTTTTTCTCGCCGGTACTCGAGCCACAATCAGTTGTCACACCGCTACTTTCAAATAAAACTGTAAATATCGCTCAAATGTCAATGGGAGCCAGTAATAAGTGTGCTTTCTATGTTACAGTGTCGTCAAATAAATAAATCGGTATCCTACTCTTTATTTTATTAAATAAAAAAATAAAGTGTCGATTACTGGTGCATGTCGATTACTGGTGCCACTACGCTACGTAGTGCTCCAATCACTTCATGATCGGTATGGTGGAGAAAGAAGTAAAATATCTATTAAAAAAACTAGCAGAGCTGACTGCCTTTGTCTTGCACGGAAAACGGAACCTTCCGCTTCAGCTCCAAGTACAGGGTCCAATTGTTTTACCTATACTATAGAAACCTATACTAATACAATTAACGGAAATAAGCGCGTATAACGCGATCCAAATGAGAATAGGAATGTCAATAACCTCTACCTGTCAAATGTCACTTGAAAAGTACGGTTTGCACAAAAAACTTATTTGCCTCAATAATAATAGGTATAAAATATCAAATTTAAACAAAAATTTAAAATGGGAGAAAATTATCTGAATATAATATTTAATTATTTTTAGATAATTTAATATAAAGGCCCAGAAGCCATGCCAAAATTATTCAAGAAAATAGGGACGCAAGTCGCCATCTTGTCATTTTTAGCATGTTTTTACTTGTTAGTGTGCTTCGTCGTACGACTGAGTGCATGTGCTAGCGGACTGATACTGTTTATTTAGTTGATTCTGTTTCTTTTGATATTTTACTTAAAAATAATTTTTATTTAAAAAAACTTGTTTTGCTCACCCTACCTAAATGGTTAGAATTGACAGCTATGACGTCACAATATGGCGCTAAGTCGATCCTATTCTCATTTGAATCGCACTATACATGCATTAGTAACGTCAAGCGCCTAAAACGGTATTTAATTTATTTATCGCGCCTGTACGCGCTTATTCTCGTGACTTACATTACTATAAACATGCAGCGCGATAGTCTAAAAGTCAATCTTCCAGAAACCTATTGAAACATACATATAACATTTCAACCAAATCGGTGGAAATGTTTAGGAGTTAGGTGACAAACACACGTATCTATGGTCACCATACTTCCTTCATTTATTTCTAAATGTAACTGACCTTAACAGCCTGTATGATAGCCCCATAGGAGATTACAGAAACAGACATGCCAGTTTCTGTGCTCCATGTAAATTTCTGCACTTGCTTTTCCTTGTAGACACCAAAATCTTCTACAGTTAATGTCACCATGGCTGCAACTATGGAAGGTTGTTTATTTTCCAGAAAACACCTTCAAATATATTTTAAACACAAAAAAGTAAAAAAAATACACCTTATATGATGCCATAAAAGTCAGATTTCAGTTTCTTGTGGTAAATAAACAGTAATACACCACTATGAGGAATGATGTAGGTAGGTAAAAAAAAAAATATATTAAAAAAAACTGTTTTCTAAAAATCTTTCAATATTTACTCACGTAATAAATTCATGTGTACGTAAAACCGATGGTCGAGTAGTAAAAAACCTTTGTTCAGCTTCTACTATTTAGGTATCCTCCTTTGTAGGCAAATCCTGCCTATATATACAAATATTTACTATGACTTGCAGTTCCATAATCTTAGGAATATCATCTAAACTATGTCATTGTGACTTATCTGTATCTTATCTTACCGACCTGGTTATGATGTAATATTATGTGATATCCTTAAATAACAATGACAAGCCCACCATTCACGCTCATCATAGCAGCTAGGATTAAATGATTATCAGAATAGCACCGAGTCATTTAGGTTCGGTCTGCAAAAAAACAATTGAGTATTGTGTACCCTGCCTGTAATGTATTTATCAAAAGAAAGACCGCCCAAAGGCTGCGTGACCTTCGGACGAGGCACGTCTTGACCGACCGAGGATTTACCACACGAGGCAGCCTCGCGAGGCTGCTCGTTTAATCAGCACGCGGCTATCGGCTACTTGTTTCTGGTTCTATTTCGAGTTGTTGCAGTTTATATAGGCATACCAAGCTCGCATAAAATAATATTATAATGAGATCCTGTTCTGCTTATTCAATTACTGTCTACCATCAAATGGCGTGGTGCCAAGGTGACTAATATTGTCCAAAAATGTAGCAAGCTGAAGTGGCAGTGGGCTGGCTATGTCTGTCGCAGAACCGACGAGAGGTGGAGCAGGAAGGTTCTCGAATGGAGACCACGCTTAGGCAAACGTAGTGTAGGACGCCCCCCGGCTAGATCGACCGATGACCTGCAGAAGGCAGCTGGCAGTGACTGGATGCAAAGGGCGGGAGATCGTGCGCTGTGGCGTTCCTTGGCGGAGGCCTATGTCCAGCAGTGGACTGCAACAGGCTGATATAATGATGATGATGATGATCTAATTGCGTAAGTAAATTTTGTTTATGTTAAATCAAACACGAATGTTCGGTACAGGTTTTATTTCGGGTTAAAATGTCCCTTACAAATTCACTTGAAACTTATACATACTTATAGCTAAATACATATCACCTGCACCTTTATTTCCTAATAATAATAAACTAAAATCCCCTGAGCAGGCACCAGCTCAATGTTTCCTGTTATCTGTGGGACCGTCTAAACATACTTTGTGTCCATTCTCGCTTTCTGTTTCCTATTATCCCACAGTTTAGCTAGCTTGTCTTTCTGAGCCTGAAGATCAGCCTTCTCCAACGATAACGCCAACCTGACCGCCTTATCGAACGTCAAATCTTCTTCAGCAAAGAGTTTTTTCCGTATATCATCGCTACTAAGGCCGTATATGAATTGGTCCCTCAAGTTTTCGTCTAAGGTAGTTTCATATTCACAATACTTGGCCATTAGTTTTAAATCCTTTACGAAATCAGGTATGCTTTCTCGTATGTTTTGACGGCGCTGTCGAAACTTGTACCTTTCCTCTAATATTGATTCTTTTGGTTCCAAATGGGCCGTTAAAAGCTCCACAGCCTTCTTGAACGTGAGTTCTGAGGGTTTCGATGGGCTTGCTAATGTGGTCAACAGCTCGTAAGATTCCTGCCCCATACACGTTATCAACGTCGGTAGTTTTAACTGCTCCTCCACTTTATTGACTAAAAAATACATTTCCATTATTTCAACATATTCAGTCCAATTTCCGGTTCCGATCACAAACTCACTCAGATTACCGACTGACATTTTTAAAACTATTAAATGTTGTTATTAACCGTCGTTCAACTTTATGTTTTATTTTTAATTTTATTATTTAATTTTATTAATAAATGTATTATTTTATGTTATCTGGGTTTCGTTCCTCTTCGTTATTGTTGAATCAAAGAGAAGTGTTCCGTTCCGCGCTTATTACGGGACTGGTCTGGCGTCGCTTACAAATGCACATAAATAGACACTTATAGCTAAATACATAATAGTTGTCATATGTATATAAGTTGCGATTTACATAAATAGTTATATGTTACTCTCGTAACCTCTCATTGATATACGAGCTGCAGCCGCCGGTACCGCATACATTTGGCACGGGTCACGGTCATTGCTAACAAGCCGCCGATAAACAACGCACTGAATCATATGACGGATTAACCAATGTAAACCGTGAACCGACGAGAACCGTATTAATTGTAACATAACAGCTGTGATACATATATACAGGGTGTTACGAAACCCCTGTCCGGCCCGAAGGGGTGATATAGGGTTCACAATCACTCGCCCAAATAAAATATTAAATTTGGAATATTCATGATAACAACAATAATAATGAACTTAAAAAGCCTCCAAAATCCCTAAATTTGAAGATAAATCAAAAACTACACCACCATTTTCGTGGTATTAATGGTGGCCTTTTGTATGATCATTTGGCAGAACCTGAGACGATGCCGTCACTCGCAATTTGGAGAACAAAAAATCTTTAGGCTGTATTTTTTTTTTAACTTTTTTGTAATTAGATATCGATACCTAACAACCCCTTAACGGACCGGACAGGGGTTTCGTAACACCCTGTAAGTATGGTATTTATGATGGCTGTTATGCATTTGCCTATTAATAGTATAAGTATCAAGTGCATTTGTAACCACGCCTGAACAGTCCCTTAATAAATATTATTATATTCAATATTAATATTTTGGAAAGTAATAAAACCGACGACCTCCGTGTTCGAGTGGAGTACGCACCGGTTTTTAAGGTGTCGCTAGCTCTGAGGTCTCGAGTACGATCCCCGGACGGGTCAATGTAGAAAGTCACTTTTCTACATTGTCTCGGGTCTGGGTGTTTGTGCTACCTTCGTTGTTTCTGAATTCCATAACACAAGTGCTTAATAGCTACTTACTTTGGGCTCAGAGCAATGTATGTGATGTTGTCCGCATTTATTATTATTAAAAAAACGTATGTGGCAAAATACTCGATACATCATCAGCTTAGATATAAACCAATATAATAAGATAAAGTAAAGTAGGTACGTACATAATATCTTCAACAACCACTTCAGTCAAATAACAATAAATAGACAATGATAGTGTCATCACTGGGGCCCTATTCCGGAATTTTAAAGCCAGTGGGTGGCAGGTTAATAATGAACATTACGGTGGGTACCTAATTTTCGTATTCAGCTGATTTTAGCCAAGTCAACACATAACTATACAAAAACAAAAACGACAGCACCCTAAGGATCGGTTCATTTCCGGCGATAGACTCATCATCGGCCGCGCAGCGCAAGAACAGACAAACACGCAAAGAGACACCCAACCCCTCACACCTGACGCACAAACGCGTCTTTAATTCAGTGAGAAAGGTTGAATGCCCCACCACACATCCACCCGCCCCGGCGCGGCGTTTCCACACAACCGACAACATGCGACCAAATTGATCGAATCGATCCAAATTCGCCCACCCTTCACCGCTTCCTAAGTGCTCTGGCTGTGGAGAAGAAACGGCGCAACAAACTCCACAACAGCACGCTGTCTTTATAATTACAATAAATATAAAATAATAAGGAGAATATATTATAATTATAGCTAAATAAATGACATCTCTACCTCCACCCATGTTAGAAATACTAAACCATGATACTTGTAAAGCTGGAGCAACGTCAGTACTTAACTGAAAAATTATATCAAGAAAAAATTAAAAAAACCCCCTGAGCAATCACTAGCTTGATTCTTCCCGTTACAACTTTCGTGGTGTCTTGATTTTATTTGAAGACCCCTTCGCATCCAACTCAGCCTGCAGCTCTGCCGACTCCATCGACAAAGCTATCTTGAGGGCGCTCTCGAACGACAACTCTTCTTCAGCAAAGAGTTTCTCCTGTATATTATCGCTACGAAGCCCATATACCAATTGGTCCCTCAAGTTTTCATCTAAGCTACTCTTAAATTGACAATATTTGGCCATTTTTTTTAAAACCTTCCCGTATTCACCTATAGATTCTTCTTGTAGTTGTTGACGGCGCTGACGGAACTTGAACCTTTCTCCTATTACTGATTTTGGTCGCAAATGGGCCTCCATAATATCCACAGCTCTATTGTACGTAAGCTCTGCCCGATCCAATGGGCCTACTAACTTGCGCAACAGCTCGTACGCTTCCAGCCCCATGTATAACATCAAAATCGGTAGTTTTGAATGTTCGTCTACATTATTGATAAAACAATAGTAGTCGATTAATTCAACATAGCCACTCCAATTTCCTTTTTTGATCACAAACTCAGGCGGTTTAAATCTAAAACTAAACTTAACTTTAGACATTTTTTAAACTATTTAAGAACAATTGTACTCTTCATCTGGTCAAAGACTAGTGTCTGGTGATTTATTATCTATACTTGTTTTATTTTCTATGAACAATTTGATTTTAACTGATAGATTCTCTTTTAATAACTAGGTGTAATAAGATTTTTTTTCCTGTAAGTGTTAATTACACATATAAGCGATAAATCCAGCATAATCTAAAATGTATGTAATTTATGGTATTGTTTGTAAAAAAATTGAAAAAATCCGTAATAAATATAAGTAAAAAACTGATCGCGCATATTTAGAATATGCCGCGGCCGCCGGCGTCCTCCCGATGTCACAATAGGTCCTACTTGCGTCACACTTCGCGAAAAAGTGACTTAGTTATTAGATTATATTATTGACTATCGCGTTGGCCTAGTAGTGCTAAGCGCGACTGCTACGCTGGAGGTCTTGGGTTCGATTCCCAAGTCGACCAAGGTGTTATTGGATTTTTCTATGAAATTCTCAGTAGCAGGACGGAGTTTGGATTTGTGCCCGGTTAGTGACAATAGGCTCGCCCCCTATTACATGGGACCTAAACATATCGGCGAACTGTGGGTGTACATTGGTACAACTCTGCCTAACCCTTCGGGGATACGGGCGTGATGGTATGTTATGTTATATTATTGTATGTATGTTAGTCTGTAAGGTATATATAATATGGGTCTCTGTAATCTTTGTTTAACATTGTTTTATATAGCCTGAAATAAATGATTATTATTATATTATGACATTAGGGTAATTCATTACATTTCTGAACATTATATCTGGTATTCAGTTACCCAGGCAATAAGGATTGTAGAAGACAAATATTTGCTTCATATAAAGTATGGAATCCGTTAACCGTTACGCTGAATCCAAAATATAACCCAAACAACGAAACATCAACAATAGTTTCTCATTATTTTATTAAATATAAATAGTAGATATAATAAAATACATAAAAAATATAAAAACACTTATTTAGTTTCGATGGCACAATACATTTTGTACAAAAGCTAAAGTAAGTAGTTTTTTCAACCGGAATGACATAAGTAATAACTGGCAACATTGAATTCACAAACAAAGTCGTTACACGTTAAGCTGACATAACAGCAGGCCCACCATATTTGCTGTTTCTGTAGACTCCAAACTTGTAGACCACGCGGTGTTTATACACGTCTCCCGGAGCGAGGATCGCGGATGGGAAGTTGGTGTGATGGACAGCATCTGGGAACTTCTGGGTCTCGAAGCAGAAGGCGCCGTGGCGACGGTAGCCGACCCCGCACTTGCCGACGATAGCCCGCTCGTTGGGGCCTGGTAAGGAGTTTCCAGTGTAGAACTGGACTCCAGGTTCGTTGCTGTGCACCTCCAGGTAGCGACCAGAGTCTGGGTGAGATGCTCTGGCTACGAAGCTCAAGACCTGTAAGGGAAACCAAACAAACTCACGGCTTATAATAACTCTTGTCAATTAACATTCTAAATTGAACGGAACGCAACTGAAGTAAGTTTTTTTTTCATAAATCTTTTGGTTTGATACTGTATATTTTTTAAGGTGTAAATAAATAAATCCTATTGTACACAGCTAACAAATTTCCGTTGATGGTAGGATTGACATTGGTAAATTAGTTGTTTTCTAACGTTTACGAGGCATTCAAATAGTGATTTGTATTATAAATATTGAAGCATGTAACTAGGGTATATTATTTGTTAATAATCCCAATAAAGTTTTGGCCAGACGTAGCAAAAGACAGATTGCTTTGGAGGATGGAGAGGAGGCCCTTTATCCAGCACATACTTTGAGATCTTATCATCATCATCATCATCACTGCTGGGTACAGGCCTCCCCTTTTTTCTGTGTGGTTCCCATTACCTTGGCTATGTCATCAACCCAAGTGCTCTCGATCGTCCCTCACTTCTTTGCCCAGTCCTGCGATCTTATGTAGGCTACAAAAAAAACCTAATAAAATATTAGATCATCTGACCTCAGTGCCACTGGTGTTGACACAGAAGTTGTCATCGAAGGGGTTCTTGCCGGAAGTGATGGCTTCACCCACTTGCTTCTCAAGAGTGAAGTCAAAGGGCGTACCCTCCACGTCGGTGAAGGAACCCGTGGGGATCGAGTCTGCGTCCGTCTTGGTGATACTGAAAGAAAATTATTACTTACCGGCTATAATACAATTATATATGTCACCGGAAAATAACAAGAACCGTAAGTTTATAAATTTCCTAGGAAATTTATAAACTTCCGTAGGATTCTAAACTAGAGATAAAATGTATTATTTTACGCTCACATTTTCGTCAAATGATAAACTTACGTAAGTCTCGTGGTAAATTTATAAACTAACGGATATCCATATGTAAACGGTTCGACCAATCACAGAAATGCTTTTAATTTTACGCTTCTTGAAAAAACCTAAAATAAGACACTGCTCCCTGATTGGTCGATGTTGACAGTGCTAATGCCGAGTAATGTTGATAGTGAGAAGGAACACGTGACTTATTCAACCAATGGCGTTTGGTTATTGCTTACTTATTATTTTACGCTCGAAAAAAAAAACCGTAAAAAGTAGTTTTATTTCAATATTTTTTTTTTCTGTTTCTCTCTTTACTGTTAGCCTGAGCGCAGGCTTTGACTGCTTCACCGCACTTGGCATATTTATAAACTACAACAAGCATAAAATATTTAAAGATCTTAGAAGGGTTTAGAAGGGTCTTACCGATCAGAATTAATTACTACTCTATGCTTAAACATCTCTTGGGCACCACCGTCGTGTCCAGCCAGATTGAAGTAAGAGTGATTGGTGAGGTTCACCACGGTCTTCTTGGTAGTAGTAGCAATGAACTCCACATGGAAGCTGTGGTCGTTCTTCAGCTCGTACGCCACGCTGGTGACCAGGTCGCCAGGGTAACCTTCCTCCATATCCTTGGAGAGGTAGCTGAAGACCACTTTGGAGCCGGTTACAGTAGCATCCCATACCACCTGGAAGTTTTTTGTTCAAAATTATTTCAGAAGTCACGATATATCACGATAGTATAAATATTAATAATGTAAATAACTTGTTCTAAATACTTTGTGTTTCCTGTGTCTATTTTGTATTTCTACATATTGTAATTTTGAATTACTGTAATTGGTGTATGCCGTTGTAATTTAATAAATAAATAAATTAATAAATTAATAGTTTTGTGGACTTTAACAATATGCAAGGGTTTTCCAATGACAATGGAATATTGATTCATCGAATCTTATAACAATTGAATGGTATCCGAAAATATATTTTTTGGAACACAAGAAATGTGTTGGCCATAACCATCATGTTTTTTAGACTGATTGGTATTTTTGGGTTCAGACTATGTTGCTGCGAGGTATGTTAGTAAAAAATACAGTGTATCCCCTTTTAATGGAGCCTATTCTTAAAACAAGAGGAACAACACCAGTATAGCTTCATTAATAGCTCTAATATCTCTAAATAGATTATTAAAAATCTTATCAAAACCCAAGAGGAGCATGACTAGAATGCAATAACTAATTTTAAGTCTTTGAGTTAGAATAGTTTCAATGATATCTCAAAATCTAACTAAACAAACCTTATCGAAACCAATAATGCCTCCATGCAGATGATGCTTCCCGATATTCTGAGCCAAGGGATAAGTCTTGCCGTCAATCTCGAAGGACGCGTTGCCGATACGGTTGGCGCACCTCCCCACAGTGGCCCCAAAGTAAGGCACGTTCCTGTTCACGTAGCCATCCAGGTCGTCGAAGCCAAGGACCACGTCCTTCGACACCCCGAAACTGTCCGGAACCTGAAATTGACAAAAGGCAAAGATTAAGTTTTTGTTATTAATAATAATAATAATCCAGCCTATAAACGTCCCACTGCTGGGCACAGGCCTCTTCCCATATAGAGAAGGCACGAGCATTGATCACCACGCTTGCTCACTGCGGATTGGCGATTTCAGATCCCAAATTTTGGATTTTTTTTTGTTATTGACAAGGATAATTTTGAGGACTTTGTTTTCTATCCAGGCTGCACATCACGTCTCTTTTTCTTTTTAACCAACTTCAAAAAAGGTGGAGGTACTCAATTCGACTTCATTTTTTGTGTTTGTTATTTCAGAACTTCCGACTGGGTGAACCGATTTTGATGTTGAGAAGGAGGAGGTTGTTATTTTGACTACATACAGAGGGTGATCATACATTTTGCCTCACGATATTCGGCATTGAATCTCTTTAATTCAGCCATTCAAGAAGTATATGTAATCTTACCCTAATCTTACCTTAATAGACTGTATGATAGCTCCATAGGATATGACAGTGGCAGACATGCCCCCATCAGTTCTCCAGGTAAACTTCTGCACTTTCTTCTCCTGGTAGACACCAAAATCTTCGATAGTTAGGGTCACCATGGCTGAAACTTAAGAGTAATAAAAAACTTATTAAAAAAATATATATTATTATCTAACTGCCTCGTTGGCCTAGTGGTTCTAAACGCGACTGCTACGCTAGAGGTCTTGGGTTCGATTCTCAAGTCCACCATAGTGTTATTAGGGTTTTCTATTAAATTCTCAGTAGCAGGTCTGAGTATGTGTGCCCGGTGAGGTGGCATTAGGATCGCCTCCTATTACATGGGAACTTAACATACCGGCGAACTGTGTGTGCACATTGGTACACCTCTGCCTAACCCTTCGGGGTTACAGGCATGATCGTACCAGAGACGTTCATTGTTACTTATATAATTTAATATCAATTCAGGTAAGCTGTAAGAAGTCAGAGAGTTGGTTTACGGAAAATCGATCTAAGATTTGTTACCACACCAATCGATCGATAGTCGATCGATGCCATCGATCGACATCAGTCGACGTTGATCGATTGGTGTGGAAGCTTTAGTTGATTGACGGATACCGGTCGACTAACCAATCGATCGATTGCCGGTCGATGGCATCGATCGACGGATACCTACCTAGTAGAAACAATCGATCGAGGTCGACCAATCCGTTCTACCATCGATCGATGGCATCTATCGGCCATCGATCGATTGGTATGGTAGAAACTATCGAACGACGTCGACTAATCCATTCTACCATCGATCGATTGGTGTGGTAACACCCTTAGGAATTGCTCGAGTGGCCATTCACGACTAAGTAAGGAAGTTACAGTAAGTCTTCTTTCATATATCTACATACATTTCGTGAATAAGAATTAGAAATAAGAAAATTATTGAAAAATATGTACCTACAACTTGAAGTAATAAGCAATTTATTATTTATCTTATTAAACACCTACTTCTAAAGAATAGATATCTTTTTCTTGATATTGGCAATAAATGATTATGGTCATAAAAACCCTTATAAAAATGATCAAACCTAAAGATCGTATTAAAACTGAACTGTAATATTTCATTACCAAGATATTATAACGGGCTGCCTAAAAATAATTTAAATTTGCATAAAAAATGTTTTAACAATTGGTAAATTATGATAAGTATAGAGCATACATGTTTTTGCTTATTAAATAAATAAACCATGCAATATCTTTTGTCCAAAAAATATTGATGCTGCATTATTAACGGTCAGACATTCATATAATTGACTTTCAAATAACTATTATTTAAGCCAATAATCACCATATCGGTCATCAGTGACTGACGAGTTACATTTTCGTTTAAATGCGACTAATAAACTAGAAATTCTAAGAAATGTTATTCCTTATTAAAAATTTTATATAATATGCGAGATATTTTTTTTTTGAAAATAATTAAAAATGCTTTTTCAAAGATGTGTGAAAAGTAACGCTGTAGAGGATGGGAATCGAACTTGGGGCTAATCGTGAAATGATTTCAATACCTCTTATACAGGGTGTTAAGTAACCCTTGTCCGATCCGTTAAGGGGCCCGAGTCTGCTATTGACAATTGTTGGAATCGTTTGAGTAGGTGGCGTTAGTAATTCCATTTTAGGATAATTACGTAGGTAAACCGTCATTTTAACGTTAAAATTGGCCATTGGGATGGCCAATTTTGACAACTTTTGAAAAAAAAAAAACTCTTATACTTCCTTATTACCGAATAAAAGCTAAATTGGTGTTGTAGTTTTTGTTTTATTCTCAAATTAAGGGAATTTCGGGGCAAAAAATGTTTATTTCAAAATCCATTATTATTGTTTCTATCATGAATTTTCGAAATTTGATATTTTATTTGGGCATGTGATTGTGAACCCTCTATCACCCTTTCGGGTCGGATAGGGTTTTCTTAACATTATGTATCAATCATTCTGTGATCAATATATTTTTTGAGAATGTATTTATATTGTAATTTATTAATATTATGGGTAAACATAACTTCCATTATATTATCGCATATCATGTATTTGTTTAGTTGTGTAATATTTTTCGGTAATTTATTTTTATACTCTGATATTACAAGAAGTGTTAATAATGTAATTATTATGTAGATACTCTTGATGTCGCGATGGCCTAGGTAATATTTTCTACTGTAGGTATTAAGACCTAAGACCTAGGTTCAAAAACTACACATTAAAAAGTTTTGAGTAATGTGCTTACATTTAGAATCCTGGTGTAAGCGATTTTTGCGAGCCGCAGTGTTTTTGCTCATACAAGGCAACAAGCTCCTTAAAAACATAATTAAAAACACAAGTATCTATCAAATAAACAGTATCTACGATATTTAGAGAAGAAAATATAGAAAAGAAAAAGGAAACCATAGATATGATCTAATTAATTAAGTTGGTACCCTAATATCTATGATTTATGAAACTGAACAACAATGTTATTTATTGAGCACAACAATATATACCTAAAACCTACTTTATGACAGACAATCAAATTACTTCTGATCGTCACTGAAAACTCTTATCAAACAAACAATATAAGTGCCATTAACAATCAACACTTATTCCCAATTACATAGTTTATCAGCCTCTTTAAAACAAGCACTATCTTTATCATTTACAATAGCCACATGAAGAGGCAACAGATAAAACACAAAATAAAATAATAATTTAATGTTTACATACCGGTTGATAAGAATTGTCGACACACGTCTTTGATCAACGACGGCCGGCGACCGACTGGCGTGAAGTTCTTTATTTAAATTTGAAATGTGGCTATGTTCGCGTCGTTAAATACTAGCTCTGTAGTTATGTTGACCACATTTCAAGGTTTCGATACATTCATAAGTAGAGACAAACAATAATAAAAGGATTTTCAAAAACATATTAAATCACTATGAATTTCTGCCGATTAAAAAAGATAGATGAGCAATGATACAATAATTAAAAAGGTAAGTACTTACCTAGGTATCGAAAACATAGTAGCTAGGTATAATAATAAACCAAGATATAGGTGAAGTATACCAACATAAAAAAACAGCTGATATGTGATAACAATTTATTAAAATTATCCCCTAATTTCTAATCAAAATATACAGATATATCGACACAAAGCAACTCGGGTTCGCACGGTGCAACGTACTTTTATATGCAAGTACCTATTAGATAATAAACTTTCTCTCAAATCACTTTATATATTGCTAAGAAATGCATTAAAATCCGCTGTGTCAAGATCTTAGCATACAAACAGTAATGACTCGTGGCTAAGTGTAAGCCGGTTTGACCGATAATACAGGATAAGCCACGCTCGCTGCGGTTGGTCCGTGGATGGGTGACCATTTATAACATACCGAAACCCCTCCGTGTTGCGAAAAGCACGTTAAGCCGTAGGTCTTGACTGTCATATGTACATCTTTGGCAGTCGTTAAGTCAATTCTGACAACCAGTCTTACTATGGGATACTGTGTTTTCCAGAAAAATGGGTTGTGGAGGTCAGGTAGGCAGTCACTCCACTAAGCGGGCAGTCGCCGGGGGCGTTATGGTGTTAAGACTTCGGTTGGACCCGTAACGCCGCTAATAAGGCGAAGGATGACACCAGGTGTTTTGCCAGAGTAGTCGGAGCCTTTCTCAAATCTCTGGAAGCCCGGACTTTTGCATCTTCAACCCCCTGGGGATGCAAGGCTGGCTCATAAATGAGCTGCCCTGCCAAAAAAAAAAGGCAGTCTCTCCATGTTAAAAACGGTATTCAGGTGAATCCGGTGAGACTGGAAGCCAACCCCAACATAGCTTGGGAAAAGGCTCGGGAGATGGAATAGAGCTACTACACAACATCAAGCATAGTAACTTGGTTCCTGATGCCGCACACATTGCCGTAGAGACCTATCTTCACATAGCCGTGGTCTCCGAAGTCTTCGCCGAAGGAGTTCCTGATTAAGAAATACGGATCAGTTGTGTTGTAGTTAGCGTAGCCAACTATCTGGATCACGTGGTTGGATACCTCTGCCCTGAAAGATTGAAAAAAATATAGTATTAAAAAAAACTGAAATATGTATTCTTTACTATAGACCTAAAATTTAAAATGCCTCTCATCACAATTTATAGAAAAAATCTGTACTTATCATGGAAATTGGTGGGTTTTCGAAAAAAAAATCTCTTGTTTTATTTATTTTTGTGTTTCAGCCTTTCAGTTAGAAAACGTTTAGATTCTAAAATACCTACTGTTTAGTATAAAATCCTTAAGCATAGATAGCATAACAAGATTATAAACAGAACAAATTAAGGGCGATTGCGGGGATAATTGGGAAACTTAATTAAAAGTCTAAAAACAACAGTACTACTTTTTTGCAACTGTCCCACTATCAGGAAAAAAGTCTCGTCTCATTCAATCAAAAGCTTCACGAAATGCGACTGAAGCTAGCATTATACTATTGTCTAGCTTACGCTACTTCAGATTTATTTAATCCAATTTTCAGTCCAAATGTAGAGCCTCTGGGTGACGATGCTGCGAAGACCCGGCTCGAACTATGGAAGGAGAGATACCCAACCTCACTGCCCCTGCCACCTTCCGAGAATCTACCCCCCGGTAACAGCTTACCATGGCCGACGTGGAAGTCTATGAATAGACTCCGGACCCAAGTCGGCCGGTGTAAAGAAAATATGTATCGGTGGGGTTACAGCACACACGAGCCTTGTGAGTGTGGTACCTCTCCCCAGACCATGGCTCATTTGCTCTACAACGCTACAGATAACGCTGTCCGTGTGGCTGAGTACTGGTACACAAAAATCTAGCTACTATGCCATTGATCGATACGCTAAGAAGAAGAAGTCCAACTTTGTAAAAACTAGATTTGAACCTGCAACCTTGTCCATACGCACCCGGTCATTGACCTGGACCATGTTATCATTTCACCACAAGTCACCTTGACTTTGAGAATACATTTCTATTGTCATTATTTCATATTGTTTTCAATATAACTGTTCTGCGGTCGCCACAGGATGTTTGCTATAGTTATTTCGGTTGTATATCCTGTCAATATCGATATGTAATTGATAGGGAAATTATAATATTATAGTTCTCTTTCCCTTTAGGAACACATGGGACAAACATCTAATTGCCTTGACGGACCTGTTGGTCTGATGCATCGACGTATGATATGCATAGACTGCTACTATCGCTAGGTTCCCCTTGTGCCAAGCGAGAGCAGTTTTTAGTCTGATCCTAGTACATTTCGTTTTTCATTTAAGTTAATTTTCGCGCAACGAGAAACTTATATAAGAAAATATCGATGGTTTTGACATTGTTAGGATAATATTAGGGTTTTAGATAGATTTTTTAAAACGGCAAGCTCGATCTTCATACATAATTCACGACAACACTTGTTCACACTAGTGCTTACGGTTTAAACTCTGATAGGCTCACTCTATAGTTTCAGATGTATACTCTAAGGTCTGATGGTTAGTGACCCTGACTGCTATACCGGAGGTCGTGGGTTCGATTCCCACCCAGGACAAATCTTTGTGTGATGAGCACAATATTTTTTTCTGTGCCTGGGTGTAATTCATCTATAATATGCATGTTTTCATAAATATGTAAGTATTTTTATCAGTTGTCTGGTTATCATAACACAAGCTCTGCTTAGCTTGGGATCAGATGACCGTGTGTGAGATGTCCTGGAATATTATTATTATTATTGCTATATACTATCCTTACATAAAACTAGCTTTAGCCCGCAGCTGTGTCCCAATCGACGTACTAAACTTATTTGAAGATTAGCCTATGTCATTCAGGAGTAATGTGGCTTTGTAAGAGAATCTTAGAAATTGGATCAGTAGTTCCAGAGAAAACCCAAATCATCGTCTTTTCTTAAAATTAATTTCAAACATACATAGTTTTGACAGGCCTGTTGGTCTAGTGGTTAGTGACCCTGACTGGTATACCGGAGGTCGTGGGTTCGATTCCCACTCTGGACAAATGTTTGTGTGATGAGCACGATCATTTTTTCTGTGCCTGGGTGTAATTCATCTACAATATGTATGTATTTACAAATATGTGAGTATGTTTATCAGTTGTCTGGTTATCATAACAAAAGGTCTGCTTAGCTTGGGATCAGATAACCGTGTGTGAGATGTCCCGGAATATTATTATTATTATTTAACGTTTAGCTATATACTATCCTTACATGAAACTAGCTTTAGCCCGCTGCTCTGTCCCAATCGACGTACTAAACTTATTCGAAGAGTAGCCTATGTCATTCAGGAGTAATGTGGCTTTGTAAGAGAATCTTAGAAATTGGATCAGTAGTTCCAGAGATAACCCAAATCATCGTCTTTTCTTAAAATTAATTTCATACATACATAGTGCTTTCCACATTAACGGCGACTAGAGTGAACTAAATATTGTATTTCGTTTATATTTTGTTTTCACTCCACAGAAAACTCAGACACAGTAAGATCATGCTGTATTTATCCCTATAGCCATAGAGATAATAATATTAAAAGACGTCTTAAAGTTTTCAGGGTTCGATTCCCACCCAGTCATCATCTTTGAGTGATGAGCATTTGTTCTGTGGCTAGGTGTAATTTATCTACTATACATATAAAAATAAGTCGGGTTTTCCTTCCTGACGCTATAACTCCAGAACGCACGAACCGATTTCCACGGTTTGACATTCGTTGGAAAGGCCCGGGCTCCGTGAGGTTTATAGCAAAGAGAATTCAGGAAAACAAAAAAATGTTTCTTCATCTTTTAATCACCAAACGAAATGTTACATAAAACGAAGCCATCTGGTGGCGAAACGGAGATCGCCGGGTTTGCTAGTCTATAATATATATGTATATAGCATTTAATTTTCAAGAATGTTTATCAGTTATAATGGTTGCTTAGTTTGGGATAAGATGTCCGTGCGTGAGTTGGACCATAGGCTATTCTATAACATTATTTTTATTATCTCGACAGCGGGCTCCGCGGTGAGATGTCAAATACGTATTCTCAAATTTGAATTCTACATCAAGGTCACTTGGGTTCACTTTTGAAATGAGCTTTATTGTCACTCAGGTGAAGCTCGATACCGAAATTATTTACAGAATAGACATACAGGACATATTACTATCGAGAGGTGAAATACTTACGCACATGCTCTCCGTATAATACCGCCGATGTAGTTCATCCAGTTCGAGGCATCCACAATGGCCACCAGAGGGCCGTGGGTCGCCACTTGACGCACCATCTCATCTTCGTCGACTTTACTGAAATGTTTACTATAATATATAATAATACCAGACAAAAACGTCCCATAGCTGGGCGCAGGCCTCTTCCCATATAGAGAAAGCACGAGCATTGATCACCACGCTTGCTCTCCGCGGATTGGCGATTTTAGAATTTTGGAATCCAGATTTCCTCACGTTGTTTTCCTTCACTGTTTGTAAGAAGCGTCAGAGAATGATTAAGAAAGTACATATAACTTTGAAAAAGCCATATTGCTACTTGCCTGGGTTCGAACCTGCAACCTTATGCATATAAACATTGAACCGCTGGACCACCACGACATTTTAGGTTATGATATGGTGAAAACAAGTAAGGAAATTGCATCCAAACATGACCAAGCGCACTGGAGATATATCAGCTCACGAATGTGCCCACGAAAACCATTGGACTATTTATCTTATAGTCTGATTTTAAACCTTTGTTTGGTTCGGTTTCCCGCCTCTCCCGTCTCTCCGTTTGAATACTTAGTGCAAGTCGCTTACTCAAATCCACTACCTATGTTTCTTCAGTCCTAATGTTCATCTCTCTGTCTAGGGTGTTCAGTACCAAGAGTCAAATTATCCCGCCGTCTCCCTTGTAATTTAGAAGGTCCCATTTTTCTATGTAAGTATATTTATTTAAACTTTCATGTACAATTGCGGTACATAAGGCAGACTTATTGCCACAAGGTATCATCTACCAGTCAACCTTTCGGTCAAATGGAGAAGTTGTCGGGATAGGTACAACAGTACAATACGAAACAACTAAAACTACCACGTATATCCCTCGATAAGACTGAAAAGAACTTACCATTGATAAGTAAACTCCTTCAATCGTCTTCCAACAGCGTGTGCAGAGGCCTTGCAATCCTTTTCACCAGACAACGTGAGTGGATACTCTTCCTCTGTAACTATTTTCACCGGCTTTGATTTCATACAAAGGTAATCTAAGGCTGTATACACGCTGCCGCCGTTACACCCATTGTTGTATATTGAACAGTCTATTAACTCCTGGCAAAAGAAACAAGTAACAAGAAAATTTTCTTGGTAAACTGATTTAAGTTTATAACTGATTGCGTTCATACTCCTGGTTTTAGTTAATCACCTTTCAAACCTCATGTCAAGCGCTGTGATTGGTTGTTGGTCTTTAGTCAACCAATCACAGTTGTGATCTTAGAGTATACATATGAAACTATAGAGTGAGCCTATCAGAGTTTAAACCATAAGCACTAGTGTGAACAAGTGTTGTCGTGAATTATGTATGAAGATCGAGTTTAATATTATCCTAAGAATGTCAAAACCATCGATATTTTCTTATATAAGTTTCTCGTTGCGCGAAAATTAACTTAGCTAAATGAAAAACGAAATGTACTAGGATCACACTAAAAACTGCTCTCGCTTGGCATAAGGGGAACCTGGCGATAGTAGCACTCTATGCATATAGTACGTCGATGGTTGTGATTTGTTGATTTGATGACTGATTTAACTGATCAGCCACTCAGAAACGGGGTGTTCTTGTGCTTAACTTCATACGCATTGTTGGAATCGACTCTTAAAGCTAATGTCTCCGTATTGACTAAGTGTGATTGTACCCCGATTCAGATCTTGTATGTTTATTCTAATCGACCTAATTTAATTATGTATTCATTAAGTAGCTGATATTACCTGTATACTTCTTCTCACATGGTCAATGCCCTGTTTTGCGGCCATAGACTCCATGACACCAACGATGCTAAAAGCCCAGCAGCCCAAGCACAATTTCTGATTTAGTACCGGAAATACAATTCCTTCTTTTCGCCTGCAACATAAACAGCGATTTAAAATATAGATTATTTTGTGTTAAGGGTTAACTGCAAAGAGTAGCATATTCCTTGGGATTCATGCTTACGCCATACAAAGTTGCAGGTCATGTGCAGGTCGCGAGCTGCAAATTGCCGATTTGCTAGATCTGGACACACCTTAATATTGTAATGCGGAAACACTTTTGTTTGCCTGTCTGTTATGCTTTCAGGGCTAAGAACCGAACCGATTTGAATGCAACTGTGTATGGCGTAAGTATGAATGGTAATAACATGGGGACTGGATGCGGAGGGCGGAGGACCGGGTGTTGTGGCCGGGAGAGGCCTATGTCCAGCAGTGGACTATGATTGGCTGAATGATGATGAATAGTAATAGTATATAATATGAATATAATAGTAATATGTGAATAAGTAGTATGGAAGTATGGATAGGGACTGTTGTAATGGTTTTAGTAAAAATGCCAATCCCAATATAACAATAAAATACTATTGCACAGCCCTGAAAAAAAAAGCTTAAGTGTACAATTTACTTACCAATCAAAGTTAGAAGGCAAGTCAGTATCGTATCTTTCTTCGTCGTAGTCATTGTCTACTGTATCAATGCAGTCTTTATGCTTATCATAACACGTTCCTACATCAGAAGAATTCAATAACATTCGCGTAACGAACTCTCCTTTCGACATATCAGAGAACTTTGTTAGGCCGAAGACAGTGGCTCCCTCTAGAGCATTTAGTTTCTTTATTTCTTTTAGCGATGCCTGAAATGTAGAATCTTAGTGATCAGTTTTTGTGATAGAGGAAAAATGGCAGTATATTATTGTGTTGATATTTCACAAAAATAAAGGATAATATTTGAAGTTACGAGGAACAATTTATGATCATTTTTCCTACGGACATTATAACTCGGTCATTTATCTACAAAAAATGGCATAAGTTTTGGTTTTTATTTTTAAAATTATACTAGAATTATTATAATAAATAATAATAGCTTCAACTAACCTTAAAGTTCTGCAACCTCTCTTCATACTCCGAACCAGTGTAAAACTTATTAAATTCCTTCAAATATTCATTAAACTTCAACTTATACATGTCCGATCTATTGTTTGCAATCAAATTATTATTATTCTTTATCTTCACCCACATTCTTAAATAACAAGAAACAATTATCATAAAAAGGAGAGACATAAAACAGAGTATTGGGCGCTCCATTGTAACACGATTTGTGTACTAAAGTTTTAAATTTTCCTGTATACACTAATCTATTGAAGTTGAATACGTAATTTTCCTTATTGGCATTGACTATAAACATATAATATAGAGGACTAATCTCCAAAACGGCTGAACAGATTACGTTAAAACTTTTATTAAACGACTACCGCTCTAAAAATATCCCGCAGGACGCAATGGATAATCCCGACAGTTAGCGCAGCGATCAAATTAAAAAAAAGTTTTGTTATCATTGTGTTATTATAGACCATGTAGACAGGACAACGTCTGTCGGGTCGGCTAGTTATATATATATTTAATTATCCAAAATGGCGGCGATGTGGTTCGCCACCCATCACGTCTCGTTCCTCGCGGGGGCGAAAAGTGGGCCACGGAGAGCCGTTTTGCTACGTTGAATGAAAGAGGACGAATGCATAGGTGTGTCAGATGATGGATGTCGAGAAAAAATTAAGAAAGGTATGCTGAGATGGTTTGGCTATGTTGAGAGAATGAAAGAAGACGATTGAAAAAAAAAATAGTAGTGTATATAGTAGTGTATATAGAGTACCATAAACCGCACAGCATTTATGGAGGGAATAATGAAAGTGGACAAAGCTAAACAAGTGTGTAAGGATCGTAGCAAGTGGAAAGAAGTGGTCTCTGCCTACCCTACAAGGGAAAGAGGCGTGATTGTATGTTTGTATGTATGATTGTACCGCTCTAATGACTTTTGTTACTATATCGTAGTTCAAGGCTTTCATGAACCCTCAATTCACATACACAATAAACATATAAATTTTGAATTTGGAAATGTCAAAGCTAAGTGCTTATTTGCAAGGGAATAAAATAAAAGCGGTGATAGTATAAAACAGACTTTATTACTGAGTATTATGGTTGTATTTACGGTGCAATACATTCTTGGTAAACATTAAACATTTTCAAAAATTTGCACCTAATATACATGTTAATTACAAAATGAGTTAACTTTTTCTAAATCTTTGTTATAAAAAACCATAAAAAAATTGAGTATTTTTAGTTATACATACAATAAAATATGTTTTAAATAATCTGTCGTTGTCAACTTCTATATAAAAATTGGCAACACTAAACACTTTTTTCTGGTAACATCAACGGAGTTTAAAAAAATAACAAAAGGATCTTATTTTGACAATATATGTTTAAATAAAAAAAAATAAACAAAATAAAAATATATTTTGTACTATTAACCAATAACAAAAATAATATAAATATTTATTTACTTGTATAAGCTATTAGTTGCCTAGTTGGTCCCACATTTGGCTATGGCACTTAATAACTATTAATTCCTTACTTACTTAAATGTATAATTAATTGTACTTAAAATATATTGCTACCGCTACGGACGAATACAGTTTATTATCTTATATTACTAAGCTACCCTGAGATTTTAGCTTAAATACGTTGTCTGGGCACTTTATGCTTAAACCTATTTTAGCTGAGCATTAAATAGAATAAAATTGTTCTTTATTGTCTTTGAAGCTCGATAAGTTGATATAAAGAAATTATTTGACGTTTTTAATGTTAAAATCACACCTGAAGGGATTTAGCTGAAAGATAATTTCAGTTTACAAGCTGATTTTAATGACTTGATCGATGTTTTGGCACATGACTTGAGGTATAGAGAATAGATTGCGTCGATTAACACGATAAATACGAATATAACAATGTAAGATATTTTGGAGTGAATGTGTGCTTTGAATTTGATGTGTCCTTCCACAGGGTGAAGTGGGGCAGTAACTTTTCATGTCACACTTTTTCTAACTACGAATAGGCAACACGAAAACTTAATTTAAGGGCTCCATAACTCACATAATTTTACATAGCTGCGAATTCTCATCGCATTAAAAATATCTGCGAGCTCGCGTTCTATTTAACTCGTCGCCTCGAATTTCAGTTTTGTGTGGGAGGCCTTAGGCGCAGGCCAGACAGAAGAGACGTAAGACGCAGACGGGGCGCGGACATTAGTCTCTACCGCGTCCCTTTCATACAAAATGTATAGAAGCGTCGCGACGCACTTCTTCGGCGTCTGGCCTGCGCCTTAGGTATGACTTTTTTTCTAATGCAATCTATTCATTCAATTTTCTCACACAATAACCTCCTCAAATTAAATTTCGTACCTATTTGACATCAACAGTAGCAACTTCATTCGCGAGCCCGCATATATTCATGCCTATAGCTAGGTGCACATATCCGGCGTTCCCAAAGTCTTTGCCCCACGAGTTCTTTGCTATATAGTAGGGCACCTCCGCGGATAGATCGTAGCCGACCAACTCGACCGCGTGGTTTAGGTCGAGGGCTGATCCACTGAAAATTAATACAGACATGTTAAGAAAAATATGAAAAATGTAGGTATAATGTAATAGTATTCAATTTAAAAAATATAATGCAAGTACAGCCACGACTGAAAATATAAGTACACTAAGTATTTTTTTAACTGTTTTTCTCTTAAATTAATGATTGGTGTTGTAAAATGTGTTATGAAGATATTTTTTAAAACAGTTCCAGCAATTCAAATTAAAGTTTATAAATAAGTAGAAGAAATATTTTGAGTATTGAGTATTCTACCAAGTATTTTCAGCACCTTTATTCTTAAGTTCATAAGGTTCATTTTTGCGTGTATCGACAAATAATCATGTCCACGTTTTTCTCTCGTCACGTGACTACATGTATGTATTTCCTAATGTACTTCCGTTTTCGGTATTTTTTATTAGCTTTGGACCTTTTTTTAACCCTCTCAAAAAAGGGAAATTTACCTAACAAAATATTTATGGGTCTCTCTCTGTCGCAAGACACTTACATGGCTTTTATATTTTTAAATTGATGTAACTAAAATAGTTTTGAACTACAATGGTAATCAGTTCATTGAAGATTAGCTACACATTTATTGATACTTGAAGTTTCTAAATTATTAACATTATGACATAACATAACATATCATCACGCCTGTATCCCCGAAGGGGTAGGCAGAGGTGTACCGATGTACACCCACAGTTCGCCGATATGTTTAGGTCCCATGTAATAGAGGGCGAGCCTATTGCCACTTACCGGGCACAAATCCAAACTCCGACCTGCTACTGAGAATTTCATAGAAAAACCCAATAACACCTTGGTCGGCTCGGGAATCGAACCCAAGACCTCCAGCGTAGCAGTCGCGCTTAGCACCACTAGGCCAACTAGGCAGTAATTAACATTATGACCCAAACAAAAGCACCTTTTCCTACATGAGCATTAGAAACAAGCATATTTGTTACCTGCAATGATACTGTATGACTCCTCCGAGATAGTTCTGCCACGTCAGAGCGTTGACAGCTACTGTGACCGGGCCGTGAGTCGCCAATGCTGTTAGGATCTGCTCTTCAGCACCCACGAAACTGGAAAAGTAAATAAATATTTTTAAAACCCATAAACCTTTTTGACTACGCTTTTAAATATTGCCATGACTGTATTTTTTATATAAAGTTTTAGTAAAAAATGTAATGATAAAGAATCAACCTAATATCATGAATTAAGTATTTTTTATACTAAGAATAAGAACCAGCAATAGCTCTTCATTAATTTGGACGAATGAATGAATTAAATAGCTCGTTTTTATAAATCAGCTTTTAAAAACTCTGGCGCACCTTACCTAACTTTTATTTCCTGAAACATATACTAATAATCTTATCACTATTTCAGGTTCTTCAGTCACCACACAACTCTAAACCTTCACTCCCTACAAATAAGGTCAAAACTCACTTATCACAAGTGAACGTCTGAACTTGTACGCCAGTAACATTCTTCTTCGCCTTACAGAAGCCGTCGGTGAGACTGAGCGGGTATTCCGCCTCCTTCTCCATAGCCGTGTTGGTGAGAGTCAGCCAGTCGAGCAGCAGGCAGATGTCGCCGCCGGCGCACCCGCTGTTGCCGAGGCCGGCGCAGTCTATTACTTCCTGGAATTAGAAAATAACATAAAATATCATCACGCCTGTAACCCTGGAGGGTTAGGCAGAGTTGTAGGTACCAATGTACACCCACAGTTCGCCGATATGTTTAGGTCCCATGTAATAGGGGGCGAGCCTATTGCCATTAACCGGGCACAAATCCAAACTCCCACTTGCTACTGAGAATTTAAAAAAAAAATCCAATAACACCTTGGTCGACTTGGGAATAGTACCCAAGACCTCTAGCGTAGCAGTCGCGCTTAGCACCACTAGGCCAACGAGGCAGTCAACGGGATAATAATTAGTACTCCAATAAAAAAATATGGGGAATCTGATACATTGCTGTGAACCCAAAGCTAAAAAACGTGTGTTATGATATCATAGACAACGAAAGATCCATGAACGCCCAGGCCCAAGACAATGTAAGAAAGTTGTTTTTCTACAAAATGTAGAATTAAATAATAATAATCATCATCAGCCTATTGCAGTCCACAGCTGGACATAGGCCTCTCCAATTGCACGCCACTTAGTTCTATCCTCGGCTTCTCGCATCCAGCTCCTGGCAGGATTTAAATAACGCTAGGGAATGATAAACTGCGTTAAAGGAACTTTTAATCGATAAAAATTACATGCTGTGTTGGAATTGAAAGAAAATTTTATGTATTTGGTAATGATGGGAAGCTTTAAGTTAAAAACCAAGCGTTAATTTTGTATCATACAAATCTTCATCATCATCATCATATCAGCCTGTTGCAGTCCACTTGCTGGACATAGGCCTCCCCCAAGCAACGTCACAGCTCACGATCTCCCACCCTTTAATCTTAAATCTTAATTAAGTACAAATACTACGTTCCTGTATATTTAATATTTCAACATTCGAATTAGTTGTTCGATTTCAAGTCACTCGATTCCTTGATAAGTTTTGAAATCTGACTATGATACGTGTAATGCTACACCGGTTAGTTACAACTCTTTCAAAATACTACGCTACTCAGATGGGTGTCGAATCATAGCCAGTAACAATATAATTGACTTCCTGTACTAAATTGGGTAACTGGGCGTGGAGAAAACACTTAAATAACTATCTTCAAATCATATGGAACTCTATATAAAAAAAATATTATTATTGTTTTGTGTCTGGCTGTAATTTATCTTTTATATGTACCTAGATATTTATCAAAAACTACTATGTGGTTTGGAAATAAACGAGGTATATCTTTAAGTGGACTGTATTTTTGGAGGATGGCTGATTATCGCCAAGAGGTGAGCGAGCGATGTAGGTCTATGGGAAAAAGCACGCATACCTGGCTCTCCAGCGTTGAGCAGTACAAGATGGCGGGCGGCGTTCTTCCCGATGCGATCACAAAACTGTCACGTTCACACCCGCGGGCGGATTATCACAAAAGTTCGCTATCCGGCAGCAGCAGCAAGGAGGCCATGCAGCACAGGAGCGACACGGGCGCGGTATCGTGTGCCTCCTCTCGGCGATTCGTTTATTTCCGGCGGTTTGCGAAAGCGCGTACGTGCGTTACGCGCCAGGCGTGCGAAAGGATTCGTAAGGAAGTGGCGGGGTTCACATCGCTCATTCCAAAAGTGGTCAAATGAATGAATGGAACTAATATTGCGAAATATGGATGAGACGACTAGTAGTCCGTCTTAAACAGATAGATGGCGCTACCATTTCCCCCCGGCCTTAAAGGGTTGCCTTTAAAAGAAATATAATAATAAAAATCTAGATATGTAAGGTGTACTACCGCATAACCTATACACAGTCTAAGACAGCGAGCGTTAAAATATTTTAAATTAATTGCGTTAACAAAGCGGAACAAATTATAATTGAATTACAAACTAAATACCTAAACTAAGAAAGAGATCCAACTTCAGGCTAGATCTCACTGAGTCGGTAACGGACAGAGACGTACAACAGGGCGCACGTAGCTACCCTTAGCGGTTTTTACAGTAACGACGCGGGTTGTGCCGTCCTTCGCGGTATGTAACTTCTCAACAATGCCCAGTGGCCATGAAAGCGGTGCTGAATTATCATTTATAATAATTACCAACGTACCCTCCTGTATAGGGGATGCAGGACTATTCCATTTAGATCTAGCCTGAAGTTGGTGAAGATATTCTGAGCGCCAGCGCCGCCAAAACGACTGTACGAGGTTGTCAAGAAGAGTATGTCTCTGAAGCAAGCTAGAAGAGTCTGCTTCAGGCGCGGGAAGTGACGACAATGGCACAGTATTTAAAAAATGCGCGGGAGTTAACGCGGATGGTTCAGCAGGGTCACTACTGAGTGCTGTGAGCGGGCGCGAGTTAACAAGTGCCTCGATTTGCACGAGGACAGTTAAAAGCTCTTCGTAAGAAAGGATTTGTTGACCTATGACTCTGAAGAGATGCGTTTTAATTACTTTGACCATGCTTTCCCAACATCCGCCAAAATGTGGTGAAGCAGGCGGAATAAACTTCCAATCAATGCGATTAATGGAAAGTTCCTCCTGAAGACGTGAACTATACTCTTTATTGAGAAATTTATAGAGATCGCTTAGATAAGAACTTGCACCCACGAAACATGTGCCGTTATCCGTGTATAAACACTTTACGGGACCACGTCGCGAAAGAAAACGTTTTAGAGCTGCGAGAAATGAAACCGTACTTAAATCCGTCGCAACTTCGATGTGCGTAGCGCGAGTTGTAAGGCATGTGAAAATACATAGCCAAGCTTTACGGCTTTTGACGCCTCTACCACGAACTGGTGTGTACTGCAGTGGTCCTGCGTAATCACAACCGGTATGTGTAAACGCTTTATCTACCTGGTTGACACGTTGGCTAGGAAGATCTGCCATTGGAGGAAAGATCGGACGCGGACGGAATTTAAAACAGGTGTTACATTTATGAATTATGTGGCGAATTATTCGTCGTGCAGCGAGAATCCAGTAGTTTTGCCTAAGTAAGGACATGAGTAACTCTGGACCTGCGTGGAGATGCTTCTTGTGATAGAAATCAACAAGAAGGTTGACTACATGGTCGTGACGCGGCAGGATGCAAGGATGCTTGTAGTTGTAAGGTACGTCCGAATTTGACAAACGACCGCCAACACGTATGATGCCGTGCTCATCGAGAAACGGCTTGAGTTTAAGAAGAGCGGGAGAACAAGGAATGTTATTTTTTAAATTTTGAACATCCTTACTAAAATGAACAGCCTGTAGGGCGCGCAACAATGTATACTCTGCGACCTCAAGATCAGAGCTTGAAACAGAAGTTCCATTAGGTAATTTCTTAATAAACCTACAGACATAAACGATGACACGTAGTAACTTAGACCACGATGACATGCGTAGCGCGAGTGCGTAAATAAGAGATTCCGCAACCTCAATGGTCACGGGATGAGAGACAGACTTCCGCTCAGGTATATCCTCGTCCTCTGCATCGTGGACAGATGGATGTATAGGCCATTCTGATGGATCACGAGAAATCCAAGAAGGGCCATGATGCCACAAAGGATGATCCAGAAGATTAGCCGGAGTAACACCACGAGACAGGCAATCCGCAGGATTCTCAGTACCCGCGACGTGATTGAAACAATTAGCAGGAATAAGTTCAATTATTTTAGTAATGCGATTGGCGACAAAGGTCTGCCAGCGGTGCGGAGAAGAATTAATCCAAGCGAGCACTACTTTGGAGTCTGAAAATGCATATATCTTATTGATGGAGTGATGGGGCGCAATTGTGTCTTGAACTTTGCGAAGCAACCGAGACAGCAACAGAGCCGCGCACAACTCCAGTCTCGCAACCGAAATGGTTTTGACAGGCGAGACCTTAGACTTGGCACAAACTAGCTGCACAGAGTAGTTAGATCCAATGCGGACTTGCAAATATATGACTCCGCCATAAGCGCGTTCACTGGCGTCAGCGAAACCTATTAAGTTAACAAAACATCCATCTACTAAACCTAGATGGCGCGGCACAATTATTTTATTGAGTGCGGGAAGCTCAGCACAAAACTGTTTCCAAGCAGCGACAATATGGTCGGGAGGAGTGTCATCCCAATCACATTTTGCTAACCAAAGCTCTTTGATCAAGAGCTTGGCATACAAAATGGTAGGAGCCACAAAACCCATTATGTCCCATAAACGAGCCACTGTGGATAGCATTGCGCGTTTGGTACACTTATCACCTGGTGATAAGATGTCAAAGCGGAAGTTATCACAATGTCTGTCCCAGCGTAAACCAAGAACCTTGTGATGTGCGGACTTCTCGAACTCAATGTCCGGAGAAGCTTTATGCGAATCAGGTATGTGCGCGAGAACCTCTTTGGAATTGCTTGTCCATTTGACAAGGTCAAATTGGCCTCGTTTGAAAAGCTGAATAAGCTCTTCACAAAGCGAAACTGCTTGCGGAGCGGATGCGACACTACAGACAATGTCGTCCATGTATAAAGCGGAAGCAGCAACAGCGGCTGCAGCGGGAAAGTTGTCGCCTTCATCAGCGATCAACTGGCGGACAACTCGTAACGCGTGATATGGACTAGACTTAAGTCCAAAACAAACGCGATTAAATTGATACACGGTTAAAGGCTCACTATTGTCAAAACGATATAAAATTCGTTGAAATCTACGGTCGGATTCGCGAATGCCGATATTGAGAAACATTTGTCTACAATCAGCTGAAAGTGCAATTTTGAAAAGGCGGAATTTAATTAAGATGTTAAATAAATCACCCTGTAGATCAGGACCGGCATGCAAAATGTCATTGATCGACTGACCCGATGTAGTTCGGCAACTAGCATCTAAAACCACACGAAGTTTAGTGGAGGTCTTATCTTCGCGAACCACGCCGTGATGCGGAATATAATACGCGGGAAGAGAATTGCCCTCGTCGTTTACAACTGGGCTTAAAAAACCTTTATTTATGTAATCACGCATGACGTCATTATAAGCACCGCGTAATTTAAGCGACGCATCGAGTTTACGTTCTAAACAGTATAAGCGCCTAAGTGCAGCAGCGTGCGAGTCGCCTAAAGAATACGGGTCGCCACAGAACGGCAATGCTACAACATATCTACCACTATCGTCGCGAACAGTGGTAGCGCGGAAATGTTCTTCACACTCGAGATCCTTACGGCTCAACGAGGGCGGTGCGGAGACCTCTTCAAGCTCCCAAAATCGCTTAAGAAGAGAATTAATATTATTTTCTTGAAGAACAGAACAGCAAGACGTAGTATAATGTGTATTATGCAGCGTAGGTACGACACCCATAACTACATAGCCAAATACCGTCTCAATAGCGGGAGGTAAATTATATTGCTCACTACGTACAACATTAGGTAGTAGTAAGTGCGGAAAAACTGAAGCACCGATCAAAACATCAATATTACCCGGCTGCGCAAAGTGAGCATCAGCGAGCGGCAATGTCTCGAGGTGCGCGAGTAACGACACGTCCACGTGAGCGCTAGGCAACGTGTCCGTAATACGTTCCACAATAAGCGATGAAACGTTGAAATTAATATCATTATTGAAACGCGAATGTATTTTAATATCGACGGAACCCTTACAAGATTTTTCTGAACCACCGATCCCTTTAACTACTAAGTTAGTATTTTTAAAGTTATTCCAAAGTCCAAGAAATTTGAAACAATCCGAAGTAATGAAGCTACTTTGTGATGCACTATCAAGTAAACAACGAACCACGCGCGGTGTATTGTTCACGTCATAAATAATAACTTGCGCGGTCGCTAATAATATCGTAGTAGACGCGTTACATTGACGCTCTGCTTCGCGCTGAGTATGTTGAGTGCGTGCGCACTGCCGGCGTGCGAGCGCAATGGATGTCGTACACAAAGAAACTCCGGGCTGAGACGCGGGAAGGACAGGCGCCGTGGTACGAGCGGCCTGTGCCTGCGGTACAGAGAACGAAACAGCTGGACTAGGATTTACGTTTACGTTAAGGTTACCGCGGTCAAATAACGGAGATTTTTTCTCAAAATGCAATAACGTATGATGTTGTTGATTGCATGAGCGACACTTAGTTTTACTAGAACAATCGCTTGTTTTATGCTTAATACTCAAACAATTAACACAAGCCTTATTTTCTTTAGTGGATTTAAAACGAGCAGTCGGATTTAAATTATTAAAGGCTGGACATTTAAAAAGGTGGTCGTGAACAATATTGTCGCACAGACACTTGTGTGAGTTATTTGCGGAATCCGAACATGCTACGTAAGATTGTGGGTTAGGGACCGACTTATTATTACTACTTCGCGATTTATTAAAGTTTTGTTTACTTGTATTATTATTACTAGACGAGTTAGACGAACTAGGCTGCGTATTCTGATATATTCGACACTGATCTTTAATGAATGAAAGAAAACTATTTAGGGTAGGTAATTTATTTTGACGTTCGGTCATCTCGAATGCACGAACGGTTTCCGTGTCGAACTTTTTTAATGCGAGTTGCAATAACATAAAGTCTGCAAGGTTTTCTAACTTTAGGTTTTTAAGGGAATTTACTGCGGTAACAAAGTTATCAATAAACAGTTGGAAATTCGAAACTGACGCGGGACCAGACAATTTAAGATTCAAAGCTTGATCAAAGTAAGTAGACGCGAGGATGCGAGTATCCTGATACCTATCAAGAAGTGACTGGAAAATGACCTGATAATTCTCAGCACTTGGTGTGACACCTGCGAATGTAGATTGCGCTTTCGGCGACAGCTTACCTATTAAATAGTACAACCTGTCAGCGTCCGTCAGCGAGGCGTTATCGTGCACTGTAGACTTGAAACTTGCATAAAATAATGGCCAGTTTCGTATATCGCCATCGAATGACACGAGTTCAATCGCGGGCAGTTTCGGTGCTCGGACAGCCGGTCCGGCGCTGGGCTTCGCGGACTGTCGATTATCTAACTGCGATTGTATACGTTTTATGATACAATAAAGATCTTCGAATGAGGTGTATGCCTGATAATTTGGTTTAGATTCAGGATTAATAGAAAGTAATTGTGCGTTATAAGCGTCTAATAATTTATGAAAATCGGTTCGAATATCGTCTACTGTCATACAATAACTAAGAAATGATTCTTTGTTGACATCGGAAATTTTAGCGGTTTTTGAACGCTCGTAAATGTTTTGTATGCGCTCAAATAAAACATTGCGTTTAGCTTCTAAGATAGCTAATTCATTCTCGTCAGAAGTACATTTCTTTTGTTGCGACATTTTATATAACTAATGTAGGTAGAAGTAAATAACCTAAAATTATGCTGTAGTTTTATGTTATGCGGAAAGTAAGTACTTGTACCTAATAATAAGGCAACGACTTTAAAGGCGGTGGTAAAAGGCGCTTGAAATTATGCATTTACAAAACGACTATATACCTAGTTTATAATTATTATTGTAAGTCAGTAGGTAGCTACGTTGAGTATATTACCTACTGGGGGTGCGGGAATAACCACGTGATGGGTATATATTTACGAACTAGGAGTGCAGCTAGGTGCTACAACTACCTAGGTAGGCACTTATAAAAGATACCTACGCGAGCGGGAATACGGATATATGAATCCGGGTCGTTCGGACCAAAAAAATGGTTTGGAAATAAACGAGGTATATCTTTAAGTGGACTGTATTTTTGGAGGATGGCTGATTATCGCCAAGAGGTGAGCGAGCGATGTAGGTCTATGGGAAAAAGCACGCATACCTGGCTCTCCAGCGTTGAGCAGTACAAGATGGCGGGCGGCGTTCTTCCCGATGCGATCACAAAACTGTCACGTTCACACCCGCGGGCGGATTATCACAAAAGTTCGCTATCCGGCAGCAGCAGCAAGGAGGCCATGCAGCACAGGAGCGACACGGGCGCGGTATCGTGTGCCTCCTCTCGGCGATTCGTTTATTTCCGGCGGTTTGCGAAAGCGCGTACGTGCGTTACGCGCCAGGCGTGCGAAAGGATTCGTAAGGAAGTGGCGGGGTTCACATCGCTCATTCCAAAAGTGGTCAAATGAATGAATGGAACTAATATTGCGAAATATGGATGAGACGACTAGTAGTCCGTCTTAAACAGATAGATGGCGCTACCACTATGTTTATCACTTGTCTGGAAACCATTGTAAAGGCTCTGCAAAGTTCGGGATTAGACGGACGTCTGCAAGTTGTGTGTGTGTCATATTACTATTATTTATAATCTAAATAACCAAATAACATTGGTGTGTCTTACATGCTTGTCAGCGCTCACGTTGCAGTTTAATGCTAGGTTGTATAATCCTAAAGATTACTATTATTTTACCCTTAACTGTCCCACTACAGGCGCTACTGAAGCTCTATTGAAAACCCAGTCTGCAAAGACCATTCCCTACATTACCCCTGTGGTTCAGCGTACGTTTCCAGCCTTGTACCATTCAATTTGGCTATTATAGCAACGTCCGCTATTTAAGAATTGAAAAAAAATAATGAGGGCCTTTCGTGATCCATATGTCCAAACCTCAGGATGCAAAACATTGTGAGGAAAACTCGATTCCAAAAAATTAGAATGTGAAATCGCCAAAACGCAAGTGAGCAAGCGTGGTAATCAATTCATGTGCCTTCTCTATGTGGGAAGAGGCCTGTGCCCAGCAGTGTGACATTTATAGGCTAGTATTATCATTATTATTTTATTACAGTGAATGTATATTATACCTGAACACTAAGCGGCACCAGTTTGCCACTCTTAATAGCCGCCATAGCTTCGATGGTGCCGACCGTACTGAACGCCCAGCACGCACCGCACATTCCCTGATCCTTCACTGGACCGATCACGCCTTTGGTCCTCCTGAAATATTACAGAAAACTTTAACAAAAACATTTTGCTTACCTTGCCTTTACATGTGTCCCTACAGACTCAAGATACTGAAATTTTGACGGGCCTGTTGGTCTTGTGGTTAGAGACCCTGACTGCTATACTAGAGGTCGTGAGTTCGATTTCCACCCAGGACAAATGTTTGCGTGATGAGCACGATCATTTGTTCTTCGTCTGGGTGCAATTTATATGTATGTTTTTAGAAATATATATATAAGTATGTTTATCAGTTGTCTGGTTACCATGACACAAGCCCTGCTTAGCTTGGGATCAGATAACTGTGTGTGAGTTGTCCCGGAATATTATCATATTATTATTACATTTCTGACAAAACTTTGATTAACTAACGCAGCTAATATGGAGAAAAACCTACTGGTATTATTTTTATATTGTTTTTATTCTATTAGACTTTGTCAAATTATTAATTTGTTAATTAAAGTTAGGGCATTTACTCTGTGATTGTCGAACATGTGACCATTAAAATGCTTTTATTTTAGTACCCTCTTTCTAAAACATTATAACAATAGATGTATTTTACTGGTTGGCAATTTTTGGCTAATTTGCACTTATAAGCCTAAGCCTTAGACTTAAACTGGGATTATTTAATCGGGTTTCAAACAAGCCATAGCAAAATTGTACACGCCCATAATATCTATCTCTATATCTATAGATCGATCATCTGTAGTCCTACTACCTATCGCGATCCAATTCCAGGTACCCAACAGTGATGAATTTGGTCTAAAACTAACGTAAATTAGACCTATACAAGCTAAAAATAGTCTAACTCATAAAATTACAAGAAGACAAACAAAGTAATCAAAAATGCTTGGAACTGTCCGTTCTAAAATAGGGACCGGTTCTAAACAAGTTTTGTGTAACCTTCGTTGCGATCGTGTTTATAAAAACTATACAGAACTATGACTGCATCTTATGTAATAGTTAAAGTTGATGTTTGGCTCAAAGCTACAAATATAGGTTTTTACATGTTGGCTATCCCAACTTAACAATATTAGTGGGTTGCCCCCAAAATTGTCTGAGTTATACCTACCGAGAAAAATCTTAGAGTGAACTTTACAAGGCCTATTCGTGGTTATTTAAACAGGTTTTCTTTCAAGTTTTAACTGTTAGTCACTACGGAACTTAGTTAAATATACCCTCAGTGGGTTCAAACGAAGATCTTGAATACACAACCACAACTGTATGTCTATTCTGTAAATAATTTCGATATCGAGCTTCACCTGAGTGATAATAAAGCTCATTTCAAAAGTGAATCCAATTTGCCTTGATTTTGAATTAAAATTTGAAAATACGTTTTTGACATCTCTCCGCGGATTCCGCCGTCGAGATACAAAAATAATGTTACCGAATAGAACTACAGATACTAATTTACTTATCTACCAAACAAATGCAGGGTAGATACCTACGACCAATTACGTAATGATACAATGGCATTAAGAATAAATTGTGTTACAAATATTTCATCAAATGTCGCAATAGCTCATTAACGTTGACTATTTCTGAGACATAAGTAGGTAGGTAGTTAGTGAAACTGGTTTCCGTGGAATATATCGATTTCCATAATAGAGGTCAATAACGTTATCGTGAGAAAGTTATTTTAAACAATATCTTGATTCTAACTCATGAAGGTTCATTTTCACGTTTGACTTATTTATTCTTCAACAAATGTCATCACCTACCATGTGCTTGAGTATTTTTTATTACCTATCATTTATCTGACGACTGCCTCGTTGGCCTAGTGGCGCTAAGCGCGACTGCTACGCTAGAGGTCTTGGGTTCGATTCCCGAGTCGACCAAGATGTTATTGGGTTTTTCTATGAAATTATCAGTAGCAGGTCGGAGTTTGGATTTGTGCCCGGTAAGTGGCAATAGGCTCGCCCCCTATTACATGGGACCTAAACATATCGGCGAACTGTGGTTGTACATTGGTACACCTCTGCCTACCACTTCGGGGATACAGGCGTGATGATATGTTTATCATTTATCAACTTTATTAAGTCTATGTTTTTAATGGTCGAATACTCATGTGTAACTAGACCCTATTTACAAACGTAAAAGCTAAAGCTATACTTTCTCTTTTTTCTTTTCCTTGCGCTATCTTGCGTGCTGTGCCAAAAAAAACTTGCTTATTATAATTTTATATTTTTTTTATTTTAAGGTGAAAAGTGGTAGCAGACTTAAGACCGTCTTGAAGTTAAAGAGCGTTTTTGTACTCTAATTAAAAGACGTTTTTCTTTCGTTAATTAATATCTATCTACGCGTCACCAGTGCACACAAAAAAGTCGTTGTGTAAGGCACACTGATATGATTGACTATTCAGAATTGAAAAATGTAGGGCAATGGCACCTTATCTCAATAGTTAGGTATAAGATACATATGTGATGCTGTTTGTTGACTGCATTCAAGGGTAAATAATAATTACTGCAAGATGCGTCTTGTATAGATATAAGTTTATAACGTAATTCTTGGTAACTGTATCTAGGATTATGAAACGTATTATGAAAGTAATCCTGCCTGTTGTTAGAAAAAAAAACAATACAAATAATATTTTCGTTGGTAAAAAATGTGCAAAAAATGCCTAAACCCTGTTAAATTGGTTGATGGATGGTTATACAAAAATATAATACACTTCTATGTATCCAATACTCGCGTGACTATTTTAAAATTGCCTATTAGGTATTTCTGATTTGTATTATGCAAGAATAAAAATTAACCCTTGGTAGAAATGTTGATCAAGACAACAATAAGTAAATCACCTGTCAAGCCTCATCAGTCCTCATGTAAAGCACTGAATGGTTGTTAGTCTTTTGGTCAGCCAAGCGCAGTCCTGATCAGTTGATTTGACTACAGATTATTGATAATTTTTATGATAGATTGTTGATCAGCCTGTCAGAAACCAGGGCTCAGTCTTTAAGAATAAGGTAAGGATCCTAAATATTGCATAGTGTTAAAGGGACCACTTACCAGTCAAGCTGCAAAGGTATTGCTGCCCGTTTTCTTCTGCTTGATCTGTCTCCGTGATGTTCATGCCTCCTGCTATGCTGTCGCCAACTCCTGCCAAACTCTTCAGCTGGCTTATGGATCTTCTCGTCAGACAAATGCAGCTCAGAAAACTCAGTCTTAGACATGTCTGAGAGTCTTGTCAGACCATATTGTGCTTTTGATTGGTCTAAAAGACCAGATGCAGCATTCAGCTTTTCTATTTCTCGCACTGAGGCCTAGAAAGTTACATTTATAGGAAATGGTTGACTAGTAAAAAAGCGGCTTCTGGCTTGTGGCATAAAGTCTGCCTATGCTTGCAACTTTCATGAAGAAATTTCTTATTAATATACCTCCATTGACATATGAGGGTAGAATAAAAATAGACCTTTCCCTTTGTTGTTAGTCAATATTAATTTGCACTGAATACAGCAACATAGTGAACATACTAGATACCCAGTACACTTTTAACTAGACTAACTTGGTACTTAATTAACTTGTCATGTAATCTGAGTAGGAACTAACAAAACTTGTTAACTTATCAGTGTTATATTTACATACTTAGAATCAGATCCTTACAAGATTTTATCTGACAAAATATGGATTTAAATTCTAAGGTCAATATAACTGTTCTCTACTAATCCAAACTTCAAAACTGATAAGACTAGTACATAGTGGTGACTAAACATTAAAATGTCTCATTATTTAACAAATGAATAATATTTTTATCACTCCGTATTACATACCTACTTCTTGTGATATTTGAAAGATCTCTTTATTCCCAAATAATCAATGGACTGTTCATAACTTTATGCCCTACTCTATAGCCCGGTGTTTTCATGATAATAAGCTTATGCTATATATTATTAATTAATAATAATTAAGGCCTTACATCATTGATTTATTGTAAATAATAAGAAATTTATACAATAATATTTATCATCAAAAATATTTCTACCTACTCTCAGTACCTACCTAGGTACTTTTTTAAATTGAATTTGGAATATCTAACATTTGAAGTAATCACGTATTTTTCTTAATTATTATGAATACCATAATTTAATTAGGTAATTATTAATTACATAAAGCATAACTTCGTCATGAGAACTATTTATATCCTTTTGCAATTATCGTTTATTTATTGCGACACAAATACAATATCTTACACTGCGTTTTTCTTTGCCCTTGTTAAGTTTCTTTTTGATAACTAAACTTCTGAGACTGTTGTAAACAAACAGTTTTATCTTTTTCGTATATTTATGAGTAAGAAAGCTTTTTTTCATGTTTTTAACTAGGTACCTATAAACATAATAATAAAATTGTTAAACATCAAATGTTTTTTATTTAAAAGCGTAAAGTTAACTTACCACGAAATGTTGGAATCTTGTTTGATATTCCTCGGGATTATAACTTTTATTAAACTTTGTAATATAATCATCAAACATAGGTTTTAATTCCTGTGTAGACCTTTGCCGGGATAATGTTATAGGTATTGCGACGAATAATAGGCAAAATAATGCAAACCATAGCAACCAGTTCCACCATTTCTGCATTTTAACGAAATAATATTAAAGTAAACACAAATAACGACCACCCCGCAACATAGAAAATTTACAACTGTTTTTGTTTGACAATTTAACCGAGTGTTACCATGCTACTAACAAAAATTAGTATAATAAATAAATAATTATAAATCGATTTTAATGGAAAATATATTTAATTTTATAGACACAACACCACATTTTAGGTTCAAATCTGACCAACACGACAACATTGTGTCACCGACAATATGCCCGTCAATCTCGGGCCCAATGTGGGCTGAACTTGTAAGTAACAAATTAGTTTTACTGTTGTAATTATAATTATAAAATTTTCATATACTCAAATGATAATGTACCTACGTAGGTAGTTCATTGTGTTTTGAATGTTAAATTTAATCTACATAAAATGATTTATTATTTTAATTTACATAAAAAGGTTGCCAGTTTGTAGTTGGGACTCTATAAACTGGTAACCCTTTTTGCGAAGTTCAAACTTAAAACTAGGTACCTACTTCAAATTCTTCAAAAATAGGCGAACACTGGCGTTGGGAACTGGAGAATTAAAGGTGAGGTTTTTAAGTTTTATTTGTACAGGGTTAGTTTCTGTTTTCTAGTCTTTTCTGTCCCAAATTAGCAGCCAAAATAGAAAATGAGGATTTTGATGAAAGAAAGTAAAGTATAACATTTATTATGGCATTTATTTGAAAATGTATAATAAGTATTTCCTATTTTTAGTCTCTTAAGATTCTTAAACACACAACCACTGTAGTCATTTAGATTTGCATTTCTGAGAGACTTTATATTATTTTATCGATTTTGATAGCGATTATTTACAAGACTTGTTTTTTTTTATATAATAATACATCCTTTAAATTTTGAAAAACTACTCTTTTTGCCTTTTTTTTTTTTTGTCAGGTGAAACTCATTTATGAGCCAGCCTTGCATCCCCAGGGGGTTGAGGATGCAAGAGTCCGGGCTTCCAGAACCTTGAGAAAGGTTCCGACTACTCCGGCAAAACACCTGGTGCCATCCTTCGCCTTAGTAGCGGCGTTACGGGTCCAACCGAAGTTTTAACACCATAACGCCCCTGGCGACTGCCCGCTTAGTGGCGGGCCCGACATGACCTCCGTCCTATGGAGGAGGGAGGACAGCAGGGGCAGTGCATGGCACTACACCACCCCCACCCAGCAAGGAAGGAGACGCGTGCAATGAAGGCTGAGGGACCCCCGTCCCCACCCTCTGCGTCCCCCTCTGGGCGGATCTGGCTACGGAGGTTCTCATCCGCGCCCTACCCGCCCGACTCTTTTTGTCTAACGCAACCTAACCAAATTATATGATTAAGATTTTACCTATACTTAATCTTATGCTGTAATGTAACCATCCTATAAATATCCAAAAAAAGCTCAATAAAAACACAAATCCTTTAAATCAATTTATTACCAATTAAAAATAAAATCACTCCGTTTTAATAACATCAAAGATGACAAATCCCCACTTGTGTTCAATACACGCGCCAACACCCGTCGTCTTGCGACGGAAAACATCTGAATACTTCTTCAGTACATCGTGAACAGCTGACTGAGTGACATTAGGGGCTAGAGACTTGACGTAGGAAACTAGGTAGTCTAGCGTGGCTCCTAGCGGGTGCACCATGAGGAAGGCAGACAGGAGGCTGATGAGCTTGGCCTCGGAAGCTGACACCTCTGCGGACGATGTGACGTCATCAGGCGGCGGTAGTGGCTTCATGATAGGATCCAGGGATAGGTTCGGCATCGGTGGCGGCGGTAATGGAGGGTACACCTGAAATAGTTATACAAAATTAAAGTTTGTAACTAAAGAAATTGAGTATATTCTTGTAAGAAATAGTTATGTACTTTAGCTGTTACATTTATTAACATTGCGACTTAAAGAGAGCTACCGTTACTGCGAACACTAGAGGGCGCCACTGACGCATCAGCAAATGTCACCAGCGCCTCTGGCGGCAAAATTGGTAACAATAGCCCAGATACATAAGTAGTATAGTATTTTGATGTACAGAACAAATGTTCTAGATTAAAAAAAATACCTGTTGTTTGTTCTGCAGCGCTTGCTGAGCGATGAAATGCGCCTTGAACTTCTCGAATTTCCTCTCAGCATCGTCTTTGGCTAAATGAGCTTCGTTCTTATAACCCTCCAACTCGTAGGTCAGGTTCTCGTTTTCAACCTAAGATAAAGCAAAAAGCATTATAATAAAAAAAATACTTTCAGTTTATTTCTGCCTGTCCTACCGATAACTTAACTAAAAATATTTTACAATTCTGACAACCAGTCAGAATTGTAAAATATTTTCGAAGAATGAAAATAAAAAAGACAAAATCAAAATGTTTTTATTTCTCATACACCAAAAAAGGCGCTTAAGAAAAGTGACGTTAAAATGTACTGATGAATCTAGTAGCTCGGTTTCAAAGTGTCTCTTTTATGGAAAAGAGCAGGCAAGAAACAGCAGAGATTACTCTTTAATAAAAAAGGTTAAGAGTAAAAGATCAATAGGACTAGGAAACTTAAATAAGTTAAGTCAAGTTCCGCTTTAATGTATTGTATTTTACTACCTATCCATTACAATATTCAGTAATCTACAGAGAAATGTCGCTTACCCTCAGTTTCTCATATTTCTCCATAGGCACCATATTGCCCTTGCCAGACTTTTCCATTTCTTCTTCATCGAATATAGCATTGAATTCATCTCTTATGTTTTCCAATTCCTGTAATATTCAATTAATTAGTGCATTCATTAAAGCACGAGCACAAAACTCGGTCGCATATCTAAAAAAAAATGTTGCTCTTGAAGTCGCCACACGAACTGCCTCTGAAGACTTCCCGACGAATAATAAAAATAAATACAATCTGTCAAAGTAACCTATATAAAATTGTCTACAGATATGTGTATAAAATTTGTGTTATCTTTATGTCATTTGACTGTTGGACGTTGAAGCGTCGCAGATGGCAGCACTTTCGCAGCAAAGGTAGCAGTCGACTGGAATCAGGCTCGTAGGTGTAGCAGGAACCGCGTTGATGATGTGACGTGACGAAGCCAAATGACATGAAGACAACAAGTATAGGTTACATTGACAGATTGTATCGATACTTTACCAAACGAGGGTAGGAATAAGCCTGAAGGTGGTATTATCAGCTCCAGCTCCGTCGAGTTCCAGGGAAGCTTAAATTACTGACTCACCAAAAACAATTGTGTAACCCTATTTTTTGGTAATCATTCGTGATGATATTTTCACTTTTCCGGCTAGTTCAGCAAAAATCGTATCCTTAAATTGATTGTAAAAACTAGCGTTGTCCGTAAAATCCTAGGTTTAAACAGTTCGATCGCCCCTCGATCTTCATTGCATTACAATTCAGGCTCTCCAAGTGACGAAAACGACGTTCGCTTTGAATCCTGTGCTACTTACTCACCTATATACCAACTTCATAAATAGTCCTTCTTATATACTAAAACCTGTGTACAAAACAACGTACCTCTGTCATTTTGAGCCACATCTCGATGTTTCGACGCTGCTGCTTCGAGAAATGGTCAGAAACCCGCTGGTGCTTCGCCGCAGTCAGAATTTTCGCTACCTGCTCGACTGCCGTTGACAAACGATTTTGTTAAGAACATAGACATATTATATTTTGTAAAACGGACGATTAATTTAAGAGGTATTTGGTAGGACTTTCTATGGCCGTATTATGTTTCATGTATAATACGATATCGTATAAAACAAAATATAGTATGTCATGTAATACATTATAGCATATCAATTAGTGACTTTAATGAGGTTAAAAAAAACTTTCTCCTTCAAATTTTATTTTATATCACGTCTATTTGTAATTAGGAGAGTTAGTTTACGTTTGATGATTTGTATAAAAAAACCCTAAATTAATGAATCATTTTAGCTTAATTGAGATGAAATTAAACAGGTTTGTATCAAGATTTCTTCTAACGGGCATTTCGTTTTTGGCCCACATAAATAAATTAAAATAGGTCTCAGCTAGATCAGTTGAATATAATAATTTGTTGTAGCTGAGAATAAAAACCTATCTTTATATCATTTCCAAACGAAATGTAAGATATAGAAGTATATGGAACTTCTAAAGGCGGTAGACAAAAATAAGGCTAAGCAAATAATGAATTGAAATTAGTTTATGACAGTAATGATTGATATAAAAAGTAAGGTTTAAAGACGTCTGCCCCGATGTCGAAAAACAAACCTTTATTTGGACAAGTTATTGATTCGAATCATACTTACCCAGCATGGTTTTATTTTAAATTAAGGCGAATAAAGGTTACTCTGACATACGTTGTTTCCTGCTGCTACATATTAATACCACTTTACTTTGGAACATTACCATAGAATACATGACCAGGCCAGCATTATTTGTCAAAAATATGTTTAAAGCATTAGGAATGGATGTTGCTGAAGCTTGTATTCATATAAATACAGAGTACTCGTCTAATTACCATTTGGACTAAAGCAATTCTCTGCCTAGCCTTTGCCCAAACCATATGTGGGCTTATTTTTAGTTTTTCAGGATCAACTGGTACCAGCATTTTTCTCGGAGCTCCTTGACCGGCACAACCCATTTCACAGGGTCTTAATTACCTCTGGTAACTTAAGCGATGACGTATAATGAATACCCATTATTTCCTTTCGCTGACCGCTAAGCTGTAGAATTTACGAAGCCGCTAGCAGGTTTTGGGCATTGCTGGACTTAAATGACGCTAGTAATAAAAGAAATAAAGTATTTCTCATGACGATCTCTTCGCTCCATCGGCCTCACGGAGTGCAGTACTCGTTTATGCTTGGCTTATCAGCTGCGACACTGCTGCAATGCACTGCACTCGCACCTTTTTCTAAACAAAAAAGAAATGTAGGTTCTTGAAGTGTTTCTTCTTAATGAAGCGCGCAGAGTTGGAGTTTGCTGTGATGACTTAGACTGGTTCTCCCCTTTTTCCTGAGCTGTAAGCTACTTACTTAACTGTAAGTATGGAGCCTGCCGGGGCAACGCTAGGAACGATGAAAATCTATATTTTGGGCCAAAATTGCCGATGTAATTTACCAAACGGGTCTTTTGTGGCCTGTGTCCATTCTGGTCGACAAACTCTGTTTTCTGCAAGCCAGCCAACCAATCAACCATCTTGTGAAATACCAGTAAACCTAAATAAAGAGAAAAGATTGCAACCATCTGTAGTACTGCACGGAGCATGACTGCATTAACCCGGAGTGCCGTTCTAGCTATAAATAAGGCTTTACTTACATATGAAGACGATTTCGTGAGCACACTTCGCAGTACTAAATTATCTATACCACACATTTGATGTTCAATTGTGACTAACCTATGGAAGTACCGCTACCGCACCTGGCTGTCCCCTGGCTTGGACAGATCCTGTTGACTGGCAGATCTCCAAAGGGCAGCAAACTAATTCTTACCGCGTCGACGAGCGTCGCTGCCATCCTTGACGTCTATACTTTAGCTAGAGTTTTCGACCGAACAGCAGTTGTTTTATTCTCTATTTATCTATCTACGACACATCTCTATTTTAATCCATTCCGAAGAAATATAGCTGGATCTTGGCGCTTGATTCTTTTTTTGTTGACTCCCAAAACCGCTGACTCCAAAACGCCTTAAACCTTTCAGTCCAGTCTAGTTTCCTATACATAATCTTCAATTATACTTACATTGCACGATGATATGTCCAAACTTGTCCCTGATGGTGTTCCTCAAGGTCTGGTACTCGTCATCGATCAGCATTTTCTCGTTGAAGAGTCTTCGGAGCTGGTTGTTGCTGGCTTGGATCAGAGAGTAGAAGGTGTTGGAGTTCTTCTTGTTGCATTCACCACGTTCCAGCCAAGCTGCCAGTGTCTAGAGAAAATGGGAAAGTTTGAATTCACTTTATAATAATCATGATCTGTGTTGTAGGACAGAAATAATATACTTATTCAATATTGCATGAAATGTCTGCTTTCTAAGATTTATGCGAATGTTAGAAGTAAAGCCACTTTTTACGTCTGCCTGTGACCATGACACCTGCAAAGGCGTCGAAGCGAAAAGAACTAAAATAAACCGCAAAATAATCAGGTATAAAGTGGTTTTATTTTGGAACTACTACATAATAGTTCATAAATTGTCAAATAAGTCTGATAGAAGAGAAAATCTATGTAGGAAGCAAAACATAATTTTTCTAGTGTAGTCCTGTCAATTACATTATTATCTAGGAAAGTTGAACAGAAATCTTAAAAGTAAGACAAATTAAAATACTTACAGGTGCAGCTTCAGCAAATTCATTATCGCTTTTAATCTTCTCTCCGATAGCAACAAGGTTGTTAGGATTGTAGAGCTCAATGCGCGGCGGAGTCGGAGAGCGTCTGCGCTTGTTTCTCTCATACTCGTTCTGATCTTCACGATTCTATACCAATGTTTAATTCTTATATTTTATCATACTAAAGACAAGTTAAGGCTGATAAGTTGTAATTTCCTATCAAATTTAATTAAAAATTATAGACATGCATTTACTTAAACCACACATACTTCACTCTTGCATCTCACACTATGTTTTTCAAGACAAAGTATCAGTGGCAGAAAATACTACACTTACCAGGGCATAATCCACAAACAGCGTAGTGGCCTCATTCTCCATCTGATCATGAAACTTCAGCCGGTTCCCCGACAGGAAGAAAGACTGCTCCACACTCTCGGGCTTCGCAAACCTCACGTGACAAACTCCTTGCTTATGGAGCTTCACTTCATCAATATCACCAAATCTTTGGAATATTTCCATCACCGCATCCTCAGTAATGCCCGTTGGGAGACCACCTACGAAGACGGTACGGCAGCCGGGGGGGCGATCCCTTCTTGGTGGTGTTGTGGTACCAGGTAAGGCAGGAAGTACCATCCCGTTGCTGAAGTAGATGTGCTGGTTGGCCATCTGCATTTGTTGGTTCATCATCATCATGTTTGGCATCATGTTCATGTTCATACCGGGCATCATATGCTGCATGTTGTTCATCTCCATTTGCTGATTCATCATGGGATTTTGCATGTTTGGTACCATGTTGCCATAGGGCATCATCCCTCCTCCTGAGGTAAGACAGAAAATGTTTTAGGCCTATATTTGTACATATATTTATAAGCAAATATTTCAAAAACTATCCTATGCTCATCTATAACACATGAATAAAAATAAACCCCAACTCCCAATCATAACTTATTAATTTACTCTTTTAATGTTACTTATTGTAAGGAAAAGGTTTCTCATAAAAGGAAATAATTAAAAACAAGAGTGTTGAAAATCTCACACCACCCATGCAGTGATGGGGCAGGCAGCTAGAGTAGATAGTTCCACAGAAGTATAACCAAGATAGTTTAACAACAATAATTACATAAAAAAATGTCACGAATCTTACCATTACCTGGCATCATCATATTAGGTGTCATCATGGGTTGCTGGGCGACCTTATCATTGTTGTCCCACTTGGACTGCCTCTCGCGGTGGTCGCTGCGGTTCCTATCACCTCGGTTGTTAGATCTGTCCTTCATGTGGTCGCGGTTCCGAGACCTGGAGCGGCGACGTGTCCTCTCTAAAATAAATTGTAATTAGATGTAAATAAAGTAATTACATGTGAATAAATTAAATAAAGATAGAATGAGAGTTGTGTTCCTTTAGAGTAATACCTAATGATATGTTATGACTTGGTTTTGAAGTAATATTTGAGTTATTTTACGTGTATAACTATATCTAATAAATAGCACACAAAAGTATGTGGCAATAGCGCCAATTAGCGGCCCATAAAATTAGCAAAGGATATGATTGCATGTAAGTATATATATATATATATACCATCACGCCTGTATCCCCGAAGGGTTAGGCAGAGGCGTACCAATGTACACCAGTGGCGTGCATTGGTTTTCGGCCATGGTAGGCACAGACTCGTACGTACTAGGTAGGTACGTATGTAATCGTATGGCCAACTTTACCGTAAATACGCAAATGAACTCCCAAAAAATTGGAACAAGGATTATTTTTGTGGACCACAGGGTACATTCAGATCTAGCGAACGCACACCGAATGCGCTGCTCGCGCTTGCAGTTAGGTAGGTACTGCAATATGTTAGTGCGCCTCCTCGACGCAACTCACGCAAAGGTCGGTAGTGCAAATTTTAGTAATGCCGTCTCCGAACTGTTCGCGAGCAGTACGCGCGCTACTCGCGCGGTGCGATCAAGATCATAGTCTACTTAAAATGCACGCGCGCAGCTCGCGAACTATTCGCTAGCTTAATCTACAAACCAATTTCTGATTGAATCACTATTTCAACTTGTAGGTATAAGTTTATATAAAACAATCTTTGTAAAGCTAACTGCGAACAGCAACCGAATCCGCGATTCAAGACTCGCGACGAGCAAAGGGTCGCGGTGCGGAGAGCTTATGGTTGAGGACTCATATTTGTGTATTATTGATAAAAAAATAATATATATTATTACTGAATAAGAAAACGAAACTGAACATAATAGTAAATATATTAAGCCATAGTCAATATGACCATTCGAGATCAACATTTTTCTTACCTACGTTATGTATTACATAGCCAAAAAAATAATCAGACGTATTATTTTACGTGCCAACATATACTATTGTCTTGTATGTTTAATTTACTCCTATTTTTAATAAGATTGTAACTAAAAACAATCACTTAATATAATCATCTAACTACTACAACAAAATGTTTTCGTCGTAGTTATTCTCGTTGGTAATTCACGCAACAATTTCGTATAACAATCAAGAAACGACGAATAACATAAAAATAACAGTTCGTCCAGCAGCACACCGCTAGTCAGGCAATATTTTCTAACATTTTGAGTTAATAATTACTGAGAGCCTTACCTTTTAAGTTTTGTCAACAAACCCCATCTGATGGGTTTGTATTGTAAATTTGTAATTATATGCGCACGTATGCTATCAAACATATTTCAATTTCGCCACAATCTTAACATTCATACACATATCTGTTTATTAGTGCTCTTGTTTATTAAACTACAGCCACTTCACAAAATCACAATAATAATTAATAGAAACTTCTTACTAAAGACAAGACGAAAACAGGCGCGCGAACTATCAAAAACTTAATAAACAATCTGCCACAGATAATAAATATCGAAAAACAATCAAGTTGCAACACAGAAGTAAAACAGTAAAAATATTTATTAAAAATAAATATAATAAACATTAATAAATAAGTAAATAATATTGTGATAATTAATTACATAAGTTATAAGTATTTTAAAACGCAAGTTTAATTTAAAATACAATAATTACCTACTGGAATAAGAATTGACAAGTGCGGTGAACAACCCAAAAGACTTTTGCTCCAAAACGAATATGAGAGTGAAAAGAAAGTAAAAGGACTGAGGACTGCGAGGACTCTATAAGTCTATTGGCAGGTAGGCTAGCTTACTGTAAGTGTAAAAAATTACGTATGTCAAATGTCAAAGCACCACTCTTAGCAAAAATAGGGTTTTTTGTTTTTGTCGTATAATAAAAAGTCAAGATGGCGGGGTATTATTTTCCGTTTTTGAAGTGTGCGTGCGTATATGGACAAGGAGATTTCGTTTGAATGTGTGAGTGTAAACTAGGCACAACTGTCGCGAGCCTACCTCGTAACAGATTATATTGAGTTATTGAATGAATTTGAATTTGACATATGTGACGTCATGATTTGTTTATTATTGAAATGTTTGGTTAGAAGTTTTACTGCCGTTTTATGTAATGATTATGTATGATGAGTGTTGTTGTATTAAAAGAAGATAGTTAGGATTTTTGGAGGTAAGCTCTGCTTATTTGCCTTTATGCTATGCACGCCACTGATGTACACCCACAGTTAGCCGGTATGTTTAGGTCCCATGTAATAGGGGGCGAGCCTATTGCCACTAATCGGACTGAGAATTTCATAGAAAAACCCAATAACACCTTGGTCGACATGGGAATCGAACACAAGACCTCTAGCGTAGCAGTCGCGCCAAGCTCCACTAGGCCAACGAGGCAGTCTTGCATGTAAGTGTCATTTTAAATCATGTCATACCTCGTTCACGATCCCTATCGTTACGGTTATCACGGCGGTCATTCCTGTCCCTGCTCTGCCGTTTCTCTTGACCTTGTTCAGCAACTTGTTCATCACCAGTCGCCATCACGGTCTCATTACCCTGATTCTCAGGTATAACAGGACCTATAAACTGTCCAGTCGGCTGTGGAGCGTTCGCCATTGCTCCCATTTGCTGCATCTGCATTTGATTTACATCCGCCACCATGTTGAAAGGAGGGATCGCAGGTGGCATCATGGCAGGCATCATCCCAGGCATCGACATGTTCGCCATCATGTTTTGCATATTGTAATTCTCGGCTCCCCACGAATTCATTGTTTATTTCGCTATGAACAATGCGATACAATGATATCCAATATTAAGGTTTCACTAATTCACTAGTCAATTGTACATCCGCTTACACAGAAAGGTTAGATGTAAAATCAAAGAGAAGTTTGCACTGATTCACTATCACACTATCAATATACGCATTTATAATACTTTTACAATTCCTACACAAAGACTTACAATACAAACAAAATGTAGCAAATTAGCAATGAATGAATGAATGAATTTCATGAAATAACTGATTGACGTAAGTACACAAGTTGACAACATTACAAATTTGCAACAACGCCGTCCAATGACCAACTCAGACCAACCACAACCAATACCGAAAATTGGGAACTCAAAATCTAATATTTCCAAGCCAACTGCAAAAATTCAATAACTTAGCATTTATAACTATTTTAACTGTCAGTTACGTGAAAATAAGTAGTAAAATTTTGTTGTTTTGCTTATTTGCTTACAATGTGTGATGATTTATCTAAGAAATTAGATAATAAGCCTTTCAATTTAGTTTTATCGAGGTGGTAAGTAAGGATTACATAAATATCCTTCATGTGAAATGTGCCCGGGTGAATAATACGGGATATTATTTTGTACAAACGAATATTTTAGCGCCGATACGATGCCGAAGGATTTTGAAAAGACAACCGAGGTTTTACCCTTTACTAAATATGGATTATCATCAATGGAAGAGTTCAGGAAAGCTGAAGAGGAGGTTCATCATCTGGAATGGTTGAAGAAGGCTGGTCTAACAAGCGATGAAGTGAAGCTGTACCAAGAGAACGAGGCGGGGCTTCTAGACCAACGGAAAAAGATAGAATCCGGGATTTTAAAAAATAAATTAGAAGAGATATACAACAAGATTAGCAATATGCACAATGAGGACAAAAGGTGAATGGTATTTACATTTTAGTTGTGTTATAACATTGAATTATTTTTATTTACAAATTCAGTAATAAGATGACTATTTATTTTACAAATGTTAAAATAATCAATAGGTTTTAAATTTGATTGCTTCCTCCATTTATCATAATAATCTATAATAGTTTTTCAAGTAATATGGTTTATGAATTAAGAACTATTCTGCTGAGCACTTTTAAATTTCATACTATTTATTGCAGTCACTTTGACAAAAAAGAAGAAAAGCCATCCACTTCATCAATGAATCCAGAAAACCTTATTGAGCGGCTTCAGCAGAAACCAATATCATTCTATCCGGAAGGGCATCCGATGAATGAACTCAAAGAGCTAGAAACCAGCTTGTTAGGAAATTTAAAAACTGAAATGATACCACTATCTAAAAGGCGGAAAATCCTGCGACGCCTCGAAAGGAAGAAGGAACGACTACTGGCTCAGGCACAACAGAATAACATAGCTAGTATAAGTGCTATACCTAGTACGTCAAAATGTGATAGGCCTGGGAGCCTATGGGATGTGAAGGAGACACCGCAAAGAGTTATACCGCACACAATCACAAGCCGAGACCAAGAAGCAAATATTCATCAAGATCATCAAAGAGTAATGTATTCAATAAGAGATAATAAAATAGTTCGGGTTCCGGATCCTGTACCGCATGACCCTGAGTCTCCTGAAGAGGTGGTGGAGCCAGAACTGCCAGAGATGGATGCTGAAGCTCAACTCCTAGAAGGTACAAAGATGAGCCTGGATGATATCAGGAAAATAGATAGATTCAAAGATTATGAACCTGGGATACCTTCAAAGGTAAGATTTACAAAGGGTCTGGTCCATTTTGAAAATATTTTAAGCCTTTTTTTTTAAATACACTACACTTTCTTAACTTCTCTATTAGAGAATTTAAAAGAGTATTTTATACTGAATCTGGTAAGACTGGTAGCCGAACCCAACATAGTTGGGAAAAGGCTCGAAGGATGATAAATATTGAAAAAAGTCACTCACGAAATCCCATTTCGTTACAGGTCCTATATCTAAAGAATATAGCACCAACAGTAAGCCAGGAGCAGCTGTCGCTACTATTCAACCAGTTCGTGCTCGCTAATGGCGGCCCGGTCGACCTGAGGCTCATGACTGGCCGCATGAGGGGACAGGCCTTTGTGGCTTTTAATAGTAAGTTGTTGTATGATATAGTTTTAATAAAGAATATAGGTCCAACAGTAAGCCAGGAGCAGCTGTCGCTACTATTCAACCAGTTCGTGCTCGCTAATGGCGGCCCGGTCGACCTGAGGCTCATGACTGGCCGCATGAGGGGACAGGCCTTTGTGGCTTTTAATAGTAAGTTGTTGTATGATATAGTTTTAATAAAGAATATAGGTCCAACAGTAAGCCAGGAGCAGCTGTCGCTACTATTCAACCAGTTCGTGCTCGCTAATGGCGGCCCGGTCGACCTGAGGCTCATGACTGGCCGCATGAGGGGACAGGCCTTTGTGGCTTTTAATAGTAAGTTGTTGTATGATATAGTTTTAATAAAGAATATAGGTCCAACAGTAAGCCAGGAGCAGCTGTCGCTACTATTCAACCAGTTCGTGCTCGCTAATGGCGGCCCGGTCGACCTGAGGCTCATGACTGGCCGCATGAGGGGACAGGCCTTTGTGGCTTTTAATAGTAAGTTGTTGTATGATATAGTTTTAATAAAGAATATAGGTCCAACAGTAAGCCAGGAGCAGCTGTCGCTACTATTCAACCAGTTCGTGCTCGCTAATGGCGGCCCGGTCGACCTGAGGCTCATGACTGGCCGCATGAGGGGACAGGCCTTTGTGGCTTTTAATAGTAAGTTGTTGTATGATATAGTTTTAATAAAGAATATAGGTCCAACAGTAAGCCAGGAGCAGCTGTCGCTACTATTCAACCAGTTCGTGCTCGCTAATGGCGGCCCGGTCGACCTGAGGCTCATGACTGGCCGCATGAGGGGACAGGCCTTTGTGGCTTTTAATAGTAAGTTGTTGTATGATATAGTTTTAATAAAGAATATAGCACCAACAGTAAGCCAGGAGCAGCTGTCGCTACTATTCAACCAGTTCGTGCTCGCTAATGGCGGCCCGGTCGACCTGAGGCTCATGACTGGCCGCATGAGGGGACAGGCCTTTGTGGCTTTTAATAGTAAGTTGTTGTATGATATAGTTTTAATAAAGAATATAGGTCCAACAGTAAGCCAGGAGCAGCTGTCGCTACTATTCAACCAGTTCGTGCTCGCTAATGGCGGCCCGGTCGACCTGAGGCTCATGACTGGCCGCATGAGGGGACAGGCCTTTGTGGCTTTTAATAGTAAGTTGTTGTATGATATAGTTTTAATAAAGAATATAGGTCCAACAGTAAGCCAGGAGCAGCTGTCGCTACTATTCAACCAGTTCGTGCTCGCTAATGGCGGCCCGGTCGACCTGAGGCTCATGACTGGCCGCATGAGGGGACAGGCCTTTGTGGCTTTTAATAGTAAGTTGTTGTATGATATAGTTTTAATAAAGAATATAGGTCCAACAGTAAGCCAGGAGCAGCTGTCGCTACTATTCAACCAGTTCGTGCTCGCTAATGGCGGCCCGGTCGACCTGAGGCTCATGACTGGCCGCATGAGGGGACAGGCCTTTGTGGCTTTTAATAGTAAGTTGTTGTATGATATAGTTTTAATAAAGAATATAGGTCCAACAGTAAGCCAGGAGCAGCTGTCGCTACTATTCAACCAGTTCGTGCTCGCTAATGGCGGCCCGGTCGACCTGAGGCTCATGACTGGCCGCATGAGGGGACAGGCCTTTGTGGCTTTTAATAGTAAGTTGTTGTATGATATAGTTTTAATAAAGAATATAGGTCCAACAGTAAGCCAGGAGCAGCTGTCGCTACTATTCAACCAGTTCGTGCTCGCTAATGGCGGCCCGGTCGACCTGAGGCTCATGACTGGCCGCATGAGGGGACAGGCCTTTGTGGCTTTTAATAGTAAGTTGTTGTATGATATAGTTTTAATAAAGAATATAGGTCCAACAGTAAGCCAGGAGCAGCTGTCGCTACTATTCAACCAGTTCGTGCTCGCTAATGGCGGCCCGGTCGACCTGAGGCTCATGACTGGCCGCATGAGGGGACAGGCCTTTGTGGCTTTTAATAGTAAGTTGTTGTATGATATAGTTTTAATAAAGAATATAGGTCCAACAGTAAGCCAGGAGCAGCTGTCGCTACTATTCAACCAGTTCGTGCTCGCTAATGGCGGCCCGGTCGACCTGAGGCTCATGACTGGCCGCATGAGGGGACAGGCCTTTGTGGCTTTTAATAGTAAGTTGTTGTATGATATAGTTTTAATAAAGAATATAGGTCCAACAGTAAGCCAGGAGCAGCTGTCGCTACTATTCAACCAGTTCGTGCTCGCTAATGGCGGCCCGGTCGACCTGAGGCTCATGACTGGCCGCATGAGGGGACAGGCCTTTGTGGCTTTTAATAGTAAGTTGTTGTATGATATAGTTTTAATAAAGAATATAGGTCCAACAGTAAGCCAGGAGCAGCTGTCGCTACTATTCAACCAGTTCGTGCTCGCTAATGGCGGCCCGGTCGACCTGAGGCTCATGACTGGCCGCATGAGGGGACAGGCCTTTGTGGCTTTTAATAGTAAGTTGTTGTATGATATAGTTTTAATAAAGAATATAGGTCCAACAGTAAGCCAGGAGCAGCTGTCGCTACTATTCAACCAGTTCGTGCTCGCTAATGGCGGCCCGGTCGACCTGAGGCTCATGACTGGCCGCATGAGGGGACAGGCCTTTGTGGCTTTTAATAGTAAGTTGTTGTATGATATAGTTTTAATAAAGAATATAGGTCCAACAGTAAGCCAGGAGCAGCTGTCGCTACTATTCAACCAGTTCGTGCTCGCTAATGGCGGCCCGGTCGACCTGAGGCTCATGACTGGCCGCATGAGGGGACAGGCCTTTGTGGCTTTTAATAGTAAGTTGTTGTATGATATAGTTTTAATAAAGAATATAGGTCCAACAGTAAGCCAGGAGCAGCTGTCGCTACTATTCAACCAGTTCGTGCTCGCTAATGGCGGCCCGGTCGACCTGAGGCTCATGACTGGCCGCATGAGGGGACAGGCCTTTGTGGCTTTTAATAGTAAGTTGATATTATAGTATTAATAATTAGGACCTGTTGCGGCTTTCACCGCGGATATATTTTATTATCTGGTGTTCTGAGGTACTCTGTGCGTAAAGATTTATCAGCATAATGAATTAGCATATACAAAAAATAGGTAAGTTGAGAAAAAAGAACCTGTTATAATTTTATTCATTACTTTAAAATAGCTAACCCATTTAAGAAACTGTGAAAATCTTTGCACGCTATCGTGTAACATTATATCTGTTTCATAGTGTAACTTCTCTTTGCAAAACAATGCAACTGTAAAATCGGGATATGTATTGAATTATATTAGAACTTAATATTGACAGATTACTGATTCATATGCCATGTCTTCGATGATAATGGATTCATTTCAATTTTCATTCTTTTTCACACATTAAAGTTGCATCAAGATTTGTTCAGCAGTTTTTGCGTCAAAGAGTAACAAACATCCTCACAAATGTTCACCTATATATTTTTCTCATATTATTTGGAGAAAACGCAAAATATATAATATATAACAATAACTGCCTCGTTGGCCTAGTGGCGCTAAGCGCTACTGCTACGCTAGAGGTCTTGGGTTCGATTCCCAGGTCGACCAAGGTGTTATTGGGTTTTTCTATGAAATTCTCAGTAGAGTTTGGATTTGTGCCCGGTTAGTGGCAAAAGGCTCGCCCCCTATTACTTGGGATCTAAACATATCGGCGAACCGTGGGTGTACATTGGTACACCTCTGCCTAACCCTTCGGGGATACAGGTGTGATGATATGTTATGTTTATGTTTTATAACAATAACTAATTTCTTTATCAGATGAGGAGCTAGCGATCCAAGCTCTTGAAGAGATCAATGGCACCATTTTAGGCGGACGGCCCGTGATCGCCGAGTTTGGCAGAAACACCAACAGGATACAGGATGACCACAGATAAGCAAAATAAGTTATCGACACCTTAAAGGAAGGGCAACATTAATTATACCTTAGGTATGCAAGCCTGAACAGGCAATTTAATGTGTATTAAAAGTACACAAAAGATTTTTTTTTATTCAAAAGGTGACCTATATTTTTATTGGTCATAGAGAGATTTAAATTATGAAAATTGTTTAGTAAGTTAGGGTTGATTTATTTTGAGTCAGTTTATATAACACAGACATTATGTGAATTATTATTTGTTTTTTTTTTAAACGAACATGGTGACGCAACACATTTATTATAATTTATGATATTTTATTATAATACATATGATTATTTATTGCGCGGAAAAATAAGGGTTTTATGAATGGTTTTTGCGTCAACATGGCAGATCTTCATAGTATTATAAATATAAGTACAATATATTTATAAGATACGATGTTTTGAACTTAATGCCCGACGCACAAATAATAACTTTTCAAGTACGGCTGTGCCGTAGTTAATTAGGAATTATTACTGATATTATTTTGTGTAAATTTTAATATATAGCTTGTCGTACGGTCGATAGTCATAACGTTAAATAAATAAGTTAAAACAAAAATAATTATAAAAATCGTCTTAAGACCGAACGTACACGAACTGCTAGAGAAATTAGTCAGTGAGTAACGCCCACGGATGTTAAAGATGATTCGCAGCGCGAGGAAAATAGCATGCAGTCATACTGCTTTAAAATAAAAGCGAAAGTATGTTATATACTTAAAATATGCTTGTATTTATACTTTAAGTCACTGCAACGGATCACTATGTGAGAGGCCCCACAAGCGAACCGAGTTCGTATGGGCCTGGGGCCCTTATAAGGGGTTATTCCCAGTTGTCCCCACTGTCAACGCCACCACTGGTGAGAAATATGATTTCATTCCATAAAATGTTCCATTTGTCACCGGTGGTGCCAGCCTGGTTAGATCTCGAAAATCGGGCCCTAGTTGGGTTTTAAATACTGGACCCTCTTCTATAGCGATTCATAAGCAAAGCCCGTTGCAATCTTACGTTAGTTAATCTCTCACGAAAGTTATTATACTTAAAATATTGTTTCTGATAGCGCTAATTCTAATGCTGTCACATTTAATTGAAAATGACTGGTAAGATGTATTATTAAGTATCTAAGTTGAAGGAAGTGAGCATATGACCGGGGGCCCGAGACAATAAAACAATTGTCAATAGCAGACTCGGGCCCCCGGTCAGGTTAGGTTTGACCTATACAAATAGTATTAAGATATTTGATAAGGATTTTCACTTATATGTTTATTGCACATGTCATGTGTTTAATTAACTTTATTCTATTTCTTCGTATTTATTAATAAGAGTAAATGCACACTGTTTGGTATAGGATAAGGTGGCGACAAATTTTGATTAGTAAAATAAGACGATTATTTTGAATTATGTAAGTTAGTTAAGTAAGTATATTTAAAACATTTTATTTAGCCTTTTTGGCCTCAAAGCTGTGGTACCCAAAGCACCGTGTGCATTTACTACTAGGTAAATATTAATCTTCAGTGCAATATCATGTTTAGAGTTTTAAATTTATAAAATAAATTTCAGGTACTCACTGTAAACTGGTTTAGATTATTTTTGTGTTAAAACACGCTCGTATTTATTGAATTCATAATCATCTTATATTTAAGATTGTAATACGGTATTTGATTAAATAAAATTTTATTAGATGTCTTATGTAATGTTTTATTTCTTAGTTTTTACAGTTCCCAAATATAGCTACAATACAAGTACATTCCACCAATGTCTTTGAAGTTAATCTAGACATAATTATGAATAACCTTTTTTATTTATTTATATTACACTCTTAAGTAAATGTGAATATTAAACATTATAAAACAATATTTTATTCTCCTAACAAGATACAGAAAAGTAGGGCTATTTTTAACCTTTATAAGATCAGTTTGTTTTCAGTGTATATAAATACATTTTCGTGAATACAAACTCATATTTACTGTTAAAATAGATGTGTCATACGTCAATGTTTAAAAAGGCTATTTTAAAACGCACAGTTAAGTTTCTTTTTTGGAATATAACTGAATATCCGTAATAGTTGTACGGAACCTTTCGGACCTCAATCTACTGTATCTATTCTGATGATAATTTTACATGAACATGAATACTTAGTCTACTTGTATAGTATTTAAGATTTATTAATCTACGTATGACTAATGAATGTCTTATAAAATTGAGATTTAAAAATTATCTGTATTAATATTATTACCCTACTTTATAACTCTTTTATATAAGTAGCTATCGGCAAAGGTGATTTCATTGGATCATCTTATAATTATCGTTATAGATAACTTAAAAATAAACTCGGCAAGTAACTTTGTCCCTGCCTCAAATTTATTTATTTATATCTAAAGACAATTCTTTTTTATAACTTAAAACTATCAATGCTAATAATAGAACCAGCTTAGCCATCGCCTTTGAATCTTATCTAAAATCTATCTAAACCTATACTTGAGACTAGATGTCAGTGGTTTAAAGAATAATCAACCTTAATTCCTTGACATAAAGCTGTTGTTAAAATGATACCACTGACATGAAGTCTTAGTACCTAATAATAGTTTTAATCTATACATACATATAATCACGCCTCTTTCCCTTGTAGGGGTAGGCAGAGACCACTTCTTTCCACTTGCTACGATCCTTACACACTTGTTTCGCTTCGTCCAATTTTATTATACCCTTCATACATGCTGTTCGGTTTATGGTATGCTCTTGATGTGGCCTTTTTTTATTCAAACTCGCCTTATACACTTTATTCGTCAATCGTTCTTCATTCGTTCTCTCGACATAGCCAAACCATCTCAGCATACCTTTCTTTATTTTTGTCTCAACATCCATCATCTGACATACTTCATCCACTTTACCATCCGTTTCTCCTCTTACATTCAACGTAGCAACGCGGCTCTCCGTGGCCCACTTTTCGCCCCCGCGAGGAACGCTTTAATCTATCTGTAATTTAATTACAAAACTAGTTTAAATCTGCAGTCTAATTAACATAGTATATTTTCTACCATTTTAAGACTAAAATACAAATGTATTTATCATTTTCTATTCTACATTTCAGATACCAGGCATACTCCTATACTCAATGTATACAGAATAATATTTACAGCTTACTTTAGGCTACTTTTCTCATACGCAATTTACACTAAAATAATAAAAAGGAAATACAGAAATAATATTGATAACGAAAATAAAAAATACGAATATATTTATTTTATAATTAACATTCTACAGAGGGTAATGGAATACATCTTAAATACAACTGTGGACTTTAAATCTGAGACATTAACACATAATTTTCATTAGCTATACACAACTTTTCACCTCAAGAAATTCCTTAAAAACTTTACTGTATAGTTAGTCAGATAAAACAGATGATAATTCACAATGACGTTAACATTAGCACAAGAAAAATGTTTATTGTAATCTTATAAAGTCAGTTTTTAACCATTATTACACTTTAAACCTACACTTAATACACCACTTTTAGGTCACTTATCACTATTTCATAGTCTTTAACCAGTGATAGGCCGTATACGTTAAAGCCATCAATAAAAACATGAAAAATGTGTTATGCACTTATATCTGTTTCGCAAAGGCGCTGACCACAATTTGACTATTTCTGCATATTTTTACTGGGTCAACGAGCCACCAAGCAGTCTATTAGTGTATCACTGCCCTTCACCGAAGTTTGCACACATACAGTCAGATGATTTGTTCAAATTCGGGAAGCTACAGTCGGTCTTGATTGGCAATGGCCTCTGGTGTCGGTTTGTTTCATCTTGCCTTGTCTGGACTTTTCTGATGTATTCTGCTCAGCACCTGATGGTTTTAACGTTTCTACGGCCGCCGTTCACGTGTGTTGAGCAGCTCACTGGGAGTCCTTCGGCGAGGACTTGCGCCGTCGCTTGACGACGCGTTTTGGTGACGATCATTCACTCTCTTTCTTCGGTTGTGGCTCCTCCTCTGCAAAGGAAAAAGTTTGTGATTTATTAAGTTTATCGTATTCTACTATTATAATAATTTATTTTAGAAGAAAACTGGACGAGGCAGACGTCCACCGAGGGTTTCGTACAACTTTGACTTATATTTTTTAAGTCTTCTTTAAGTGATCTTAAAGATAAGGTTTCCGTTTTTTCTTATTGAGGTACAGCAGCTTTCGTACGACTAGCATTCCTCTAAGTACTAGGTTTTAGTATAGTGGGTTTGTGTGTGGTGTGTTGGTAGTGTTACTCACGCTTGTCGTGCGGGTGGTGCTGCGGCGGCGGGTGGTGGTGCAGCGCGTGGTGCGGGTGCGCGTAGTGCTCGGGCGCGCCGGCGTAGTACGCGGCGTGCGAGTACGCGCCCGGGAAGGCGCCCGCGTAGCCGCCGTAGTAGCGCGTGCCGTAGCCCGCGCCGTAGCCGCCCGCTGCTGCCACACGCACACACACACGTTACACGGACGCTCAGCCACGGTCACACAAACAGTGGGAACACGCCTGGTGACTGCGGTATCGTGTCGAGCGCTAGTTAAGCAATGGATTATGTTGACCAGCGCGCCCGTTTAGACGAGATAGAGTTTTACTAACGCTGTCGCTACTTAGGCTCTGGTCAAAAAACCATTTGTAGTTCAGAAATGGCAATGCCGCAGTCAACCACCACAACAACAGACAAAGCTGTGAGTTAACGATCCACAACAGTGAATCTACAAGTGAAAGTGCAATAAATATGAAGCTAGCTTACCAGGCGGTGGTGGCGGAGCGCCGTGCGGAGGCCCCGGCAGTGCGGCCGCGCCTGCTGCTGGCGGCATCAGCAACGCTGCAACATTATCATAGCATTATTTACCTGTTGAATTACTGAATATGCAATGGAATGACATTTATGTTCAAAAAACAAAAAAGTATGTGGTGATGTGATTGTCTAAATGACAACACATAAAATCTATGTAGTCTGTCAATTAGACGTTCTTTTCCCACCTATTCCTCTCATGTACCCCATTCCTAGACACTAGTGTCCGGTACCATGTTTAGTATAAGTAACGGGCGATAACTCACGGTGGTGTGGCGGCGAGGTGATGTGTGGCGGCAGTGCGGCGGGCGGAGCGCCGGGTGCCGCGCCCTCCGGTCTCTCCACCTTCGGCGCTGGCTTCTCTTCCTTCCTCTCTACTGGTGGTAAACAACATATACTAGTTTAGATTTGGCCAGTGAAAGAGTTTTTGCTACGTAAGAACACATGTTTTGGGATCGAATTTATAATAACATTTAAAGAAACACATCATACGATAGCGTTAATATATTTTTCAACATGTTTGACCCAAGCTAGGGGTTGGTTCTCACGAAAATTTTACGTTTTTACCCTGAATTTTGTCATAAAAGACAATACCTATATAGAATCGTCAATTTCCTGCATATTTTAGTCAGCGATGTCCCACTGCATGGTAAAGGCCGGCCTTGCCTCTTTCAACTTATCCCTATGACTATCATCTAGGTCCATTTCCGCGAGTATTAACCGATTAATAACATAAAATAGGTTACCTTCAGCATCATGTCCATTATTGACGGGTTCCTCTGGCTTCTCCTCCTTAGTTTCCGGCTCGTTCTTCAGCTCAGTGGTAACGCCTTCAGTCTTCACCTCAGTGGTGGACACCTTGTCCACTTGTGTGGGTAAGTTGGGCCCGTTCTGCTCCGGCTTTATCTGATTCTGGTCTTGTTCCATTGGCTGCTAGAGTTATTAGATAAGTTAGTTTTGCGATTATATTTAATTTTGCTTGTATGAGAAGATGTAAACCAAACTGCCTTCGTAATTATGTACAACATATAATAAGACATTGAAATTAGCATGAATAAAGACGGCATTTAATTTAAAAAATATACTTCAAAATGCAGCCTATATGTTGTATCATGTTACATAATTCTATAAATTTTGTGCTTTGACAGCCAGCTCGCCATTGGCGCTAACTAGTGCGCAATAACGGTAGTCTGCATTCATATCGATGGTTGATTTGTAGACAGACGATTATTTTTAAATTTCAGTAAGTAGCGCAAGTGTATTTTTAGTGTACTTTATATTAATATATTATGCTGGGTACCTCGTCCTTCCGCTCGTGCGTGTTGTTGGGCAGCGGCTGCGTGGTGGCGGGCGGCACGCCGCGTCGCATCTGCTCCATGGCGCGCTCCACCATGCGCGAGAACGTGTCGTCGTCCACCGCCGGCTTGCAGTGCTGTGTAACACATACAGAATTACATACATATACGAAAACATCACAACATGCTAAGACATAACCCTCCCTTCATTGATATACGGCAATATGCTAAAAACCTTTTTTGAAGCCGAAATCGGGTAAAAATTCTTGATAGACTTCTTGATATTGTGACTACTTGGAAGAGTTTCACTTCCTATCAGTACTAATGCCTGTTTTTCACCGAAACGGAAGCTTCAGAAAGCCTCAGAAACATTTGAGCAGAGTGGAGAATATGTATACAATGTTTACATGTAAAATAGGTCGACGGAGCGAAAATGGTAGTCTGCTCAGTCCAGCATAGTCAGGATACCAATAGAACGAAGTTTATTATTACTATTTTATTTTAATTATGGTTGTCAATAAGTTGATTAGCTTACCACAGTAGCCAATATCATCTACACGCACACATATATACTACACCCACAAATTCATAATACAGTCCACTAGAAATAAGCTAATGAGTGGTAAAAGTTAGTGCAAATAAATCAATCTTTGTGTTAAGACGTGTGACAAGTTTTTTAATCAAAAACAGAAACAGATAAAACAAAATCACAAACAGATATAGACCTTATTACCTTAAACAATGGTTGTCACACTAAAGAACGAACCTTCCTTTGATGTATCACTGGATAGTTTATACATTTTTTTATAGTTCCCGACATGCCTGTATAATACAACACCTCTTGTTAACACTTTTCCATCGCATTAATATAAAGTATCGCTTACCTTCTTGAGTTCTTCCTGGAAAGCTTCGCTGCTCTCAATAAACTTGCGCTTCTTGGCTTCGAACTTCTCTTCGATCTGCTGCAGTTCATCCTCCAACTTCTTCTGGTGCATTGTTAATGACTGCACTTGTTTCTTGAGGATCTAATAATAAAGTTAAGGATGGATTTAATATTCTAATTGACAGTGAATGAAAAGATAATGGGCAAATATAATTTATTCATTGAAAATTATTTATGTTTATTGTTCAAAAACAGAATGAGAACATATGATTATATACAAGCTTTTCAGTAACTTGCTGTTTATTTTTTATTTTTTTTATTTTTATTTATTTGAGATAACAAACAGAGGTACAACGACAATAAAAGTATTGTTTTAGGTCAAATCTTGCAAGCTACATAAGAGCTAATAGACATCCACTTGAAAGGATTTTTTAATTATTTCTGAAACTTATAAAATGTTATTAAGAAAGATTATTATTATTTATTAATCCCATCTAGTATGGAAATGGTCTACCTACGCGAATGAAACCGCTATTTAGACATATCTACTAAACAATAAGTGATATGATAAATAAGTTTATCTTAACAAACCTGCATCCTAGCTGTAGTGACGACGGAGCGCACATCGGGTACGACGGTGTCTGAGAATATCTCATTGATCAGACGATGGTTGCGCAGGTAGCGGGCGTACGCCACGTGCTTCACTGATAGACCCTCGTCTTGGTCTGAAAGATAAGATTGATATACAGAAACACCTTTAAGAACTATGGTCTAGTCGCTGAGAGAATGTATTCATTGAATCATCAATTGCGTCAAAGAAATGATGCGAACATTGTATATCAATTATTTAATTAACTAATTTTGATTTTTAACTGACTACTCCGTACGTAGTCGTTACCCCTTTTCTATGGATATACCCTTACGGTTTTTCATTGCTTATTTCATATAACCTGTATTCAGAAAATACAAATAAGAGATATTCCCTATCAATTTTGCAGATATTCTACATGAGGTAACTAAAAACAGTAATAATGACACCAGCCTATTAACATCCCACAGCTGTGTTTATTATTATTAAATTAGTATTGATTACCATGCTTGCTCATTGCAGAATGGCAGTTTCAGATGTAAATTTTAGTAATCCAGGTTTCATCACAATGTTTATCAGAATTGTTACTAAATATAAAACATACCTTCTTCATCCTCAGCCGGCTGTATATCAATTCTTCTGTCCTGCTGCTGTTGTTCCTTCTGCGAGCTACCCTTCTTGCTAGAACTCTCCTCTTCCAGATTACCTACTACTGACACAAAGAAGGTCTTAGAAACTATGTTATATGTATAAAAGACATGTAAAGCGATGAGTGAGAAAGACATATGATAGCTTTGGATGTATGAAAGAGATAGATTATATACCAGTGACTAATAAGCTGTTTGCGATAGTACGTAGTATTGTTTAAAGCTTTTGCTAATACTTGTATTTAAGAATTTCAGATTTAATCAGAAAAGCAATATTATAACTTTGAGTGGCGACATTAATAAGATTTTTTGTTGACTGGCAACATTTTTTAATCAGAATGTAGCCAGCTATAAAAAATAAGTTTGAAAAATTATTGATGCCGAATTAGATGGCGACGTTTTTTTTTGAAAAATTAAAGATTATACAGTGCATAGGTATACATGCATCCTGAACGACTAATTCCCTTACCTACAGCTTTATTTTTCGCCGCTATATAGGCAAGGTAAGCGGGCGAGTTGTGGTAGGTCTTCAAACTCTTTTCATACTCCAACTGTTGGTACCCCGTGCGTGCAATATAAATGACGTGCATGTGGAGGACAAAATTAGCGTTACTTGTGTATGGGTTAGTCACTTAATGGCGGCTGGGGGTGTGATCACATGTTTAGATATGCATTTCTTGAATAATTATTGGCATAATAGTAATGTTCCTTTTCGCAAACTTGTGGTCGGCTTTCAGTCTTACCTGATTCAGCTGAATACCGTATTTTAAATGGAGCGACTGCTTATCTGACTTCCACAACCCATTTTACTGGATAACATAGTATCCCATTGTGAGAATGGTTGACAGAGTGATGTAAAGTACACGACTAAGTACCAGCTTTTTATGGGAATAAATACTTTAAAGTATTCTTTTCATTCCATTTATCCAAAAATTTTACAATTAATTACGAAAGTAGTAGGACCGAGTATTATAAAATGTAATATTATATATATAAACTAGCGGCCCGCCCCGGCTTTGCTCGGGTGCAACGCTGATACCAAATATAACTATGTACATCATAAAGTTCTGTAGGGCGAAGCACAGCCTTGGACGCACTATTTGGTATAGAGGCACACGCCCCACGGCCCCCTCGCGGCCCTCCGGCCGGTACCGCCGCAACCGCTATGTCCCTGCAGTTTTAATTTGTAATATCTTCGAAAATATTCATTTAAATTACATGCTGTAAAAGGCAATATTGATCTATATTACATGCACAATTTATTAAAGGTAGTTAATTGGATAAGGATTAATACTGTATTGCTAAAAATCGCTTTTTCGTAAATAAGTAATAAATAAACGATAAAAATGGTTATTGTGGGTTACCCTCAAGAGATAGACATATACCATCGCGGACTTTTTTGTAGATCTTTTTAAGGAGCACAATAATGTAGTACATTATTTTGATCTATCTCGTAGGGTTCAGCCAGCGTTCGCAATGAAAGCGGAAAAAAAGTGTTCATTTACGACCTTACATTAGAAATCTCTAAGATTATCCGTGTTTCTCAACTTTATTATGCATGTTTTATACATATAAACCTTCCTCTTGAATCACTCTATCTATTAAAAAAAACCGCATCAAAATCCGTTGCGTAGTTTTCAAGATTTAAGCATACATAGGGACAGACAGCGGGAAGCGACTTTGTTTTATACTATGTAGTGATTGTAATATTAAATATGTCAAAAATATGTAAAAAAAAACATGAAAAATTATATTTTAAATGCCTGTTATCTATTCAACATGTCATCACATCACCAAATCCGTTAACAAAGTATAACACAAAATCTCCCGGGACAGGGAACGGACCTTAGTTCTCAATGGATATGCAATGAGTGTACCCGGTGCATTTATACAGTGGCTCTAATGTATTAGCTTAGATGATGTGTTCACACAATGACACCAACATTGATACATGTAATGCTTTTGCTGTTTTTGTGGCATAGAACAACATAGAAAGTTGGGAAAATAGTTATTTTGAGATATTTTTTTATTGAATTCTGACTTTCAGATAGTTTGATACTTCAAGACCTGTTTTAACTCTCTCAAATAAAAAAATACTTTAATAAAAAAAACTTTAACAATCTCTTATGAAATTCATTTAAGCTACTCTTTGCTGATAGATTGCATGAAATTTTTTAACTAACCTTATTTTAATAATAAATCAAATAGGCAATTTGTTTTTCGTGATATCAAAATTAACGTGATATAGTTTTCAAGGGCCCCATGCAATAAGTTCCGATACCTCATGGGACATTAGTCACAAACAAATACACCAAAACAGCAAGAGCTCAACCTGACCCCATGTTAAATAAGGCGTGTCGTGATGGCGTGGATTATACACAAATTTGTACCCAATATGTACGGTATAGGGTTCATTATTGTACCTCTGGTCTTGTGAGCAAGCCACTGTATATAGGCGGGCGACGATTGGTAAGATTTCAACATTTCTATGTACTGCGCCTGAATGGAAAAGTTTTATCAACTTTGGAGAACACATCTTTATAGAAACAGTAGTATTTTGTTGAACTTTTTGCCACTGTTTCAACTAACAAGGACAATGACTATACCTAAGAAATTGAATCTAATTGGTTTTATAACATGCAAAGTATTTTTCAGGAAACCTGTTGACAAGTATCTCAATTATTGTTCCAAATAAATGACAATAACATTACCCAAATGGGTTATTGTAGAAAATATCTTGCCATTGGACTGAAAAGTACTTCACAACAATATAAAGCTTTAAAAACCACAGAAAGACATCCATACCTTCTCGGCTTCATACTCATCAACATATCCCGCCTTCTCTGTCTCCGGGAGGTCTCTCCACATGCCACCAATGATCCTGCCGATCTCCCAGAGCTTTAGGTCGGGATGGGCCGCCTTCACAGTGTCCCATACTCGGCGGGAGTACCTCATGTAAGGCATAAGGGGCTTTTCTGGCGGCTTTGGGGGCTTTGGCAAGCCGGCGCCCTGAAATATTGTAAGCTTATTTGATTTATTTTGTATTGGTGTTTATTTAGTGTGCTGAAATTGACATTTTGTTAGGTTAAGTTAGGAAGGCCAGTTTTATATTATAAAGATCAAGTAGTTGTAAACAAAAAATTAAGATTTTTGCTAAAAGACTACTATCAATAAAGCACACACAAAAAATATTACCCCATATACACGACTCACCGCGCCGGCGCCCTTGCCGATCTTCTGCGGCTGAAATCCTGGATGAGAATGTACGGTGGACACAAAGGGACTGGTCTTATCATCCTTAGCCGCCTGTCCGGCCGAGGCGCCCACGGCGGCCCCGGCGGCGCGGCGCGCGCCCTCTGCGGCGAAACGCTGTTGCTGGGGAGAGTGCGGCCAGCCGCCGTACCCCCCCGGGTGGCCCAGCGAGGGACCCCCTTGGTATGGCGGGTGGTGGTACTGGTATTGGTTATGGTGCGGCGGCGGTGCATTCATACCGCCTTCAAGCCAAGCAGCGGGGCGGCAATACAATGAAAGAAAAAAACAAAAAGCATAAGGGAATGGGACAGGAGAGGGCGGGGCAAACAAAAGATAATCAAATGCGACAACATCTAAATAAATTCAAATCATAATGTTAAGTGGAAGTTATTAGTGTGAGCGAGCAGTACTAGCGAGTTGTATTTAGTAGGCTTAATTAGCGTAAAGAATCAAGAATCAAAAGAACAGACTGGTGTGAAACAATGACTTGTGATGTGAAAACGAGAAAAATTTTGGTGCTATTACAATTTTAAATCCCCACAGAGTACCTATATCCGAAACAGATGAGGGTGTGAGAACAATTTTGAAAATATAGTAATCAGATTGTAGCATTACCTTTCATCATACCGAAACTCATGGGGGGCCCCGCAATCATGTAGTCTGTTTCAACATAACAAAACATGAAACAAAACCAACATAAGAGTAAAATGTAAGTCTAAATGCGCAAAGAACAAATCAAGAGAAAATAAAAAGTATGTTACTAATGCATATACTTTGAAATAAACAAGCATAGAATATAGGAGTCATGCTGCCGCGGGACATTACAGCAGTTAGATACCAGCATAACCAACGACAGTTCTTAGCCCAGCTAAGCTTGCATAGGCATCGAATTCACTTACATGTTATAAGTTAGTATCTAACAACATTCTAAACACAATATTAATTAACATTCAATGAGAACAGTTCCAATGCTGTAAGTGTGTTTGGCCAAACTGTAGTCTATGCTTTGCTATATATTTTTAGGTCTAATGTAAAAAGTGTGTTTGGAATACAAACGCGGATTGCTTTGTGGGCTTGGCATCGACATCGATGTGTTTTGTTTGTAACTGTTTGGCGTCGCCATAACACGGAGTCAACCTGGAACAAATATTATCATACTGATGTTGACGTGCACGAGAACGAGACCAATATTAAATTTGTTTGGTATTGTGGATCAACACTTTTCCAATTACAGATATAAAGTTTGTAATAAAAAAAGACGAAAAATCTTAGATACTCAGTAATAAAAGTACCTTAATAACTAAAACCATTTACATAAACATGATATAGTGTGTTTCGAAAAAGTTTATGAGAAACGCTGAACAGAACCGGTCAGCTACGCTAAATAACACCTATCCTAGCCTAACACAATCAATAAGTAACATTCTTATGTGCCTTACCTGTGCTTCTACAACTAAATAAAGTATTTGTTAGCTGCTATTACCTGAAATAAGTAAAATTATTCGATTTAACCAAATTAAAGACAAGCGTCACTTTCCACCTAGCAGGACGCCATATTTACGTCAGCCATCTTGTCTTTGACACTATTATGACAGTTAGTGTTGCTCTGTTAAAAATAGATTTTTAACGAATTTTTAGTATCTGAAAACTAAGATTTAGTTAGTTGCCTGATTTTAGCAGTACAAGAGGCCATATAACATAAAGATTCAGTGCTAAAGCGCTGGTAAAGCGATCTGCTTATCGTCAAATCTGCAAAATAATAAAGCATCTAGTAATAAGCAAATAAGGTTTATTTTGAAGATTAATAAAACAAAAGTAAACAAAAAAATATTTAAACAAAACTCCCAATACATAATTACATTGTGACTATCTTCGTATAGTGTTAAGACATGAGCGATAACCAGTAATTAACTGTATATTATTTATCATTACAACCGGTGCGTGGAAAACTACGACGAAATAAACTATAAAACGATACAAATAAATCAACGCAGTGCAAACACAAGCGATTAGTTAAAAGTCGACCTAAATATACGGAAGTTGGCAGTATAATGTACAATAGTTCATTCGTCGCCAAGTGTACCAGCTGCCCACGCGTGTCACTTACCTACCGGCAAATGTCGATCTATAATTTGATTGTGCATGACCGGTTGACATTTTGGCATTCATATAAAATGTATTGTAAGGCCTTGTTTATTAAGATGTGAGATGAACTTTTAGAAAAATATACCTTTACATTCTTCCTTTTTGAAGGAGCAATTTTAGTCGAACTCTTAAAAACAAGTTTGGTTTTATTCGTATTTAACTAGACCATTTATTCAGAACTTCCTGTCCCCAAAGCAAGCCAGAGTAAATAAAAACACCAAATGTATTGTTTGTAAGAGTGTTTTTTCGATACAACTACTTTAGAAGGCGCTTTTGGGGCACAGATAATTAGTTACCACGATAGGTTTTCATCTGGGTCAAGGCTTATCCTAGCCATGGTCGGCCTTGGCTTGGCCCATAACCTGAACGACCTCAGAGCCACCTGTGACTTATTTACAACACTTCTAAGGCGCCAAGGCTATCGGAAATTTACTTAGCTAGCGATGTACCTAAATAATAAGTTGGTAGTCGTTTAAATTGATAATGGAATCAATGATTTTGTGAACTCAATTATTCAGTTCATTCTGAGGATATTCTGGACCTTTTATATTACGTTTTCTTCTCATGTTTATAATGAATGAAGGTTGCTGAATTTCGTCTTAACTGCTCCTAACTCTGAGACACATTACTACATTACATTACACATTACATTGCAGATTGTAAAGTTCCAGTGCATGATGAAAAAAAAAACACTACCTAACATAACTACCAAACTTGAGTTATGTTACTTGTTGCGCATTAATAATCATCATAATGTTTATTATAGTTTAGTAGGAATTTGACAGTGGTGGTGCCTTTAAGTTTAATCTTAGCAATGTGTTATCCCGAGAACACTTACAATCCTTTAATACTAGGCATTTTACTAACTCGAGATATGACAGGCTTCCAGGACGAGTTGTCAATTACTATTCTATTGAGATATGTTGTTCTGTACTGCTATCACATAAGTAGGCTTTGCCACTTTGGAATTTCAGAAAAAGTTTAAGATCAAATTGATCATAGAAGGAATTTCTGATCATACCTAAGAGATCCGTTTAACATTGCAGAAAGGTGCCACTAACATAATAATGATGAATTTAAAACAATAATCATTGACATAACACTTTAAACAACCAGACAGCGATGACACATCAAATCCTGAATTATTATTATGTGTACAAAACCAGGGGCCCAAGTCTGCTATTTACACTCGGTTCAATGTCTTCATAGTGGCGTGCCAGCAGAGCCATTTTCGGAAAATCGGTATTCTACTAAACGTCAAAACGTCAAAATTGCGCATTACAATTTGTACCAAATGTATGAACTATTGGTCACAGTCGTTGAACATTGAACCGAATCGTTCCAATGCGCAATTTTGACGTTTTGACGTTTAGTAGAATACCAATTTTCCGAAAATGGCTCTGCTGGCACGCCACTATGAAGACATTGAACCGAGTGTAAATAGCAGACTTGGGCCCCAGGGCCATTGCCACTTGTCATATACCGTTATCAAAATATTATCTATTCAATCAACAGCGAATGGTCATTGACGGGGTTCCGACCACGCAACAATAGAGTGAAACGTTCATACGTAACAACTATTATTATTATCTTATTATGATAACAACGGAAATCCAGTATCCTCTAAATATTAATACTTTTTTGATTATGTAGTATCCGTAAATGAATAATGACCGGATGCTATTTTCCATGTATGGTAAAATAATTTGAAATTTAATTTCGTTGCGGCACGTGTTCTTTATATAAATATGCTGCTTTCTCTTTTTAACCGACGAAAACAGAGGAGGTTCTCAATTCGACGCGTATATATATTTTTTTTTTATGTATGATCACGCATATCTTTTTACTGAGTAGTCCGATTTTGATAATTCTTTTTTTATTGGAAAGGGTATACTCCAAAGTTGGTCCCATATAAATTTGAAAAAAGAACTCCCACCCTACGGTGGAAAAAAGGGGTTAATTGACTGTTCACGCACTGATCGTAATGTATTACCACGCGTAACTTTTTACAGAGTAGTTCTATTTTGATAATTCTTTTTTTATTGAGTAGGCTATACCTAGAAGTTGGTCCCATATAAATTTGAAAAAAATATTCCAATCCTAAGGGTAGAAAAACAGGTATATATTGATTGTTCACTAACTGATTTTAATATATGACCACGCGTAACTTTTTACAGAGTAGTTCTATTTTGATAATTCTTTTTTTATTGAGTAGGCTATACCTAGAAGTTGGTCCCATATAAATTTGAAAAAAATATTCCAATCCTAAGGGTAGAAAAATAGGGATATATTGATTGTTCACTAACTGATTTTAATATATGACCACGCGTAACTTTTTACAGAGTAGTTCTATTTTGATAATTCTTTTTTTATTGAGTAGGCTATACCTAGAAGTTGGTCCCATATAAATTTGAAAAAAATATTCCAATCCTAAGGGTAGAAAAACAGGGATATATTGATTGTTCACTAACTGATTTTAATATATGACCACGCGTAACTTATTACAGAACAGTCTGATTTTGATAAATATTTTTTTATTAGATAGGGGGTTATACCTTGAAGCTGGTCCCATATAATTTTACTCTAAGGTTGAGAAAATAGGGGTGATTTATTGTTCACTCACAGATTTGAATACTAAAATAAGGTAGTTAGCTATTTTAAAAATAATAAATAATTCAGCATGTAGCAATTAGTATATAATAGCCACAAAAAAGTATAAAATAATAACTTTTTAACAAAAAAATTAAACCGCCGAAAACACTGAAAAGCAAAAAATAAGAAACCTTTTTTTATTTAATCTTAATAACTAAGTTCTTAAATTTGAGGCGGCGCCAAACTATCAATTAACAAAGATCACAAAATTACCTTAAAAATAAAGAAACAACCAAATCAAAAACGCTATATACTATAATTATATTCTTTACTTACCACCTACTAATTCCATTGTGGAAAGCAAATAAAAGTTTTGAGTTCGAATTTGAATCAACTTAACAATGCAATTAAATCTCCAGCGATAAACATTAAAATTTATAAAAAAATTAAGTACCTATATATCGTAATTAATTAATTTGCCTGTTTGGCGCCGACTCGAAATTATTTAGGTATACTCACATTCGTTTAAGAACTTAGTTAGTTAAATAAAAAAAGGTTTCTTATTTTTTGCTTTTCAGTGTTTTCGGCGGTTTAATTTTTTTGTTAAAAAGTTTTTATGTACTGTACTTTTATGATTGGTATTTTAATTATTTGCCTGAAGTTAATACAAGAATTTGTTGGATAGTAGAGATTTAATTCATGCTTCACTAGAAACGTGTTCGTCTTCTGCTTTAATTATGATTTTTTTTTGTGTTTTTAAGGTACCTTTAACTCCATATTTCAATTTCTACAAAGGTCTATTTCATAACAAGTTAGTCAGCATATCTTTTGGATTATACTGATAACAATAACATTGCCAAGGGATAGCACGTATAAAAATAGTGTACGGATACTGAATTCAATGTTTTTGTGATAAGGATCGAGATAATAATACAAATATTAGATATTATATGACACATCACAAAGTAGGTACTGCACGGAAACATATTCCGCCATGGTTCTGTAAACACGTACAAAAAGATTACAACTAAAAGTACAATGGAGAAAAAAAGTTCCACACGTCAAACGATATTTGTATAGGTTTCACTAATGTAAAAGTTGGTATATAATCGTTATACATTACTGCTTAGACAACAACATTGATGTAAGCTTAGTAAACAAAAGAAGACATGTATGCTGCTTTACCACAAACATTGGTGACATCCCGACAGTGTTTTATTCGGTCTAGTGATTTCAGTTTTGAGACAACAATTGCCTAAGTTTATATTGTAATGAATATGTAAGGACAATCTATTGTTTGAAAGGACGTTTATTTAGCTCGAACCTCGAAGTAACAATTAGTATTGTCTACAGCTTTGTATCAAGTTTCCCTGACTGTTTGGGCTCTTTGTACTATGTAAATGTAATTTTATAAGGTTGGGATAAGTGACGTCAGTTTTGATGTTGCTGTACTTGAGGGATTTAAGTCAAAGTGCACAATAATAAAGGTCTAGGTACCTGTGCCAGATACGATGCTGTTTTTGAGTTTGGCTTTGATAACTTAATTAAACGTCTGGATTACACTATTTCTACGTAAATGGCTCTGGTTCAGTCCTTCTCGACAATGTATTTTACGGAATCACTTTCACACCATTACCTCTACCATGAGTTTACGCAGCCAAAACTCGCTAGCGTCTCCGTAAATTATTTGTATGAAAGATTGTATAGCGCCCCTAGCGGTCACGGAAAGAATTAAAATTCGTACCATGAGTACTATAGATTTCGATAGGTTAAAAACCTAACGTAATCTATTCGATAGTCTCTAACGTTTTTCAGCTGTCACCATACAAAACCGTACCATGAGTCGCCAATTCGACACAACCTATCGAATCTTACGCTTACGATAGTAGTTACGTAGCTCACTAGCATTTTGACGAGTGAAACGTATGTTTACATTTAAATTAAATACGTTTTTGAGTTTAATAAAGTCAAAATAATTTCTGTAAGAACTTACTTAGCATGGAATATGTTAGTGGCCGCTGAATTTATAGACTAACGACGTAAACAACGTGAATTTCAAGCCAAAATGAGAATTCATGCATTTCGTATACCTACGATATGATATGTTTTAGACATTTTACCTACATTATATTATATCTATTTTTAGTACAAGCAAGCTGTGTCTTTAAATTAAATTTAGTCAAATCATATTCATTACCATTTTTTTTTATTTGTTTCATTCCTCATGTCTCAAATGATTTTAAACACTTAAACTTAGCTGACTTATTACACTATGAAAGTTTCAAGTGGCTTGGATATCTACATGCGTTGAGTTGAGGGGCAACTATTTGGGAATTTTGTAACTTAACCTTTCTATGAACTCCACCAACAATTAAAACTGTTTGATACCGGTCCTCATTGTATTACATAATCCAAATAATCTATTTTATACTTTCAAAACATACAACGCAGCTCTGTGTCCCAACGTAAACAAATAAAATATCATATTGAATAGACGACAGTGACATTTTATTAGGAATAAAAAATCAAAAACCACTAAATATCTTAAGTAGCCCACTAACCGCCAACTTTTATATTTAGTCGGTTTATTTTGTGATATTGACTATCATAACATTTTTAGCATAGCGATAACACTACATTTTGAGCTTACGAGCCGTTCTCTCTTCTTATTAGTGAGAAAGAAAGAAACAAAACATAATTAGTGAAGCATAGACGAAAGTATTCATCGAGTAGAGTGAAGTTAGCTAGACGACACTATCTATCGAGCTTACCTTAGCGTCTGCGTAAGACTCCGTAAATCTCATGGTGCAACCACTATCGAAATCTATTCGATCCACGTTAGTACGCTAGCGAGTTTAACGCTAGCGAGTATGTTTTCGATGACAACTCATGGTAGACGTACAGTTATTGCAGCGATAGCCATGTTTCTTTATGACTCAGCAGTAAGCCTCCATAGACTACCTCACCCAGGGGAAGACGAAGGGGATTGCTTTATTCCTACCTTCCAAAACCACGGAGTGTTTCTCCGTTCCCTTTTGCCGGTTACCAGGCGGGATCATACTGACAACCTGCTCTATCTAACCGACTGACAGTTTTCATTATCATAATGATCCACAGCCCTTTTCCTCCAACTGCTGGGCATAGGCCTCCTCTTTTTCGTGCCATTTTCTACGGTCCTGTGCCAGCCTCATCCAGACTCGACCCGCGACCCTAACTATGTCGTCGACCGATCTTGCTCAAGGACGACCGACGCTTCTTTTGCCTTTACATTTTACATACATACATATAATCACGCCTCTTTCCCTTGTAGGGGTAGGCAGATACTACTTCTTACCACTTGCTACGATCCTTACACACTTGTTTCGCTTTGTCTACTTTCAGTATTCCCTTCTTACATGCTGTTCGGTTTACATTACACAGCATCAAAATTCATAAAATGTTTTCTGCTTAGACATTAGACTTTGAAATCACTTTGATCAGCTCGACATGATGTTTAGTAAATAAAAACTCATGACTATGACTCATGATTATAGCTTGCCAAAATATGTTCTACGTTAGACCGGGCTGGGTATTGACGGATCTGCTATGGTAAGGTCGTAGCGACTGGCAGCTGTCTTGACTTGGCGATAGATGGTGTTGAGTGAATAGCGGTCATTGTCACGAGCCGTACATGAGAAGCATGTAGCTATCGAAGGGAATATTCCTCGCTATATTAAACAATTACAATTAACTGTCTAATATCATACACTACAACTAGAACTTGTGTTCAGGGGGTGGATCTACCAGTTATCTGTCCGACAGTTGGCTAGATCCTCCACGGGTACGCGACCCCGGACTGCCCTAGCTGTTACTGCCACATTCATTGTACCTCCGTGATGGTAGCATCCTATAACCCGTCCTACCTTGTTATCCTTTCCAACATATCCTTTCCCAAATCCTTATCTCGCAGGAACGCAACGGATGATTACAAAAATAATTTAATTATCCAAAATGGCGGCGATGTGGTTCGCCACCCATCACGTCTCGTTCCTCGCGGGGGCGAAAAGTGGGCCACGGAGAGCCGCCTCGCTGCGTTGAATGCAAGAGGAGGAATGGATGGTAAGGTGGATGAAGTGTGTCAAATGATGGATGTCGAGACGAAAATAAAGAATGGTATGCTGAGATGGTTTGGCTATGTCGAGAGAATGAATAAAAGAACGATTGACGAAAAAGTGTATAAGGCGAGTGTGAATGAGAAAAGGCCACATCAAGAGCATACCATAAACCGAACAGCATGTATGCAGGGAATAATGAAAGTGGACAAAGCGAAACAAGTGTGTAAGGATCGTAGCAAGTGGAAAGAAGTGGTCTCTGCCTACCCCTACAAGGGAAAGAGGCGTGATTATATGTATGTATGTACAACTAGAACAGTCTCAGAAGTACATGTCTCCAGAAGATCAAAATAATGAATAAGTAAGTACGTACTATGTAGCTAGTTAGAAATCGATTTTGATGTTATGCATTGAATTGGTCTTTAAAGATTTTTACGCATGCCTACTTACTAGAAAGAAAGAGATTTAAATCGTGCAATCCCTGGTGGAGGAAAACGAGAAGGGCTTTAGACGTTTGCTTACCTAATCGAGTTTTCCAGGACAGGACTCAAAGGCAAAATGTTACATAATTTTCCAGGCTTCATATTTTAATTTTCCGTTTCATCAATTCTGGGTCTCTTAACTTAAAAGACAAACAATAACATTATTTGCATTATACACGTAAATGTAAGGCAGTAACGACATAGTATTGTGACGTTGCCTTACAGGTGTCGATTAGCTTCAATCAACTTCCGGCCGTGAAAAACTATGTTTACCTTTCATTCTCTGAGTCATAGAAAAAGTAAATGAAGGTTAACCTAATAAAGTTTTTATGTTTTGTTTGTTTAGTGTACCTATGAGGTGAAAAATAATCTTTTAGGAATGTGTTACACTAGATTTTTTCGTATTGGTGATGATGGGTTAATGTAATGTAGCTAAAACGTTTTTGTTTCTGCGCCAAAATTTGCGTTGCGCTCTATTTGTTACCAGTCTGCAATTTTTACTTCGCACATTGCGTTATTTTGCAAATTTTAAAGCGATTTCCTTGTCCCTAGTGATGATAGGTTCAATGATTTGAACTTATTAGTCAAGGTTGTTTCGAAGTAAAATCTTATAAGCAAACTACATATTAATACAGACCTGTGTAATTTTTTATAATATAGCTAGTTGATTCTGTAATGTTTGAGTTATACATTACAGAACAGACGCCTTGCAAGGCGTCATTCAGAACACATAAAACTACAGAGTAATTTCGAAAATAATAATCGAAATGGCCTATTGTGTTTTTCAGGGTCGTTTTGGAAAATGGAAACTAACAAATACGTCGATGGAGTCATCACATACGTAGGTTTCACGCTATAGTTTTATTTTATGACTGTTCAAAGCGATATAAACATAGCATGAATATAAAGATTTTGTCTGAAAACCTATAGTCTTCGGTTTCTATAATTAAATTAGGACATGAGATTAAACAGCCTGTATGAAGGGAATAATGAAAGTGGACGAAGCGAAACAAGTGTGTAAGGATCGTAGATAGTAGAAAGAAGTGAGCTCTGCCTACCCGTACACCCGTAAAGAGGCGTGATTATATGTATGTATGAGACTAAAAAAGCAGGTATAAGCACATGTGACCAAATCCTGTCAGCATTATGATTTTTGTTTTGTGATAAATGTATTCTCTTCTACTAAATACTGCGAGGTACCAGCTGAAAACCGTATCGTATAAACAAGCACGTTAATTTGCTTCCACAAAAGCGATTAGTCATTAGTAAATTGGCTGTTTTTCCCGAACGTAAAGTAGTTGTACCCTGTTTGATCCAGTTATTACTTCATATTTGTGCTTTGTAACTAAAAAATAGATACTAATTGGTTCACCGCAATGAGAATTGATGCCTTAAATTCTTTAATTGATTGATGTATCTTGTATTTTTTGTTTCCCCGAAGTCTTAGGCAGCGGTGTACCAATATATGTTTAGGTCCCATGTAATAGGGGGCGAGCCTATTGCCACTAACCGGGCAGAAATCCAAAGTCCAACCTGCTACTGAGAATTTCATAGAAAAACACAATAACACCTTGGTCGACTTGGGAATCGAACCCAAGACCTCTAGCGTAGCAGTCGCTGCTCTAGTATATTCTAGAAACGAATATAGTTTTGTTTCTACTGTAGGTCGTATCAAGTATAACAAAAGTAGTACAACAGTGACTATTGCTGCCAAATTGCTTGTTAGTATTGAATTGCAATTGCAAATGTTGCTGATTTGCATGAATAAATACATACCTTATACGGCAGACTTGCAAGGGTATCTTTACGTGTTTAGCTAGCATTACAGAGAAACAAAAAAAAAAAGCGGGTGCCTTTCATAATAAGGTACCTCTTGTACCAGTAAACATACAATTTAAATTGACTAAGGGTTTATCCGGTTTTTCCCACGACAGATATTTTGAACTAAAGAATAATTTTGAATTTTTCCTTAAAATAAAATATTTGTAGACAGTTTTCTCTCTCGACTCAAAATGATCCAGACCTCAAGGGTATTTTTCATACTTTTCCTCAAGACTTTCGACTTGTTTGTTTTTGATACGCGTAAATAAACACCAACGTAACTGTTTTCGATAAATTCTATGTTAAGAATGTAGAATGAGGCCATTTCCCAATAATGGGGTCAAGTCAGTAAATGTAAACAAACGGACGAAATCAAGACAAGTGTTTTGTAACTTAAGTCGTAAATGAAAAAATAACAAAGTTGGTACTCACATAGGTAAGTTGAGTGAAATGGACGCTGTGAATGAAATTTAACCTAGTTAGAAATTAAGTTGGTTTTGTGCTTGTTTTGGTTTACTGGGCCGAAACTTCACTAAAGGAAAATGTCGAAAAAAAGATTACAAGTTAACTTTAGCCTTTATTTAAAGCTTTCAAACTCAAACTCAAACTCAAAATCTTTATTTGCATGTTAAGGTCTTACATAGATCTTATTGAAATAAAAGGCACAGCTTAACGGCCTTTTCCAGGCATAGCAAAAATGAGGGCTAGTACTAAACTTATCACAATTTACATTAATTAGGACTTAGCATAACTTATACATAATATGAATAAAGAGTAAGTATATAATATTTATAAAATGTAGTATTTAGTTGGTAGGTGTTTGTGGGTGTGTATGGGGTAGGTTTTTTAACATTAAATTTTGGTGATCTGTTTTTTCTTCGAAGAATTCTTTTATCGAGTAATAGCATTTTTGTATAAGGAACTTTTTTAATTTTCTTTCAAATATTATTTCTTTGGTTTCGTTTTGTAGGTCTTTAGGTAATCTATTGAATATTTTGACTGCCATGTAGTATGGACTTTGGTTTAGCATTTTAATTCTAGATGGTGGTAGGTACAGTCTATTTTTATGTCGGGTATTTATATTATGGGTGTCTTTAACTTTCGTAAAATTATCTTTATTTTTTAATACAAACTTGCATATGTCATAGATGTACATGGATGGTAGCGTTAAAAGATTGTATTTAATAAAGTAGGGTCTGCAGCTAACTCGATTTTCTATTTGGGCTATGATTCGTACGCATTTTTTTTGTAAAATGAATAGGTCGTGAATATTTACACTATCTCCCCATAGCATAATGCCATATCTCAACCAGGAGTACGCATATGCGAAGTATGCTGATAGTGCCGTGTCGATGTTAGTACTGCATTTTATTTCGAATTGATCAAACCTATCAAATTAAATGGTATTTCTTAAAATATATGATTTGGCAATAATTGTGTATCATTGATTTCGAGTGTCTTCTACTCTAGCATTAAGAGTTTATAAGCTACAGCGCATGCACAAAAGTAAACAGCACAAAACCAATTCACTTGTATCAAACATTAAATAAATTGTGTAATACTGTCCGATAACAAACATTGAACGAAGCAGGTCAGGTTTTATTTATACTCATAATACAACATAACACTGAATTAATACGATCTTTATTCACTAATGCTCTTTTGGCATAGTTCGGTATTTACAATGGACTATCGACAACCCCATTAATGCATGCGCCAAACTTGTTCGTCTAAAAATACATTAGTAACTATCGTACACAGTCAGTCATAACCTCGCCTTCGCTGCGGACGCTCGTGTTCTACGTTTTAAACTTGTGAAATAACAACATGCTTGTGAAACTCGCATTCCCAACATTACCGTCTGATTACCCGGACGTAGACATGTTGAGGTGCAAAGAGGTTAATAATTTTGCCACCGAATGCATTTTGCCGCGCCGCCCGAAGCGCAGCCTCGCGCCATTGCCAGAGGACAAAGAATGCAGTAACACTGAACTGAAAAAGACCTGCAAAATGGTGCACAGGAGACGGAAACACAGGAAACAGTGTTTGAAACTACCAGCTCTACCGGAATACGACGAGTGTTGAAAATCTTTTGAAGGATTTATATTTTGCTGCCTTTGCCTGCCACGTGCGGTGTTGCCACGCTAATCTGGCCCTTACACACCAAATGGATAGAATAAGTACAAGATATTATGTTTATTTATTTGTGCATTCTGCAGTTTGTATGTCGTAATGGTTGCTGTTGATTGATCCTCGATATGTCTGTCGACAAGCTGGCGAGAGTAGCCGCCAGCGTCGTTAGAAAGCGTTTGAAGTGATACGTGATTAATTAAACTAGTCGCACAATTAACTATGTATCTACAGATAAATTGTAAGTACTTCCTATTAGAGTAATTTAATTTCTCTATAAGTTTCACATACTTATCCGGTGTTTATTTTATCGTCGTCAGTTATTACGTCGATAAATGGTGTTCAAGGTTGCCTACTTTCTAATTTAAGTAATAATTATAAGCATCCTAAAGCTTTTAAGCTTTATTTTCGTTGTAATTTAATGTATAATTGTACAGATCTGTTCGCAAAATTACATCAATCTCACATTCATAATTTTAATAGCATTTCTTCGTAATAGTTTTAATGGTAGGCTGTATGAAGAAATTCCTCCGATTAAAAAATGAAATTTTCAAAATGGCGGTAATTTCATGTATTTAACATGATTTTAAATTCCAATGGTTTTAGTAATTGCGTTTTATTGTGCTCGAAGTATTAATGGTAATATCATGGCCACATCGATAAAGTTGAAGGTGAAATGTGTAGACGTGCGTGTTTATTAGGCACACCTATTTTTAGGGTTCGTATACATAATCACTACTGACTAGTATAATAATTATTACGTAATTCACAACAACACAACTTGACATTTTGTATAACAAGTTTTAGAGAAGATTTTAATGACTCTATGAATAAAATTTGTCTACGTAACATGTTATCAAGTCGTGAGTTTTTAAATGTTTTGTATATGTACACAGTCTTTGGCAAGAAAAACTTAAAACAGATTTATACCTAATAAGTATTTTCTAATTAGCGATATTAGTGATCACATGTGCAAGTTATCAGTTGTTAAGATTTCTGATTGTGACGTCACAATATATGACAGATAATGTTGTTTTAAATCTACTTACACGACTTTCACAATATTGTATTACGCGATGTCATAATCTTATGGAAATCTTTCCTGTCTCGACAGTCAACATTAATATAAAGATAAGTGTTGTATTAATCGTAAATAATTTGATTTTAATTTAATAGGAATACCTAGATCATGAAGTGTACTTCTAAGTTCAAACTAATTGTCTTCTAAATTCGAACGATCTTGTGTTCGCGGCTTTTCTTTATTTGACAGTTGTATTTTTTTAAACCACCAGTTGTTTATGAAATCCTGTACTGCCTTTTAAAATGCGTTCCTTATTACAAAATTATAATAGGAGAGTAATATTTTGTTTTTGTATGCGAATTGGGAAATTTTAATACATCGGCTATTTACCTTTGTAGTAAATAATGAATATGTATTTACGTGTGTATTTATTTAATTGTAGTTATCAGTAGTAATGTCGATCTGTGATATGTAAATAAGTGTCGTTACATATAAGTTTAATCATAAGGTCTCTTTTTAAATAAAAGTACATACTTAAACTATTTGCTTTTGTTTCCTTTTTCACCCTACACATTATGATGCAAAAATCAAGACATGACAATTAATAAAGGTTTGAAAGCTGATAGGTAAGAAATTAGGGGGTAAAATGAGTAACAGCAAGATTTTCTTCAATGCAGTTTGATCTGGATTTGAAAACCTAAGGTATGATTGCAAAGATATGTTTTGCAAAGACATATCTTTGCAAAACAACAACACCAAAAACTTCCAAGTAATTAAGAAAAATATAATATTATACCTGAGCTACCTAAGTGTTAGGAAAGCAATCAAGGTCACACATTTTCAAATTCGGTCCATCTGCAGTTGTTTTAAATGAGTAGCTTTTAATCAATTCATTTTAGATCTCTATACATCATCATCATCATCATTCAGCCAATCATAGTCCACTGCTGGACATAGGCCTCTCCCAATTTCCGAAACAATACCCGGCCACAAATATCTATACATACGTAGTACTATTTACTCTGTTTTATCAAATAAACTTATTTAATACTGAATCATTTGAACACAGTTAAAACATAAATATTAGCCAATAAATAACATCAATAACGTTATAATTACACAATAACGCAGCATAAGTTGTTTACTCGAGATGCAACGGCCACGATATCAAGGCAGTTTGATTGATTCCTTTGCTATTGACCATAAATCTAGAGGCATAATGGCGGCCGTTTGACAACGTGACCTTTTAGCCTTGTTTCTACGTTGTATTTAGGATGTTGCATAATCTTGGCAGTGATAGTTGTTGTCATACAGCTATTTACTATTTAGTGTAGCCATCGACGTATGATATGCATAGACTGCTACTATCGCTAGGTTCCCCTTGTGCCAAGCGAGAGCAGTTTTTAGTCTGATCCTAGTACATTTCGTTTTTCATTTAAGTTACTTTTCGCGCAACGAGAAACTTATATAAGAAAATATCGATGGTTTTGACGTCGTTAGGATAATATTCGTGTTTTAGATAGATTTTTTAAAACGGCAAGCTTCATCTTCATACATAATTCACGACAACACTTGTTCACACTAGTGCTAACGGTTTAAACTCTGATAGGCTCACTCTATAGTTTCAAATGCAACCTCGTTCTGTGTAGCTAATACCGAGACCGACATTTATACTAATTAGTCTGCTTTCATATTGTTTTTCAAAACAAGTCTAGATTGTGTTTGTTCTTTTTACACTATTAAATTGTAAAGATGTAAGTTTGTAACTAGGTACTATTTCTTTTATTCAAAATAATCGAGTTCTTTAGCAGTCCCTAGCTACATAAATAAACAGCTGTTATTTTTATTTATCATTCTTCAGGCTGACAGTTAAGAGTAAAATATAACTGTAACCGACTAAGTGCGTTGCTAAAGGACGTTCAAGTGCTCAGCGGGTACTAAAACACTGAATGGCAGTTAAAACTAAAGCAGTTCCAAGTTCAGTTAAAGTAAGTAGTTATAAACAAGCCGTTAGTGGGATTGTTTGACCGACATACCAGTCACAGTGACTGACTTTTAATGTCATAAGCCGACATGAATGTCCAAATAGTGCATTGAACTGTGAAATCATAAACAATAATGTACTACTCTACTATGGTATGTACGTTCGTTTGTCTTCTATATTCAAACGTCGTAATTAATTACTGGCTGAAAACTTTATGTCGATGCTATTTATACTTTTTTTTTATTGAAAAACAAAATGGAGGATATCGTACTTGTTTTTTTCTTAATGGCCAGTATTATTTTAAAAATAGTTTTATTGTCACGGTATAGTTGTGTTTTGTTAATATGATTGGATTATAAAGTAAATATTGTTTGAAAAGTACTTAGTGATTGAGTGAAAGAGAATTCTGTGTCTGTGGTGTTGGTGAAAGGGAAGCGTTTGGTGCTTTCGTCCGGTACGTATCCGGTATCTCATGAGGATTTTCCCACACGAAGTAATTAAGGTAAGTACAGCAGAGTAATATTTTGTATAGAAATGTAATATATGATTAAAACGATACTTTTAAAGGGTAGTTAAGATGTTCAATTATAAAATAATAGTTAAACTACTTAGGATACAAGGTAATTTTATATTGAACGTGTTAGGGTTCATATTTTTTTTACAATAATTCATTCAAATGTTTATAATTAGTTTAATATTATCACTTGCCATCTTTTATTTAATTTGTGTTCCCATATTTTTTTACAATCACTAAGTGAATAGTTTTATTTTATAAGTTAGTCGAATATTATTTTTTATCTGTAATTGTTTTGTTTTTGTCAACAATGGCAGCTTGATAAAATATTGTGCCGGGATGGTTTAAAAAAAAAAATAAAACAGCGGGACCGGACTCCCGCGTTTTTTGAAAAGGAAGAGAAAAAAGGGGATGGTTAAAAGGGAATGATGAGGGTGTAAGGGTTTACTTAAGTGCTATTGTACCTAATTATTTCTGTTCTTTGTTTCGTCAAATAAATAACATTGTATTCGACATCTTCGGTTGTGTCATTTCTACTCAAGATCACTTCGCCTGCTACCTACGTGTATAGCTTACAATTCAGAAGTGGAGTAACAGCTCTATTAACGCCCAGTTGATCATGGACGAGACAATACTGCATGGAAGTCAGGATTTGGGCCGAAGAAGACTCCATACGCCCGAATCTATGGAAAATAGAAGTCGGAATCGAATAAGAAGCAACAGCCATCTGAGAAGCCGCAGTCCGCCTCGCTACAGGGATCGAGAACAAGAATCAAGCAGTGAGCGGGTGAAGATTCTGGAGCGACAGTTATTGGAAGAACGGCAACGACTTCTTCGTCTCGAGGGACGAAATAGGAGCAGCAGTCGCCGTGACGAGCGAGCCACGTCGTCACGACGGGTCATCGAGAGACGCAGCCGCAGCCGCAGCCGTCGTTCGCCGCGCCCGCGTCGAGCGACACCGGAGGAGCATGTCGAGCATCGTGCTGAGCGTCGAAGAGTCGCCGGAAATTATACAAGGTCACGTAGTCCTTCCTTATCTAAACAGCATTTAGTTGATATTTTCAAATGTTTAAAAGACAGCTTGGCTTCACAACCGTCAACTCAACATAAATTGTTATCAACTCAAAAAGTCGACCATATGAACATATTGCCTAACTTTAATCCATCAACAAAGAATCAACGCATTGATGTCTGGCTTAGAAAAGTAAATGAATGTGCGAGCGTGTACGGTTGGGATGACAAAACTATTGTACATTTTGCTATGCAAAAACTCCAAGGCCTTGCTAAAACATGGTATGAAGGACTAAATTCAGTTTTGTTTTCCTGGCGCGAGTGGCAGGAAAAATTAATGAATGCTTTTCCCTGCGAGTTAAATTACGGTCAGGCCTTGGAGGAGATGCTTAAAAGAAAGAGTAGATATAATGAGCCGATAGAGGTTTACTTTTATGAAAAGTTAGCTTTAATTAACCAATGCGATATTGTCGATAAACGTGCAGTTGACTGTATAATTCATGGAATCAGTGATAGAACTCTTAAATCCGGTGCCTTAGCATTGCGGTGCTCTCACCCCGATCAACTTTTACAATTTTTAATAAGTAGCAAAGACTCGTGCCTGCCTTTAGATCGATATCAGAATAGGAACAAAACCGACATTGCAAATACTTCTAGTGGCCAGCTTAATCATAGAACAAACACTAAACCAAGCACCGCCTCAGGCTGCTATAATTGCAAAGAGAAGGGACATAGTTTCTTATTTTGTCCCAAGCCTCTTCTTAAGTGTAGTTTTTGTTATAAAGTAGGTCATACTGCAGAAAACTGTTTCAGTAAATCTGAAAACAAAGCTGTGAAAACAAGTGGTCCTGTATCGAATACTATGTGCATTGATGTTATACATTCAGAAAACTTATCGAGTCCAAATTCTAAGTTTATAAAAGAAGTAATAATCAATAATAATTCGTACAGAGCTTTCGTTGATTTTGGAAGTGAGGTTTCGCTTGTGAAAGATTCCGAGGTTAGAAAACTAGGTGTTACTCATGATTTTCGTCCATCGTTACTGAAAGGGTTTGGAAATGGTATCATAGAATCATTGGGCTCATTGATGCTTAATGTTAGTGTAGACGGAGTTATTGCTCAAGTAGAATGTAAGGTTATACAAGACGACTTGTTAGATTCCAGTATTGATATACTTATAGGCCAGACGTATACAGAACAACCCCACATTTTAGTTCTTAAGAATTCAAGTAGTCTTCAGTTTATAGATTCCGGTAGAGAAATGCCGTTTGCAGATGTTGACTTTGTTGACCTCACGTACGTGATCAAAACTAGGGGTATTATCGAGCTTTATGGCCCAGCTTCAGTAAGGGCACGAATAGAACCTCCTCTTAGTGGTAGTGTTGTTTTTAGGAATAGTATTGCGGGTAAACCAACCAAACAGTACTTTATTAGAGGAGGAATCCATAAGTGTCAAGGTGATGTTATTAATATAATTATGTCACCGTGCTCTAACCAATGCTGGCTTCCAGCCAATAAAATCCTATGTCGGGCAAAACAGGTAGAAGTTGTTAACAGGGTAGTAGTCAATCCTCCCGAAATGCCCGTGACAATAGAAGGTGATTTCAATGAAAATCTGATTCATGTCGGTGATAGGGTACCAGATGATGTGAAACAGAACTTGTTGGAGCTATTGAGGAATTACAGAAGTTGTTTTGCATCATCACTTAGGGATTTAGGTTGTACCAACGCGACTGAAATGAAGATTGAGCTAAACAGTCAACGTCCAGTAGTTTATCGTCCCTATAGGTTGTCACACCATGAGCGCGAAAAGGTTAGGTCAATGATCAAAGAAATGATGGATGCAGATATTGTCAGGGAGTCAGTTTCTGCGTATGCTAGTCCGATTCTGCTAGTTCGGAAGAAGGACGGTTCACTTAGAATGTGTGTAGACTATCGGATGCTCAATTCCATTACAGTAAAGGAAAGGTACCCAATGCCTGTAATTGAAGATGAGATAGCACGTTTAAGTGGGCAAGCTTGCTTTATAACTTTAGATTTACAGTCAGGATACTATCAGGTGCCTATCTCGGAACAAAGCAAACATCTTACTTCATTCGTTACCCCGGACGGCCAGTTCGAGTTTAATCGAATGCCGTTCGGATTGGCTAATGCACCTGCCGTATTTCAACGAATGATTAATTCGATATTAGGGTCCGCGCGTTTCACTAAGGCAGCGGCATACATTGACGATGTCTTGATATTTGGAAAGGACGCGAGTGAGTGCCTAGAACGGCTTGCTGAAGTGTTGGAAATTATTAAGAACGCTAATCTCACTTTGAACCTTTCAAAATGTCACTTCTTGCTAGACCGCATAAACTACTTAGGCTATGAAATTAGTGCAGCTGGAGTTAGGCCAGGCGAAGAAAAGATTAGTAGTGTGAAAAATTTCCCTAGACCTGAAAACGTGCACAATGTCCGGCAATTTCTTGGCCTATCAAGTTATTTTCGCAAATTCATAAGAGATTTCGCTCGAATCGCTTTTCCTCTTAGTAAACTGTTAAAAAAGGACGCTGTCTGGTCTTGGGGTGACTCTCAGGAGGAAGCTTTCGTAACCTTGAAGTCAAAGTTAGTTGATAGACCTATTCTAACAATATACGATCCTGCGGCAGAAACAGAGCTGCATACAGATGCGAGTAGGTTAGGCATTGGAGGAATACTGTTACAGCGGTTGAAGGAGGGCGAGCCATTTAGTCCAGTGGCCTATTACAGTAGGCAGACTTCTCCTGAGGAGAAAAATTTTCACTCTTATGAATTAGAAACCCTAGCGGTAGTATGTTCTCTACGTAAGTTCCGTGTCTATTTGTTAGGGAAAATGTTTAAAATCGTTACAGATTGTAGTGCTCTACGCTCTACGTTTTCGAAGCGTGACCTGATCCCGAGAATAGCGCGCTGGTGGCTCTTGCTGCAAGAATTCCAGTGTGAGATTGAGTATAGGGCCGGTTCGAGAATGGGACACGTAGATGCTCTATCCCGAAATCCTGAAAGTAGTCTTACGCAGGGCGCCGCTACCGTTATGTCTATAACTAGCGAGGACTGGCTACATACACTCCAACTAGGTGACTCTGAACTTTGTCGAATACGCAACATATTGACTAGTAACTTAGATGAGAAGGGTCTAAAATATATTCGGGATAATTTTGTTTTAAGGGATAACAAACTGTTTCGTTGTGTAGGTGCTAACAAAGACGATATGCGCTGGGTGGTGCCAAAAGGTGCGAGGTGGCAGGTGTGTCGTATGAATCACGACGATATCGGTCATTTCGGTGTAGAAAAGACTCTTGAAAGAATCAAGAAAAACTACTGGTTCGGTAAAATGTCCAAGTTCGTAAAGAAATACGTAAATTCGTGCATAGAATGCGCTTATGCAAAAAACCAGTCAAATACGCGTGAAGGTTTTCTACACCCTATTACTAAAATAGATGTGCCATTTCATACGATGCACGTTGACCACCTTGGGCCTTTTGTTAAATCTAAAAGGGGCTATACCCACTTGCTCGTCATGGTGGAATCGTTCACAAAATTTTGTTTTCTTAAACCGGTTAGAAATACTAGCAGTACGAATACAATAAAAGCTCTAGAAGATGTTTTCTTCACTTTTAGAACCCCTGATCGTCTTATTAGTGATCGCGGTAGTTGTTTCACTTCTAACTCGTTTCGCAAATTTTGTCTAGATAAAGGTACAAAGCATATTCTAAACTCCGTCGCCAGTCCTAGGTCAAACGGCCAAGTGGAGCGGTACAACCGCACCATACTAGATTCTTTAAAGGCTATGACCGTAAAATATGGCGAAAAAGAATGGGATAGTTTTTTAGGCAAAATTCAATGGGGGCTTAATAATACCGTCCATAAAACCACCGGTAAAACGCCTTCAGAGATATTATTTGGTACAGCAATTAATAGCGAACCGTAACCTATCCTTAACGAACTCTCAATAAGTCCACGGGAGCAATGTGATGTTTCCATTATGCGCCAAGAAGTCAAAGAAAGAATCGACCGTGAGCAAGCGAAACAGAAACAAGCTTATGATAAAGGTAGACGGCCAGCTCGAACCTATTGCGATGGTGACCTAGTTAAAATCACTAAAACTTGTTTCAATAATGATGGGCAAAGCAAAAAGCTTATGCCTTCTTACATAGGGCCTTATCGTGTGACAAGAGTCTTAGGCAAAGATAGGTATAGGGTAGCACCAATCCCAGGTTTGGCTAGTACACAAAACAAACGGCCCACGACGGTCGCAGCAGACCGAATGAAGCCGTGGATACATATAGATGCATTACAGGTTAACGAATCCGATCTCAGTAATACTGAGGATGACGACTAATAAGCAATGTATTCTTTGAAAATTTTTACTAAAGAATATTTTCTTATGTCTTGTTTTGTGAAGGTGTATGGCTACAGATATATTTATTTTGTTACAGGTACGACACGAGAATCGATCGGTTCGTGTCCTGTAAACAAAGATAAGTTCATTTAAAATCTTGCTAGCAGCCACAAGTAAATCGATCGTCTTGTAGGCTGACAGTAGAATCCCTGTTTAATCGATCGTTCAGGGTTAAGTTTGGGCAATCCGATTAATCGATCGTTCGGACCCCAAGTAGATGATTAACGTTAATGTGTAGAGAGAACGCATAAATCGATCGTTGCGTTCTGGCACATGATACGTTGAGAGAAAAGCACTGATTCAATGAGTTACATTTATGAGAAGTCTGTTTATTAATATTACTATTTTTTAAGCTAATCTTAAATGGATTGTATTTGCTGAACTAATTTCGTAAAGTTATAAATGTTTCATTGTGTGATAAGTCGACAAATTAATTTCACTGTTATATACATTTTGTTTTTTTTTATTTTTCAACTAGTTATTGTTCATTTTTTGTTGTATGTTCCCTTTATAATTTCTGTACTATATTAAACCCTTTATAATTTCTGTACTATTTCACTTTTATGATTCATCATTAATGATCAGATTCTGTAAAAAAAAAAAAAAAAAATGTAATTGTATTGATAATGTTATTCAGACTGCATGTACATACTTAACTGGCCAACACTTACTCCGATTGTTAGGGTGCCCTGGCGGCGTACGCGGGGACGCGCACGTTGTCAGGACGGTCGATTGTTAGGGTTCATATTTTTTTTACAATAATTCATTCAAATGTTTATAATTAGTTTAATATTATCACTTGCCATCTTTTATTTAATTTGTGTTCCCATATTTTTTTACAATCACTAAGTGAATAGTTTTATTTTATAAGTTAGTCGAATATTATTTTTTATCTGTAATTGTTTTGTTTTTGTCAACAATGGCAGCTTGATAAAATATTGTGCCGGGATGGTTTAAAAAAAAAAATAAAACAGCGGGACCGGACTCCCGCGTTTTTTGAAAAGGAAGAGAAAAAAGGGGATGGTTAAAAGGGAATGATGAGGGTGTAAGGGTTTACTTAAGTGCTATTGTACCTAATTATTTCTGTTCTTTGTTTCGTCAAATAAATAACATTGTATTCGACATCTTCGGTTGTGTCATTTCTACTCAAGATCACTTCGCCTGCTACCTACGTGTATAGCTTACAAACGTAGGTCCGTGTAGATACATAATCATATAAAAGGTAGGTAGGTACCAACAATTCTATAGCATTAAATATAACTAATTAGGTACTTAAAATCAGTACTCAAAATGCACTTCAACATTTCAACTAATCTTACAACGAAAATAGATTCTTCAAAACATTTTGAATTCCCAACCATTTTCCTCATTTCCCATTACACTGCATTTCATAGAAAAACAAACAATCTAATTAAGTAGTAGTGATAATCCCCGTCCATGTTTTAACGAGCTTAAGCTAAAACGCCCACCCTTCGCAGTTTCGTGGAATATGACGTCAGCGTAAAACGGAACGCTTTTCCCGCGTATTTCGGTTTGTTTTGCTTATCTGTACTAGTGTAATCGAATTAGCATTGTTTCCACGAATTTCGGTTTATATGTACCTACCGTTAATTGGTAGCCATTTTGATAACTTTTATGTTAGTGATTCAATTGTTATTTATATTTCAATGTAAAATATATAATTACTAGCTGTGTCATGCCTTTGACATGGCATGTTGGTCTAGTGGTTAGAGACCCTGACTGCTATACCGGAGGCCGTGGGTTCGATTCCCACCCGGGACAAATGTTTGTGTGATGAGCACGATCATTTCTTCGGTGTCTCCGTGTAATTTATCTATGATATGTATGCATTTAGAAATATATAAGTATGTTTATCAGTTGTCTGGTTACCATAACACAAGCTCTGCTTAGCTTGGGATCAGACAACCGTGTGTGAGATGTCCCGGAATATTATTATTATTACACTGTAGTGAAAAAGATAGAGCTACATATTACATTTTATATAGCTTAGAAAAATAAGTTTTACTTCGACGAAAAACTTTTCTCTTAATTTTACCGAGGAAAGGGTTCAGAAAAGATACACAGTGCCATATAATCAGTGTACTCTGTTACATGTTCACCTGACTAGTAGGACTTTGTTTCTTAATTATTGCTCTTGTGCTTTACATTCAGAAAGTGACGTAAATAATGGAACTTCTTTCAGGTTTAGGAATTTCTAACATATATATTAGTTCTCGATATAGGAAACCTGTCTGACATTTGACTACGTATTTTTTTATAAAATTACATTTAACTATAATTTAAAATTCTAAACGACTGAAAAGCTACCTTAAACATTAAAATATCCTTTAAAACATGCTTCAACATCGTGTAAAGTACGGTGCAAACTTAATGGCGGCTCTGAATACGAGGCGAGTCGCTGCACAGTAACAACCTCAGAGTAATTACTAAAGCATAGAGGGAACATCAAATTTCACTATAGTTGTACTCTTCTTACCTATGACACATTCAATATGAAAAAAAGGATAGATATATAGTTTTAAGGGATTTTTGCAGCTACGTTGTCCACTATTTTTGCTTCGGTAGTGATGTGCCGTATTTGGTAGAGGTATCGAAATAAATTTATTTCTTGACTGAATATGTACTTAGATTGAATGTATGTTATTATTATGTAAAATTTTTATAAAACAATAATACTAAAATTAAATCTTATATAAATCCTTGTCAATGGTGGGAAACGTGCCCGAAAGGCTGGTAGTATTGCCGCGTTGAATGGCTGTGCCGATTCTTTGTTCAAGGAACAAACCAGCCCTCTGATCACAAGTAGAGTCTACCAAACGTTCTTTAAAAAGATTTCATACAAACTCAACCCCAAACGGCTCGAAAATATAATAACCTATTAGGTTACTATATTTTCGCTTCGCATGCGTTATATTATATTTTCGCCATTTATGGGTCTCCGCAGCGCCAGAAGAGATCGCTGAACTAAAAACATGGGATAGCGCAAGGGTGTCGGCGCACGTTGCGTCCCACACCAAAGGCCTTTTTGTAAAATATACATCACCAAGGCAATCAATACAAATTAAGTCCCAAATTTACAAATTATCAAGGGTTTAAAATAAAACAAATACGTAATTGGTTGACTAAAAGATCTAATGCAAAAATCTTTATTTTGATCGGCCTTTATAATCTAGGAGTTAAAGTAAAAAGAAACAAACAAATTTTTTTATAAACAAAAACTCTCTGTGCCCCAAGGTTTCACCCGCGTGAATAACTAAGTGTAGTTCCTGATGTCTTTGTAGTTATTCGGTTATATTCGGGGCGGAGACGAGGACATTTTTTTCGGCTATGCTTAGTCCAACAACTTCTGGCTCTTGTTAGCACTTTACACCAGTTCTTCTATCATTCGGAGGCATACTGTAAAATAAAACGAAATTAGGTACAATTTAATAACATAAAATTAATTATCGTATCGAATAATATCGATGAAAAATTTCACTTCACTAGCATAACATAACCTCACAAATAAACAAATTTCGTTTTTGTAATATTAATTCGCTTACACGATATAATAAGTAAAAAAGATAGGCTGAAGGGATCATTATCGGTCTAATGTGTATGTTATAAGTGATCGCATACAAAAATTACGCATGATTTTATTAGAAAATTGCAAAAAAACACTTACCGTTGAACGCTTACATATTTATTGGTATATTTCCGTGATGAATATGATTTACACGATAAAACAAAACAACCCATATTACACGCTTATTAATCTGTCCTTTGCACCTTTTGTACACAATCAATTTGCTTATATTATGCAAAAAAATAATATTATTTGTAAGATAAACAATGACCAGCCACGACTGACATTCACAACGTATGATACGACTAAATCAAATACCTGTCAAATACTTTGGTCATTTTACTGTGTAGAAAAGGTTCTAATCTGCAACTATGTGCTCTTTTAATTGGTCGTCTAAAAAGAGACCATTTAACACCATTTGACAATTCTGGAGCGTCCATTTAGTTTGAAGCATATATGAGTCCATATATGTTTGTCTCTTTCATATATACCATCTGCACCATAAGGGAGAGAAGCTTAGATTCATCGTAATTTGTGTCTATTTTGTTCGCTCCGTCTATGTTAGTTATTAGTCTAAGGTAACAACACCCAGCGGGGGTGCGGGGCGAGGTACTGCGCAGCGTATAACTTCAGAGCCGCCATTAACTTTGTATCCAACTATACACATTACTAATTGTTAAAATCCTTTCCTAGAAGTTTAGCTTACGTAATCCATATTTATTGCAATGTGTATCTACATATATACCTTCATATGTGTATACCTGTTAAACATAATCGTAGGTTATGAGTAAGAAGTGGCGCCAGTACAGATAAGGTTCTTTATCAACGGAAAAAACAACTGTATCGGAAACGTAACGTAGATACCTAAATCTAGATGATGTAAGTGGTTTTTATAGATTTTGTAAGAAAGTGTTTTTTTTTTATGAATCAATTGTAATTGAGTTTAGTTAAAATGATTTATGTGTCAATTAGGTTTGCTAAACAGTTCAGTTTTCAGTTTTTCTTTAATTAAATCTCGAAACTATGCGTGATGCTTAGGAAGACTCTATTTTTATTAAATGTTTGGTATAACACGTTTTTTTTTTATATAAGACTATCTCAACTGGTTACTACAGCCTCGAAAAGTCAACGAAAGAAATAACATGGGGTTTATTTAAATAAATTTTATATCAACGTTAATTTTCGTATTAATGTCCGAAATAGATGATTTTTCCGTAATACACAGACTTTTGTTTACAAATAAATGATTTTATTTATAGACATTTTCTAATATTCCTGAAAAGTAATATTACGCACTTGACCTATAAACACTCTTAAAACGTGTTTTAAGGAAAACTGTTTTACGATTATGTTTCGAAGAAAAATTTTATATGTGTACGTTTTAAAGCCCGGCTTTTAGAATCAATAATAATAAAAGTTAAGTATAAGATTTACATAGTGGCGTGGAAATTTTATGAAATAGAAAATATGACCTTTTTAGCGTTTTTCAAAACTTTTACATTTTTAAAATATGAGGCTCTTGTATACAGAGTGTTAAAGGTCACCTTAGAAAGGAAACTATAACTACGCTGTACAGACACAAAATAATAAATAAATCATAAAAATAAATAATGAAGTAAAATAGACGGATTAATGTCTCTAGTTTACGATAATAAGAGTTGCGTTACTGTGGGTATAGTCTGAAGTAACGCAAGAGAAGAGTGTCTGGAAGGATATGGGGAAGGTCTTTGCCCATCATTGTGACATTGTTCTTTGACCTACTGTTTAATACCGCAATAAAAATAAAGAAAAGTAGGTAAATACATGTCTGAAAAGGAGAGTATAAAACTTGACAATTTTAATCTAGTTTGGTTGATGTACAAAGTTTTTATAAACCGGGTAATGACCTTTCTATGGTTATTGATTTATTTATGGAAGATTTACAGACAAACAATTACATTGGTTCATATACATATATATTCAGTCCTACGCCATTTACAAATCTTCACAAATAATACATTAATTGCAAATAAAAATACATAGGTAGTATTATATTGTTCATTTATTTTACTTACCTATTTACTATCTTTATAGGGGAGTTATCCTAAAGCTACTGTTCTGAAACTATACTAATAAATAATTAAAGAATTACTTTTTGCGTATCCTTAATTCTCGTGATAATGAATATTTATAATTCTTACAATGACGATGTGCTACTAAGATTTATATTTACTTACATTCTAACTACATATAAGTTTTCCTAGAATCGCCGATGTCAAGTGTTTTGTATAATCAGCTAGTACGTACTAAGTTTTTTGCGTCACTTATCCATAAGTTAAATATTTCTATGAACGTAGCTATGCAAATAACTTTATTCTATGGAAGTTTATATTTTGGTAAACTTACGTAGATACTGTGCGGATACAAAAATATTATGCATTGGCAACCGTGTGATTTTTAGAACGCTCTAAGAAGTATGATACATAAAAAAAAATAATTAATTTTAATTCAATTTTGTGTTTACCTTTGCTTAAAAAGTGCTAGCTAGAACAGCATAGTTCACATGACGTAGTCAAATGACCGTAAATAATAACACCAGAGCCTTTTTCATTTAAATCATTATTGTATTTTGTTAGTTTCGACGAAGTCTCGTACACCGTCCACTGTAAAAATTGGACCCAATTTGGAGCTCTCTCAAAATTCTAGAAAATAAAGAAAACATAAGTATTTAAAGAATAATATTAATTCTTGCAGCAATGTAATTTCACTTTCAAACTCCATCGATACACGCCTTGGGAACAGACAGGAGTATCGAGTGTCTCGATAACAAATCGATTACGAGTGTTATCGATACCTAGCTTTGTATCCCACAACAGCTCGTTGTTTCACAAAACAAAGACGCGAATCGGTAATATTTATATAATTGTTTGTAGAATCGATTCGATTTTCGCGATGTGTCGTATTACATTATGCAAGGTAGGTTAGTGTGTCGCTAACCGATAGTGTAAGTGTACCGATGACTTACATCGATTGCTATTATCGATATTGTTATGATTCAGTTGCCATAGGACAATTTCGACGCTAAAAGTTCTTCTAATATTGTAAGGTCGAAAGTCGAAGTAGAGAAGTTCAATTAACGTTTTTATATTTAGTGTTCTTCGAAATTCACATATTTTAGTTTTTACTAATCGTCTCCCGGGCATTTTTTCGGACAACGTTGGGGTCGGCTACTAGTCTTACCCGATTCAGCTGAATTCCGTATTTTACGTGGAGCGACTGCCTTTCTGACCCATAACCCATATTACTGCGGAACATAGTATCCCATAGTAAGACTGGTTGTCGGAATTGACGATCGATTGCCAAGTACGACAGTTTCTATATTAGTTTTTTACTAATATAGAAAATAATATACAATTTGTTATTGACTCATTATCTATTCTTAGTGTATACTTATTATACATTAGTATTACACTGTTTTTGTTCTTATTACTGGAAATAATGTTATGGTGTTAGTGGAAAACAATTCTCAGTAACAGGACAGAACATAGTCCGTTATCAGTGACTGGTCTACTTAAAAGGGCTTTTCAAGGACAATTAACGCGTATTTATAATAATTGCATGCAAAACATTATAAGTTGGAAATATAGCATAAATATTTAATTACCATAAATGAATTACCATAAATGATTTTGACGGGCCTGTTGGTCTAGTGGTTAGAGACCCTGACTGCTACACCGGAGGTCGTGGGTTCGATTCCCACCCGGGACAAATGTTTGTGTGATGAGCACGATCATTTGTTCGGTGTCTGGGTGTAATTTATCTATAATATGTATGTATTTAGAAATATATCAGTATGTTTATCAGTTGTCTGGTTACCATAACACAAGCTCTGCTTAGCTTGAGATCAGACAACCGTGTGTGCGATGTAACGGAATATTATTATTAATTAAGTATTTATTTTATTTTTATTTATTTATTCTTAAACATGTTGGTAAGAAAACTTGTAAACTAACTAATGTAACATAATATTTCTGAACTGTTGCTCGCAGCGTTATTTATGAAATGTGGTAAGTTTAAATCGGTTTGTTGTGTCTAAAGTTACCTTATTGCGTGAATAGATTTTTTGGTAAAGTTTTTTATTGACAACCAATTCTTAATTTCACCAAATAAGTATGCTATAATTCAGTCATTATTAGAGATATATTTTAATAGAAAAATATATGGTCCTTGCTCTGTTTTCCTCCGAGGAAATAGCGTAATTTTATGCAGTGGGTAATTTATTCTTGTAATACTTACTAACTACACATTTCACACGGATTAAAACAATATTATCTCGTCTGAATACTTATCTAATTTGTATCCGCTGATAAACAATTAATCACAATGATTGTTTTGTAAATTAATCATTCATACAAATTATCTTTATTCTTTCATTATTTGCCTTAGCAGATAAAGTTATCATATTACGCATTTATTTATTCAACAAAATGAATAATTAAGTATATGTTCAATATGTTTTAAGGTTAGAATAAAAAAAAAACGGGTAATTCGAAATCTGAAATTGAATTTTGGATTTCATTCGTATTAAGACGCAATCAAGTAAAAACTTTATTTTGGGTTGCCATTATTTTGCTTTTGGGCTGGTATACTTAAAAAAATATATTTATTTGGCTTAGTTACTTTAGTACGAGTTATCAATAAAAATGTGAATGATCGATTTGATTTGAATTAATTTGAAGCCATCAAGATTCTGAACCAATGCTCTCTTTTGAGAAGAGGCCATTACAGTTTTCATAGCTTAGTATTATTGTTTCTTGTAAATTTTACGTACTGCCTCGTTGGCCTAGTGGTGCTAAGCGCGCCTGCTACGCTAGAGGTCTTGGGTTCGATTCCCGAGTCGACCAAGGTGTTATTGGGTTTTTCTATGAAATTCTCAGTAGCAGGTCGGAGTTTGGATTTGTGCCAGGTTAGTGGCAATAGGCTCGCCCCCTATTACATGGGACCTAAACATATCGGCGAACTGTGGGTGTACATTGGTACGCCTCTGCCTGCTATACAGGCGTAATGATATGTTATGTTATGTAAATTTTAAGCTAACCTGTTCTCAGTACTTAATTATCAGTTTCCGACATAAAGTTATTTTGATTCTCATCTCCGCTAAAAATAGTAACATTGTCTCCCAAAGAGCTAATCGTAAACACAGCTGTGAAACGCATTTACAAATTGTATTTACGTCACTTCCACGTAGATTTGAAAAGAGAATGCTTTTTCTTTTTTATGATTTTAGTGGTGTTGTTTTTACGATGAAAAAGTGAAGTGGTTTTTAGATTCATTAAAGAAAAAGAAATGAAAATACTTATTATATAATCTGTCTGTGCTAGTGTTTACTAAAAATAAAACAATCATTAAAAATAGACATTAATAGGTGCTTTCTGTAAGTTTTTTTGTGCATTTTTCCTGTGGCACTTTTGTTATGTTCGATGGAAATAGATGGTAAAGATTAGTTTTCTATGTAAAAAGTTAAATTGAAATCTGTATTATGTATAATGGTGTAAATACTTTTTGTGTACAACATTATTATTAGTATTTTTTTAATAACCTTTTATGTGTCCCACTGCTGGGCAAAGGTCTCTCCCAATTTGCTCCAAGCTGTCCTGTCTGGAGCCGCCTCCCACCAACCCGGCAGATAGCGATCGAAGTCACCGCGCCAGCGTCTTTTCGGGTACCCCGTTTTCGAGTGCCAGCTCTAGGTAACCATTCAGTTGCAATTTTCGCCCATCTATCCGGACCCATGCGAGATAAATGACCAGCCCAGCTCGACTTTAACTTAGCTGTCAGAACACCGACATCAGCTATTTGCGTTTTTGAGCAACATTATACTTACGTATAAAGATAGACAGTACGGAGTTACGAACATTAGTGTATTTTTACCTGTAGACACAACAATCACCTTTGTTTGTGAATATATCCACGTTTTTACGATAAATCTGTAAATATTATGATTATATCACAACTTTAGCGTGTTTCTGTAGTAGTGTTTACTTTAGACTAGCTAGTTATAACATTGCTTTGATCGTCTACTGTTTATTAGTGTTTAGAAACGTAATGTTATTGTTGCTTGACTTTGGCCTGAAGTTTGATGGTTTTTGGTATCGACCGCTTTGTTTATTGGTTATTCGTCGTAAAGTATATCAGGGTACCATAGATAAGTTTGACTGTACATAGTAGTTACAACAATCCAATGCTGGATGAAATCCTCTCTCAAGTTGGCAATTACACCCGGCCCTCCCCAGTTCGTTCCATTAACCTTTTTCAGGGCGTCGCGCAGACAGTTGCGCGCGCAGTTAATGTCTCCAAAAAACTTTTGGATAAGGCATATTTATTAAAGAAAAGCACGTTATTTCTATGAAAGCATTTAAGGATATTATTATCAGTCATTCATTTCTGGAACACAAGATGACGACGGCTTCATTGTGCAAGAAAAGAAAGCCCTCTACTCTCATAACGTTAAATAAAGAATCATCTACTCTATACTAAATATTGTGCGCAAAACATCATATTTATAATCTCTGATCTATAAAACCGTCTCGATAGCTTCCTCCAATAGTTAACTCATTATATAAACAAATGTTACTACGATTTACCGTAATGTAATCATGTGTGAAGCGCTGTTGTAATGTCTCGAGTATTGGCAACACTCCATATTGTAAAAGCAATCAGGAAGTAATTTGGTAGAAATATAATTGTAATCACTTAAACTGACCATTATTTTCTTTTTGTAAATAACATGTTCGCACGAGCACGTGAGTTTGAAAATTTATTTTTAACCGGCGGGTCTCTTTTTTATGTCATCAATATACCTTGGAGGTAAGACCATATAAATTTCATCAAAAACAAACGAATACTACACCAATCCAATAGTGCGGATTTTCAATCAAAATAATTGAAAAAAAACGCTTAGTAATTTTGTAGAGTCGGTTTTATTTAATTGTTTTTTTCATTTCATTTGTTTGTTATCAATTATTTTTCTGTCGCTCCTCATAAAATATTATTCCATGTCTGCAAAGTTATATTATTTTGAATCAATCCGTGAACATATCCATATAATAACATATAGAATACAGGTTGTCACCAGAGAGGATAGATATACCTTTTGTCACCAAAAGGGGTGAAGAGTAAATCTGGTATAGAGCCAGTTTACAAAATTTCAGCTGGAATTGAGATATTTTTTTATTTTTTATTTACAATTCAATTCTTAAATCTAATATAACAACAAGAATTTACAACAAAACTAAAATTAAAACTTATATAAATAAATAAAACTAACACATGACTAAAATGAATTATAAATAATAATTTAATAATTTATCCATATTTTTTCAGAAAAAAGTGCTATTATTACCAGTATTTTATATAACCTAAACTTCGTAGTTCACACAAGCACAAGTCTTTTGACCTTTTATCCGGCCAATCCGGATCATTAGCCAGTAACCACAGATAACATATACTATGTTAAAACAAATAAACATCAGAGACCCGATAAGTTTTGTTTACATGGCAACAGGCGATATAGGATGTTATTCATATGTTAGGCGCAGGCCAGACAGAAGAGACGTAAGACGCAGACGGGGCGCGGACATTTGTTTCTCGCGCCCCTTTCATACAAAATGTATAGAAGCGTCGCGCCCGCGCCTCGTCTCTTCTGTATGTTTTGCGTCGCGACGCTTCTATACATTTTGTATGAAAGGGACGCGGTAGAGACTAATTTCCGCGCCCCGCTGCGTCTTACGTCTCTTCTGTCTGGCCTTTTTTTTTTTCTCGGGGTGAAATTCTAATGATTTCGACCCACGTCGAGGGCACGACGTGGGGATATGTCGGACTTGCACCGACCAAAAACACCCCGGTCCCCTTCTCGCCTTTGCTGGAGCCGCGGGATCGCTAAGCATTCTCACCGCAGCTCTCTTCTGTCTGGCCTGCGCCTTAGGCACCTATTTTATATTATCTGTTTAACTTTTTTTATGAGATTTGTTGTTAAGAGCTGACAATTATAAACAGGTCATGTAGTATACCTATAAACTTGATAAGAATAATAAGTGGTGGGTGTGAAAGGTTAATGTTATCGTCAGTTGAAATGACTCTCTAGTTCAACCCCCTATAGATATACTAAGATAAAAGTATGTATATGTGTGTTTCAAAACTTTTCATTGTAAATTACTGGTTCATTATGGAACAATGTTTTTTGTTTGTTTATTGGACCAGGTTACAGAGCAGGTAGCAACAATAATGGAACTCTAAATCTGGGTCCACGATCAAATGTATGTTTTTCTTATTGTTTTAGTTATTTTTTTGTTATTTAGTTTGTATTTGACACAAAATACGGACACATACATAGTATGAATACATGGATATGTATATTACACATACATATTATAATGATGTTATGCGTTATACTTTGAAATTCGTAAAGTTTTTTTTAAAGAGCCTCACCCAGCAACAATTATTCAGTTCCTTTGTTTAAAAAACATATAAATAGGTACCTAAACATATGTTTTATATCTCTCAATGACAATTACTATGTATATCTTAGTATTTGTAAACTTTCCTCTTCTCACGTTGATAACATGTAGGCATAGTAACAAATTACATACCTAACTATGTTAATCAAGTTTTAAAAACAATTTAGTTTTGAAACAGAAAGGAACACAGAAACTATGAAATTAATAAAGAAACTGTTGTGATTTCAGCCGGGAGAAAGCATTTTAATCAAAAACAAATAATTATATTAATTAATGGAATAATTTGTCATGGATATTTCTACATATTCATACATCATCATCATATTAGCGTGTTGCAGTCCACTGCTGGACATAAGCCTCCGCCAAGGAGCGCCACAGCGCACGATCTGACGTCCTTTGCATCCAGTCACCGCCAGCTGCCTTCTTCAGGTCATCGGTCCATACAAAATTATAGTAGTTTTAATTTACTGTAAGCTTATAATGTTTTTTTTGTATGTATAATTATTTCTTTGGCCTCTGCAAACATTTATTGTTAAATGAAAAATTTAATTACAAAATAAGAAACTTTATTAAAAAAGAGTTATTACGTTGAACTGCATTCGATTAAAAATATTTAGAAAATAATTCTTATTTTAGTTTTTATTTTTGTTATTTCTAGGGGTAGTGTGTAGGCTTAGTTTTTAAATTGTTGTAAATATTTAAAGTTTAATTCATAATAAAGGTTACCCACAAGTTTTCTAGCGAAAATAATATATTATACCTATATACTATTGTCTCTTATCAAAGAAGATAGGTATAGCATGCGTGCCAAATCACGCCAGTTTCAACGTGACCCCTCGAATATTTACTGTTTTACAGATAATTATCTCAAATAGCGACACTTTGTATTTTATTGTCTTGTTACTTTGTCTGAATGATATCAAATGTTTGTATGACTTGTAATATAAATTCATACATCTATACTCGTGTATAATCTTCATATATAAATTAATAAATAAATACGAAAGTAAATCTGTCTGTCTGTCTGTTACGCTTTTACGGCTAAAACTCTTAATCGATTTTGATGAAACGTGGTATGGGGTAAGCTTAGGGTTAAGGTATGGACAAAGGTTACTTTTAGCCGACATCCCGTAGGAAATACATATTAGTACGTAACCTAAAATACTCAATTTAATTATGTACCAAAGATTGTGAAGTATTAGAACATACTTGTAGTTTTAACATGTTATGGTATTATTTGATGAGAATATTTTTGTAAAGTATTCACAGCAAAACAAAAATCTTCAAAACAACATTAGGTCACCAAAAATCCCGAGAACTCTGAACAATTACATCGTACACTCAGCAGTAGCATCCAAATTAATTTGCGACAGACTACAATGACTCAAGCGTCTGTAATGGCTACAAACATAGAGGATTGATATCAAACTACAGAGTGCACCTGTCAAGGTATGAACTCTATGTTTGATCCAGTTTTGACGCAAAAAGAGTATCAAAACAGAGAGAAACATAACGTTGACGTTATAATATTAGAACCATTGATATTTTTATATAAAAGTGTGTCGTTGCCCTGAAAATAAATCAGTAAACAAATCTACCACGTTCAGCCAATCATTTGCTTACGATCGGCACAATGGCGAAAAAGTAAGAAAGAGAGACATACAATTTATTTGCTGCAGCACCAAAAACCGACCGAAAACAGCACATAGAAAATACACAAAAACAACAGACAAAAAAGTAAATTACTCATTACCAACATGCAATACCAAAAACGTCGCCCACTCAGCATATGCTAGCGATACTTGCACTCTACAGTTTTAACTTTGTAAGCTCTGTGGCTGCAAATTACTGAGACACGTCACTGTTCCATCATGACCAATGATAAACCAGTGATCACTGGTACAGGTTGACGCGCAGGAGATTTTACCCGGTTAATTAAATGGGATCCGTACAATTGAACGGAGATCCGGTAATGATGATTGATGTGTCCTCGAATATGGATGGTTCAGTTGAAGTTAGTTTGGTTGGTTTCTTATTTAGGTGTATACTAATAATACCTAATATAATAAACCGTCCTGTACGTCCCACCGCTGGGCACAGGCCTCCTCCCATATACAGAACGAGCATTGATCAACAGGCTTGCTCATTTGCGGGTTAGCGATTTCAGATCCTAATTTTGGAATGTAATGTTATATCATAGTTAATAAAAAAAAACATTGATGTACCAAAGACCGTTCACGTTGCATTGCTATTAATAGAAGAAACCGGCCCTAAATCATTATTTTATATATAAATAAATAAAAATAATAATAAGTTTACTATCATTCTTTGGTGTTCTTAAATATTCATTTAATTTTTTATTGTTTAACCTAATGAGATTTTATTCTCTTGCAAAATAAGCTAAGATTACTCGGAATGTTCCAAAAATAGTACTAGATGACTGGTGTTATGAATAATAGTTTCCTCGGTTCGAGGAAATATGGACAAAAGAACAAAAAAGTTCAAATAAAAAATCCATTGAAATTGCCGTCAAAAGAACTGAAAAGAAAAACTACGTGTGACTAAGTAGTATACCATAACTCTTATTACTCATGATAATAGGCTATAGGGATTATTAAAACTTCAAATAGACAAAATACTAGGAAAGACCTAATTACATCTGTAAATCACTCACTCACTCATTCATTTCATTCATTCACGACTAGGTTTTGTTCATTGACACTAAAATGAGCTCATACATTATAAGAAATATTTTGTAATGTTCTGCGAAATTCTATGTATCGCTCATTGAGTATTATTATGTGTTAAATATGAAGCAGAACAAACACACAACTAAAATATCAAATAAAAATAAGTTAGTAAAATATTATATGCTGGCGAAATCCAAATGCTAATAGGATTTTATTGAACGAATAATAAAATTAAATATTCAAATTTGTTACACCAATATTTCTCGGTCAATAGCCAAATATGTAATGCTCTAATTTTGTGGATAAGCAGTATTTAACCAGTTATGTTTATTTAACTAGATTTGTAATACACGAAACAGACTTGTTAAATATGGAAAATATCCAAAAATAACATCCATGGGTTAACTTCACAAAAATAGATTACAATAATCTTTCAATTAGCGACATTACAATAATTTCTTGTGGTCAATATACATGATTATATTTTTAGAAATTTGATATTTACATAATTAATTATTTCCTTGCTAAATATGGAAAATATCCAAAAATAACATCAATGGCTTGACTTTATATACAGATCACAATAATTTTACACTTAGCTTCATTATAATAATTCTCAGTCAATATCATACTTTTAGAAATATTTTTATTTGTAAACTTTATTATAATCTTGTTAAATACTAGTATATAATTTACGTTCCAAAAATAAATGTGCTAAAAACGTATTTTTAGAAAATTCATGATATGTGGAAAATTCTTGACTAAAAAGTCCATGTTATGATCTAGTTCGAAGCATGTTGTAAAATCATCTATCAAACTTCGTTGTTAATCTAAAAAAAACTGCAGGTTAGGAGGTGAATGCATACACATATATTTGTGTACTTATGACGCTGCCATTTCCCAGTAGGTAACGATGATTATTAACAGAAGGTCAAAAAACTTATTGTGATCAGATCCAGTAATGTTAGTTATTGGATGCAAGCAGCTTGCACTGGATTACAACTAGACAAGTTGGGATTGGGCCTCGATTCAGCTATTTAAAAGTTGCTTGAATTTACCGAATGAACACCTTGTTTGGTTTTTTTGCGATTATTGGCATTCTTCTAACTGTCATTACGATCATTTTCTTCGAGAGTTCAATGAGATTTTACTCTAGGTTTATTTGAATACGAAAATAAGGCACAATGACCGACCACTGACTTGCATTTAAAATAGCTGAATAGAAGCAATGTTGAGAAACGGGTCCCGTCAAAAGAATCAACATCTGACGCAAAAAGTAAATTAACAAATTGTGACGTAGGTGAGATCGATTTACTTTCTTAAATTTCTGATAAGTTTCCATAATCAATCTTGACGTAGAAAATTCTTTGGGTTATTTACGTAATTAGAATTTTGTGAACAAATATTATATTTTTCCGTACCGATAACTTATAATTTTTAGAAACTTAATATAATTTCCTACCTGAAGTAGATGGATCAAGATACTTTATTCGTTTAGAGATTAAAGAGAGTGAAAAAATATGGGATGAGAGGAAGACCGGAAGATTTTAAATACTTACAATACACACATGAAAATAATCACCTAATATTGTGAATATAGGCTTGGATTATCAATAAGCTTTATCAATTTTATTATTTAATCCTCTTTGCTAAATATTATCTCGTTTCATTGTATTAAGTCTACAATATTTTTACTCAAACCTATTTTTTTTAAAAACACGAACAATGCATTTTATCAATACATTTAATACTCAAACAAATCAGTAAATAAAAACCGTAGCTAAAACAAACAAGATTTTAATCTGTTTACGTAAATTGTCGTAGGTAATTGATAAACATCGATGACGTCATAGGTCTGTGAATATCGTCACTAGATTTATATAAACGTTATGGTTTATTTCTTATCCAGTGTTATAAGTGTTGTTTGTTATCACTGACGTATGCTGATAACAGGCTATGGTTAGACAGACATCTTTTGTTGTTTGTTTTTGTTAAAGCTAGCTGTTTTTATTTGCAGATGGTACCTTTATGCGGTTTAATGATTCTAGTTGCTGTATGTATGTTTGTTAAATTTGGATTTGGCATTAAAATTACTTTATATTTACATTTATCAATTATGTAACGTTCGATAACATTTAACAGTACCTAATCCGTACCATCTATCATCAAAATGTTATACAAATTACAAAGTAAAGAGGAGTCTTTGTAAATTTTTCTTTCTTAAATCGTGTCATTTTGCTATCACTTGACTTTCACAAATTAAGTTAAACTGCTGTAGATCAGATGCATCGCAAAACCGATAAAAATCGAAAAACAAAATAAGAAAAAAAAACAATCGAATCAAAGAACACCAAAAATAAATCTTCACAAATCCGTTAAGTAATCATTACATAGTAGAACAATGTTATAATTAACTGCTCTTCTAAGAAAGTTAAATATAACTCGCGGATATTAACAGCAACACGTGATAGCTGGCGCCAATGTGTTGGCACCTCAAAACAAAGCATGTGGGCCGGTAGCTCACAAATGCCAAGAGTGGTTGGAAAGCCTGTGGTTCCGTATGTGATTAAATTATTATGAAAAAAGTAGAAATGACATTAAACTGCAACTTGAGTCAGTTAAATAAACGTTTTGAAAGAGCTTGGAAAGGCCTTTATGAAATTATATTTTAATTTTGATTAAAATAAATAAAATAACCGTATTTATTAAATAAATTATACCTGATTATAATTATTGAAATATTGAACTACGAATCCAAAAGCGGAAGAGTATATAAGATTAGCTATTGAAAGGAGATTAATAGACAGAGAGATTAGAGTGAGGGTAGGAAACCTGCCTACTGAAAACTGTGTGTGCAGTGTTTCAGGAGAAACCGTCTGAAAATCTGCATTATAATATAAGTTTAAATAAACTTATACATAGTTATTCTTCTTCTTCTTTTCGTGTCATTGTTCAAACCAATTTTTGAGGACCATTTAGAAAGTTGTCACCTGGATGGCACGATTGCTGCCCTCCATCATGCCCTGAAGAGTGCAGAACGGATATAGTTATTAAATATGATTGATAAAAAACGACTATATAGCCACTGGACTAAAAACTTGTTTTAGATTTTTAAATAAATAATTAAAATTACAATTGTCCTGCTTTCCTGACAATTTTTTCTATGTCCTGCAATAATTGACGTAAGTGCGTCAAATTTTATCCCTTAGTTATTTGTCCTGTATACTGATATCCTTATTATACTAATATCCTTATTATTGTTTACTACACTTTAATCATGTACATGGAGTTTATCCTGTCACGTTTTCACACATGGCACTGACACGCAACAACAAATGACAGATCATAACAAATACATGTTTAATTACGTCATACTATGGAACAGTGATTAAAAAACTGTATGTATATGCAGTATTTCCTATATTATAAATATTATTACAGTATTTTTGTTTTAAGCTTTTATATTGTTATTATCCTGGATATTTTTCCATTGCAGTAGGTATACCTACTCAGGTATATTGCTTCATTTCAATTTCATGGAACTTTTTTTATAGGCTTTATTTTAATTTTTGGGGTGTATTTTAGCTAGATTACATTGATATTTTCTATTTAATTTAAGTATGATATGAGTTTTCCTGGCAAAGATCGTCACCCACTGGACGCTGGAAGGACATCGCCGTCTAAGTCGTCCGCGGCGAAGGTGGTGTGATGATCTAGTCAGTTATGCAGGACGCACGTGGCCAGAGATCGCAAAGGACAGACAGGTTTGGAGGACGGAGGGGGAGGCCTTTGCCCAGCAGTGGGTTCTGATGTAGGGCATAAAAAATGAGTTTTCCTGAAATACTGTTCTCTAAATTTGCGCTATCGTCTGTTTTACATATAAGTAACCCTAAATCGCTGTCCCAATTATAATTACATGTAACATTCTTTTAATCTATCAGCAAATACTCCTTTTACACACGAAATAATGTGTTATCAAGCAAAATAAATCCGATCTCTCTTGCGTCAATACCCCTAAATTATTTTGTCAGTTAATAAAACATGGCATTTGTGGGTCGAGTCTTACAAACACTCGATCTGTGTTATCAAAACATGACTGCAAACTTATTTCGTTTAAAAGTTGGATTTAGAAGACAGGTAATGCTTTTAAAGATGTATTGTTTTATTTGTATTGGATTAGAAATAGAAAGGAAATGGGTTTTAGATTTCATAAAACCTAACAACAATAAATAATTTTTGCTACATGGGTAAATGTATTCTGTAAGAGCGATCAGTGCTATACTAATATTTTATTTTTATTTACTATTATTTATAACATACTTATAATAAAGGGTATATCTATCCAAAAAGGGTGGAGAGTACATCTATTATAGAGTCAGTTTAAAAATTTGTAGCTCAAAATTAGTTTTCTTATTAAATCGTCAGAAATAAATATTTCGAACTAATTTTGGCTTTAAGACAGTTGAATTCAGAAACTGTCTGTCAATAAAGACATCGACGATGTATGTATAACACATAGTATTTTAGCAAATATTCAGGTTTAACAGCTCTCCATATACCTAGAAATACCCTATAAATTACGATATCGTGTTTATTCCTAGTTACGAGTAAAGTTATTAGTTTTCTCAGTAATATTAAGTTATGGGACATGCCTCGGGTGTGCGCTCCTTGTGCCATTAATTTGTCACCGCCAAGGAAAGTAGGTAAACGAAAGTAGACTCCCAACATGGTTATGCTAAAGTATGTAGGTTCAGTTATTTGTGCTATCTTTTTCTTCAAGTGCCGTAAACATATTCATTAAAATTGAACCCCATTTTCTGGATTATACATAAACTTCAAATACGAGTAAAAGGGGTGGGTTCGACGACATTCTTAACCCTTGTTCCAGTAATACATAAAAAGCAATCTTATTTAGTAGAGAATGCATTCTCTACTAAATAAGATTGCTTTTCAAAACGTCAAAACTTTTAGTAAAATTTAGTAATATTTCCTTGTAATAAAACACTTTCAATTATTTATCTTGGGATAACTCACACACGGTTATCTGATCACTAACTAGTCAGGGTTTGCATCATAAAATTACATATTTCTACACACTGAAAAAATATGGTAAATGCTTATTACACTTAAAGATTTGTCCTGGCCCACCCAGAACCTCAACGAACCAACGACCTCTGGTATAGTCAGGGTCACCAACCACCTGTCCAACAGGCCAGTCACTATACATCTATAAGCTTAGTTTCAGAAAGTATTTTATAGAAGAAAGTTGTGGCGTACGTGAGCTCCAGAGCGACAGGTGGACTCCGGCTTTATTTACATTAAAACCGGATACTTAGATAAATGCTTTAATGTATTTATATTTGCGTGAAGTTTACCCGTTTGTTTTGCATGTTTACATAAGTATTTACGTAGTGTAGTTCTGCTCACACCTCTAAATGATGTCAGGGACGGAGATTAGTATCCCGACGGATAGTCGGGGATAATAATATCACGGATTGTTTACATATTTGCGAAAACTATTTTTAATTAAAGTAGAAAGTGATGTGAAAGAAAAAGTACAAGAGCATCGCATATATACATACATACATATAATTACCTGTTTCCCGTAGGGGTAGGCAGAGACCACATCTTTTCACTTGCTACAATCTTCATCCACTGTCATAATTCCCCTCATACATGCTCTTCGGTTTCGGGTACTCTTGACCTGGCCATTTTTCAAGACGTCTCCGATTTGATCTCGAAACGTCCGCCTAGGTCTACCCCTTCCAACACTTTCATTCACACTCGCCTTATACACTTTTTTTTGTCAAATTTCTTCATTCATTCTCTCAGCATCACCGTATCTAATAATAGGCCTAATTAGGCGACATACCTAAAATTACTACTAATTGGTGAAGTATGAAGTTTACTTTCCTGATCAAAACTATTTACCTCAATATAGATATCAGCTCTAAATACGAAGGTTCGTCTGAAAAATATTACAAAAGTTTAGTTGACAAATCCTCACATATATATATCTTCAGACAGATTGCGACACTAGCATATTTCAGTCTTGAAACATGTTTTTTAAAGTCTGTGTTTGTATTGTGTGTAATATTTACGAAAACATCCGTTCAGATTTCAGATGTCATATTTGTGCATATGATTCACTGCATCAAAGAGATCACATGACAATGTAACTTTTTGGTAGGATCATAAAAAAATCTTGTTTACTATCACTTATAAAATTTAACATTTTAATTGTTTCACTATTGCATTAAATAATTCTGTTAAGATAGTCGTCAACTGGTGAAAATAAATAAATAAATCAAAACTAAGTTATCGGATGCAATAGTAAATACCTAGTCTCTCGAGTAATATCTAAAAACGTATGCATTTTGAGGGTCACCTACGATGTTTACAGACTGTTTAAATACCATATTATGATGACATTCATGGCTATTTACTTACTAAAAGGTTATTACTATAACGTAATACCTAAACATTAATTTATTGAATTTACCAAGTTAATGTACTGGAAGAAATAAGAGGGATGATACAAGTCAATGCGTTTTACGACTGTTTAGCTTTGTCCACATTAACCTATTTCGTCAAATGACCGTACATCTAGAGGGGGAAATAATAATAGTCAGTATACCAAAGAATGCAAATAAATGAAAAGAAAACTGAATACATAAATAAAATTCACTTTTAAAATGAGGAAAGATACTGGTTACATATTTTTGTGATCAACGACCTTTCTCAACAACTGTTGGAGTACTTTAAAGATTTAGTTATTCAATCCACAGAAACATGACCTTCACAATTATTTCAACAACCTTGAAACAAAAAAAAAACAAAACAAGCATTAAAATCTTCAATAAAAAAAGCATAAACCCCCAACCGTAACCAATCATTTCCGATAATGTTTTACACATTTTCAAGTAGTAACATTAAAATTACCTAATTAAGATGGCGGTGCATTATAAACCCACGTGATTGGTCGTCACGTGTCTCTCTGTGTTTATAAACTCCTTTAGATGACTGTTTCGTTTCGAAGTACAATCGATATTTGATAAACAAACGAGAATCAGTTTGTGGACCTGCCTCGTGGAGTTAAGATAAGCTGAGCTTTAAAAATATAGTCTATTGTGTATGTTGACACAATCGTGTGAGACAAATGTGTGTATGCCTTTGAGTTACATATAATTGTTTGCAATAACAATAGGTTGTAATTCTAAGAGACAATTCAATAAGTACTTTAATGAATACTGCTACTGCTAGAGGTCTTGGGTTCGATTCCCAAGTTGACCAAGGTATTATTGGGATTTTCTGAAAAAAACACTCAGTTTCGGGTTGGAAGTTGGATTTGTGCCCGGTTAGTGGCAATAGGCTCGCCCCCTATTACATTTGATCTAAACATACCGGCAAACTGTGGGTGTACATTGGTACACCTCTACCTAAACCTTCGGGAAATACAGGCGTGATGGCATGTTATGTTGATGAAAACTTAAAAACTGACCTAAATGGACCACAATGTCTTAGTAAATGCTAAAAGATTGTGCTTAAATATAATGTTTAGATGTAATACAGGTTTTGTATTATGAAGACGCGAAATGAGACTATTTATGTTTCTTCAAAGATCTTCTTACTTTTCTTACCTCGGACTTAAGTAGTAGAACTGATAAAGGATGTAGACAAACAAAAAAAAAACATTAAAAGAGAATATAGAGATCCAGAAAATTTAATAATTCACTCAGTACTTCACGAGAAACCTCAGAAACAGACGTCTTATTAAACTGTGCTTGTAACCTTATAACTTCTAAAGACTACATAAATAATGTGTTACCTCTTGTCGATAGCATCCTTGATGTCTATCGATCTGTCCTACATCGCAACTCAATCAAGTGTGTCGGTGACTCAGCAAGGATTCCCTTCATTGTGTATCGTAATGACTTTCACCTACTTTTCTGTATATCCTTCTCGTGTAAAGAATATTTATAAGAGTTTAGCTGATGAGTTGGATGTCCTTTTTATAATATTTCTTTCTCCCAAGTTGAGTCACAACACCGTCTGCCTTCCGCATCCAGTCTAGTTATTGATATTAATAAAAATAGTAACTATATCAGTCTACTAGTTCTCAATCTGTTTTGGTTGAGAATTATTATAGTCTTCCAAGTAAGTTCTTAGTCTTTCAATCGTTAAATAAAAGAGTTGATAATGCTACTCCAAGTGATCATAAAACTTAACCGCCATTGTTGATATCATTTCTTATTTACTACTTGTGCATTTTGGAACCATAACCAATTGCATCTAATTGATTGGAATTTGACCTCAGTTAAAATCAATAGCCGCTCGTATTATATTAGTCTTGTGAGTTGACTCAGTAACCGATGACAATCCTTCACATTTCCTTGACTTTTATTATCAGCACGCTTACTCTAAGAACCCTTTTAGATAACGAACAACTACCCTGTACTATGAGCTCTCAAAGCGCGACTGTTGCTGTTGTGTAAGCGAGACGCCGCTACGCGCATTGTATAGCGTTGTCTCGCTTCTACAGTTTCAATAGTCCCGATTTAGAGTCTCATAGTAAAGGCTCAGTTGTATTTTATCTAACAGGGTTTGTATTGCACAATCTTGTAATCTTGTTCATCTTTATCTAGATTATTCGCAATCTGCTCTCACTCGAAAATAGCGTGCTCCTTATTTGGTTTATCAGGTATTAGTAGACGCCACTTGACTGTGTCTTATTGGGTGACTGATAATAATGATTTAGATATTCATATCAGTGGATCATCTTAGATGAGGACTTAAGAATTGCTAGATTAAATTGTCTCTAGTCATGATATTCGGTTCCCCGCGACGAAACAAAACAACAACACTATTTCAGTAAAAGTTTTGAACTTGTTGAAAGTCCAGAAGTTGTCATAGTAGAAAGTCGTTTTAAGAAAGTAACTTTATGAGTACATTTGCATTTTCTGTTAAAAAAAAACCTGACCCGTGTCAGAATCAGAACTTCAATAAATAGATCTTTTGTGCTTTAGTGTCTTCAATTTGGTTTCTTTACTTGATATACGAAAATAAAATCAAACCTAACAATGATAAAGCAAAACCGACCTTTGCTTTGGAACATCAAACGCCTCATAGCAACGTTCTTATGCACCAGTCAATTGTTTTGTATGTAAAAGTACCAATTGCTTATCATATAACAAAATCAGCGTGAGTCGATAAAATCATTTGTCATATGATTGTGTTCCCAACCAAACATGTGAGAAGATCAATGCGTCGAATCAAAATCATATAAGATCAATTCCGATCAATCATATCGATAGTTAGGAACTGTGACTCGGTCATACCAGTCATATGACAATGTTACATGAATTTTAACTGTATTAATAGGTTTTAAACTGCAGGAATTTAAAGTCAGCTGATTTATGAAATTGTCAATGATGACATACAATTTGCGTCGGGTTCTAGTTGGTACATGTAGGCCAATACTGGGCTAGCTTTATACAGGAAGTATCTATGTAATATATTGGTTATCAATTTTTGAGACTAAAATCCTTTAGTTTACAATATGTTTCCTGTTCTTGCATATATTTTGTGTTCATCATATTATTATGCTGGAAAAATGTATTATAACACTGTGGCGATGTCGAAAGTTTTACAAAAATACTATTGGGTTGGCTTGCAGTAAACAAAAATGCATGTTAACTCTAAAGTTCATAGAAGTATCCACAATCCAACGTTCCTTTCATCTTTCTCACTATTTTCATCCGATAAAACATGAATCGCCCCAAATTCTAAGATTAGTTTACTCTATCATTTTGTGACGTAAGTCCTGTTTTTGGAACTTTAAACCAAGAGCTATCGACTGCCATCATACATTTACGATCAGATAAGTATCGATACAGGTTTGTCGAACTCACCACTTAACCTTTACTATGACCGTACCCGATAACTTTTTTTGACATTACTGCATTGTACATTGCTTGTTATCTTTCGCGCATAAAAGATGATTTCATTTCTGGTACGCAATGATTATTGAACATTTTCTTTTGATCTGCTTGTTTTGTTGTTCTAGTAGGAAAATAGATGTTCGGATTCGAAGAAGATATATTATTGTTGATAAATGTGTAGTATTCACTATTTCTGATGTGTTGAGGGATATTGCTTTAGTAGTCGGAAGTATTTTAGTTTGATGTAGATTTATTTGAATGTTGGATTTTGTTTATGTTTAACCAATTTTGGTACTTCAGTTTATGGAGCATATTCTGTAGTTTTTAGTCATAAATTGGGAATACGTTTTGTGAACAAATTGGTATCTTGACTGGTTTTTTTGCTAAGATTATTTTGAATGATTAAACATCACTAGGTATAAGACGACGTAGGACTATAATCTAGAGGAATTATAAACTAAAATTGGAAAACACATAAATAAACCTCACCTAAAAACTGATCAAAAATAAATCACGTCCAAAAATACGTAACACGACAGATATCAGAAGTGAGGGATTACACGTATTACGTCAAGGCGTTCTAGTTAGCAATGGGAATAGAGCGGGGGAATGAACCTCCAGTTGTTCAAGGATAAGCAATGAAGGGTATTTCGGTATTGGATGCTGGACCGTACCCACTGGCCTGCAGATGAACTTTATTCACCAGGTCTGGGGAAGAAATTGTTACAGAGGGTCTGGATGTCACCTGCGAGGGTTAATTGTACTTACCTAAAAGATTTTATTGTAAAGAAATGAGTTAGAAATAAGTATGTTATCCTAAAAAATAAATTTATTTATACTGGTCCGCGACTCTAAAACACATACATTTTTTTAATGTCAATGAAATTGTTGATGCCATATTTTAGATTTCAATGTAATTCATATAGTTTTGTGTTTTTTCCTATGTGTCCTATATGTATTATGTACTTACTACTGAATTTACAATAAAATTCGGAATATTGAAGGTATTCCAATTCTAGGTTATACCTATTCCTAATCTATAGCATCATCAATGATCTTGGATCAGTTAACCCAATTTCCTTGCAATAAGGAAAGGTTAAAACAGTTTCCAGAACCCACTGGAATTGTCTATATTCCGTCTGAATGTTCAAGTGCATTGTATTTGGCATCTATTGCCCATTTATTATCAAACATTCGGAATTGCTGAGCAATAACACATTTGTTGATGCTTGTTTGTTATTTGATCTCAATTTCCTTGAATTTTGGATGCATTTGCTGAAGTTTCAACAGATAGTGTTTGGATCATAAATCATTAGTTGCAAATTAGAACTTGTGCCCGTTTGTGGTCTTTCGGTACTAAAATATTGGTCCCTCGGTCCTTATTGTTGGACCAAGTATGAATATTGTTCAATGGAATTTCAGCAAGTGCTTTAAATATTAACTAGTCATTGGATAATAATGACAGTTTTAATTGCAAAACTCAAATTGAATAACATAGGCTTTAGGAAGTAAAGTCTATGCAGTATGTAGTAGTAGGAGCATTAAGCTTTATATTTTTTTTGACAACCCTTTTTTCATCCCTGTACGTTGTACATTTACTTATGCATGAATTTTTTGCTACTTCAGTGTCTTTTTGGTTTTCGGAATTTATGTTTTTTTCTCCAGTAAAAAGCTCCCGGTAAGTGTGCAGCCCACGTAACTGCACGAGAGTAAAGCCCTCTCGGGATGACGTCAGCGTCTGTATTTAGTGCGCACACGCATATAATTTAGGTTACACTCAATGTTCCTTGTTTATAACAACCTGTGCTGTAAGAGATAGGATAGTAGTTTTTACTAAGTACTTGGGATAGTAAATTATTATGTTATACTGACGTCAAACTGAAGAGCGTTGGTTTTTTGACATCTCACAAAGCTTAGATAAAAAGTTTGAAGTTTCAGGACAAATCATTGTATTACAGAGAAGAATATTTATTCATATACATAAGACATAATTTAGGTAGCAAAATTGTATACATTAGATACACTGACAAAATTTTAAGCGTAAATATCAGTGAAAAATTACTTTTTTAACGTATGATTAAAAAAAAAATTAAAGCTATTTTTTTAGCAATTCTTTAAAACTATACCACTTTTAACATTGTTAACAAAACAGGAAAACATAAAGAACAAATCGAACCCACAATCAGATATACCACGAACCTAGGTACGGAGTATAGCATCCCACCCAAACCACAGTTGAACATATGTATCCTTTGACGTCATTCAGTTTAGTGCCAGAAACTGGGTTACATCCATCGGGGTTACAGCCTCGCTTCTCAAAACATTTTTATGTAACCCCTTTTTCTTTACAGCGCAATAAAATCAATGAGAATTCGGATTTTTACGTAATATTTCAGTTGTTGGATAATACATTTTATCGAATATTTCAAAGGATGATACTGTTGATGTTTGTTTTTATTGCTGTTGTGATGTGTGTAGAAAACATTGTGAGATCAACAAAAATTTTAGTGCAGGAAATTTTTTGGGTGAAATTTTCTCTGTATGTCTTATTTGAAGCGCTTGTTCACTGGGTATTGCAATCTGGAGCTGTATTGATATGTTTGTCTTTTGGTGTATTGCTTATAAATGCAAACTTAGTTTTTACGAAACTGTATCGTGATACCCAACAGGAGATCAGTTGCGATTGAAATTTTGGAAGTCTTTCAGGGAAACATACAAACCACCAACAACCTTTTAACTTGACAAGGTATACGGAATACACGGTTTTATTAAAGATGTCTTATTTATCAACAACACGGGCTTTAAAAGCAAGGCTTTAAAGTCATTCGCTTCTTAGATTTAGCTCTGTCTTGAGAGCTTAAGTCAATCCCTATCATCATCTGCTATTATCCTAAACTGACAAAACATTCTCACGTCACCGACTTCAATAGACATATTTTTGCACTATGTACCCTAGTAACTACCTACTCTTAGCCCATTCTAACCTTTATACTAACTCGTGTCAACAAAACCTAGTATTTACTGACAGACGTCAATACTATAAATGTAACTTGTTCCCTACGTCAGATAGACGTCACCATGACCATTGGTACATGGAGAAATGATAACATCCCGTCGATACTTTACTATGTTTATGATTACAGAGGTATAAAGCAGGACAGCAAAACAGGCTAAATTTAAAGTAATATTATAGAACGGGCATTGGCGCGTACATGCAGAAGTACCTTTAGGGCTTGACGTTTCGGCCGGGTTAGACCGGCCGTGGTCGCAAGCAGACTCGCTAATCCCCGTTCTATAATATTACTATAAACATGCAGCGCGATAGTTTAAAAGTTTTTAAGATTTCAAGTTTTCAAGTCATTTGAGACAAGATTTTTTGATTTTATGTGATAGTATAGTTGACATCATTGATTTTCGAGTTTCCTTTGCTGTCTCGCCATTAAAAAAACACCTTTTGTTAGTTCAACTTAATGAAAACATTCTGCAGGTAATTGCCCCTTTAGTTTTTCAGCTATATTGTCAATTAGTTTCCACATTCATACACTGTTTACCCGGGATTCATAGTCAAAATCTAACATTTAGGAGTTGTGCGAAAAATATACAACCAAAGGCGCTATAATAAATAATGATCTATATAAATCGATATGCATGAACTACTTAAGCAATCGCGTTCCACTTTTGATTTCATTATAATTAGCTGCTATCAATAAACTGGTATCTATTGCCATCCAGTGTCTCCAGTTGTATCCAGATGTAAACTGAACTCTTCAGATCCGCCTCGAACCGCTTCGAACCGGTTATAAATTCCTATAAAGTATGTAATTATTTGATACAACTGCTTGAGACGTTGTTAATAAAAATAAATTCGTTTCGATTATTAGTCTAGGTATTTTTAAAGTAACTTTAATGTTTTATGTAACTGAGGAATTAAATACATGACATACAAAAATTTCGAATAACATCTATGCTTAGTATTGTCATGTGTACTCATAAATAACTATGTTATGAAAGGCATAAAAGTAGTTTTTGGCATCTAAATTCAGTTTTACAGAAAACATGAAATTGACATGACATTACATTGGTAGAATCTACTCGTGATCGGAGGGCTGGTTTGTTCCTTGCACAGAGAATCGGCATAGCCATTCAACGTGGCAATGCTGCCAGCCTTCTGGGCACGTTCCCCGCCATTGACAAGGATGACGATGAGTTCTTTGACGCCGTTTAGTTTTTATTTATGTAAGTTTTAATTTTAGTATAGTTAGAGTTTGTTCTTATATTAGATTTAATTTTGTATTAATAAATAAAATAATATTTAAATCACGTTAAAAAAAAAAGAAAACATGAAAATATTAGTTAACAAGTAGGTTTTCGTACCAATTAGTAAGAAAAACATATGGTATACTTTTTACGACTATTACATGAAACAAAAATATCTGCCTGAAAACTAGACACTACCCTACCCTACTCACTTAGAAAACAGACGCAATCTGTGATCATAATAAACATACATACAGACATTAAATTTTACTATCGATAGAAAAGTTTAGTATTATTTTTTGTGAAAAGTTATTATTTTCTAGCTACACACTGTGTCTATGTCTCTTTTTAAATGTTTCCTGCCATAGGTCTGCTGAAAGAAATTGCATGTGAAATAAGCAGTACCTTTGTACCTATTTGATTTGTATATTACGATAATTGTTATATGTCCGTTGTGCGTACAAAAACCTATAAATAAATAAATAAGTTTCCGTACAAATTATAGTGTCCTACGTAATTAATTACGTAAATCTTTTTACTAAGTGACGTTTAGTGACGTTATCAATGCCAGGGTTATATGTAGTTATAACCGGGTTATCAGTAGATTCTATATACCTAGGTCATAGATATACCTAGGTATGCTAATATCAGCTGCGTTTTCCTTTCACTCTCTAACCTGGAAAACAACTTTCCGTTGATTTAAATTTGCTAGTACTATTGATATTATGAATCAAGTAGTTCCACTATGTGTATTGGTGAAATGATTTATTAAATTGAATAAGCATATTGGATTGGCTATGGATGATGATGATGATGAAGCATATATAGCTATAAGTAAAATTGCAATCTTGGCTACTAAATACCGGTTTAATATAAAGCTTGGGTAATTAATTTTTCTATATTACTAAACTTCTATAACTTGGTAAAAGTATCCACATATCGTTGAGTTTTCATACTATTATTGCGCTTGTGCGGTCGACACTTGCAAGAACTACATAAAACAGAATCTTTAATGTTATATAATAATAATTATTATTATTAATAGCTTAGAATAATGATTATTATTAATAGCCTAAACTGTCCTTCTACTTAAAATAATTACCAGTAATTAATTTAAACTATTTTGAATACATGTTGCTATTTCACCGAAATATTGGCTTGGTAATACAGACTTGGAAGCCAATTCTGTCAGTTTTAGAATGCTTGCCAAAGTTCATTGCTATGTAAATGTTACATTACGCCTTATTTGACATTACAAACGGGAACTGTCTGGGACTTCCCACGTGAAGTATGTAAATGCTACAAGCAGGGATCGAAAACATTTTTGATTTACAATTGATGCTTCGCAACTGAATTTAATGACTTTGTGTCTTGAATAAATTAAGCACTGCCATTTAATTTTGTTTGATTCGTTTACCTTTAATGTCTATGTGTACAATTTTTGTTTAATGCTATATAATTTGACTATTAAATGAACACATATATAAAAAAAAAAAAATATGGTTTTCACTTGATGACTAAGCAAATCAATGGCAGTTTAGATAAAGATGGTTTGCAGTTATTTTAAATCAAATCAAATACGTATATTTGTAAGAATATGGAAGGTCTTACAATAAGTAAAGGTCCGGCGTTTTGCACTAGTGTTTCAAGATTTTGTTGCTTATTTTGTAATGTAATAATTCTTTTAAGTAATGAATGAACCAAGTAGGTTTGTAATCCCTGTTTCATGTTCTTACCACTCACACTACCCACGTGACCGAAGCACGTGGTGGTACATAAAAATAAAACTAAACATACTCTCGGTGGTCACGTGAACACAATATTATAACGCGTTTGTGTTTTGTTCTATGTATGTATACCTACTAATGTTGTAGTTATTTCAGATTCTATGGATTTTTGTTCATTAATACATTAGCAGGTTTTACCGATTTGGTATTTAGGTCTGAGTTATTTTGTGACCTTTGTATTTAGATGTATAATTATAATAATAATATATGTAGGGACATATAAAGAGTTTCGAAGCCAAACTTAAATTACTTAAATAGTTACTGTTTTTTTTTGTTTGCAAAATACGGGTACAGGATTAAGAAAGTATATTTTAATAAATATTTTACACAAAAATGTACTATACTTAACTAATTGTACATTTATTGGCTATATTACGTCGTATTACCTCAAACACCTGTATTTCTAAAACCCACCAAATTCCTCACTCATATTTTCAACGTCCAAAACTACATCCTCACAAGGTTTTCCATACAAGTCTCAATTATCACTACCTTACCCGAATACCACATTTAACCAGCAAAGCACGTCCACACATTATTATTAAGTATGAATAATATGTATCCGTGTAATTTAGGTATGACTTAGTGCATCAGGAAGAATACTAAATGTATTTAACACTGAATGTTTGTAAAGTCCCTATATCCGGTTGCATTTAAGATGAGGATACACTAGGTAAGTATTATTTACGATCGAAGAAATAAAAATGTTATGGTTTTTAAGTGTACAGAGTGTTTTTGAAAGGATATATCTATCGAACAGGGGTAAATAGTACATCTCTTATAGAATCAGTTTACAAAATCTTAGCTCAAAATGAGACAAACATAACCGTTATCCAATTTCATTTTTATCAAGCACCCTTAAATGCCTTAGAATTGATAATAAAATACTGCATGTGCTAAAATAAAATCTTAAAAGAATCGAAACACATTTACATGAGGGACTCATTCAATATTAAATGAGGAATAATGAGTTGATTTGAAACTCTGATTAATATAAGTTTAAAATTCTGGACATAGAGAGTCCATATTTCATATATGGACTCTCTATGTCCAGAATTTTAAACACAACACAACAAAAAAATCCAAGACACATCGTATTTGACTGAATTGGTTTTAAGTTATGGCCAACACGCCAACAACCACTACGCGATATCCTAACATGTTAATGGGTCAAACAATTGTATAGTCCACAAACATTTGTACCAAGTTTGGACGTAATACCTTTTTGCCACGAATTATTCCAAGTACGATCTTCATTTGTCTTACAACAAGTAAGTTCAAGATATTGAAAAACAAAAGAGTGTGGTTCGTGTGTCTTAAGCCTTACTTAAGGAAATATTGAACAAGCGTTTAACAACAATGTATGCGCCGAGAATAGTTTATCTTTCGTGTGTCCTCGGCTTATGATAATTGAGGACTATATAGAGCGACGGACAGAGGCGTATTTAGAGCTACAAAATAATTATGAATTTATGTGATTTTTTAGATAACACTTTTTAGTAACGTATATTTTTCGTCAAGATAAAATATAAAGTCAAGATTTGAACACCTTAAAATTATTTTATAAATTTTTAAATCACTGAAATGTTAGGCAAATTACAACTGTAACTGCTAATTAATTTCGCGTAGCTACATACTTCTATTAAATAAATAAAATAATTTGTGTAAATCTAATGAAAAATGGTTAGACCAAACCACATAATAAATCTGTTTACTTAAAGATAAATAAAAAGTTCACCAGCACACTAAATCTATTTACTTATAGGTTAATTGAAAACCTTAGGGAATGACTCTCCTTTTCTGTTTCTTATTATATCACCTGAAAACTAGCAACTAAGCAATTAAGTTAAATATGTACATGAGAAAAAGTAAAACAAAAGGCGATCCAACGCCGTCCCTGCATTAGCTAATGACGATTGTGTTCTAAATATGCAATGGAGTTAAAAATAGTTGTCATTGTATAACAGCACGTGCCAGCCAAAACATTATAAGATGATTAGTAACATATAAATATATTGTTATTGTTTACACGGAAACAAACAGACAAACCTCCTTGGTCATTTTGAAGACGCAAAAAGTAGTTAGATCGTATTAATTGCCGCGCAGTTAAGAATTAGAAAATCATAACTATTACAAAAAAAAAACGACTTCAAATTCAAGTCTTGTACCTATTTAATTCTGACCAAAATTAAATAGGATCAATAAAACACCAACTTTCAAATAAAAAAGAATCATATAAATCGGTTCAACCAGCTAAAAGTTCCGAGGTACTAATTTAAAAAAAATACATTCGAATTGAGTATATCCTCCTTTTTTGAATTCTATTACAAACTGCTGTGAACCGTGTGAGAATCATATATTGTCGGTTAATTACAAAATAGGTACTAAAAAATTGTAGATTATATTAGCTTAAATGATTTTTATCATCAAATCGTTTGATCAAGATCAACACATAAACAAAATTGCATTATGACGACAGATTGTATTGATACAAAAAAATCTAGGATTTTTTTTTTTTACTGGCCAGCCAGGTATATACAGTTTATATTTGTATTTAAATCGTTTATATTCTTGTCCTTACCACACAACCATTTTAGCATTCGAAAAAGTTTTTCCCATCATATAATAATTGGCCTACTTCACCGTCAAATCCGGATTCCTTGCTCATAACATCATAATAATTGATTATTACATGATAAACGCAATAATAAACCTAGCTGACAGTGAACTATGAGTCAATGGTTTATTAATTTTATCTTTAAATACAGGAAAACCTAAAGATAGGTATTTTAAATTTGTAAATGACAGATTATGAAAATCCCGAACACAAAATGTTAATTTCTTTTCTTATCGTTCTGATAAAGTAAGTATTATCACCGGTATACTGATTAAGTTAAGTGTTAATTGATAGATAAATGTTTTGTTTGTTACTAATATTTATTATAATATAGATAATAACACTTATTTGTATGATTCAGGTGTACAAAAAAGTAAAAGAGAGTGACGACATGTTTTAATATTAAGTTTCAGGAAGATTCTTATTCACTCTAAAAATTAAGATACAAATCAAAACTATAAAGAGTAATAAAAAAAAAAAGAAAATCTTATTGATAATACAAAGGGTCTAAGCTCTGTAAGTATGGAAAGAAAAGATGCATGGAAATAAATAACTGTTATCGTAATATATTACGTAACTTTCTTAAACAATATTACATTGAATACCAAAGACGAGGATAAGTAAAAACGAGGACGAAATACGGTTTCATATTTCATTTAATCTCTCTTTCATGTCTCTTCATCCGCGGCAAACATCCAAAAACTCAATATTTAATAAGTACTTTTTTTTATCCAGGAACGTATAACTTTTTTCATTTCAAAGTTAGATTTTTTATTCGCTTTACCGTTTTAAAAAAGTACAAACAAACAATTCTCATTTTCGGCTGGTTACAAAAATTATAATAAAAAATGTTTGGCTCGTTTTTAAAAAACACTGGCTGTAAATAGATTATCAAGAAGAGTGATACTTAAAAAAATATCACAAACTGCCAAAGTGGAGATTGTACCATAAAGGAAATATTTTGACTATAATAGTGTTTATGAGTATTTTCAGCCTATCCCTTCAGGGAATAAACAAAATAAATTACTTCATAAACTGCGCCCCATATTCCTAAAACAATGACCATTAAAAATAAATTATTCATTCAGCGAATTTCGCTCCCAGTCCCAAAGCTCACTTCTGCGTAAAGAATGAACTAATGAATGAACGCCATTAATTAGTGACACACTTCTTATAATTTTCCTATGAAACTGCGTTATTTTCGACAGACATGTCTGTTTATGTTACCTTGACCCAGTTAGATAGTTTGTTGCGTAGAACTAAAGTGGAAATATTTAAAAATGGCTGCCATCGTTTAAATTTCGAAGAGATTTTTTTATTGTTTATTGATGCTTGAAAGTTTGGTATTTCCTGCCAGTATTTGAATTTAGAATTATTTTTGATGTTGTATTTTTAAATTTTAAAGTAAGCATGCTTTAGAATATTCTGTCTTTTTAAAATGGGGCTTTTATTGTCTAACTAAGTTTGTTTTTTACGAATGCCTATTAAGCAAGCTTACTATAAATTACACTATAAGTTATTGTTATTGTAATTAGATAAAAGTACTTAACTTTTCATTGCAAAAGTAACAGTTAAAAGTTTATAGCTCTGTTCTTTCGCAATCGGTCCAACATTAAGACATTGTGTTTTTATTATTTTCCTATGTAGTACATCGTATTTAGTCATATCATAATAATATCATCTGTGTTAAGGTTTCTTACATTTTGTCTATTGCCGCAAAACATGTGTAAACATCGTAATCACGAATTAAAATAATGGGAGTTAGTACAAGGTTCTGTTACCAAACCGTTTAACTATGGCAAACACCCATCTTTTATATTACCCAGTCTATAACGAGTATTAATTAATCATATAAAATAAATAATGTTTATTTGGATCGAAGATTTTATGTATCGCAGTTGTCCAAGCTATCATCATATCATCATAAACATCTGTGTGCAAAATTGTATCCAAACATGTCGAGTTGTTGTTTGCATGATTTTTTTACAAACAAACATTGATCAACCGCTTAGATACTTAAGTGGATGAGAAAAATGAGACGTTTAGGTATAAAGCTGTACATGAATAACTATCCTTCCTATACAATATTATGTATTATGAAGTTAATATTTATTTGAACTTTTTATCCGTCTCAAATATAATATTTAAATCTTATTTAAAAGTTTAATTTATTCAATCTACGAACTTTTATTCTTGAAATAGATGTAACGTGTTGTGTTAGGAAAATAGTTTTTTTCTTTTTATGAAATCAGTGTTTTTCGTAGGTATAGGTCGCGTCAGGTAAAAAGAACGCTAGCGGAAGGTGGGGAGGGTATGTTTGCGCATGAGTATACAATTCGGCAGGCGAAGGTCGTCCTACGAACCAATAGCGCACCGGCAACATGCGGCTCGTGCCCCCCCGCACTTCATACCACCAAACAGACCGATACATCGCGTTCTGCGCATCTTGACAGCTAGCGTTCTTTTTACGTGACTCGACCTATATGAAAATACTGCGTTTATCTATATAAAACTTTTTGTTGTTTTCCAATTAGTTATTCGTTTATTTATGACTTGTTTACAAACTTTTTAACGGAGGTAATTGAAACCCGAGTTTTAAATATTTTTAATGATGTTTACGTTTTAGAACACGCAGTTAGGTGTATCTATCTACCTAATAATAATTAGATATTTGACTAGTACAAAAATATTTATTTTATAAGAAAATATTTATTTTACCTGCTTATCCCTTGTAAAAGAAAGCGAGTCTTCGGCATTTATAGTCAGAAGGGGATGATAATGTCGTTCACTATTGATCTTCCTCTCTCCTAATTATTGCCTAAAAGGGTCCACGATGTACTAAGTATATATTCTTTACTTACCACCCATTAATACCATTGAGGAAAGCAAATAAAGTTTTGAGTTTGATTTGAAACCTTTTTCCAAAGCGGTGGATCTCATGAACCTTTCCAATAGTAAAACGTATATAAATAATACGAGATACGTGTGTTATATAATTATAAATACGAGCGAATACATCATAATCTATTTCCATAGTCGTTTTATTTCATCCAAGAGATTTATACAGATATCATCATCATTCAAAATGTTATTCGTTTGTACTATAGTACAGTCACGAGCAAAAATATGTACCTATACAGTAAGCCATTTTTAATTGCTTTTGACATTACTTCTAGATTGATATTGTTATAAAAATAATCCAGGCTACAAGCGTCCCAATGCATAGCACAGGCCTCTTCCCATATAGAGAAGGCACGAGCATTGATCACCACACTTACTCAATTGCGGATTGGCGATTTCAGATCCCAATTTTGGAATTCAGATTTCCTCACGATGTTTACTTGAACGTTTCTCAGAAGTTTTTTAGAATAATTAGGAAATGCACATATAACTTTGAAAAGTTACATTGGTACTTGTTCAGGTTCGAACCTGCAACCTTGTTAATACAAATCCGTTCATTGAACCACTAGGCCACCACGACATTTACATTTGGTATAGTTGTGAAGAAATTTTGTATATATTTTCCTCCTTGAGTTTTACCAAAAAGTCTCACTAAAGTTTTATAATATCGCTATGTGTATATGTTACGGTAAATGTGATTAATTGAAGATTATTAATAATTATCGATTATTGTTAATAATTACCGAAAGTCGAGGTAAAAGTGATAAATTAATCACATTTGTCGGTTTTTATTAATAATTTAACCCTAGTAGTGATAAATGTAATAAGTGGCCATGGGTTGCGGGGCTGATTATTTAGTATGCTTGATTAGGTTCGACTTTGTGACGGAGATCAATAGGTTAGGTTAGGTTAGATATTGTGACCTTGCAACAGAGCGAGCGAAGCGAGCGACGACGTATGTACCCATCACATATATTTTTATAAATTAAAGAAACATTAACCAAGTTTATATGTATAAGTCAGTGTATATGTCAGGGTAAGAGTGAATAATATAAATAAATACCTGCTGGTCAAAAAACATTGGGTTTTTATTTATTTTATCACTTTTACCAATATGTGTCGAGAATTATTAATAATTACCAAAACATGTGATTATTATTAATAATTTTGTAAAATTATTAATAATTTTCAATTAATCACATTTACCGTAACATATACATATTTGTGCCCGTGACTGCACATAGTAAATTAGTGCGTAGACATCGTGTGTTTACCGGTAGTAGTAAATAAGGAGCTTGCCTTCAAGCGAGCGCCTACGGGAGCTGGCAGGGAGCCAGCTGCTTCCCAGAAAGCTGTGGTGACGGAGTAGGGGTCATTAGGGGTGGTGATGTGGCAAATATTAAATTATATTGAATTTATGACCAAAGTTTTGGACGGAAGTTGCACATACATTTCTCAAAGTTCTGTTAACCAAGAGAGGGAATGCCATCATTATTGTATAACACAATATTTGATGGCATAGGTACACCTCAGTCACTGGAAGGCTAGAAATGTAAAATAAATTGGTAACCACATTTTTAAATACACAATGTTAACTCTCACAACAGGCATTACAATATAAATAGGCAATAACAAGTAACAAGTAACTATGTGATAACCATTAAATATTGTGTTAGGTTTTGTCGTCGTCGCTCAGTAGTTGGACACACACTGCTGGATATACCTCCAAGGGCGGCAGGGATAGGAAAAGGATAGGAAAAGGGTAAAATAATATTCTATCGTCAACACTTAATTTATTTAGTTGTTTTGAATTACGTTTACAAACTTATTCTTTTTTCTTCTTCAGCAGGTATTACCTGTTATTTTTTTCCAGAGTACAATAAAAATATCTGTTAAATAAAATGGAATTTGTAGTAAGCTCAAAAAATCAGGTCATTTCACATTAACCTTAAAATAAATTGACCGAACCAAACAAAAAGATCAGGAACACATTTTTTAACAAAATTACGCGACAACCCTGAGCGGTCTGTTAAATTTTTTGCTCTCTTTTTCTCACGTTCACAACTGCGCAGTATCAGAGTGAAAGGGGAGATAGTTGAGAATGGTTTTTATAAATAGTGATGAAGCGAGGGCGTGTCGTCTGTCTGTCATGGGAATGGCGCGGATTTGGCAGCGGTGCCTGTGACGTCACGAGGTATTGACTGGCCATCGAGACTTAGTTTGAATCTGTGAGGTTTCCTGCATTTATCTACATTTACTGTTTAGTCCTTTCCCAATCTATTTGGTTCGAATGTTGTTGCACCGATTACTCGAAAGAGCTTGGTTATATTTGGAAAATTATTTTTTTGTTTGAAAGGGTTTAGTTCCCACTAAGTCCTATGGTCAATAGGCCAGTCCCTGATGATGATACACCAGGCAAATTGAGGGCAACTCTCAATTTTTTTAGACACTTAGGTAAAACTTTTTCAATGCTTGTTCTTATTTGAAATTATATCATCTACTTTGAACTCGGTTTCACACCTATATGTAATGATTTTTATATAGTTTGTAGTTACAATCTAAAGATAAATCGCAATATCTACTGCCTTGAGCAGTAACCTATGTAATTCGATTCTCAAGATAATTGATTGACTCCAGACAAAATATTTACGATTGACGCGCCATTACTTACTTTTTGCACGATTTACGAGCTCAAGGAAACTCATGTTTTTCCTTATTTACAAAACAATACTGACCTCCATTTTGATTGTTATGTATTTCTTACTAAACACTTAAAGAACAAAAATAAATTCTTTATGTTAACGATGCTGTATTTTATCTGGTTTTTTATTGGTGCACTAAACTTCGGCTAGAATACAGATTTTATGTTTTCCTACTAAAGTTGTTTTGGGAAAGATAATGTGTTTTTGGATACGAATAGAAGGTTCAACTGCCGCATATAACTATAACATACATACTATATATTATTATACTATAATATATTTTCATTAATGTTTTGAATGACGCAGGACGACGGCAAAAAGAATTTTTGAATTTAGCAAAGGTTTCAATGTATCTGGTTCTATTAATTTAACATATTTAATTTATAATATCAAAACATTTATAAATAGTTTCCATTATTAATGACTATGCTTAGCACTATCATTTAATAACCGAAGACCAAAATTTGGATGCTACATGATAAGAACACTGTTTCTACACACAAAAACATTACGTTTTGCCAAACAAAGTAGTGTTACCAAAACACATACATTTTACCTACCAAGGCCAGACAACTAAAACTACCAAAAGCATGTAAAACATTCGAGAATAATGTTAATTCGTAAACGCATTCATTAAACGTTGATAAGTCTATAGCAACACGATTGTGTTTTGTTTTGCTATCGTTGATCGTTCCAACAATGTTTGTTCTGTACCGTGGGTGTTTGATGTATAGAACATTATGTGTATAATAAAAGCCCAAAATATGCAATTCGTATATGTATTTATTAGACGAGTTAAGAGTATGAATGTGAATGGGCATACATGCAGAGAAAGACCAAAAAACGAGATGGATTGTCTGAAAGATGATATGAGAAGAAATTAACAGCTTAAACTAATGAAATTCATATACGTATCTCCATGTAGTATTGAGTTGGAAAGGACACCAAACTTAAAAAGTAATTATGAGAAAACATACTTCAATGTACTCTGAACATTGTTATGAATAAATAAAGGTAGTCCAATTATAAATTGCGATAGAATCGGTAAAAAAAATATTAGTTTCAAATGAAACTTTTCACAACGGCCTAAATTAAACCAAACGGGAAAAAAATAATATTTAAAATTATAACCCGAGGCCCGAAGTCTTTGAATTATGAAATATGAGTGCATATTTTGTATTTTAAGTCCATTAATTCAAAATAATTATCCCAACATTTCTTTCTCACGCACTACAATCCTAAACACAGCTGCGTCCAAATGAATCATCTTCTTAATATTCTGGACGCATCGGAGACGATTGAGGAAAACGTTCATGATAATACTAGTAATTTAGACGATCGATTTGTAATGTATATGTCACATATACATGTTATACGTGACGTTAAAAGTAGAAGCTAATAAATGGAAAGTTTGTTTTGTATGGGTATCTAGAACTAGGTAATGCAGATTGGAGATCTGATATCGATATGTAGTGCTAACTTTTGCCTTTGCCCATAGAAATCCCACGATAATCCTCCGTTATATATATCAGCTGATGATATTTTTAGCGTATAAGGTCAATTTATTTTTTGTTAATCGATTTATGTTTCGTTAAAGAACCTTGTGCATTGCAATGTGATGAGTATTTCAAATATTATCTACCACGCGTTTTCTTAGCAGTATGTAAAGCCTAGACCTACTTAAAGGCAGGACTCTACTAGAGCAGGGAAAAGAAAGATTTTTTTTTAAATAACCAACAGTAATTCGTTAAACAGGCCTGTCTCAGAAGCATCAAAGTTTGAAAATAGAATTAATTTGTCGTTTAAAAAAAATCAATTCCGCTCTGGTCTGTAGTGCTCCGCGGTGAGATGTCAAAAACGTATCCCAAATTTGAATTCTAAATCAAGGCCAATTGGGTTCATTTGTGAAATGAGCTTTATTGTCAGTCAGGTAAAGCTCGATATCAAAATTATTTACAGAATAGACTTACTGCTCGTCTCCGCATTGGTGGTGTTCGGTCCTAATTCAACCAAAAAAATACAAATATCTAATGCAAACTTTCAAAAATGATTCATCATAGTATAAAAAGGCTGTGCTGTCTCACTGACCTTCATAACATAACAAAACATTTTCCGAAGCGTTTTCCGGTTAGCCGAATAGTAAACACGGATTGATTGGAAGGTAACAATGACTAACCCACTTGTAATTCAATACCGCTTGTTATAGCCTCTTAAATAGTTACTGTTGAATATTAACTATGTCCTGTTATGTAAGTGACATATTATTTATGGTGTGCCGCAGTCTAGTTAAATAAGAAGGATTAATGTAATTATGGATTGCCATTTGCAAATTTATTGCCTCATCTTTTCCTAAAAAATATCTATTTAGGAGCCAAAATTGAAAACAGGAACATAAATAACAAATTATTAATAAACCAATTCCAAAGGAGTGTAAAAATGTTAGTAAAGGTTTTTTATTTGACGGCCCAACTAACAAGCCCAAATTAAATAGAAGCTCATTAAAATGTGATGAATTTTTAATAATTATACAAATTCAACTTTATTATTATAACGAAAATTAGCTCGTACATGCTGCATTACTATAAACCTTCCCGATAGTTTCAAAGTTAGTTTATATTTAGCATTTTTTTCTTGATCGAACAAGCGTCGGAACTTACTTTCTAAATTAAATATATTTTGGAAACACAACATAACAAGATTTTTTTACATAATAACAATTTAAAAATAAAATTTAACAAAACACTTACGTATATCCAAACGTATGAAAAAAACAAGATGGCGTTCTAACGGTAATAAATTTCTAAGCAAAGGCTACAATACTGAGAGTTTCTGACTGAACCTTTTGCAGATATTTCTCCACTGTAACACACAATCTTCAAACAATGTCAGCCTAACAAAGTGTATGGGAAACTCGGTACGGATCAAAAGATAGCTTGAATTAAAATGTTTAGCATTGTGCTTCCATTCTTTACCTTATTGTTTAGTTATGTGTCACTTGGAAGTTTCCGTTCAGGACAGGAAGGAAAATATTGTGGTAGGTAATGTTTTTTGCACCAGTTAAGGATATTTTTAAACTATAAATCTATGTTTGAAGCTCCTGTTGGTCTAGTGGTTAGTGACCCTGACTGCTATACCGGAGGTCGTGGGTTCGCTTCCCACCCAGGATAAATGTTGGTGTGATGAGCACGATCATTTGTTCTGGTCTGGGTGTAATTTATCTATAATATGTATGTATTTAGAAATATATAAGTATATTTATCAGTTGTCTGGTTGCCATAACACAAGCTCTGCTTAGCTTGGGATCAGATAATCGTGTGTGAAAAAAATAAATTAATATAGAAGATATATATAAAGGAGGAGGTACTCATTCGACCGTATTTTTGTCTTTATGTTTGTTACCTCGGAACTTTCGACTGGGAGAACTGATTTTGATGATTCTGTTTTATTTGAAAGTTTGTTCTTCCCATGTGGTCCCATATTAATTTGGTCTAGTTATGACAGTGGGATCCATTATAAAAAATATATATATGAATTATTTTGAAGTCGTTTTTTTTGTAAGAATTATTAAGGAAGAATTTCATTGTTAAACAGGTTCTTAAATTGTTCTAGATTTGTGCGAAGTTAAGGAAAATGTAAGGATGGTGGTTTTAATATGTTTTTAGCAAGATAAACGTTATTTCCTCTTCTAGTGTTTTAAACCTATATTTTGTTTATGTTGTATGAATGCCATTATTGACGCATTTTTAATTGTCTTATTTACATACAATTTTTATACAAAAAAATCTTAAGCACCTAAACATGGTCCTCATATTGTTAACATCTCTAATCTTCTCTCATCTATTATCTAATATCTGTCTCATCAATTAATTACTTTCCTTTATAAAGTACATACCTCTATAAAACTTATTAACATCCATCGAAAGTTCTACAAACAACTATTTTTAATCCATTATCGTACAAACAGAAAAACAGGTCATTCGAGAAACATTCATGTTAAGTGATAAAGCGATGCATCGAATGCGTTTTATTTGTTCTTATCTGGCTTATTACCGCTAATAAACAAACAGTACAAGTAAACAACAATAATATGTTTGTTATTGCATCATTAAACATTGTTTGTCCCGGAAATCTGCATTTAAACATACAAACAGTTATTAATTAATTTAATCAAAAAGTTGTAAAGGAAGTTCAAAACACTATTAAGTAGTTTTAATATTATCATCAAGTGCTTTTGACTAAGTATTTTTTAATGTGGTTTTTGTTTTTTTTTTTTAAGAATACAGCTCCGGGTTTAATTCTATAAAAAACAACACAGATTTTTCCACCGCCAGTTATTTTTATTGTTCCAAGTTATATACGCCACTATTTCGATCTCAAGTAGCTTGCCCAACAGACTAAAATATTAGGATATAATATTATGAATGTGAAAGTTTGTGAGAATGGATGTGTGGATGTTTGTTACTCTTTCACGCAAAAACTGCTGAATGGATTTTAATGAAACTTTACAATAATGTAGCTGATACATCGGAATAAAACATAAGCTATAATTTATAAAGATAGTGTATGAATTGTCATTCACGCGGGTGAAACCGCCGGACACAGCTAGTATTAGAATAAAATATTATTTTGATGTTAAATTCAGCTCTAGTTCTACCCACAAATCTCCAAAATCTAGTTATCCAACAATTTATAGCCACAATAAACTCATTTATAATTCACGAAAAAAATACAGTAACATTAAAATCTGGAGCACAGATTAACGTAGGCATTATATTGTCAATAACAAACTTAAGATTTCAATGGTCGAACAGTTTTCTGTCGGTTCATAAATCAGGATGAAGATCAAAGGCACCCTTGGCTTTGGATTTTATTGCCCCTGGTGACTCCATTCTCTTGGCGAGGGTCCAAGAGTGCATGTTGTGCAGACATGGTGTCTGCGATGATGTCAAAGATAGTATTAATAACATTACCCTCTTTTGCTTCGGGTACTATAGTCGGTTTGAGTGGTGAGAACATGTCTGCGGTATGAAAGGTAGTCACTTTTCCATATTTTCTCGTGTTTTGATGTTTGTAGTACTTTTGTTTCTTAACACAAGGGCTTTAGCTACTTCAGTCAATCAATTAACCAATCATATTCTTAACTGTGGAACACAGGTAGGTAAAAATACAGATGTTATGTGTGATAAGGATCAGCTATGTCCTGCCTTCTAGGCATACAATAATTTAGTTTATGTACATGTCTAATTATCAATAATACTGTAATGAACAGTTACAGTAAATACTTACTTTGGGTTTAGAACAATGTATTTGATGTCGTCCATACGTACATACATATTATAATCACGCCTGTTTCGCGTAGGCTTAGTCAGAGACCACAAATGTCGTACATTTGTTTAATTATTTTTTTATTTCGGCAGAGGAACAGCTACTTTACCTAACGACTATGTACAGTAAGTATTAGTACATATAGTTGCCAATAAAACAGGGAGTGCTATGATTAATATGGAAAACATTTGGATTCTCATCGCTTGAGTGGTTTGCGCTGATATCGTATCGAAGATAAGGATGTTTTTAACACGAATATTGTAGGTCGATGGTATTGGAGGGAACATGCATAACGAACATGAATTACATGCATGTACACTCCAACATGCATAGAATAAAGCACGTGATTTTGTGAGATTCAGATGCATTAGCCGATTCCCAGAATATTGATGAAAGTTGACCAAATTTAGTCTAAAAGAAAACTATTACTATTTACTTAAACATTTTCTTAGTAATTATTTATTTACAATTCCATAGTTATACCACGTTTATACGACACTTATCTTTCTACGAAGAAAATGCTGAAACTTGAGATTTGATCACTCTATCTAAATAAATTAAATGTGTGTTACACAAATGTACTTCAAGAAATTACACGTGTTCGTCTGTCTGGCTGGTAAATGGGCATTTATGATTTCAATTATTCAAAACTATCAACATGAAGATGGAAATTACACAATCCGAGAGATTTTTTTTAAACAAATATATTCGTCACATAATTGAAGAAAAAAAATTTGTTTTTACTTGTGGCACTTTTGATGACACATGCTCGATATCTATTTATATATCTACATTTATCTATGAGTAAACCCCCGCTAGACCAAACCACTTGTGTTTTATCATTTACTATTTCTATCACTATAATCATACATCTACTTAAATAACACGATAAGCCTATGATCTCATTGATAACATAATAACTATTAATTATTTATTGTCTAAATATAATTAATGAATCTTAATTAAAATTGATTGATTGTTTAAGTACACAAATAGCAGCAATATACTTCTAACCATGATGTCATTGATTGCTTATAAAACGCATAGATATTTATATTGTAGGATATATTAATTGCCACGTGGTTATCGGCTATCACGGCAATAATTGGTAGTAATATGTCCTGAACGGAAGCTGTACATAATATGTACCAAGTTTCTTCAAAATCGGTTTCGTGGTTTAGTCTTGAAAGCGTAACAGACAGGCAGATAGAGTTTCGCATTTAGAATATTAAGTACGGAGAATGGATGAGATTGGAAAGAAAATTCATTAAATGACATAGTTCACCTAATAACCTTAACAATCACATTGCAGTATTACATACAAAAAACGAGTTCGTTTTAAATATAATAATCCAGCCTATAAACGTCCCACTGTTGGGCACAGGCCTCTTCCCATATAAAGAAGGCGTGAGCATTGATCACCACGCTTGCTCTCTGCGGGTTGGCGATTTCAGATCCCAAATTTTGGAATCCAGGTTTCCTCACGATGTTTTCTTTCACCGTTTGTCAGAAGTGTCTTAGAATAATTAAGACAGTACATATAACTTTGAAAAAGCCACATTGGTACTTGCCTGGGCTCGAACCTGCAACCTTGTGCATACAAATCCGTTCATTGAACCGCTAGGCCACCACGACTAGTTTTACCCTCGTTTTAAATACTTGATTTGAATTTATTTAAAATACTCATACACACCTTCAATACTGACAACTAGCAGCAAGGCTACATACACGTAATGAAACCACATAAATAAGGCTCCGAGACATTGGTACCAAAATACTCAGTCGTACGAGACAGCTCGGCGACCGACCGACCTTACGACATGTTTTTTTAGATTTTCTTTGACGTCACAGTATTTATTTCTGATCTAATGTGTGTCTGTAGACTGTTTTATAGTTGTGTATAGTGATTTAACTGTCACCTGACCTGTCAACGGTTAAATAAACTTTATTTAGGTGATGTTTTATATTTAATTTAAGAGAGGTGGTTGGGTTTTTCTATTGGATATGTCATACAGTATAAATTACAATTCTTCTTGTATGGTGTGATGTTTTAGTGATGAGACGAAATATGTCAACTACGTACCTACATTTTATATGAATATACATACGCTGTCTTACCGAGCCTCCTACTTAGCTGAATCCAACATAGTTGGGAAAAGGCTCGGGAGATGATGAAGACAAACGCTTTCTTTCTGGCTAAGTATAAAATGCAGTTTAGAAAAGGGCTAGGCAGAAAAAATACCTAGCTATCTCCTCCTTATTTCTTTCTACTCTCAAAATCAGTTGCAGCAAATAACTGAGTTATAGTCGCATTGATAACTAGATTAAAACATCAAGTACAACAATAATAACACAATGTTATACTCTGATAATCTCAGTATGATACTTATCTACAGATAACTATAATGTTCAGTGAAATGCACTTCAGGCAGCAGAGGCTGTGACGTCATCGATCCTGTGTCACGCATGCGCAGTGGCGATGGATAGTGTTGGCTTCTATTTGTAGTAGACAATGTAGGTAATACTATAGAGTGGTTGAATGATTGTCTAGTGTCTCTGTATAGATAAGCCTTTAGGTTTTGAACGATTTGGCTCTTGGTTTTAAAAGTCTGATGATTACTTTTAAAGGTTCATTATAGTATCAACTATATAATGCTTTTCGGCAATCTAGGCGCAGACTAGTATGTAGCGATTTTTTTTTCGTATACACTACTTTTTTAAAAATCCTAATGATAAAGTCTCTTAAAAAATCCATTATTAAAATCTTCACTCACACTATTTATCTAACTACCTAAAACTAGATTGAGATTTAGAGATTTTGCTAGAAAAATAGCAGAAGAGTACCTACCGTACTAGCTATTTCTCGGTTTTCTATAAATTCCCAGATTCGAAACCCGACTTATCTGAAATCAGCACATATCAAAAGGCCATCAAACAGTCTGGCTAAAGTTTCTTCCAACAGGAAAATGGGTAAGAGGTTAATGTCTCCATCCGTAAGAAATATCTTACCACGAAATGGAAATGGGTCAAGTGCGTACCGACTTACACAAGCCCGTGAAATTGGACTGTCCTGATGTTTGTAAACATTATACTTTATGGCTTTATCCTCAGTTTCCCTGAAACTGAATTAAAATATATTTCGATTTTTCTGTTTGTGTAAATACCTAAATAAATTGTAATTTTAATCCATGTTAAATTCAGGGAAATCTAAATTTGGGTTTTTCGAAGTTTGTATCTTCTTATAACATACCTAGATAGTGTAGATGAAGTAAATAAAACAAGTCAGAAGTATTTTAGCTACTAGACGACTCATCTTATGACTAAGATTATAAAAACCTAATACTCTTACGAAAGTATCTGCGAATTAAAATAACAACCAATAATCATCAGGAAATGTTTATAAAAACATCGATTTCTTGGCAACGCGCGTTTAATTTGTAAATATTGTTGACATGGCAGTGACTCTTATGTAATTTATTTAATAATAATAGTAGCTATATTATTAATAGAACATGAGTAGAAAACATGAAAATAAGAGTTTTAATTAAATAGGTAGCTAGTAATCTTTCGCTGTAGTGCGAAGGATATTTTTTTGGTCTCTCTTCTGTTTTTAATGACTTGAGTCCAATTTTGATCTAAACATGAATAATTTTATCTTTATTTATAAAGAAGTAGGCAAGAGCAAACGTTTAACATTTAGTATCTAGAAAGTAATTTAAAACTAATAGGTAACTGCTAAGCTTCATGCGGAAAAATGATATAAAACATCTCTTGCAAGTAAATGCAGAGTTGAATTTCCACCGACATTTTCAGTGTCTGTAAATAAGTGTCGCCTTGACGAAGCTGACGCAGTGAAAATAAGGAAAAATTTCAATGACGTCACATAGAGCCTTGTGAAAAGCTTGCTTCATAACAGCTTGTTTTGTAAGAAGAAAGAGAATCGGGAACGGGGGCAAGAAAGTCTTAGGGAAAGGGCGGAATGGTGTTAAGTATGAAAGAGTCATGGGTACACTTAAAGCACCATAAAAAGGCTTTTTCAGCAGAAAATGTAATGGTGAAGGATCAGAGAAGAAATTTGAATTTTGGTATAGTTGTAAATTATATGGAAAACAGGTTTTTGGTAAATCAAATTTTTAAAATAATTTTATTTTAATTTATCACGCATTTCAGTGTTAAATATTAAGAGAAAAGCTTTTAAACTCTTAAATAAATATGATAGGAAAATTTGCTAATATTCTAAATCATCTAGATCATTCTACAGGTAGACGAAAATACTAAAAACAACTCGTGGAGACAGCGTGGCACCTACGTGGACAAATAAATTATATTTACGATTTCATACGAATCGCCCATCAAGAATATTTTTAACACTTTTATTTTAATGTGACAGTAATCATGTATCTTGAAAATATAGTATTGTCCCAAATTCTACAATATTTTTGTAGATTATAAAACGAATGTTCCGCGAAATTGACTCGAATACTTTTTAGGTCATCATTTCGGGATTCGGGGAAATGTTTGGCGTTCATTGTGACGTGATGCTAACAAGAATCACTGGTTTTTGGACGTTAATGTCACTGTAAATTGTACGTAATAAACGTTTTTTAAATTTATACGTGCTGTATGTAATTTTTCGAGTTTCGGGTGAAAAAGTATGACGGAAATTGTGCACACGGGTAGCGATTTATTTTAGCGGATTAAGTTTGACGAATTGTTCATAAGCTAATAATGTTCGATAATCCTACTAATATTATAAATGTGAAAGTTTGTGAGAATGGATGTGTGGATGTTTGTTACTCTTTCACGCAAAAACTACTGAATGGATTTTAATGAAATTTACCTCGGAATAACACAAAGTTTAAGGCTGTAATTTATAACGATAGTGTATGAATTGTCAATCACGCAGGTGAAACCGCGGGGCACAGCTAGTAGTACATATTACTTGTTTTTTTTTAAGTTCATTTGTTTTAACGAAATGAGAATTTTGCTTTAGCTATAAATTGGGGTTGTTTTTGTAATTAGGTTCGTGATATTTAGGTAAATTAAGACATTTTTAATGCTTATTTAAAATTGAAACTAAGTACTAACTAGTAGGTACCCCTTTTTAAACGAGTATAAAATTTGGTTCTGATTTCTATAATCTCTGTAACACGCTTAACACAGATTAGCTATAGTTTTAATTCAGGATTGACCCCCAATCATTCACCTTCAGGGGGCATTACTCTCGTCTATAATTTATTCGCGAGTGGGATTTAAAATTTCATTTATTTTCGTCCACCATTTGAACTTGACAACTCAAATCTCAGGGATATCGCGAATTATTTTGGGCGGCCATAGAGTTTAATAATGTTATAATGATAGAGTGCGAGTATCGCAAAAAAAAACATGATACATGCAGCTTAAGCACATTTACGGCAATACGTACAAGTTCAGAAGCTATATATAATATATATGAACTTAATTCAGTGATAATATTTGTTTACTGATTTAAGTTATTTCCCTTGCTACGACAGACGGATATCTAATCGGAGACTTTTCCGATATTATTAGAGGAATATTAGGTTACAATTAAGGATGACACTAGTTCGTAGTTAGTTTGTGCAATTCATACTCTCATAGGCGCACTCTGAAGTATCCATCCTCTGTGGCTAACGGCTTAAAAATATTCGCGAAATCTTACTTAACCATGTCTAATGATCGGATGTGTATTTAAAGCAAGGATTGTACATAAATAATATATAATTGATCATTATTCGCTTGAGGTATGTGAAGTACACCTTTGAAGTTTGTGTATGTAGGTGTTAATAGATGGTAATAGCTTTGATTATTGAGATTTATGAGTTAAATCTGATTAGTTTTTTTTTGTTGCTATGCTGGTTTAAATAGAATATTATATAGGATTAGTTTATGTCGTGTTCTGAAGGATAAACAGTTAACTAAACTATTTTAAAAAAGATGACTGTCTAGCTACGTTTGCATTTACTGAAATTAGGAAAACCTCTAAATTTTTATCTGAAATATTAGCTACTTCTTAGTTACTTTAGTATTAGTATATCGAAAATAGTATTATATCTTATTAGACTTTGATTTTCGAAATACATTTGATCCATTTACGATATTTAATATTAAAATAAAGATTTATTGAAAAATCAAGAGAAAGTGCACATTTTTTATGATTATTTTATTCTAATTACTCTTTTGAAGATAATTATCCATTAATAAAAGTATTATTAAACACAATAATCGTACGACACGCGATTAATCTGACCGTATTTGTTATCAGATTACAGCAGTCGTGCCTTTTAATAATAATCATTTAAATACCTAGTAACACAATCAGTGTGGCGGTTAAAGTTTTCCATTACGTTTCGTATTGAGAATTATAATAAATAACATTGTAATGAGAATAATATGGAATTATAATAATAATAATATTCCTGGACAATTCACACACGGTAATCTGATCCCAAGCTAAGCTCTAAGAGAGCTTGTGTTATGGTAACCAGACAACTGATAAACATACATATATATTTCTAAATACATACATATTATAGATAAAGTACACCCAGACCAGAACAAATGATCGTGCTCATCACACAAACATTTGTCCTGAGTGGGAATCGAACCCACGACCTCCGGTATAGCAGTCAGAGTCACTAACCACTAGACCAACAGGCCCGTCAATTGTTTTAGTTGTGTATCAAATTACTGAACACCATTTAAGTGGTGAAGTATGAGTCATAAGAAAAACACGTTTAATTTAAAACTATAACATCATATACTACATTACTCTGAATCCAAAAGTAAGTAGCATGAAATCTCAAATCAGAGTCAACAGAGGGTACCTCTAACTAACACTCAGACCAGAGACAGTGTAGAAAAGAGGTTTTCCCCACTGACTCGTCCGGGGATCGAACCCGAGCCCTCAAAGCTACCGATATCTTGGAAACCGATGTTTGCTCCACACGACCATGGAGGCCATAAGGTTAAAGTTGTAGGTACTAAGTATTGTATCAAAACACAAAAGAGGATAAAAACAAATAAAATTACAAAACACTGACATTTGCTTTGTATTGACCTTATTGCAATTGTATGGAAAAACCGTTGCTCATTCGATGTGAAGAGTAAACAGTTTTTTAGGTACATGACCGCATTTTTGTACTAAACATTCTAGATACCTATTTATTGCTAAATAGGTTCTAATGAATTGCCACTGAATGTAATAAGCTATCTAGACGAATCTAGATTCGGAACTCGCAAACGAGACAGATCGAAAAGACGCTGGAGAGGTGACTTCGAATACTATTTCCCACCATAGACCTACATGCAGGGTGTTAAGGAAACCCTGTCCGATCCGTGAAGGTGTTGTAAGGTATCTGACGATATCTGATTGAAATTCGGCGTCGTCACAGATGCTGCCCAATTACCAGAAAAAAGGGTCCGAACCCCGCAGGGGGTGCCCTTAGTGGTCGTTGCTGACGTAGTTAGTTTTTCCTATTGCTCTGGCTGGAGGCCTTAAGGCCCTCCCCAAAAGTCCGGTAAAGCAGTCAAAACCTGCGCTCAGGCTAATTGCAAACATCTCTACTAAAAAAAAACAAATTGGTGTTGTAGTGAATTACGGAGCAAAAAATTGTTATTTCAAAATTCATTTTTAATGTTTCTTTCAAGAATTTTCCAAATTTGATATTTTATTTGGGCATTTGATTGTGAACCCCTTTATCACCCTTACGGGTCAAAATATGTGTGTAAAGATTACAACAAATAAAAATAAATGTTATAGGTACATGTTTAACGGCTATTGATGAAAATCTTCAAGGACTTGTTATAAGGTATAAGGACTAATAATTGCCTTAAATACTTGAGTAATATTTTCAGGTTGTACAAGTATCTATGCATAACAACTGTAGAGGTTATAATCACATAATGCAATGGTCAACGACTTAACAAATTTTTAACCAACTAATTAAAGCATGAACGACTTCACGATGAACGCAATAAAAAAACGCATTAATTCTAAACAAATATTGTAACATGTTCGACTTCTTACGTATTAGCGCGATATACCAATAGATTAACTTTTAAACATACAAATAGTACGTCAATCACACGTTAAGGTATACGTCATGTAGTGTACCTAAATGTACCTACATGTACCTAGGTAAATAAATTATGTACCTATTGAACCGTACTTAGATACAGTCTTTATGAACACACATTATTATATAAGTTGCAAAAACGTCACACACAAACACTTAAACATTCACAATATCTTACTATGTACATTTTAAACCGACTTCAAAACAGGAGGAGTTACTTAATTCGACTGTATTTTTTTTTGACCCAGAACTTTTGCTATGGTGAGCCGATTTTTTTTCTTTTTTTTTAAAGCTGGTATGTCCCATTTTATTTTGGTCCAATTTGACAGTAAGAAATAAATATGAGACTTATTTTGAAGTCGTTTTTTTTTAGAATTATATTAAGCAACTTATACCCGAACCTAACCCTCGTCGCAATAACCCAGCATCTTAACCACAGCACCACTTCTGTTCTCCTTTTTTTCTTTTCAGTTCACGAAGAAAGTTCATTAAACCTGTCACCTTGAATAGTACATATTATTATTCCGTACTTATTAACATATACCTACCGACAAAGGTCAGGGAGGTCATTGATAAGTTACGCTTTACGCCTAGAACCGTTCCACAGACAATTGACCAACTTATGATAATTCATTTACTGCTTATTATTTGAAAACTTTAAATCGAACTATAATATTGAAATGAAACTACTTTTTACGGATTTTGTCGAGGTTTGTTTAGAGTTTGGGTCTCCAGTCTGCCCGTCAACAACGTCTGCAACGTCGGGACCTAAAATCAAAATAAACCACTACAAAATCCGTAAAAAAGTAGTTTAAGTAAGTTCAATGTATAATATTCGCGTAAGTCTAAGAAATCAATTCGAACTACATATAATATTTATGTTATGTCGTCGAAAAACGAAAAAAGTCCACCTAAGAACCAAATATTCTGCCATGTATGTCTAGTAATAATAGACAAATAGTACCTTATATTACTCTTCATGTAACTGACTATCTTTTTACAATTTTTTGCCATGATCGGTGTAGTTGTTTAGTAGCAATGCGGTTACGAACAAACACAAATTCTAATATATCGTTGCAAGTCAACATACAGCCCTGTATATACAAACCTGTATGATCGTACTGCCTCCTTGGCCTAGTGGTGCTAAGCGCGACTGCTACCCTAGAGGTCTTGGGTTCGATTCCCAAGTCGACCAAGGTGCTATTGAGTTTTTCTATGAAATTCTCAATAGCAGGTCGGAGTTTGGACTTGTGCCCGGTTAGGGCAATAGGCTCGCCCCCTATTACATGGGATACCTCTGCCTAACCCTTCGGGGATACAGGCGTGATGATATGTTATGTTATTTGTAAGTATTACATGCTAAGTAATTCCCATAAGTCTCTATCAAAGTAATAAAGTGTCGATTTTAATGAAAACATGGCGGATTACATAACTGTGTTACTCGCGCATGCGTAGTGACGGCGACGTCAGCGTCACAAGTGCAACGTAATTCGACACCGGAACGAATGATACGTTAGCTACAGAAGTACAAATTGGTATGTTTGTTAAATGAGCTTACTATTGTTAGTACAAAGTTAAGTAAATAAAATGGTGTTAAAATAACCGTACCATTAAAAATATCGATTGTATCTTATTCATGTATTTATATAGCTTGGAGGTGACAAATAAAAGGGTATAAGAAGAGTCTTGCTTGAGATATATGCTATATAAATTATTGTAATAATCTTGTGTGTAAACTCTAACTATACTAAAATTAAAACTTACGTAAATAAAAACTAAACGGCGTCAAATAACTCATCGTCATCCTTGTCAATGGCGGGGAACGTGCCCAGAAGGCTGGCAGCATTGCCACATTGAATGGCTATGCCGATTCTCTGTGCAAGGAACAAACCAGCCCTCTGATCACGAGTAGATTCTACCAAACGTTTGGAAAGTTCTTTGAAAAGATTTCGTGCGCTCGGACCCCATGACCCGAGCGTTTCAACCCCAAACGGCTCGAAAATATAATCACCCACAATGTTATTATACTTCCGCCGTTTAAGGGTCTCCGCAGCTCCAGCAGTAGCGCCAGGAGAGGCTGCTGAACTTAGAACGTGGGACGGCGCAAGGGTGTCAACGTGTCTTGTGTGTTATTTTATAATTTCACAGACTTTTGAATTTTGTAGTTAAATATCAAGTAACTTAATTAACTTGAATTTTCGGTTGTTTGATGTCTATATTATGATGTATAATATTGCTAGCAAGACGAATACTTTAGTCAAACTTTTATGTTTCGGCTGCTTTATTTATTATTTAAAAGTTCCAATAACTAAATAAAATGCTACATAAAATAAAACATAATCAATATAATATGTAGTACTTCTGTAAAGCCCTGTTATATGTCCGAATTAAAATTGTATTAAAAGCTGAATGCTGAGCGCATGAATAATGTCAAAAACGGCAGGTTACGTAACGACTCGACGGATTGTCGTCAGCGTTGTTAGCGCATGCTAGAGCTGCGCAGGAGTCGAATTACTGTAGCACGTGTGGAGTTTATAGGTCTACGGTATTGGACTATGGACTTGGTCATAATTTTGAGAACCACTTACCAAGGGATAGGTACAATCATTTTATTTTAGTTTTGTTTTCAGGTTCACGTTTTCTAAATGGATTTTTCCGAAATTTCACGTTTGACTTCATTTATGCCAAAAAATTACAAGACATACATAAGACAGTGGTTATGGATAATTTAACTTGAGAAAACTTTATATAATTCAAACTTTGATAATAATAAAATGAAAATAATTTACTACATAAAATCAGTCTGAAAAGAAAAACTAGGTCTTAGTCCAGCAGCGGGAAAAAAGCCAAAAAGAACAGCTATCTACAACAGGTTATAGAGGCTGACTGCCAGATAGAAACTTCGTGGTAATATTCTGTTTTACCGGTAAAATAATTAAATTAGTAAGTTAACTAAATAAGTAAGTTAGGCTAAAATCTCAGCAGTTATTTTTTACAGTATTTCACTTTCGTACACACGCGTAAAGATCCAATCTTAATCGATTACTATTACAACACCGGTGCGTCACTGACAAGTGCGTGCTATTACGCGCGATTCGACACCGTCCTGCGCGTGCACCGCTGTCGCACGTGCTGACTTATTAACATCGTCGATTGTTTTGCTGATTGTACCCGAATGATTGAGATTTGAGGTGTGTTTGTTAGTGTGATAGATACTATTTTCTATAATGCTTTTGTATAAGAGATGAATTGAGTGTGTGAAAGATGATAAGAGAAAAGAGTGAATTCTGAGATGACGAGTAGTAGAGATGAATCGAAGCTGAATACGCATTGCACCGAAGCCAAATAAATGCGCTTAGGGCAGGGAGATGATTAAGGCCTGCGGGTGACGGGGAGGGCACCTCGTCACCCGATCAGCTGACAGGCCCCGGAGGATACGGACGCGATGTTCCACGCGTTCGTTTTCAGAAGGAATGAGGGGTGGGCACTTTACACCCTCCCCTCTAGAAGGGAGATGATTAAGATGTTTTTGTATAAAGCACCAAAGAGCAACTTTACCTAACCGTTTCTGCAAAAAAGGGGTGACATAAGTTTGACGTGTCAGTCTGTAGCATCGTAACTCCAATTATAATGCTGTTTTTTAGTTTAAAGTCTGATGTAATTGAAATGTTCCTTAGCTATAATGTATGAAGATCTGATCAGCATTATAAAAGCTGTTTGCAAGTTTATTAAGCCTGTCCGTGGTTTGTAATTGTACAAGAAAAATGTTCTTTTAGAGATTCCACACCTTCACTAGTTACTAAGGCAAGAACTATTTAGCATGTATGTAAGGTTTCTTCACCAACCGCGTATATATCTAGATGCATACCGTAACATACAGAACAGTCCAAGAATTCGATGTCCCTCAACATACATGGCCATCATTAACCACCTTATGACTCAGGTTTCAGTTATGTACTGTGATAACAATCTCCCACCAAATTACCGCTGCATAAGGCTACACATTGTGAATTCAGTTCACAAGTGTCAATGGCCAGTTCTACTAAACGAATGCCAATTGGTTTTGAGTTACAGTTTCTACTCCTTGAGAACTTTAGAGGTTAGTAGTTACCGATACTATCGGTATGGATAAGAAAAAAAAAACTATGAAAATCGAATAAAATTCTCAATTCAATTCAAATATTATATGATCTTTTGAAGATTTTCATTAAAGACGAGATGGGAAGATTTGCTCACTTACCATTCACCGATTTCAAAGTTCACTGGGTTAAGAAGAAATGGCAAAAAACAGCCTCAAACAGCACGCTGTCTTTTATTTTACAAAATATATCTACATACAATGACATAATGATGTATTTTTTATTATTATTCTCATTAATATGATGTAATTAGTCCACCTATCTAGTGGCACTAATTATTATTTTTTGTTAATATGCGGATAATGTAGTGGGCTGTAATATTTTATATTCTGTATTTTCTTCTCTCTGTTCCAACACATACTGTAGCTGTACTATGTCCATCAATAAATAAAATAATGCTATACTAAAACGGTCACAGATTCTGTAAAGCATGATTTAATATGTAAAATTAATGAGTCATATGAACAGCGTATAAAGAACATAACGTCTGCTTAATGTATTGCATTCAGAAATAAAAGGCATATAATTATATCGCTTTTCCCAGTAGTCACTTAAAACATATCATCACGCCTGTATCCCCGAAGGGGTAGGCAGAGTACCAATGTACACCCACAGTTCGCCGATATGTTTAGGTCCGAAATAGGGAGCGAGCCTATTGCCACTAACCGGGCACAAATCCAAACTCGACCTGCTACTGAGAATTTCATAGAGAACCCAATAACACCTTGGTCGACTCGGGAATCGAACCCAAGACCTCTAGCGTAGCAGTCGTAACAAAGCGAAAGACATTAAGGTATTTATTTAACAGACAATACATAAAATAAGCACTATCGCCAAACTTTCTCAAGGTTTATATAGTGCACTCTAATATTCAGCCAGACAGTATAATTGATCGGGCACGATTCCAAATTAGTCTTATGTACTTACATATAGACTCCATTTATATTGCAATCTAAAAATAACTAAGAAAGTTCATTATTTGCGATCCAAGCAAGGTCATTGTATTGCAAGGGCTTCCCTATTCTTCTTATTAAAATAATAATTATATTTCTTAAAAGGGCTTTATCTGGGTAATGTTAATAGCCCATGTAGACCAGTTAATTTAAAAACTCTAGGCTTTTTTGCTCAGGGCCTATTTCCTAATCCGGCAATCAACTTTTTTAATCGTCATTAATCTTTTATTCCAAAATTTTATTTTACAAAAGCCACCTCGTTTTTTATTCGCAGCAATTTTCGTACTTATTAAGCTGCTAATTAAATTAATACTATTTTCTTTTTGAATTTTCAGCAAGTAAGTTCACACAAAACTGCTAGTTATGAATAAATATATAATAATAAAACAAGAACTCGTTCTTTCGCTCCTATCCCAAAATGTGACAGTTGCCACCAATATTCTTATTGACAACAACAATTTTTCTTATTACATTAACAATCTCAGCACTATTTTCTTTTTGAACTATCTGCAAGTAACTCCAAATACTATTACTACATAGTTATAAATGAAACGCACGTGTATATTCACGGTTTGATTCACCTCTCGCGCCTCGTGTGCAGATTACGTGGAGATCGACTAACTTACGACGTTCGCAATGCCTGAACACTGAAGCAATCAGTTTACGTATAATGCACTATTCGATAACATTATACTTTGTAGGATTGATGACCCGAATCGCTTTTCTTTTGTTTGGATTTCCCCATTTTTATGCGTAGTTTCTGAAATGAAACTACTTTTTACGGATTTCCTCGCTGTTTGTTTTGATTTTAGGTTCCAACTTTCGACACCTTTGAAGGTATCATCGTCACGGACAGACAAGCAGACAAGACAAAATCCGTAAAAAGTAGTTTCATTTCAATGTCCAACATTCGCGTAAACCTAGGAAACCAATGCGTTGTTTCTGATTAGGAGAAAAGTAACCTTGGCTTGAATTCGCGTTTAACTGTAGTTAGTTCCCGTTCCTATACCCTTATCAGGTTAAAAAGTATCTTACGGGTCAATCCAGATTATAAACTATCTGTTCGCTAAATTTCATCCAATTCTGTTGGGTAGATTTAGTGACAAATATCCACTCATGGAATTCTACAACTCTTTCACGACCTCTTATGACCTTATGGCAATTGATAAATTCATTTAGGTAAATTATTATTAGTACTGAAAATGGTAGCTTACGCAATAGAAGGCAGGTCATCAACATACCTCATTACTACACAATCTGAAAGACAATAATAATTAAAATAATCAGATTGCAAATTAAATAGCTAATAATTGGCAATAACAAAACAAGAGAGACCTTCATTCCGTTGATTTGAGTCCAACCAATCAGCTGAGGGATTGTCATTCATGAGTCGACATCTTGATAATAATCGTCATAAAGTTCAAAATGTTATCGCTAATAATATTTCAATATCAACCATTATTTATATACGTCGCAATATATGTATTACGTATTCTGTACGAAATAAAATGTGAAATAATAGTAATTAATTATGACTTTATTCGCAGACTGGTCAAGTCTAAACGAAATGAATAATAATTATACTAGTTTTATTTATTTAATACAAATACAAATAATAATAATTATATTAATGTATTTGTGTATTCAGAGACTAGGTCGTTTTAAATCATTCTCATCTTCAATTATTTAATAATTATATTTTTTTCAGTATGTCTATATTTCTGACATTTGCCTTAAGAACAGTCTTTTCAATCAGGTTTATCTGCTCAGCAATTAAGTGATGCAATCTTTACCTTTGTTTTAAACCTGTCGTTTGGTTACTTATTAATCGCTAGACCATTATTTCAGCCTTTTTCAGTGCCATTAAATGGTGTACTTCATTTTAGAAGACTTTGTCTAGCTAAAGCTGATTGGAAATCATTGAAATTGAGCGCTGGTGTTATAAATGTAACAGTAAGGCTGTTAAAATTACTCTACGATTTAAGAGCTGTTCACAAGGTGAATGACTAGTTACGACACAGCTATCCTCTTATAGGATTCAGTAAGGATTTACATTCTAATTCATTTACTTTTGTCTATAACAGAAGTCACAAGATCTTCTAACGACTTACAATCATCACTCTATCTTCAAGACTTACAAATTGACCATCAGTAGAGAACAAAACAAATGCTTATCATGTACGCAGCCACAATATACAACCTTCAACAAACTACCGAGTTACATCACATATTGCATAATAACAAAGTTTATTGGAATCCGTTTAAATCCCACGCTGTAATGACTAAGAGGCGGTTTAAACAGTAACATTTTAAACGCGATCAAAGGATCAAAATTACCTGTGAACAAGTTTAACAAAATTAGTATAACATAAAATTAATCTTGTAGAGTTACATGGGATATAAGGTATGGATTGAGGAATAGATTCCAGAAAAATTCAACCAGTGTACCCTCTTCGTATGTTCTGGGGTTCTTAGCCAAATATATGCCTTCATCTTACGGTCTTAGTTTAATTGTTAGTGCCTTTACTTTAGTTCCTACATCAAACCTTAGATAAATACAATTTTCAGCCGTGATTTTATATTCATGAAATGGTTGATAATTTAAAAAAAAATGCAAATTTTAGCATTGAATTAAATGAAAACCGAGAATCCACATAGGCTTCAATTGATCTCGTTCAGCAGCCGTGCAATCCGCCCTACGCCTAGGGAAATCACACGTGATGGCATGATGGCACGCACCAAACGTGATCATTGTTCTATTGTTAATCTAGTTCTTGTCTCGATTCTATGCTGTAAAGGGAAGACCAAGAATCATCACACTTTCCCAATTAACGATCTTGTTAATGAAGTAAATGATTGGGAAAGTCCGTGGTATTGAAAGAAACCTTAGAGTATATATAAGAAACTAGAGTGAGCCTATCAGAGAGTGAGATTGTAAGCACTAGTGTGAACTAGTTTTGTCGTGAATTATGTATGAAGATGGAGCTTGCCGTTTTAAAAAATCTATCTAAAACACTAATATTATCCTAACAATGTCAAAACCATCGATATTTTCGTATATTAGTTTCTCGTTGCGCGAAAATGAACATAAATCAGTTAACGAGTGTACTAGATACAGACTAAAAACTGCTCTCGCTTGGCACAAGGGGAAACTAGCGACAGTAGCAGTCTATGTATATGGTTAGTCTATGAAAGAAACTGACAACTGGCAGGTTACAAAGTAATTTATAAGCTTCTAACTGACATATCATGTAGTCGATGATAAAACAATTGCACTTTCTGTGATGCTGGGAATTTACATCACTTGATTGGATTACTAAATGTGTTTCTTTCAATCTTTCATTTCACTTTTATTTGAGTACATTGCATGATTTTGCTTGGAAAATGAGATGTCGAGTTTATTTTTTAGGCAGATGTTTGAGGTGATTCACTTGTGTTTTTTTGGGGATTGTCGACTGGTTTCGTATAAAATTCGTTAACAATGATTCACAGAACTGGTTTTTAAAATGAGTGTGTTTTGAATATTATTACAATAGTTATACATACCTAAGCATGACACAAAACAGTTTCGTTTTCTTGTTTTTAGATAATCTTATTTGACCTGTGAACTGGTTACTGAGAATTCCCTTACATACCTAATTTGATAACAAAGTAGTTAATTACAAAAAAAAAACATATTTGTAGGTAACATAAAACGTAACACAATTTATAAATATTCCATAGCAGAGAAGATAATATGAAAAATAAACAAAATCTTCCGATTAGTAATATCGGGTCAATAAATTCAAGTAAGTATTTATTATCTTTCAATGATTGTTCATATTCTTGTTGAAATATATTTTATGTCTGCAAGCAGAAGATGTTATCGTACAAGATACAATTTGATAATTTTAAATTCGAACGATTACGATTTTCGTACATTTCAATGATACTTTATTCAACGACTGTAAGATTGATATAAGTATAGTGTTGACATGCAATTGTTCTATTGGACTTTGTGCGAGACAAAAGTCTACGAACAAAAATAGACGTAAACAAACAAACGTAGATAATGTGGCCTATTAATAGCCTATTGTCAAAATAAACAAAACATTGCAATAGTCATTGTAGAATTATCCAAATTGTTCAAGTCACAAGGCGCCTCTGAAAACAAACTTAATGAAGAACTTTAAAAACAAATTACAGTGCAATCTTCAACTTTAATGTCACAGGAATAAAGGTTATGTTATTTTTTGTGAACAGAAAAATAATATTAGTTGAGGAAATGCTGCCAATTTTCTGTCACAACATTTTGCGAAGACGAGTGCTGTGAGGTTTCAAATACGCTGAAATAATTAGCTGAAAAAATATTTGACATTGGAAATGTTTGGGTCCCTTTAAACATACCACTAAAAGATTTTCGACAACAATTTACGCGTAATTTTCTGTAACTGCGTTTTCATTGTCCAAGTCTTACGAATGTAGGTAAACAAACCTCATTGTCTGATTCAGATATAGTATAACTACTAAAATACGAAGAAATATATATATATCAATGTCGATATAGTACAACAAAAGTACGAAAAAATAGGGTTAATAGTACAGTGACTTGGCCGCATTCCAAAAGAAATGGCCAATGTTCAGTCCTTAAGATTTGGCTTCGAAAAAACTAAGGTAACAATACAGGACAAATAAAAGTTTCTAAATTCTACTTTTTGGTCTAGTGTTACCTCAATCATTAAGATTTTACAATCGATTTAAAAGATTTCACTAAGTATTTTTTTCTTACAATTAGTTAATCATCTTCAAGACACTAATTAGGACATTTTATAACCGCTGCTGTCTCTAAAGCATTTTGCTAATTAATTTAAATTAATTGCAGCTCGATTACCTAGAAAACCTCGACCGGCTTTTAACATTATTAATGGGTCTTTTTTAAATAAATAATATGCTATACCGTTCTAAAAAAGGCATTAATCACCACTCTAATATGAAATTGTGTATTCGATGAAAAAGTACATATAACATGAAATATTTTATTGAATTTTCAATGATTTCTTATTCCTCTTTTTTTAATAAACTGTTTTAAAATTCTTAAGAGTAAGCTGCATGCTTAGAAAGTAATAGTAGTACGTTACGTAATTAGGTCACAACGAAATTAATAAAACTGTCATGTAGACCATACCAGCCGCGATTTACTAAAAACATTTACCTAACACAATTCAAAGATCAGAGTTCAAAACAAATAAGTCAAAGGGCCAGAGTAACCGCAAGAGATTTATCAAACGAAATAAATAAAATCTAGGCTAAACCTTTGGTCTAGACGTCTAGACCCAGGCTTTAATTGGTGCCTAGCCTTTGCCTACATAATCCTTAATCAATGCAATTACCGGCTAATTTACAACGGTTAGTTGTTGAGATTATGTTAATGGTTGTTTGTAAACTACCTTTTTTAGGTGACCTAGTCAATTGACGTTTCTTGACGGATTTTTTTTTTTAAGTTATAAGTTATACGATCTGTCGATTTTTCTAGTACGACAGTTATTTTATACCTTCATCTATAGGTACATAAATCAAGCTCTTATTATGCAAAAGTTTTTGTAATTATATCATCGTATCGTATCAGAAAATGTACTCCCTAAACTGATTTCCGAGAAAATCGCACTAAGTAATAATAAATGCGGATACATCACATACATTGCTCTGAACCCAAAGTAAGTAGCTAAAGCAGTTGTGTTATGGAATTCAGAAACAACGAAGGTACCACAAACACCCATATAACCTCAATAATTTACTAAAAGCAAAAAAATAAACGGTTTCTTAGTCTTTACAACCCGCGACCCATTATGTAGACAGCTGGTTCTACACAATAGGTGCATGTACCAATAACCCCAGTTCGTATTAAGGACGAAAGAGAATTGAGATGCAACTTTACACAGTTGTCTACAGATCAATAGAGACAATTTGACATTGATAAAACCATTACTGAAATGAGAGAAGGTCGATCGAAAAAATAGTAAATGATTGTGACAATAATGTGTCCCGATAAATTATGTCTTTGGTACACAGTACTTAATAAGTAGAATTATTTCATAACATATCATCACGCCTGTATGCAGAGGTGTACTAATTGACACCTACAGTTCGCGGATATGTTTTAGGTCCCATGTAATAGGGGGCGAGCATATTGCCACTAAGCGGGCACAAATCCAAACTCCGACCTGCTACTGAGAATTTCAAACCCAATAACACCTTGGTCGACTCGGGAATCGAACCCAAGACCTCTAGCGTAGCAGTCGCACTTAGCACTACTAGGCCAACGAGGCAGTTCATATGTTTCATCAGAATTATTTCATATGTTTATTATTGAATATATACGAATTTTCACACTTCAAAATAACTAAAATAAAATAAAACTGTGCACAGCGTAAATTTATTACGCGCGGAGATTGAACCTGCAACCTCTGGCGCCAAGCCCTAGCAAGGTCAATCACTTATTGAGAGTTCAGCAGACCAAAACATACATTTCAAACTACAGTACGAATAACCGAGATGAACCAATGACCGAAAGGTTAACGTGCTTTCTGACTCACGAAAGAGGTATCCCTCTGGTCTGGTCCTCTGGCTATTAATCCACGGATCACCCAATTTTTGTATCTTTATCTTACTTTCACAGTATTTCTAATTATTTAGTAGTGAACTTCTACTCCGGTCAGAATCAAATAAGCCATTGTAAGGAAAGCAACATCGCACAATTTCGTATCAAATAAATAAATAAATAATAAATGCGGCCAACATCACATACATTGCTCTGAACCCAAAGTAAGTAGTTAAAGCACTTGTGTTATGGAATTCAGAAACAACGAAGGTAACACAAACACCCAGACCCGGGACAATGTAGAAAAGTTGGTTTCTACATTGACCCGGTCCGGGGATCGAAACCGGGACCTTAGAGCTAGCGACACCTTGAAACCGGTGCGTACGCCACTCGAACACAGTACTTTTAATTGTACATTAATGAACTTCTCCTCTGCTCAGATCAGCACCCAATAAGCCATTGTAAGGAAAGCATCATCGCATAATTTCGTATTAACAGTAAGGAGTGACTCCGCCACTACTTTTCATTCAAGTTTACCATCAAAAACCTGGAAGTCACAACTCATTCTAAATTCTAATACCTCTACAAGACCTCTAGTGTTACATAATCTTTCTGACCAGTATCCACTTACTATCAACCAACCGCTCGTTCTGTAGTAAACAATAATAAAAACAAACGACTACCTGTTTTATTTTTGTACCTATCGTACTAGACATCGTGAGATAACATGAACTTCCTCTGATTCACCATCTACGCCTCGGTCGTGGCTTCCTCTCATCAAGCTAACTGCGCCACACCCTCGGGTCAATGTCGCGCTCGAAATAGATGCCAGGAGATATGGCAGGGCTACCGATGTTGGAAGACTGGTTAATATTGTAGTGAGTTGGTAGAAGAGAAGGAAATGAAATAGAAAGGTTACGGGGAAAAGCCAGTGGGGCCGAAGATGTTCCAAAAACATACATGCAGTCGAAAAAAGAACCACCCACTTTTTGAAAGTCTGTTAAAATACAGTAAATACGGAACCAGGTGCCAAACACATTTTTCTTATAAATAATTAGTTGTTCTAGGATTTTTTAAAGGAAAAGTAAAGTGTAAACCGAAAAGTAAAATGTTAGTCGAGAATTTCTACACTTTTTTGAGCCATGTAGAACACAAAGAAATAGGTCATCAAGGAGATACTTGATAAAGTGATGATCAAATAAGCCCCGTTAGAACTTACTACAGGAAGTATTATCTAATATAAACATTTCATTCAATGTCAAATTATAAATAGACATCAAAATTATACGAACTAGACATTTTCAGCGAATGTTCCAGTACGATTATACAGTAAAAACGTCATAGCATACTGTTAACTCTAATACCTGTACCATGAAATCTAAAATCAAGACTGATCCTATCGTGGGAGCGAGACGGTGCGCTACACTGCATAGCGGTGTCTCGCTTCCACAGTTACAACAGTTGCGCTTTCAAGATTTCATAGTAAGTGTTTGTTACCTTCATGGTAATACAGAAACCGGTTCGTAGCCTAAATACAGGCGTAAATAACGGCCCAGGGATGTGTAATTCATGAATACTCCCGCAAGAGCTCAATACATGAATTTGAAAATGTATCAAATAAATATAAATTCGTTCACACTTACTTTGAAACAGATTTGTGTTACGCTACGTAAAAATTTTGCTATCCTTTTTATTTTTCACAAAAATTTATGTGCATCTCTTTTTAATAAATTTGTGGCTATACTTTGCCTACGTCTAGCCACAAATTTATTCAAATTTGACACCTTGAAAGAAATTCTGGTGATAATGTGCGCGCTTATATATATAAACAAATTTGAGCTCTCTTTTCCTTCTCTCTCATAGTTTAAAGGAAGTTTAGAGACATCAGGCAAAATAATTAAGAGATACATAAGGTTTAGAGTAGGAGGAAAAGGCAATAAGCATTCGGAATGGTCACCCATCAGTAGACCAATCTCGGCAAACATAACTTTTGCCGTAAGTCGATCTGTACAGCTTTCGCTAAACCACAAGCTGTATATACATAAAATGACGTTGTAAGTCTATTTGTATCAGAATGGCGTGACATTTAAATACACAAAGCTGGATAAATGACGTCTGATTAACAATATTAACATAGCAAGCACGCGCCATGCGCCACGCCGCACTTATTTTCATACTTATCAATAATCTATGCTGATAAGCACACGTTTTTCTGTTGCTAGCTAAATAAACTGCGTTTCAAATTAATGAAGCGATTAATATGCGCAAATATACATTTATATGCAGAAGTTATTATATAAATGTACGCCGCAGTGAGCGTTGCCATGTGGGTATGAGATAGGAGTACCTACTTACTTACTTCGTATACACAAGTTACGTCATAATCCTTGGAGTTTTAGTACTGTATGAGCTTAGAATATGCAGTCGCATATGTACCTATGTATTAATCTCTGAGAAGTCATAAAATTTATAATCTTTAAGTTTGCCAACCAACAAATCTTCTAAATGACTTACATAACATTTAAGCACAAGACTTGATAATAATAACCTAAATGTGCACCTATTTTCCCCGCGTTCTTGCGTGGATATCAGTCATCGCGGCATAGAGCCTATATATTTTCTTGGAGTTTAAGCTAACTTCATTCAAAATTCCATAAAAGTCTGTCCAGCCCTTTAGACGTGAAAGCGCAACAAACAGACAGACAGACGGTAGTTCCATAGATACGTATATACAGTAACAAAGTGTATATCCGGGTTTTCGCCGGCGATTGTTCTCCTAAACTGTTTCCATTTGGTAACATAACCTAAATATATCCACTTAACACTACATTGCGATCAATTTACAAATTTTTCAATAAAACATTGAGAGAACTGTTACTCGGATGCATATTACATGTTTTCTTACATTTCACTAATGTAAACTGAAAAATGGTGTTTGTTTACAGAACATTAAGATTCATGATTCCTAATCTTTTCTCGAATGAAATAAGTATTCATATAAAAATATCTTGAATGAATCACGGTACAGTTTGCCATGAATAATTTTCTACATCACGTGTTTAGATTTAATCAGTACTTAAATAATGCAATAAATCTAAATTGTTTGAATGCGCTTATCTTTAGTACTAAGTATCACTCAGATTTGGAAATATTTTTTCCATTTGAAAGCCCACACCTCGAAGAAGCAAAGCTACTGTACTATATTGCTAATTGAATTGGGAGAAAATCCTTCCTTTCTGTAGAGAACAATAGAAATTTAAAAAGGGAAAATAATGTTCTAGAACAAGCATAGCTTGTTACTTTAGTACTGTGTTAGTATGACAAACAATAAAACTGTTATTAGCCATCCTTGCTTACCGAAAAATCTCGAACAGTTTCCACAAAATAAGTCCAAAGGAAAAACTATAAGACAAACAAACAACTCAGTCTAAGCAAAAATGGAGGTCAAATTCAGGGCATCACGTCACAAGACTCCTAAAAACAATAGAAGACTTATAATGCCAATGTCCTGCTTTTGTTCTCTTTCGGACGTGATAATAATGAAAACATGGCAACCGTATCAATAAATGGCGACTTAGTTTAGAAAACGATTTTGGTATAGATTCTCCTTATTTTTGCTGAGATGCCTAGCCGAGTAAGTTTTCTTGTGACGTAGTTGGTCAAATGATTGATGATTTTTTTGTATTGTAGTGTATGTTTATTAAAAGTAATTGATTGGAACATTACTAAGTATGGCAGTAAATCCGATTGCCTAGGAGTCGCAATAAGAAAAATCGCCCTAGGACATCTTCAATTCATTACGTCTTTTCTCCACTGTAAAAAAATACTGTACTTCTATTCTGCTATACCCATAGTCCTATTAACTCACGTCACCATGTACTACTATGTGATATTTAAGAGATTCTATTCTCTCCTTATAAACTCTTAATTGTCCAGAACCCAAAGATCCTAATTTCAGAACAAGTTAAAAAAACAACTTATTTATCCCACATCAAAGGAAACTGGGAATATCCCTTGAATACCCATACCGAAATCCATAATAATATAAACAGGCCGATATAAATAAATTAATAACAATTAGCCCATATCAGTTAGATACCATTTTCCTTAAACGTTTGTCGAAAAACCCCACTGTTGTTATTGTATTTGAGGAAGTTGTCGAAAGTGTTGCATAAAAGGAAGTCTGATAACATACGCTGATTGAATATTAATAATTATGGCCCTTTGACCTTGTATGGGTTACGTTGCTCATGTTTAGTTTGAACTGTACAATTGTATGGTCTATTTATTGACTGCCTCGCGACTTCTACCAAGGTGTTGTTGGGTTTTTCTATGAAATTCTCAGTAGCATAGCAGGTCGGAGTTTGGATTTGTGCCCGGTTAGTGGCAATAGGCTCGCCCCCTATTACATGGGACCTAAACATACCGGCGAACTGTGGGTGTACATGTATACACCTCTGCCTAGCCCTTCGGGGATACAGGCGTGATGATATGTTATGTTATGTTATTTATTGAATAGTTGGAGGAAGTTCGGAAAACAAATGTTTGTGTGATGAGCATGATCATTTGTTCGGTGTCTGGGTGTAATTTATCTATAATATGTATGTATTTAGAAATATAGAAGTATGTTTATCAGTTGTCTGGTTACCATAACACAAGCTTTGCTTAGCTTGGGATCAGATAACCATGTGTGAGATGTCCCGGGATATTATTATTATTAGGTACTTACCTAAACATCAGAGTTTACGGCTTCTTGCATTGTCTTTTGGGTGACCTGGTTCTTAAGTAAAATTATAAACCTGGTACCATCGCACTCACCTCACAGCCCTAACTTATCACAAGAACAATCTGCAGTCTATATTTAACACATCCTATTTCTGTTACAATTGAATGATTATTCTTTTATTCTGATACCGTCACTCCACTTCCGCCATTTAACAATATAGTTTTTTGGTAACCGCCTGACGTCAAACATGTCCTGTTGAAACTGCGCACAAGTTTTTGACTGTTGTGACGTATTTTTAACCGACTTCAAAAAGAATTAGGTATTCAAATCAACTGTTTTTTTATGTTTGTTACCTCAGTACTTTCGAATGGGTGAACTGATTTTGATGATACATTTTTCTTTGAAAGTTGGTGCTTTCCCTTGTGGCCCCATTCTAATTTGATCTAGTTATGACAATGGGATCCATAAGAAAACCATGTAAGTTTTTTTTTAAGTCAGTTTATTTAAATGATTATTTGAAAATATAAGGTTAGTTTGATTATATTGTAAAGCTTTCTAGTTCTTTTAAGGAACAGTCGATTACATTTCTTTAAAAACCTTTAGTTTCTAACTTGCTATTTAACAGTCTTCTTGGATTTTGATGTTTAGACCCTGATACTTTTGGTGGTAAACAATTTAAGTAGAAACAGTTACAACATAAAATATTATTACTATGTACTAGGACATTAGTTCTGCCCTGGTCTATTATCCTCACTCATAATTCCCGCTGCCAACGTTCGCACACGCTGTTTCCATGTCCAAAACGAAGCAATGATCCTTGCATCATAAACACATCAGAAAACTAAACCAGCCCCAAAATTAATGTGCATACACGTGTCGCATCGAAGCATGCCGCAGTCTGCTCGTGCAACGTGCGGCATGCTATCCCACGTGAGTACCACCACCTTCACCATATAAATCATTCACCTTCCCCCATAAACGTCCAAAACCCATAAAATCATTACAAACTATTTAGAATCTACTTCCACCGTCACTTGTTTCCACTCGGATTTAGCAGCTATTAAAAGTGTAGTTAACCGCAGGCCAGACAGAAGAGGCGTAAGACGCAGACGGGGCGCGGACATTTGTCTGTACCGCGTCCCTTTCATACAAAATGTATAGAAGCGTCGCGACGCAAAACATACAGAAGAGACGGGGCGCGGGCGCAACACTTTTATACATTTTGTATGCGACAAATGTCCGCGCCCTGTCTGCGTCTTACGTCTCTTCTGTCTGGCCTGCGCCTTAGAATCTACTTCCACCGTCACTTGTTTCCACTGGGATTTAGCAGCTATTAAAATCGTAGTTAGAATTGTAACTACGGCATGTGACGTCATCAATTTATTTTAGGTCCGTGTCGTGATCGTAACGTGATCGGCTCGGCTCGTGTGTAAACAATGAAATGAAAAAGGTGAGCTTATGTTGTCAGTATGCGGGTTCTGATGTAATCGCTTTTATGTTGATTGAATCAGGTGAGGTCTGGTTCGATGTTTCCAAATGGTTAATGAAAATTAATAATATTGTCATATCAGGAAGGCTGTCTGAAAACAGTGAAAAGGATATGATGGGAGAAGCCTAGGTAAAAAAATAAGTTTCAAATGGATTTGTTCAAACTGCTCATTCATGTATATCCTAACTAAATAAAATAAAAAAGTTGAATAAGTTTGCAGAAAATTCCTTGATCACTACATTTGACCCCTGCTAGGTATACGTAATAGATTTGTATAATATAGCAATGAAGTCAGCTTATTTCAATTCGAGGCGTTTCTCTGATATCTTGACACTCCCCTTCACGATAAACTCGGCTTTTTCTGCTTTGTTCTGTTTCCGATTCCGAAGAATTTATTACTCTTGAATAAGTCGGTAAACCTCGGCTTAACTAGCTGTCAACATCTAATCGCTATCTCCCACGTTTCTCTTTGAAGAACGTTTGATATCTAAAACGGCATTATTTAAGATAAGTTATAGAGATAGTTTATTGTTACATAGATTTATGTAATATGTTATATTTTTGTTCTGGTACATGGAAAAAAGGTGGTAAGTGACAAGGACAGTCGAAAAAAATAAATGTTTTTGGTATTACTGTATAAGAACTTTTTGATTGCTACTTTTGTACAGAATTTACTCCATATTCTTTTTCAGAAATCATTCTTGATAAGCCTTTTTTAAATTGTTATTTGCTCTTTACTGCAGTCAGGATTGTAATCAGCGAATATGTTAGCCATTAAAACTGTTAATATGGTAACAAAATTATTGATTGTAACTGCGTTGTAACTAATTAAACATCTTACGTATAATTTATTTACATTTAAATCATTGTTTGTATTGCTTGTAACACAGCTGTATCTACAAAATTTACATTACAATTCTCTTAAAAAAACACGAAAGTTGTACTGCGCAGATCAATTGTTGAGTTGTCCTCGCAACAAACTATGAGTTAACAATTTTATATAAGGTCAAATATTTATAACAATAATTTAAATTAATTGATAACAAATAAAAAGAAGAACTGTCAATAAAAAGCCTAGCCTAGCTAAGTCTTATATGGTTTTCTTATGGATCCTGACAGCATTTTGTCACTTGTCATTTTCTTTAGATACTACCTCTGAGGTATTCCTTAGATTTTCTCAAGCATATAGCTACCAGCTTATAAAGTATATTAGCTTTTTGAAAATACAAGATTTTTAAAATCGATCTAAATACGAGTGCCGGAGAGATGAGGCGAAAAAATAAAACAAATAAATCTCGAACTGAGATTCTCCTTTGGAAACATTTGTAAGATAAAAAAATGTACATCTTTAAGCCAAACACAATAATAATATAGAATGTGTTGCTACCTCAACCACATAATAAATATACCTACGTCACAATATTAACACAGTTTTATTTCAAAAACAAACAAGTGACGTCGCGAATCGTGCATCGAAATGCTAACTCAAACTCGTGCACTTGATACAAATTAACACGTTTACAAGAACAAATACAAAGGCTTTTTTATTAAATTACGGTACCCTAAATATAAACAAATATTGGTTTAGATTCGCGTCATAGACTGTATAAAAACGAGTGCGAGTGACGTCACATGTAAATCTTGACGTATTAGAATGGCAGCCCATAGACTAAACATATACATAGACTGCTACTATCGCTAGTTTCACCGTGTGCCAAGCGAGAGAAGTTTTTAGTCTGCATCTAGTACATTCGTTTACTGATTTAAGTTAATTTTCGCGCTTAAGATACTTATATCCGAAAAAATCTATGGTTTTGACATTTTTAGGATAATATTAGTGTTATAGAAAGATTTTTTAAAACGGCAAGCTCCATCTTCATACATAATTCACGATAAAGCTATTTCACACTAGTGCTTACGTTCAAACTCTGATAGGCTCACTCTATAGTTTCTTATGTATACTCTAAGATCTTGACGTATTAGAATGGCTACCGGATCTCAATAAAAAAAGTTACGCGTGTTACTAACAAAAGTCTTTTTTAAACTGGCGCTTGTTTTTTGTTTATTTTTTGCTATGTTTGTTTAATATTACGGTATCAAGGATGTATAACATATCCGTGGGATTTTTGGATCATTGCGTGGGGTCCGCAATGATCTGTTTTTGTTTTTGGTTCGTGTGAAATTTTATTTTTACCCTTTTTTTAACGTTGTTTAGGGACCATATTTTTTTGTTATTTCTGAAATTGGTGGTTGGCTAATGTACGTGTACATGACATTAATGAACAAAATTATAATGTCTTTCTGTAAGAATAAAAACACATACACGCCTCTTAAATGTAACGATTTTCAGACCGATCCTGGCATGTTCTTACCAAGTTTTAAAAGTACTTTCATGCGAATAAAAATACATACTAAAAATACCAACATTTTGTTTTGTTCCAATTGTGTCATATAAAACAATACAGTAAGCTATATACAGAGTTTCCTTGGTTACAGAAGGTGACCTCACTTCCTACGGACATCCGACCCGACAATGACGTCATCACAACAATCAGAACAAACATGACATAATCTGATATCTGTTTTGATTTACACGAATACCTGCGTATATGGGACTAGTAGGTGGCAAAACTTTGTTAGGGACATTTACCTACATGACAATTGAATGTTATAACAGCCAAAAAAGTGCCATAACATGAGTTGACCCATTGAATTTATATGCTCAGATGGAAGTCGAATCGGATGGAATTTTATTTCCTTTAATTAACCATCTTTGTAAGAGAATTTTGTCCTTATAATTGACCTTATCTATGTTTGTAAAGAAAAAAGTATAAAGTGCAAGAGTATAATTTTCGGGTTTTAGGTGGTTCGATTTCTGCGCAATAGAAGCGTATTTTTAAAAATCGTTTTCTTGGTTTTACTAAATAACTTCAAAAATACAAGAATGTGTTTGGAGCACTTTTACCCACGTGGCATAACTCAAAAATTAACTAATATTCCGCCAAGGAAGTCCAAACTAAACCTTACCGATTCGGTTATGGGACGTCATCGTAGGCCAGCCAGAGATTCGGCGTGTGCACGCTTTGTTCAAAACACAATAGAGCCTCCATGGTGACCGTTACCAATGTTTTGTTAAACACCTTTATTTGATACTTCCTTTTATAGTTCTTTGTCGGATATCCTCAAAAATACCGTCACTATAATAGACCCATTCAACGCTTTCTTGACCGATGCAATTGCATAAAGGTTTTTGCTTTGATGCATGTACGAAACTTTTTGTTAAGAAAGTAATTTATGTAATGGCGATGCTTTGTGATGGATTTTTTAACTGTCCTTAGATTTTTGGAAATAATTTGATAAACAGGGATATTTAATGTATGCACAGTATTGCACAGCCAATGTAATTTTGCCACCAAAGGCGCTAGTCGCATATGACTTGGTGACCTTTGACAGCTAACGCGCCAGTGGCGCCAACTAGTGAGCGCAATAACCGTAGCCTTCATTCCTCTAAGCGGTTGATTGTGTTTTGAAAAACCTTTGAGAGCATAAATGAGGTATAATGGGCACAAATATTTTTCTTAAATTACTGTGCTTTACAATACAAACTACACGACATAATTATCTAAAGAACTGGCGAGACAATACGTTTGTTTGATCACTAGATATTTTTATTAAAATAAACATTATTTTATCTTGGGAATTACCCATTTTTAACCAAATATGATAAGTATCTGATTGATATAATTGCACGCGAAAATTGGACAAATATTTAAATAGTTATAATGTTGTAACATATTTATGTATGAAAGAGATAGTGCTATGGTTGGAAGAGTGCGGAGTATTTCGTTTCTCTTTCTTTTGTTATAAGTTCGCGGTTCGGTGCGTTAGAACCAAGGCCTATTTTAGTTCAAGATCATAAGTACTACTATACTGTAACTTAATGCTATTTAAGCTTTCTCAGTATAGTATGGACAATGCAAGCATATTAAATTATATAAAATAATTGGAATAAAATGTAGCTTTATTTAAAATCGCGTCAATTCGTGGCATAAGATAAAATTTGCCTGCATGTAGCACAAAATTTATTTACCTTTTTGAATAGGTAAAAGGTCTAAATGTACTTATCTTATTTTTTTGACATACGGGCGTTCTCTTTCACCACCAGTAATTTGGTTTAATCAGCTTAATCTTATTAATAATACTGGTCAAATAAAGAAAAAGGATACATTGGAGATCTCTATAGACTTAATAGATTAAATACTTTTACCTAATGTTAATTACCTAACTTACGATTAATTTTGGATCAGCGCGCTGACGAAGGAGATAGCGCTCTACATTGCGCATAGCGGCGTCTCTCTCGTACGGTTACAACAGTTTTGCTTTAAGAGTTCATGCTACAGATACTAAAATCTTTACGTAAGCCTCATAAAGATTAAAAACTCGGTCGTTCAAAATAAACATCTCGAAAATTCATAAGTTCTTATTTCTGTCTTCAATATTGAACTTAAGTTTATGACTATACCAACAGACGTAATAATCTTTCTACGTAAGCAGTGAGTACATATAAAAAGTAGTTTAAATATCCCCAAACACTATTATCTAATATTTAATGTTGACTCACATTAGACATTTATAATTAGGTGATTAATTTTATCATTGATTGTGTAATTTTCGTTTTATTTTTAGGAGAAAGGTTACGTTTGTTGAAAGTGTACCCAGACTTAAATGTAAATTTCTGTTTTATTTCACCGGCTTATGCACTATGAAACCCCCCTTCTTTCCTTATCCATGTAATGGGTTTCACAAACATTTGAATCACATACACAAAGAATAACCAGACTAAAGACAACGAATGTGGTTTGGAAAAATGTTCATCCCAAGCTGCGATGAAAACCACAGCACATCGTGATGTGACAGTTAACTTAGCGACCATGTAACGTCCTCTATGAAGCCAAAATATATATAATATTTACAGAAATAATATATCGAAGAGGTTAAATTGATAAGTTTTTATCTAAGATGTAATCTCCATAACTGCTTGTCTCATTTTCATGATTGTTGCATTGACAGATAGCTATTGCTACAAGTGTCATAGCGTTGGTTTCTCGTCGATGCGGACGAAAATAAGGGCAGAATATACATATATATCGTTTACATTATAAAATGATAATTAATTATTTTTTTCAGATAATCAATATATTTCGAAAACATTTAGGTACTATCTTGTCGACGATGTTTGATTTCAAAAGAAATAATCAAAATATATTATGAAACACATTCATAATTATATGCGTATCAATAATCTTGACGTGACCACGATATCTGTCTGAATACTGAGAATTATACACTGATTATAATAATGAGAAACTCCCTTAGTTAAAGAAAGCAATTATATGCAGTTTTGTTAGGCACGTTCATTCATCTTTTCATCCTTTTCCCAAGATATGTTGGAGTAGGCATCCAGTCTTACCGGATTCAGCTGACTACCATATTTTACTTGGAACGACTGCCTATCTGACTTTCAACGCATTTCTGTAAGAAGGTACCGACCCCCCCAATTCTCCTATCGGCAAAGGTATTCATATCTTTCCATACACTCTTCTCTTGCGTTACTTCAAACTATACCCACAGTAATGCGGCCCATAATATAGTTAACTAGACATCAATCTGTCTATTTTACTGTAAAGCGTGGGTATAGTTTCCATACTAAGGTGCCGATTGATCTTTCAGAAGAACACTGTACACGTCTGTATTCTGGGTAGCTTAAAATCGATAGTTTTTTGTTTTCGCGACTGTACGTAATAATTTTCACAAATAAGATATTAATATGAATGTTGTTTTTATTGCCTCTCATTTAATACAGTTTATGGCGAATCGTAAACGAATACTTCTGTCAATTTCGTGATTTTCACGCGTTGAAACACAGGTAAACTATACTAATATTATTAAAAGATTTAATTTGATTTAGTCTTGATATTTATTTAAGCATTCGACATTTGTTTTAAAATTCAGCGTGGCAGGAAAAAACAAACTTACCATTAGTATTAGGTATAATAATAAACATTATGGTAACAAATATGTATTATGCAACCGGATAGATAGCAGATGTAATAAAAACTTTATAAAACCAAATCGAAATCTTTAATCGCCATTTTATATTTATTTATATATTTTATAGTTATTTATTCTCTGCATTTAAATATTGTAACACGTGAGTGTAGCATTATGCAATCTTGTTTTTACATAAAAAATTAAAGGTTAAAAAATTACCTATTCGAATATTTTACAAGCTGCGTCTCGCAATTTCACTTGGCTCTTGAGGTATTGTTTCAGTAAGGACTTACAAAAAACCTCTCAATTTATAAAAAAATATAAATTTTTGCTATTCTAAACAGCTCCAATCACGCCAGGAATAAAACACCACTACTCTACCTCAAAGTCAGAGAGTCAATCACATAATCATCTAATCTGGTCAATCCAACTGGGAATCAAACTCTAGACCATCTCCTCAGAAAACAATCAGCTGACAACTGAGCCATTGGGACATAAGTATGATAATTCTACCGTCTGACGTCACATCACAATCTGTATAAACATAGCGACACAGCATTAGAAATACAAATATTACGTATTTAGTCGTATGACTAAACGCTTGATAATCGTCCCACGTTTCGTTGACCAGACTAGTGTCAAGGTAAAATAAACCTTACTCCATGGACATAAAGACTACCGAAAATCATCTTCTCTAACTTAGACCGCTGTTCAGGTAATATGAACCTTATGTCATTGAAATAAAGATTATCAATAATCATTTTAACTATATATAACTGCTATATTATTCATTCATTGTTTGTCCCACGGTAACACCTGGTCGAAATGTCGAGTATTTTTTGTAAGTCTGCTTTTGTGATCCGTTTTTAGGGTTCCATAAAGATCCCTACAGGACCCCAATACTTTAATAAGAATCCACTATCCGTCTGTCTGTCATCGGGCTGTATCCTATGCACCGTAATAGGAAAAGAGTTATAATTTTTCAATGTGTGTGTTTTTATTGCCGCATCATTATTTTTTGTTTAAATAATAATAATTACCAGCCTATAAATGTCCCACTGCTGGGCACAGGCCTCTTCCCATATAGAGAAGGTACGACATTGATCACCACACTCGCTCAATTGCGGATCGTCGATTTCAGATCCCAACATTGAAATCTAGGTTTCCTCACGATGTTTTCCTTCGCCATTTGCCACAAGAGTCTTAAAATAATTAAGAAAGGACATAGAACTTTATAATTGTTTAGATTGATAATATTTATTTATTATAATATAAGTTATGCAACAGATAATAAAGAAGACTTAGTATCAAATATCTTGAACAGAACCCTGTATCCCCGAATTCAACTCGCGCTTGACTTGTTTTTTGTGAACATCCGAGTCGGGACGAGTATTGTGAGATAAGTAAGGGATGTTATGTGCATTTTTTTGCAAAAGTACATGACAATAACACAGCTGGCTTGGATTTAAGAAACGTATCTGAGAATTTTTGATTCAATTTGACTGATTCACAAGATATTGAAAGCCTAGTCTTCTGAATCACAAAATAATTTAAGCTTCGCCTTTTCTCAAACTATGTATGTTGGGGTCGACTTTCAGTCTCAAAAATTCTTCTTAATTCTAGTATTTTTAGAACTTCCTTAATTATTGTAACCTCCTTTTTTTGAACTAAATAAGATTATTGGATTTCTGTGAATTCAACGTTTTAAACAACTTAATGCAATCTTAAATTATTCTTCTTTAATGATCTGATTGATATTTAAGTATTTTTATTTTATTTTTATATTTATTTTTCCTTTTAATAGAATAGTGCTATTTTATTACCACTGAATTATTTTGCATTCATTATATTTATTATTCTTAGTAACAGAAAAAAATACAGATACATACCTTAAAAATTAATTATCGAATGTAATTAGTGTTTTTTATTTCTAATAGTTCAGTAGTTACGGTAATCTGCCAAAAACAAAAGACGAACACTTCCGCGAATAAAACAATAAAAAACATTAAATTATATCTGTTTACATAAAAATAAGCACACATCTACAGAACCGGGGCGAAATAAATTAAAATAATATTTGTAATTATACACACTTTCATGTACCTAGCTTCCTGTGTATTGCCTCATAACTTTAAAAACAATTCATTTAAAACTGAATGTATTGTACCAAATTGACGTCAATTAACATTCTAATTTTTATATTATGTTGTAATCGTAGACGTTTAAAAGTAAGTATGCAATAAACTAAATAAGTAAACATAGACACGAGATTTGTTTTTACAAAGACTAAATACATATATATTTCAGATGGATTAAAAATAATATTATCTACCGCTAACAAGTTAGTGGTTTCATAAAGCCATAGTAATAACTACTGACAAACGGTGAGGGAAAACATCGCGATCCCGGAAACCTGGATTCCAAAAATCTGAAAAGAGTCTGTAATTGCCAATGCGCAATCGAGCCAGCGTGGTTTTCAATGCTCTTTTCTTCTCTATATGGGAAGAGGCCTGTGCCCAGCAGTGGGACGTTTCTAGGCTGGATTATTATTTTTTTCTATACATTGAAGCTTCTCATTTCTCCGAGTTATTTTTAGATTAAAGTTTAATTAAGGTCAAGTCTTATAGGTAAATCTCTGAAATGTAGATATTTTTGATGCCGCAATGTTAAAGGGTCATAAAAGAGTAAGCATTAAGCAGTTAGAAAATGAGATTCAATTGTTTACTATGCTAGCAAATAAAATTACGTGACATATATAATTAAAAACACCTATGTTTTAATTAATTAATTCCATAATACCATTATTAAAGAAAGGTCCAGATCCTAGTCGAGCTTGACACAATAAGTACGTTTTTGTTCTAGTTAAAAACCGTCAATTAATTAAACCGCTTCATTAACTGTCTGATCTACATAAAGTTGACATTTACCATAATTGACTTTTATACACACGTGACCATAGACCTCAAATGTATAGAAGGAAACCAAATTCTTCCAAAGATATCAAAAAGATAATGAGACCAACAGACTTTTAATGAATCCTTTGTTGTTGATGAATTTGTCGTTATGTTTCTTTTTTTTTGTGTATAAATAGTACGTTATATCTACACGGCAATGCTAGACCTACGGAAATTCATCAATAATAGCTAGAGCTAGTAGATTTAGAGTCGCGGCGTGTTGTGAAGCTTGCCACCAACAGCTGAGGTGATGACCACGACCACTCTGTCAAGAGTGACCCCGAAAAAGAAGGGAGAAGTAGATTTTATTTATAATAATATAATTTTATTATTCTCTATAAAGACCCTAGTTCAGAGTTTTTCGCATATATCAGAATGTGCAAATACGTTTTTTTTTTATAAAGTCTATATATTAATATTTTTTTTGATATATAGGTAATCGTTTAATAACAAACAAAGCTTACCATATTACTTATTTACGACCATATTACGTAATTTACCTGACGTCATTAATCCCTCTAGTTCACGTGTTCTGTCTATTATTTTTCTACACTCTACGCGTGACATAAATGCGCATACAGCTGTACTGTGACCTTCCATGGCCAGTAATTGACCACATAGTCTATTTCATTTGTCGCGCCAAATGACGTTAAGTCCTTTTAAACAAATATCAACTTTATGGTGTTGCAGATAAAGTTCATTTTCGACTGATAACTAGTGTTCAAAATGTCATAAGTAATATGAAGATGTAGTGGAAAGTAAACCTTATGTGTTAGTGTTACAGTTGTTTTTCCCATAACTCGTGTTTGGCATATAAATGGCGATCAAAGTGTATACTATTATAAGAGAAATAAACCCATCATTTCATGGTCTACTGCCCTCATGGCTGAAATGGAACGATCTTAAGACCAACGGAAAACAATTAATGTTATCTGATCATTTGTTTGCCGTTATTATTTTAATTAAGATTGGGTTTGTACTAGATTTTGTACGAAATGATAGAACCTTATATGACCTGTATTAGCTGTAATACTTTTTTAGTATGATTGACCACCGAAGAAAAAACCGTATGCTTGTACCATTGTTACTCCTATACCAACCGAACCCCGCAGGGGGTGCCCTTAGTGGATGTTGCTGACGTAGCTAGTTTTTTCATATCGCTCTGGCTGGAGGCCTTAAGGTCCTCGTCAAAAGTCCGGTGAAGCAGTCAAAGCCTGCGCTCAGGCTAACTGCAAAGATCTCTACTTAAAAAAAAAACTCTTATACCAACGGACGTCTTTTTGTATATAGGTCATATTTTTTCAGTTATTGAAACAAGAGAAATTTCCTAAAATTGATTGGGGCCTCTTTTATTGCTAATTTATAGTTTTCTTATAAGCATATAATTACTATCCTATAGACTGGATAAAGGCGTCTTATATACAAGGCATTGATAACCACGCTCGCTCACCATTGCATATGTTGACCAAAACACGCTCAACGGACAAGATGAAGCAATAATAACATTCTCGTCAGTCACATGCAAAGGTAATGACCCAACTACATCCATTGTTCTGAAGTGTCACAATTATTATGAACCACTAACTAAAGCAATCACGTGGCGAATATTATTAATGTCTTTCAAAAGGCGTAGTTTAAACGGCCAAAAATAAGATGGGTCTTAAGGCAGGATGGATTTATTGGTAAGAAAAGCCTGATTTCAAGGAATCTGTTTCAGATCTAAATACATAATATTTTGACTATATTAAAACGTACTGACTTTACGATATAATTAAGTAATTATTCCCTTTGTATCGTAGCTAGTTTTATTATTCAGCTTATGAAGCTGAGAATAAAACAAAACGATTTAGACAAATTTTGGCTAAATCTTTTTTTAAAACCTCAAAAATAATCAACCTCTTGTATTATTTTGAGTAAGTATTAATAAAACTGACCCACATTTATCAATTTTTTAATCAATATTGTTAATAACAAGTCCACTATTTAGACCGGTCACGAATAGAATCGCGATACAATTGTACTTACATACAAGTTATTTTTGGACCGCCAACGAATCCAGTCGATCACTGAATTTATTGTCTGATGACAGATGCCCATTTGTTTCATCATTCCTGCATTGTCTAGACTTTGTATTGTCGCGGGTCAAGGTCACATGGTCATGTTGCAGCCTAATATTATTATAGTTTGGAAAACAATTGACGAATGCACGTAGAATGTGTTGACTGTTGATATTTGTTTAATCGGCGCAATTAATTGAACACAATCCATATGTAGACATATTCACGCAAAGTTGAGAACATCCTTCCTCTTCGATCGGTTGTGTTTAAAAACTTACCGAAGCCCAGTACCAATATATTGAAAAAAATCTGTAAGAGCTGTATGTTGCTATTAAAATCTGACTACAATTACATTTACAATAAGAAAGAGTAGTTAGAGATTGGAAAAAAGAGTTTCAAATAGAGAAATTTCTACCAAACTCTCTTCCCTTTATAAATATTCTGATTATACATATTTTTAAACTGCATACCTAACTGGACGGTTACGAGTGCATTTCTGACCTCTTGAAGGACGTGCAAAGGTCAATGTTTGCCCTTTTAAACCGTCCCCTCTGGCATTTTCACTACTACCGCGTTATAAACTTAAAAGTCAACCTAAACTGCAGTTTTAACTGCCGATAGTAAACAGCTATGTTATTATTCCTTTTATTTAACGGCTTCATAATGCATCTAGATTTGTCGCTTAGTACAGGTGTTTTTTCACCTTTTTAAACCGAACAGCATGTATGAAGGTGTGGCGTACTCCTTTCACAAACCTTTTTCTTAAAACATTTACTTTTCACTGATTGTCATGGTGACGTAAAAATAACACGTGAGTCGGTTGTCGGGTTTTATATCGGCTGCGTGATTATTTTATAGAACTTTTAGTTTTACCTATATATTAGGTAGCCCAAACTGGTGACCCCGAAAAGAACGCAAATTTGGAAATGAGTGGCAGTGAGTCAGAGCACACCGCGTCGTCGCAGCCTGCCGACCAAGTTTCACACCGTGCGCGTAAGATTAAGCGCCTGACTTGTTCAAAGGTCGAGCCAGCCGAGGTGTACCGCGTGGCCATGCGCTTGCCACCGTTTTGGCCTGAGGAACCCGAAATTTGGTTTGCGCAAATAGAAGCGCAGTTCGAGAACGCCGGGGTGACGAATGACGTCACCAAATATAATTATGTTGTAGGACACCTCGAGCCTCAGTACTTCAAAGAGGTGAAGGATGTCATCATGTCCCCCCCCGCGTCCAACAGGTATGAGAAACTGAAGGCAGAACTGGTGCGGAGACTTTCTGCCTCTCAGGAGCGGAAGGTGAAGCAGCTGCTGATGCATGAAGAGCTGGGAGACCGGAAGCCGTCACAGTTTCTTCGTCACCTGCAGGGTTTGGCAGGACCAACCTTGCCCGAGGACTTCGTTCGCACCATTTGGTGCAGTCGTCTCCCCACCAGCATCCAGCCCCTCCTGGCATCGCAGCCTCACAGCACCCTGGAGGCACTTGCTGAGTTAGCGGATCGCGTCCAGGACATCGTTGCGCCGGCGAACCACGTCGCAGCAACTTCGGCAGCAGGACCCTCAATCAATGAGTTGGCTGCTGAGGTCAGCGAGCTGAGGCGCGCCTTGAAGGATCTCACACTGCAGTTGCGTGACGGCCGTTTGCCAAACCGCTCCCACAGCCGTGGACGGGATGTGCGACGACACTCACGCAGTCGCTCGTCGACCCGTTCGGACTCCAGCTACCAGCAGTATCCAGTGTGCTGGTACCACGCGACGCACGGGGAGAAGGCGAGGCGCTGCGTCAAGCCCTGCGACTACCGGCAGGGAAACGCCGCGGGCAGTCGGTAATGGCGGCAGACGATTGCCCTCGCTCGACTGGTCGCCTTTTCGTCACGGACCGGACCACCAAGACGCAGTTTCTGGTCGACACTGGCAGCGACCTCTGCGTCTACCCGCGTCGTCTACTAAGTAACCGTGTGTGTACGAACTATGAACTTGTGGCCGCGAATGGGACGCCTATAAAGACATTTGGTTTCTTGGATTTAAATTTAGATTTAGGACTACGTAGAGACTTTAAGTGGCGTTTTGTCGTGGCGGACGTGACAAAGCCGATTATCGGTGTAGATTTTTTAAGTTATTACTCACTTGTAGTTGACTGTCGCAACCAACGACTGTTGGATAGTCTAACAAATATTTTCTCGGTAGCTTCGAATCACTCAGATTTGTCTTTGTTTTCTGTTAAAATTTCTTCTGGTGATTCGGGGTACCACAAAATTTTGGCCGAGTTTCCTGACATTACCCGACCAGCTGGTTTACCACGCACTACACCACACAACACGGTACACCACATCCGTACTACCCCAGGCCCTCCAGTGTCATTACCATTTCGGCGACTAGCGCCAGACAAATTAAAAATTGCTCAACAGGAGTTTCAGCTGATGATGGCCAACGGAACTGCCAGACCATCGGAGAGTTCATGGGCATCACCGCTACATCTCGTCCCCAAGAAGGATAATGGTTGGCGACCTTGTGGCGATTACCGGATGCTCAACGCTCGGACCGTCCCTGACAGGTACCCAATTAGGCATATGCATGATTTCTCGCACAGCATCTCTGGTTGTAAAGTTTTCAGCACTATAGACCTAGTGAAGGCCTATAATCAGATACCTGTCAGTTCAGACGATATTCCGAAGACGGCAATAACCACACCATTCGGCCTGTATGAGTTTCCATACATGACGTTTGGTCTGCGCAACGCAGCCCAAACTTTTCAGCGTTTCGTGGACGAGTTGACCCGAGGTTTAGACTTTTGCTACTGTTACTTGGATGACTTTTTAATATTCTCTAGGACACAGGCCGAGCACGAGCAGCACCTGCGCATTATCTTCGGTAGGTTGAAGGACTTCGGAATGCTAGTCAACACGTCAAAGTGCGTGTTTGGTGTGCAGGAGGTTACCTTCCTAGGTTATCACATCACCGAGAAGGGCGCCAAGCCGCTTGACGCCAAGATCGAGGCCATTAAAAACTTCCCGCCGCCCAAAGATATTCGTCAGTTGCGCCGATTTCTGGGCATGATCAATTTTTACAGGCGTTTTATTCCACATGCAGCTCAGATTCAGGCGCCGCTTCACAACCTTTTGCTTGGTAATGCAAAGGGCTCACATCCTATATGTCTTGCAGAGAGTGCTTTGCAAGCATTTGAAGACTGCAAGGCAAGTCTAGCTGATGCGGCTCTTTTAGCTCACCCTGATTGCAATGCCAAGCTCGCGTTACTTACGGATGCCTCAGATGCTGCAATTGGTGCGGTGTTACAGCAGCTTAGCGATGATGGCTGGCAGCCGCTAGCTTTCTTCTCTCGGAAGCTCAGTCCGGCACAAACAAAGTATTCCCCCTATGACAGGGAACTGCTGGCCATTTATGAGGCAATAAAATACTTTCGCCACATGCTTGAGGCCAGACATTTCGTTGTGTTCACGGACCACAAACCGATTAGTTTCGCATTCCATGAGAGGAAAAAAATCTGCTCACCAAGACAATTCCGGTATCTAGACTTCATTGCCCAGTTTACCACCGACATAAGGCACATATCCGGTAAGGAAAATGTCGTGGCCGATCCCTTATCTCGCGTGGAAGCTCTAAAGGTACCGGTCAACTTCGGGACCCTCGCGGAATCGCAGACTGCAGATCCAGAACTATCCGAACTACTACACCAAGGATCATCCTTGGTTTTGAAGAAGGTGCAGGTCCCGGGAGAGCGTTTATCTGTGTACTGCGACGTCAGTACAACGCCTCCCAGACCGTTTGTGCCCATAATGCTGCGAAAGCAAGTATTCGACAGTCTTCATTCCCTTAGCCACCCTGGCGTCTCAGCGTCTGCCAAACTAGTCGCGGATCGTTTTGTTTGGCCAGGTATTAGGAAGGACTGCAGGGAGTGGGCAAGAGCTTGTCTCGAATGCCAGCGAAGCAAGGTGAGCAGGCATGTTTCTGCGCCGTTGGGGTCGTATCATCTCCCACGTGCTAGGTTCACCACTGTCCACATTGACCTTGTGGGCCCGCTTCCAATTTCGCAAGGTTTTAGGTACTGTTTGACGGCAGTCGATCGATTTACCAGGTGGCCAGAGGTCGTATCTATTGTCGACATAACAGCCGAGACAGTAGCTAAAGCGCTGCTTTCCGGATGGATTGCCCGATTTGGCTGTCCCGCAAACATTGTCACGGATAGGGGTCGACAGTTCGAGTCAGCCCTGTTCGAACAGTTGTCCAAATTGGTTAGTTTTCGGCACAAGCGGACAACGGCATACCACCCAGCCTGTAACGGTATGGTAGAAAGGTTTCATCGGCAACTCAAAGCGTCCATCACTTGTCATGCAAATGACAAATGGACCGAGTCGTTGCCGTGGGTATTGCTTGGTATACGGAGTGCATTCAAAAATGATGTCCAAGCGTCGTCAGCCGAACTTGTATACGGCGAACCGCTAAGACTCCCAGGAGAATTTTTCGCTCCTAGTGACGGAGGAACGACCGACGTCACTGACTTCACCGCGCGCATTCGCAGGTTCGCCCATAACCTACATCCAACGCCAGCATCTCGTCACAGTAAGACCGGTATTTTTGTTTTTAAGGATCTGCAGACCACTGATCACGTGTTCCTTCGTGAAGACGCATTACGTGGTTCGCTACAGCCAGCGTACACAGGTCCTCACAAAGTTCTGCACAGGGGAGACAAGGTCTTCAGGATATTATTTAAGGGCAGAGAGGTCACGGTCTCCATTGACCGCCTTAAGCCAGCCTACATTTTGGCTGACAAAGATGACCCGATAGAAGTCGCTCCACCTAGCAGTAGCCAAGATTTTACCACTCGTGCTGGTCGTCGCGTCAGATTTCCTAATTTTTATCGCCCTTGACGGTCTCTGGAGGGGGGTGATGTGGCGTACTCCTTTCACAAACCTTTTTCTTAAAACATTTACTTTTCACTGATTGTCATGGTGACGTAAAAATAACACGTGAGTCGGTTGTCGGGTTTTATATCGGCTGCGTGATTATTTTATAGAACTTTTAGTTTTACCTATATATTAGGTAGCCCAAAAAGGGAATAATGAAAGTGGACAAAACGAAACAAGTGTGCAAGGATCGTAGCAAGTGGAAAGAAGTGGTCTCTGCCTACCCCTACAAGGGAAAGAGGCGTGATTATATGTATGTATGTATTAATTGAGTAAAAAAGTAACATTACACCTATAACTTTTAGAACTATGGTTTTCACAATTTTTATCTCTGCAAAACAGATACAATTTTTAACGGATTTCAGGATTATTTTCAGATGGGATCTTGGACTGGAAAAAATAGTTTCATCAAAAAATAAAAAAAAAAACATAACATATCATCATGCCTGTATCCCCGAAGGGTTAGGCAGAGGTGTACAAATGTACACCCACAGTTCGCCGACATGTTTAGGTCCCATGTAATAGGGGGCAAGCCTATTGCCACTAATTGGGCACAAATCCAAACTCCGACGTGCTACTGAGAATTTCATAGAAAAACCCAATAACACCTTGGTCGACTTGGGAATCGAACCAAGACCTCTAGCGTAGCAGTCGCACTTAGCACCACGAAGCAGTTAAAAAATAAAAATCATAGAAAAATTTATATGACTGTTGAGTATAGAATTATTAAACTCAAAGTTTATCCATAATTGTATTTATCGCTATTTACGTACCCAACAATACCACAACTTTTTTAATAACCCTCAAAAATCGTGTTTAAATAATAATAATTATAACTAATAATCAATTAGTTTCTGTATACTGTACACGTGTTACATGCTTTTTAAAGTCAGTGATCTTTTACACGCGCAGTGTCGTATTAAATAGGCCATAATTATATGAGTCAACGAAATAATTAGTATTACTAGTAGGTAATTAATTTAATTAATTATATTATTATTCTGTCTAGCTCACAAGGCTAGGGAATACTTTTATCTTTGTTTGTCTTTATAAGTGAAGTAGACATTGTGTGTTTTTCAGATTTGGGTTCAGAGCTTAGAATTTTACATAATTTAAATAATAATAATAATACTTGCCTATAGACGTCCCACTGTTAGGCGCATGCCTCTTACCAAAATGTAGATAAGGCACGAGCATCGAGCGATCACCACGCTTATACAAGAGTAAAAAAGCTAAATTATTTTCAAAATTGGTATCATAATTTTCCTATGCTATATTATTGTTTTTTTTTTTCAGATTACCACAACCGTTTTTTCTTAACCTTGATTCCTATAATGGAATTAAATGGTCAGGAATCTTAATTGAATATAAAGGTTCGTCAATTTTTTTTAAATCAATATGTTTAACACTAATAGCATTAGTAAATAAACTCAATTTCTAATAAATACGCTCTTATAATAAAACTTTATTTAAACAAACAAAAACAACATAACACAGTATGAAAACCTCGAATATTCCGCACATAAACATATCCACAGAAATATTAAATTTATCCACTCTAAATATAAGTACCTAATTCGGAGTATAGTACAAAAAACTATATTGTGTGTTAATTGAGTAGACAAAAACACAGCTATTTATAAACAAAACAACTTTTTATGAGTTCTCATATTCACAAGAACTTTAAAAACAGGTTTATTTTAAAGATCTTGTGTAATAATAGATTTATTCTATGGTTTTAGTTTTTCTGGAGATTTCCACCTTACAATTTGTAGATTTGTTAATTCTAAGTAATTAACAGTTTAGCTCAGCGTATTCTTTTGTATACACATTATAATGTGGTCTTATTAGTTGTTTTAAAGTAGTTACTTTTATTGAAAAGTAGAATGAACTATGGAAGTTTCCCATAATATTTAAAACCGCCTAACTCTAAATAAATTCCGTATTATTAAGACATTTTCTTACATAATAATTAAAACCCTATAATATTGTTTGGCTTTTGCATACATTTCGACTATTCAGTCCTATTTGAAAAACAAAACATTTTGCGTGTTTTATTTTCCTATATGGTATTTTGGGGAAGGATCGAATGAATCTTGATTCAAAAAATCGAGAAAATTAAGATAATTTACGTTCTAAATTAATTTAGTTTATAGTTCACACTCTTATATTGAAACAAATAAACCACTATATTGATAAACAACTTCACACTCCACCATATAATTATTCTAACGTATAATTAAATATAATTTGTCATTAAATGACGTATGGATATATCATTAGACAGAGTCATCAGAGAGTAACGCTAAGAAAACGTGGCGGGGTCAACGAACTAACCAGCTGTAGCGAATTGGTTCACCGATCGTTCTAGACGCGAATATTTTTATCCTGTTTTATGTTTAGTGGGCTAACTAATATTTTATTATGACCTTCAAAATAAATCATATTATTTTAAATAATGTATTCGTTTCAAAAACTGGTTTGGATACCACTCTATTTACACTCTGTAATATATATCTATGTGTATTTTATTAATATGTAAAATTATGATAGATATCTGTTATAAGGTCGACTGTACATCAGGGATAACACTTTGACATTTATTATTATTATTATTCTATAGGCAAAAAATAAAGTTTCGATTAATGTTCTGAGATCTACCATACGAATCATCTTGTATCTACATAACTGCATTAATTAAAAATATTAGGGCATAAAGACATCCAAAAGAAAGGCTTAAAGGTGAAAAGTCTAGCTCCACATTATTCTATGTCAGTAGTCGTCTCCCATTAATAAACAATTCATTTTATTCTGTTAGTACAAAACAGCCTTATCCATTCACAAAACCACCCACAACATTATTTACTAGTACCTTGTGTGAATCAGTTCTACTATCAACTTAAATTTGGGTTTTACTTGCGTAGGATTAACCGTACTTGCCAAGAGTGGGCATGGCATTCATCAGCCATATATCACTATCACTTCACTACATAGTATAAAACAAAGTCGCTTCCCGCTGTCTGTCCCTATGTATGCTTAGATCTTTAAAACTACGCAACGGATTTTGATGCGGTTTTTTTAATAGATAGAATGATTCAAGAGGAAGGTTTATATGTATAATACATGCATAATATAGTAGAGGAATACGGATAATCTTAGAGATTTCTAATGTAAGGTCGTAAATGAACCCATTTTTTGAGCTTTCATTGCAAACGCTGGCTGAACCCTATGAGATAGATCAAAACAATGTACTACAGTATTGTGCTCCTTAAAAAGATCTACAAAAAAGTCCGCGATGGCATATGTCTATCTCTTGAGGATAACCCACAATAACCATTTTTATCGTTTATTTATTACTTATTTACGAAAAAGCGATTTTAAGCAATACAGTATTAATCCTTATCCAAATAAGTACCTTTAATAAATTGTGCATGTAATATAGATTAATATTGCCCTTTACAGCATGTAATTTAAATGAATATTTTCGAAGATATTACAAATTTAAAATGTAGGGACATAGCGGTTGCGGCGATACAGGCCGGAGGGCCGCGCGGGGGCCGGGGGGCGCGTGCCTATACCAAATAGTGCGTCCAAGGCTGTGCTTCGCTCCACAGAACTTTATGATTGTGTAGTTATATTTGCTATCAGCGTTGCACCCGAGCAAAGCCGGGGCGGGCCGCTAGTAATAATATAATATGGGGAAGACCACGCAGTGGGCGATGTGACGCAATATGATACATATGTAGAATGACAATATTTATAAATCCTTATGTTCCAAAGTGCAGTTATCAAGGACAAGGTTTTTTTGTAGGTGTGAATGGATAAGTATAGCAAGTTTGTTGATTAGAAGTAACAAAATTTAACTAATATTAATGTTTTGATATGATTTGTAATGTATGGGTAATGGATAATAGGGTCATGAAAATAAATGTATTATAATCAAAACAATTCTTAAAATATATTTTTACAGTGTCTTCTTTTACGATGAAACGGACATCCGAGCTAACAAGACACAAAAAAAAAATAATTATCTATCACTGACATATGGGTGCTCTTATTGAAAAGTGTTAACACTTGCAAGACAAATAGTTTTACATAACGACATTCAACAAAATTAGCTAATCTACGGATTATTTTATTTAAAGCAAAGTAAAAATACAGACTCAAAAAGGTTCTTGCAGCATAATCAAACATACCAAAATACGTGCTAAGGCTTTTTTCAAACCTTAATTATTCAACGTGAGACAAAAAACTAATGAATTGAACACGACTCAAAGTTACCGGACACTGTAACATGCAAATTATTGTGTTCAAGGTAAAGCCCTAAACAATACTAAAACAACTCATTCAATTGAAGGTAACAGAATGGACGAACGTAAATATAGACTCAGGTAACTATGGATGAACGTAAATATAGATCCAATAGGGAAACAAAAGTTGCTCCATGTAATATACGGTATTCAGCTGAATACGGTAAGACTGGAAGCAACATAGTTTTTATTTAAATATTCTGGGACAAACCCACACACGGTCATCTGATCCCAAGCAAAGCAGAGCTTGTGTTATGGTAACCAGACAACTGATAGACATACGTATATATTTCTAAATACATACAATAGATAAATTACACCCAGACGCGGAACAAATGATCGTGCTCAAAACACAAAGATTTGTCCTGGGGGTAATCGAAGCCACGACCTCCGATATAGCAGTCAGGGTCACTAACCACTAGACCAATAGATCAGTCAAAGTTTGGTAAAAGGCTGGGCAGATGCTGATGAAAACAAAACACATAACATAACATATCATCACGCCTGTATCCCCTTAGGGTTAGGCAGAGGTGTACCAATGTACACCCACAGTTCGCCGATATGTTTAGGTCCCATGTAATAGGGGGCGAGCCTATTGCCATTAGCCGGGCACAAAACAAAATGCGATCAAATGATACTGGCGTTTATGTAACTTTGAAGGGCTTTTCAATAAATATGTAAAGTGATATAGGAAAAAGGAAATAGTTACATAATAATTATTTTAAATTGTGTAGTAGTGTCGTTTTACGTCAAATACCTAGTTATATGTCCGTAATATAAACCGTTTAAATTATGATGTTTAGTTTCATGGTCATAGATAAATGGGTTAGGTAATACAATTCTGCGTCTTACTTTAGACATTCGTGTGTAATTTTAACTATACTTTAATTAAAATTTATCGAATAATATGTCATCTTAGAGTATACTATACATATGGAACTAGAGTGAGCCTATCAGAGTTTGAAATGGTTTTGTCGTGAATTATGTATAAAGATGGAGCTTGCCGTTTTAAAAATCTATCTAAAACACTAATATTATCCTAACAATGTCAAAACCATCGATATTTTCGTATATAAGTTTCTCGTTGCGCGAAAATTAACTTAAATGAAAAACGTAAAATCAAAAAAAAACAAAACTTGCACTTTACAGTTAATTCCTTTTTTGTTGTTCTCATATTTTATATCGTTCTTCATAAATCTTATTTCATAATTATGGAAATGACAAATTTATATATATATTTTTTTTATTATTTAAATTGAATTGTCGATTTCTAAACATCTTGCTATAACTACTTAACTATAGCTAAGTATACTTGGAAAAAAATACAAGAAAGTAGAGTCAGACTTGTCTAACCTCATTGATATTTTCAGACTAGATACTAAGTATCTGACTCAAATGTTTCTAAAGAGAAAAACAAACACTTCAGTTTGGTAAGCCCCTGACCTCATTCTGTTATTGAGATTGTTCATAATTGTCTTCTAAAAGATTTTGTTACCTGACTAGTGGTTACTTTAGTTAGTGACTAATTTTTAAGAGACCAATTTGTTAGACTGAAGTTCGGTCATATTTTTTCATCTGGTTGTTTTTATTTGCGGTTAATGCATGTGGATGTAAAAGGAAAATAAGGCAAAGGAATTCAATATTGCGTATTGTTTTTCCCTCAGTAAATAAATTGGAAGATAGATTTACAGAAAAGGGCTGGTAGAGTTTCTGAAAAGACAACAGGCTAGATCTGATTTGGATTTGGTACATTACAGTTATTTCGAGCTAGGGTTAGCTATGAAGACAAAGGATCTATAGAGTCGACTTATACATATAAGAATAGGTACAAGTTATTTTTGGACGGCCAACGAATCCACTCGATCACTGAATTTATTGTATGATGACAGATGGCCATTTGTTTCATCATTCCTGCATTGTCTAGACTTTGTATTGTCGCGGGTCAAGGTCACAGGGTCATGTTGCGGCCTAATATTATTATAGTTTTGAAAACAATTGACGAATGCAATTAAAATGCGATCTCTTGTACATATTGTAAACAGCGAAATCAAAACGATTATAGGTACTATATTTTTATGATAGACATTAATAACTTCCTAACTTTATTAAAAAAGATACCTATTTAATCGAAGTTTGATGCATACTGAAAATATTAATAAAATGTAAATTAATTTGTTTAATTTACTAAAGTATGCATTCAACAAAACATTATAATAATAATAAATAACCCGGGACATCTCACACACGGTTGTCTGATCCCAAGCTAAGCAGAGCTTGTGTTATGGTAACCAGACAACTGATAAACATACTTATATATTTCTAAATACATACATATTATAGATAAATTACACCCAGACACCGAAAAAATGATCATGCTCATCACACAAACATTTGTCCCGGGTGGGAATCGAACCCACGACCTCCAGCATATCAGTCAGGGTCTCTAACCACTAGACCAACAGGCCCGTCAATTATGGGTGTAGTTAACATATTATTGCTTAAATAGAACAGTCCTTAAATAAGGGTCTATAGTTTCTTACATTATTTCCACTTTGTATTTAAAATCGCACTCCAATTAAATGTACACAAAGAAAGAGTTAGGTTTTACACAACTCTTTCTCTTATTCATAGGATGACTCTCTTTATACAACTCTATCCTGATTATACAAATATACATATTTATAAAACTGCATACCTAACTGGACGGTTACGAGTGCATACCTAACCTCTTGAAGGACGTCGAAAGGTCAATGTTTGCCCTTTCAAGCGTCCCCCTCTGGCATTTTCACTACCGCGTTATAACTTAAAAGTCAACCTAAACTGCAGTTTTAACTGCCGATTGTAAACAACTATATTATTGTTTGTGTAATTTAACGGCTTTATATCTAGATTTATCGCTTAATACAGGTGTTTTTTCACCTGTCTATTAATTGAGTAAAAAAGTAACATTACATCTATAACTTTTAGAACTAAGGTTTTCACAATTTTTATCTCTGCAAAACAGATACAATTATGAACGGATTTCAGGATTATTTTAATCAGATGGGATCTGGGACTGGAAAAAATAGTTTCATCAAAAAAAAAAGCATAACATATCATCACGCCTGTATCCCCGAAGGGTTAAGCAGAAGTGTACAAATGTACACCTCTGCTACTCCCACTTTTCGCCGATATGTTTAGGTCCCATGTAATAGGGGGCAAGCCTATTGCCACTAATCGGGCACAAATCCAAACTCCGACGAGCTACTGAGAATTTCATAGAAATACCCAATAACACCTTGGTCGACTTGGGAATCGAACCAAGACCTCTAGCGTAGCAGTCGCACTTAGCACCACGAAGCAGTTAAAAAATAAAAATCATAGAAAAATTTATATGACTGTTGAGTATAGAATTATTAAACTCAAAGTTTGTCCATAATCGTATTTATTGCTATTTACGTACCCAACAATACCACAACTTGTTTAATAAGCCTCAAAAATCGTGTTAAAATAATAATAATTTTAACTAATAATCAATTAGTTTCTGTATTACACGTGTTACATGCTTTTTAAAGTCAGTGATCTTTTACACGCGCAGTGTCGTATTAAATAGGCCATAATTATATGAGTCAACGAAATAATTAGTATTGCTAGTAGGTAATTAATTTAATTAATTATATTATTATTCTGTCTAGCTCACAAGGCTAGGGAATACTTTTATCTTTGTTTGTCTTTATAAGTGAAGTAGACATTGTGTGTTTTTCAGATTTGGGTTCAGAGCTTAGAATTTTACATAATTTAAATAATAATAATAATACTTGCCTATAGACGTCTAAGACGTCCCACTGTTAGGCACATGCCTCTTACCAAAATATAGATAAGGCACGAGCATCAAACGATCACCACGCTTATACAAGAGTAAAAAAGCTAAATTATTTTCAAAATTGGTATCATAATTTTCCTACGCTATATTATTGTTTTTTTTTGTCAGATTACCACAACCGTTTTCTCTTAACCTTGATTCCTATAGTGGAATTAAAATGGTCAAGAATCTTAATTGAATATAAAGGTTCGTCAAAAATTTTAAATCTAATAATTTAACTCTAATAACATTAGTAAATAAAGTCAATTTCTTATCAATACGCTCTTATAATAAAACTTTATTTAAACAAACAAAAACAACATGACACAGTATGAAAACCTCGAATATTCCACACATAAACATATCCACAGAAATATAATATTTTTCAACTCTTAATATAAGTTGTTCGGAATATATTACAAAAACTATATTGTGTGTAAATTGAGTAGACAAAAACACAGCTATTTATAAACAAAACAACTTTTTACGAGTTCTCATATTCACAACTTTAAAACAGGTTTATTTTAAAGATCTTGTGTAATAATAGCATTATTCTATGGTTTTAGTAAATTTTCTGGAGATTTCTATGTTATATTATTTGCTGGATTTGTTAATTCTAAGTAATTAACAGTTTAGCCCAGCGTATTCTTTTGTATACGCATGTAATGTGGTCTTATTAGGTGTTTTAAAGTAGTTACTTTTATTGAAAAGTAGAATGAACTATGGAAGTTTCTCAAACTTATTGAATACCGGCTAACTCTAAATAAATTTAGTATTTTTAAGACCTTTTCTTACATAAAAATTAAAAACCTATAATGTTGTTTAGCTTTTGCATACATTTCGACTATTCAGTCCTATTTGAAAAACAAAACCGTTTTGCCTGTTTTTATTTTCCTATATAATATCTTGGAGAAGTATCGAATGGATCTTGATCCATAAAACCGAGAAAAAGAGGAGAATTTAAGTTCAAAATTAATTTAGTTTATAGTTCACACTCTTATATTGACACAAATAAACCACTATAATGATAAACAACTTCACACTCCACCATATAATTATTCTAACGTATAATTAAATATAATTTGTCATTAAATGACGTATGGATATATCATTAGACAGAGTTATCAGAGAGTAACGCTAAGAAAACGTGGCGGAGTCAACGAACTCTACAGCTGTAGCGAATTGGTTCACCGATCGTTCTAGACGCGAATATTTTTATCCTGTTTCATGTTTAGTGGGCTTTTAAACTAATATTTTATAATGACCTTCAAAATAAATCATATCATTTTAAATAATGTATTTGTTTCAAAAATTTTTTTGAATACCACTCTATTTACACTCTGTAATATATATCTATGTGAATTTTATTAATATGTAAAATTATGATAGATAACTGTTATAAGGTCGACTGTACATCAGGGATAACACTTTGACATTTATTATTATTATTATTATTCTATAGGCAGAAAATAAAGTTTCAAATTATGTTCTGATATCTACCATACGAATCATCTTGTATCTAAATAACTGCATTAATTAAAAATATTAAGGCATACAGACATCCAAAAGAAAGGCTTAAAGGTGAAAAGTCTAGCTCCACATTATTCTATGTCAGTAGTCGTCTCCCATTAATAAACCATTCATTTTATTCTGTTAGTACAAAACAGCCTTATCCATTCACAAAACCACCCACAACTTTATTTACTAGTAACTTGTGTATCAATGAGTTCTACTATCAACAAAATTTGGGATTTACTTGCGTAGGATTAACCGTACTTGCCAAGAGTGGGCATGGCATTCATCAGCCATATATAATAATATAATATGGGGAAGACCACGCAGTGGGCGAAGTTACGCAATATGATACTTATGTAGAATGTCAATATTTATAAATCCTTATGTTTCAAAGTGCAGTTACAAGGACAAGGTTTTTTGTAGGTGTAAATGGATAAGTATAGCAAGTTTGTTGATTAGAAGTAACAAAATTTAACTTACATTAAAGTTTTGATATGATATGTAATGTATGGGTAATGGATAATAGGGTCATGAAAATAAATGTATTATAATCAAAACAATTCTTAAAATATATTTTACAGTGTCTTGTTTTACGATAAAACGGACATCCAGCTAACAAGACACAAAGAAAAAAAGGTTAATTATCTATCACTGACATATGGGTGCTCTTACTGAAAAGTGTTAACAGTTGCAAGACAAATTGTTTTACATAACGACATTCAACAAAATTAGCAAATCTACGGATTATTTTATTTAAAGCGAAGTAAAAATACAGACTCAAAAAGGTTCTTGCAGCATAATGAAACATACCCAAAATACGTGCTAAGGCGCTTATTCAAACCTTAATTATTCAGCGTGAGACAAAAAACTAATGAATTGAACACGACTCAAAGTTACCGGACACGGTATCATGCAAATTATTGTTCTCAAGGTAAAGCCCTAAACAATACTAAAACAACTCAATTGAAGGTAGCTCAATGAACGTAAATACAGACTCAGGTAACTATGAATGAACTTAAATATAGACCCAATACGGAAACAAAAGTCGCTCCATGTAATATACGGTATTCAGCTGAATACGGTAAGACTGGAAGCAACATGGTTTTTATTTAAATATTCTGGGACAAACCCACACACGGTCATCTGATCCCAAGCTAAGCAGAGCATGTGTTAAGCCGGAACCCCACCGCTGCGCAGGCTGTGCACGGATGCGTGGCTCACCTCAGCTGCGTGGGCTCATTAGTTCGGCGGCGTCGGCCTCCGTTTCCACTGCCGCGCACGGACACGGATGTGTCGCCCACACAGCTCATAGCTATGCATGGGGTACAGTCACGAGCAAAAATATGTATACAATAATATGCGAAATTGTTAAACGAAATTAGTGAGATTTTTTGTCGAATCTCTTCTGCCATCTAGCAATCAATTCATACTGACAGATCACACTTGAAAATAAAATTGTCAAATATTTTTTTTAATAAAAAAAATATTTGACTTAAAGTCAATATTATTATTTTTATAATATAGACAACAGCGCTTCCGAGTAACAATATAATTTAGCTATTGTGTAGTAACATCTATTTTACTTATTTGTATTATAAATAACTTAGTTCTTACATAAATTATAATTATCACAACTTAAATGTATGTATATATACTAGGAACATTAATTGTACCTCTTATTTATAGTAGCTTATTCTTATAATAATTTCTTAACAATATTATGTGTGTACATATTTTTGCTCGAGACTGTACATAGTCGTGGGTCGCAGAGAAATGGCCGACCCACGCAGCTCGGATGCGTCGCACGGCCGTGGGTTGAGCTACGTTCGTGGGTTTATGACGTCATTTGCTGCGTAGCATGTCCGTGCGCTGCGGTGGAAACGCTCTCATACATTTTGTACTAAAGCGAAGCTGAACACACGTGCACAGCCTCTCCGTGCGCCCCTGTGGGTTTCCGGCTTTATGGTTACCAGAAAACTGATAAACATACGTATATTTCTAAATACTCAAATACAATAGATAAATTATACCCAGACACAGAACAAATGGTCGTGCTCAAAACACAAACATTTGTCCTGGGTAATCGAAGCCGACGACCTCCGGTATAGCAGTCAGGGTCACTAACCATTAACCAACAGTCCAGTCAAAGTTTGGTAAAAGGCTGGGCAGATGATGTAGAAAACAAAACACATAACATTACATACCATCACGCCTGTATCCCCGAAGGTTAGGCAGAGGTGTACCAGTGTACACCCACAGTTCGCCGATATGTTAAGGTCCCATGTAGGTAATAGGGGGTGAGCCTATTGCCAATAACCGGGCACAAAACAAAATGCGACCAAATGATACTGGCGTTTATGTACCTTTGAAGGGCTTTTCAATAAATATGTAAAGTGATATAGGAAAAAGGAAATAGTTACATAATAATTATTTTAAATTGTGTAGTAGTGTCGTTTTACGTCAAATACTTTGCTACGAGTACATGTCCGTAATATAAACCATTTGAATTATGACGTTAAGTTTTATGATCATACTCGTAGATAAATGGGTTAAGTCATACAATTCTGCATCTTACTTTAGACATTCGTGTGTAATTTAACTATACTTTAATTAAAATTTATCGAATAATATGTCATCTTAGAGCATACATATGGAACTAGAGTGAGCCTATCAGAGTTTGAACGTAAGCACTAGTGTGAAATGGTTTTGTCGCGAATTATGTATGAACATAGAGCTAGCCGTTTTAAAAATCTATCTAAAACACTTATATTATCCTAACAATGTCAAAACCATCGATATTTTCGTTTATAAGTTTCTCGTTGCGCGAAAATTAACTTAAATGAAAAACGAAATGTTCTACGCTCAGACTAAAAACTGCTCTCGCTTGGCACAAGGGGAAACTAGCGATAGTAGCTGTCTATGCATATCATACGTCAATGGTCATTGCACTTTACAGTTAATTCCTTTTTTGTTAGTCTCATATTTTATATCGTTCTTCATAAATCTTATTTCATAATTATGGAAATTGAATTGTCGATTTCTAAACATCTCGCAATAAATCTTTTACTATAGCTATACTTAGAAAAAAATACCAGAAATCAGAGTCAGACTTGTCTAACCTCATTGGTATTTTCAGACTAGATACTAAGTATCTGACTCAAATGTTTCTAAAGAGAAAAACAAACACTTCAGTTTGGTAAGCCCTGACCTCATTTGTTATTGAGATTGTTCATAATTGTCTTCTAAAAGATTTTGTTACCTGACTAGTGGTCACTTAAGTTAGTGACAAATTTTTAAGAGACCAATTTGTTAGACTGAAGTTAAGTCATATTTTTTCGTCTGGTTGTTTTTATTTGCGGTCAATGTATGTGGATGCAAAAACAAAATAAGGCAAAGGAATTCCATATGGTATATTGTTTATGACTCAGTAAATAAATTGGAAGATAGATTTATTGAAAAGGGCTGGGAGAGTTTCTGTAAAGGCATCTTTTTGATCTAATTTGGATTTGGTACATTACAGTTATTTCGAGCTATAGTTAGCAATGCAGACAAAGGATCCATCGACTCTACCTGGTTTGTTAATTACCATCGACCAGGTAACGAAAAGTGAGACATACCCCGGTTAATCAATCCAATATAATAATAATCTAGTCTATAAACGTCCCACTGCTGGGCACAGGCCTCTTCCCATATAGAGAAGGCGCGAAGATTGATCACCACGTTTACTCCCTGCGGGTTGGCGATTTCAGACCCAAAATTTTTGGAATCCAGGTTTCTTTAAGATCAAGTCCAGTATACCCTCAATTTTCCTTGAACACAAAGTAACCCTAAAAACTTCCACCGGATCAAAAATAGCCTGCACTCAACCTGTCTACGTGACTAAGACTAAAACATGAAGCCACACTGCAAGCCACGTGCATTGCAGATAGCCATTGTGTCCAGTGCCTGGCGACCAGTTGCCATGCATCACACAATGGGACCTAACGTCAGTTGACACCAAAAATTTGCACCAATTGTAAACAATAACATACTTCGATTCAGCCGTGTGAATTACGCGGTCGAGATTTTTTGATTATGATGTTATTTTGACGACGATTCATTTAGATTAGTTTTATTTTATATGCGTCTTAGTTGGGCGTCACTTTTTGTTAGACTAATTATATTGATTTTTATAATAGGATAGGAGTTTGATGTGATTTTAGTTTGACGGTGATTCTAAACTAAGTATTTAGATTAGTTTGATTTTAGATTAGATTCGTCCTAAGTAGGCTTCTCTTTGTATTAGTCTAATGATATTTTGTTCCCAACTTGCAATAGGTTTATCTAAATTGTTAGTAATGAAATAAGGAAGTAAACAAAGACTTTAGTGTCCTATTAATCAATTAATGTAGAGTTTAGAGAAACAAATTAAATCAAAAACATCTTTCGATTAAGCTTCAAAATACATTACCAAAAAAAGAGTTCTGGAAAGCAGTGATTAATAATATCGAGACTGGTTCTTTAAAACATTGCACTCAGTGTTTATTTTGGGATTGTTTACACATAAATCTTGTATGTAAACATTAATCAGTATTTTGTTGTCAGGCAAAAAAACAAATACGATTCTCCTGTCTTTGTTTTATCAGTTTGTGCGTATATTAGAACATGACGATAACATATTATTATCTCTTTGTAATAACATTGACACCATTTATTTCTATTGTAATTTTCGTTTTAAGTTATCTATAATTTAAAAAAAAAACATATAAGACGGATGTTTTCTTTAAACAGAATAGATCAAATAAACTGTTGTTTTTTTATTTATATTTTATACTCCAGGACTGGGACACTTAAAGGAGAGAATGGAGGCCTTTGCTTAGCTGTGGGGGTAATGGCTGAAAATAATAACACCTAATATTTTATGTTTTTTTTTTTGACTATTCGGATTTATGTTTTTTTTTTTTGTGAGCAAGATGGGGTGGATTTTTCTGAAGGGTGATTCCGTATGATTGCATAAAAGATACTCTTCTTAGGGTGCAAAAGCGAGGGATGCAATTCCAGGGTTGAAAAATTAAGAGATGTTCGTAAAGATTTTTTATAGTCTAGTCGGTTTTTATATTATTTCTTTAGGTATCATTATACAGCTGTGTCATTCTAGCATTCAAGTTTTATGTTTCTTGTAGGTTTACACTGACCTTAGTCTGATGTAATGTCAACTACGACATAAAAGATATATCGTCTTGTGAATTCGTAAATTAGGTATTTAAGTATAATAGCGCTGCGGAAAATTTTAGATTTTTGCGGTATATGGTATGTTCTGAAGAAAGAATCTTTATTATAAGTATGTTCTGGCATTGCAAATATAATACATTTTTTTTTTGTTATTTATTGGGATACCCCGTATAAACTACATTGTCATCGATTTAATAGAGTTAGTTCTTTATAAAAGTCGGTTCTTTACCTTTATGTGTAATCATGGTTTATTACTTTATTAACTTATAAGTTACGTTACATCGTATAATTTCATAACTTCTAATTTTATTTGAGAGTATGATTGAATTTTAAAGTCACTAGGTTAAGTTTATAGCAAATATTACTTGTTTAAAATGTCATCACTTTTATGTAACGTTCTGTAATACAAAATGTGTTTGTATGTTTGCATCATTGTTTATTTGTTTTTATTGGCATTGCCAACAATGTGATGTAGGCATTCGTGTAATGTTCTCAAATATGTATTGAAACTGATAATCGCTATTCTATTTTATCATAAAAGTTCAATTTAGAGCTGGTATTAAAATTGTAAATGGCGAATTCAAAAATATTTTTAATAAAATAAAATGTTTTGTAAAACGTCAAGACCTTAAGGTATTTATGCATGTACGCGCTAATCCCCGTTCCATAATATTACTATAAAATATTTTGTTTTTACTAAAATATAAAACTGGCGACTTATTTGAATGTTAAAGGTCAAATTTTAATTGTATGCAGCTGAAACAACTGCATTTGATTATCTCTGTGCAAGGTTTTTTATGGTCAATTATTTTATTCTGAGTTGCAAAATCAATCTCTATGAACAGGCAATTTCGCTTTGTAATGCTACTGAGAAGTGTTATGTCTTGTTTGTTTATGTTATAAGTGGCCATCGGCTTCAATGCTGTTCAATATGTTGCACCTGATTGCATGTTATGACTCTACTATGAGAATGTTCTCAGATATAAAACGTCATTGTGGCATTTGCGGTAGTGACTCTGTATTTAATGTTATGTCAAGCAAAAATATCAAGTGTTATTTCCTACATGTTGCTATTACAATGCAAAATGCATTCTACCCAATACAAACAAAGTATTCTTTAGCACAACTGCACGAAAAAGGAAACTGCTCTTGATTTTATTCAATGTTTGTGAATTATGTCAAGGTGTACTTACGTAGAATAGTAAAATAAAGAAGTGAATTCAGTAAAAACACATTTATTACTCAAATAAACTTATTCTAGACCTTTAACAATATGGTATATACTTTGGTTTTACAGCTTTTTGGTTTCACTTCACAAGATGTCCTAACACTTTTCCACCGCGATTCCAAGGTTCACTTCTCCAGGCGGTCCAACTTTACTGTACACCCTCAGGGTCCTCAGGACCTGGTTGGGGCCGAACAGCCGGCCACAGCTTCATAACTTCATCCGGGAGCCGAGGGCGAGGTGATCAGGGCTCCTCGTCCTCCGACAGCGAGGGCAGCGCCAGCGTGCGGCGCAGCTTCTCTCGCCGCTGCGGGGAGATGGACTTCTGGCGGCGGAGGCAGTTGGTGCGCATCACGTAGGAGCGCGGCTCCGGCTCGAACACATCCTCGGAGTCGTCCTCCACCAGCGCCGGCAGCGCGGTCCCCCGCAGCTTCTGCCTTCGCGGGCAGTCAGTCACGATGGTGTCCATCTCGCGGTGCTTCGACAGCGACGGGTAAACGTCGGCGTACAGCGTAGCAACAGTTTCTAGTTTCACAACCATGATGGATACTTTATTGTTTGATATTTGTATAGCGTTTATAGTTCGCGACGTGCTCTCTTCGAGTGCTCGTTGCAGAGTGCGGGGCGGCGGGTCGGCGCGCCTTTATATACTCTCGCGGTTCGTGATAAATTGGTTTGTGTGCAGTTCGTCTGGCGTCACTCGTTGTGTATGTGTTTACGCTAGGGTTTGCGTTGACTTGAGGCGTGTAAAAACCGTTTTGCTCATAGTACGTAGAAGCCGAGCACACCTTTGTGAGATTTAGACGTTTTTTGCTTCGTAAACACGTGTTCCTTTTGCTTTTTGCTTAGCTGAAGTTTCTTGGAACGATTTTTTATTCTGTTTCAGGAACGGAAGTATTTTTGGCAGTGCGATTCGGGAATCCCGATACAAGAACTGATTTCAGGTAAACACCTAAGTAGGTCAACTGTTTTTCAGGATTAATGACCTCTGAAACGATCAATATCTTTATAGCGATTTCTGACGCGCATTTGGAAGTAACATAAATCCCGTCCTAATCTCACTTCTCCTCTCCATATGGACATATCCTAACATCGTAATAAAGATGGACAGTATCATAATAGAGCTGCGCTTGACCCGGTTAACGGGATTGAAGCTCCATAAGTGAGGATACAAACACTGCAATGGCTTTCCGACCTTCGAATGCAAATAGTCGAGAGCATGCGATGCCATCCTTTGTAGATTGCAAATGAACTGCATTTCTTATACATTGCAGACGATTCTGGAAAACGTTTGGCCTATTTTTATGGCCTAGTTACCTTACTTATAGAATCGTGCATATTTTAGTATGCAATATATTCTATTATGCAAAAAGTTTAATCAAAGAGTTTGTTTGTCTAGACTCTTTTTAACTCCATATTTCAAACTGAAGCAAACTTACTTAAAAAAGACAATCTGCATTTGATAGCCCATCAGGTCTGGAAGCCCAGATAATAACCACGGGACTACATTGAGCAGATTATATGTATGTACTGCCTCGTTGGCCCAGTGGTGCTAAGCGCGACTGCTACGCTAGAGGTCTTGGTTTCGATTCCCAGGTCGACCAAGGTGTTATTGGGTTTTTCTATGAAATTCTCAGTAGCAGGTCGGAGTTTCGATTTTTGCCCGGTTAGTGGCAATAGGCTCGCCCCCTATTACATGTGACCTAAACATGTCGGCGAACTGTGGGTGTACATTGGTACACCTCTGCCTACCCCTTCGGGGAAACAGGCGTGATGATATTTTATGTTATATGTATGTACTAATCTGTGTACCAATGTTTACAGTCATTATAATCCTTCAGCGGTAGTCGGAATACATAAATTTAGTAAATCACTGAATGAGTTCCGAGTACGGCACGTTCATTGCCAATTACCTGACCTGATTCCAATTCTGAGATTGCACAACGTTTCTCCCTTTTCAATCGTTTTCATATTTATTTTCACCGGAAATTCGCTTTACAGAACTGGAAATATGCACTTACGGTTAAATAAATAATTGAGAAGAGACATTTATGTATTTTGAGAGTATAATACTGTCAGACCCTTATAAATAAATTCAAGACATTTTGGAAAACCGTGTTTAATTACACCGCGTTTTATTACACTGATCATTGACATCTATATTCCATCAAGATTTCCCTTCATTCTAATAAGTGATGCATGTAGGTAGTTACGCTTACAAAAATGCTAATAAGAAAAGGCACATCTTTGAGATCATTTTCCACTTTTCGGGACTTTCAAGTTGCAATGAACAAGACTAAAACCAAACATGAAAGAGAAGTAGAGCCTTTGCCCTTTGTGGGACAGTTCCAGAACTTTCAGACTAACGACACATACAGGGTGTCCGGTAAATAATCCGACAAACTGTGGTAGCTGATACCTTAGGTCAGGCCCTATCAAATGAACGCAACATATGTTCGCCGAAAAGTTACAGGTTTCGAGTTACAATCGATTTTCGAAAAATTTAGAATTTTCTACCTTGCATCAGACTTTTCCATTTTCCTTGCTGATACATAGCTTTCGTAATACTTTTTGTGCATCAAATTAATCTTGAATAGTTACTCTATCCTTTGATAAGTCTCATATTTATCTAAAAGAAGAATATATTGGCGATAACGCCATTCGTTTTACAATTTTCACTTTCGGTTTTTCTTAATGCTCAACTTTGAACTGCAGTGGTGAAAAATAAATGTATGTAGGATTTTTGTACAACAATCTTAAAAACTTGCTTGAATATTGATGATTTTGGGCAGGTACAATACTTGCATAATTTCTTTACAAAATTTGACAAAATAAGCTGCTGAAGTACACACGGGCCTATTTTTTGAAATATTACTAATGTAAATCTGAGTAAAAATGATACGTAACTTAACGCTGATCGTCATTGTACAATTAAATGAGGTATTTTCTTCTCGCCATTAACTCTCTATGCCAGATTAAAACATGTTTTAGTGTAAAGTTACCTTAACCTTCAGTATTTTCTTACTAGATAAATCGATTTTATAACACCTTATTTTTCATGCAACAACACTGAAATAGCTAGTTTTAGACGCCCAACTCACCTGCACTTAACGGGTTCCGTATCATTGTAAAAATTTAAACGAGCATTTTTTTTTTAATATTTTCCAAATTGAAATTGACCACAATTATTTCGTGTCACTAGTTAATCGCTAGAAAAAAATAACTTATTTCACTGGACCATAACGCTCCGCGTTAAGTTACGTCGCATTTTTACTCAGATTTATATTAGTAATATTTCAAAAAATAGGCCCCGGTGTACTTCAGCAGCTTATTTTGTCAAATTGTGTAAAGAAAATATGCAAGTATTGTACATTCCCAAAATCATCAATATTCAAGCAAGTTTTTAAGATTGTTGTACAAAAATCCTACATACATTTATTTTTCACAACTGCAGTTCAAAGTTGAGCACTAAGAAAAACCGAAAGTGAAAATTGTAAAACAAATGGCGTTATCGCCAATATATTCTTCTTTTAGATAAATATGAGACTTATGAAAGGATAGAGTAACTATTCAAGATTAATTTGATGCACAAAAAGTATAACGAAAGCTATGTATCAGCAATAAAAATGGAAAAGTCTGATGCAAGGTAGAAAATTCTAAAATTTTCGAAAATCGATTGTAACTCGAAACCTGTAACTTTTCGGCGAACATATGTTGCGTTCATTTGATAGGGCCTGACCTAAGGTATCAGCCACCACAGTTTGTCGGATTATTTACCGGACACCCTGTATATGTATACTTCAGAATACTTTTAGTTTATTTTTATGATTAGATTTACATTTTTGTTTTATTATTTTAAATATATATTTCTTTTATTTTGTTACTATACCTTAGTAGGTTAAGAAAATGGTTGCCAGGAAGAGATTGCCAGATGCTATTAGGTCGTTTTGTAATTTTTTTTTTTCGTGTTTTACCTATGTACAATAAACACATTAGTATTAGTCAAACCAAAGAAAATCTATAATTCCAGGATTGAATGTCTCACGGATGACCCAGTACCGTTTGTTATGGAGCTATTCTGAGAACGTAATGTATGAACACTGTACCGGCATCGTGTCCATTACTTACTGTTCCCGATAATTGTGTTTACGCAGAAAAAATAATATATTATACGATATCTATCTTTGTTTTAATTATATAGATGGCAGAGTAGTTTAGTGTGTATGTAACTGTATTGTTCGGTTAAGAATTTGATGCCAGATTCCGAAATGAATTTCATCCTGGTCCCCGGCAATATAGAACGGTGAAGCCCTCCAGTGGTTTTAGCCGATAGAAGTCCGGCCCGCCCCTCCGACTTCCCCAGGGCGGAGGTAGTCTATGGAGGATTTCCACTGGGTCTAAAAAAATATGAGTTCCATGCCAGAGAATATTATAAGTCCTTATTTATTTGGGATTGTTCAGCTAATTACAATTCTGCCTGGTTGGGTTCTTTAATCGTTGAAATTATAGTCTAGAAAAGGATAAGCAAGAGTACATAAATAATTAAATTAAACCCTCTCAATCTTGTAGATTAAATAATGGATCAAAAATAATAATACTTTTGCAACATTTGCAAAAATAAACGACTCAACTTCGAAATCTTTAACACAACAAATACCTTTTCAAAACTCTCTTAAGAGCCTCGAAAAGTCATATTTTCACTTCAACATCACTTGCAAACAAGTAAGCAACATAATTTCCTCTCAATGCCACACACAGAGGAGCAAACATTCAAACATTCTGTCTCATAAATTCCTGCACCCTCTCACTAGGGTCGGGGGTGGTTTAGGGCCCTCTGGGGACACCCCTGCTTTATTGGGGGTGTTTGCGGGGCCACACGGGGAATCAATAATAGATGGCGTCGGCCGCGGAGGCTGGTAAACTGTTTGATGTATTCTTTTACACGTTCGTATTGTTGAGAGAAAAGTAGGGTTTTTGATGCGAGCGATATTTTGGTGTTCTCTATTTTTCTTGTTGAAGTACCTTGAGTTTTTCGAAGATTTGTACGTTATTAGAGAAAGAGTTTATTTATGTATTTTATTTTATCATTATAAAAGTAAGATAGGTTCATCGTAATGGCTGACTTAATTATTAATTAATAATGAAAAGACTAAATAAAAAACTGTAGGAATACTACTAAGTACTGTGTATTCGTCTGTAGATTTGGATGCACTGAAGAAAATAAAAACTAAATAATACCAAATACATAGATCTACAAACAACAAACAATGAAAAAAAAAACAAAATACTATTCAATATTAATCTTGCTATAGACTCATTTGCAAATTAAGGACTAAATACAAATAGCATTTGACCCATATTTGACCTAAACAAAGTAACATCTATAGGTATTTAGCACCTGTATTTACTAAAAGAAATGTCCCCAAACAAAACATTTCAAGTCTATTAAAAACTAATCAAGTTCAGGAAGTAGTCTGCAAATTACTTGTGTACGTAAACAACTGCTAACGAGGTAGGTACGAGTAGGTTGTTTGCCTAGTTTCCGCCGAATCACTTCATATAATAGGCGCCTATGAATGGCGACTAGAAAATTCCTAATTGTTTCCCATAATCTTATTGTAGACTATGTCCTATGTTTTCCATTAAGATTAAACTGGGATTTTCTAAATGTTGAATGGCTACGCTATCATACAATGTAAACGTCATTTTTTTTTCCCATCGATGCTCGTTTCTTCTCACTATGGGAAGAGTTCGATGCCCAACTGTGGGACAGCTAAATGATTGTACTTTTTCCAGGTCTTTTTATGTTCATGTTTGTCTTACCAAAAAATAACCTAAATTTATGTTTCACTAGCAACATAATATCAGTCTTAAGTATGTCTTAAGACGGATATTATGTATTCGGCTTTTAATGAAATTTGATACATGAATGGACTACAATCTGGATTAAGGTATACGATACTTTTATCCTGAACGACCCTCGGTATTAACGACTTTTAACTTCATTAGACTGTGTTACCAAGGTAACCCATACTATTGCTAAGGTATGGGCTGTTAAGTTTTTGACATATAGAATATGCTCTTAATTAAATATGTATTTACTATCTACATGCTTCCAGTGCGACTAAAGTAGAAAGATTACAACAAAATAGTAAATAGACTAGATGTAAAACATTTTTTTTTTGGATTTACATGTTTTTTTCTAGCTTACTTCTAACTAAGTAAAATGTATCTTATGATATGTTGCTAGCTAATTTAATTTCGTTTCAATATTTAGTCACAAAACACTAGTACCATACTACGAGTGCAATCAAACTAGAGGTTACTATTAAATTATAAGATAGAACACACACATAAGGAAGCTGTCTAACAAAATAATAATAGCCACATGCCCTCCGTCCCATAGTCAAACCATAAGGAAATTAATTACAAGTCATATCACCTTACTGCTAGTACAAGCACTTAATTATCATGTACTACATACTTGAGGAAAAATATTGTCAGTATAGGAAGAACTTAATATTGTTTTGATCGGATATAGCTTAGGCTCTTTCCGTTTTGCAACTGCGTAAATCGACCGGAAATACTTTATTTTTTGTACGATAGGCTTGATGAAAAACAACACATTTATACTTTTTTTTAAAGTCAATTGGTTGACTCACAAAGTATGCTCAAACACACCATAAAAAAGCAAATACAAAATAAAAAGGTATAACTACCTTATGCCATTCTTTTCGACGAGAAAAACAAGCAAAACACACCTATTGCCAGCGTTGTACAATAGCGAACAGCCCACAATAGGCTCACGATAAAACTAACAAAAACTAATGTACTGACAATCCGCTTTTACTTCTAAACAACTGTTAAAATACAGTTAAAAAGAAGTCAAGAATGTGTGACCAGACCAAATAAATGTAGAGCACAATGCGTGTTTAACCTTTTTAGAGCAGAAGTAGTCTATTAGAATCGAGTTCAATCAGAAAATAAAAAGAGATACTTCTCTCTTTTGGTAGTTGGCTAAGAATTAACAGTGACAACAATGTCGTTGTCTTTTTTGCGTACTCTTGAAGATAAAATTATTATTTAAGTAATTTTGAAAATCTTTACTTCTGTTTGTTAGCAAAAGGTAAAAAATTAGGGATGCAAGCAGCCAATAAAAGGTATGAATACATATACAGTTTTAATAGCATTTTACTGTCAAAAATCTTGGAAATTTATACCAATTTAGAAAAAGGAGCTACGCTTACATTAACAGTAAATAACGGTTGTCCTACTTTTGGAAAGTTCAATAACAGTTTCAAATTTCGAATACATAACCTCTTTTCTCGTGAAAAACTGTTTTACAGTTACCAACGAGTCATCGAGTTTCCGATTAGATAATTTACCTCAGCCAAACATTGTTAACAAATTCTAAAAATACTATTACAAAGACAAATAGGTTTGTTTGTGTAAAACTGGGGCAAAGTGGTAAATATGAGTCATAACAAACATATGGCAGAATAATTCTCTAAATGGTAGGATGATTCATGAATGTATTGACCTCAACTGTACTGAAAATATGAAACATTGTGTAATTACTCAGTGTTTAGAGAATTTAATTGAATTGTGTAATTTGCACGACATTAGAAAATTTCTTATTATGAAACTATAATGAATTCTTTCTAGAGAAAAAAAATGTTAAGATGTGTTACACAACATTAAAAAAATACTGTTTCATAAAATTATATTGGCCTTTTTCCTGAGTAAGCCTTATTGGATTCTATTCCTTCACTCTCATGGTTCAATGCAAGAGTAGGGGTTTTCCCAGACAAGAATCAATTGAACTGAAAAATCTTGTAATACGGACCTATGCAAGCATCTACACAAAAGAGAAAAAGTAGAGTTTTTTGCAAAGAAAAACAAATAATATTCTGAAACAAATAAACAATCATGTATTGTACTATATTATAAGGTATTTAATAATGTTCTAAAAAAATGTAAGAATGCTAGATCATGTAAAAGTGTAATACATATGGTATTTTAGAGTCGCTAATTCTGTACAATCGAAAGTCATATTTTGATTACTCATTCGGGTATTTTCCCATAATCAAACTTTCCAATATAAAACTTCGCTTAAACATCCTAATATAGGGAAAGAAAGGTTCTAACGATGACGTAGTTCAATGTGACGAAATATTTAAGGCCGTATTGATTTTCCTGCTTGTTTACCTTGTTACGTCGTTGAATTCATTCATAAATATTTTTTGTACGTTCATTCATAACTAATTGGTCGGTTGAGGCCAACTTTACAGTTAGAAGGTTACTAATATAGGGAAAATTTAATTTATTTATTCTTAGACTAATGTAAAATAACTCAAGGCAAAGTAGCGTCGGTCGTCTGGGAGCAAGATGGGTCGACGACGTAGTTAAAGTCTCTGATCGAGTCTGGATCTGATCCTGCTAGAGTGCCCAAAGTGTCCGGACACCTGCACTTTGGAGGACTTAAACCTCGCCAATGACGCTGCAGTTAGTGTGGCCAACTACTGGGCGCAGCGTATTTAAATAAATAGGATTACCATCGACGCGAAAAGAAGAAGAAGAGTCTGGATGAGGCTGGCACAGGACTGTAGAGAATGGCACGAAAAAGGGTGAGGCCTATGCCCAGCTGTGGGAGGACAAGGGCTGTGGATGATGGTGATGAATGAAAAGGATCGACTAGGTATGGTAACTCTACCTTTATATAACTATCACCTTGATTTCCACTTAGTATATAAATACTTTTTTTCAAATCATCTTCTGTTAACCTTTACCCAAGTTACGTAGGTCGGCCTCCATTTTTACCTAGATTGCTGAATCCCGAATTTATGTTTCCCACGTAGCACAATTTCCCATGGCAACACTGTTTTTAACTGTATTAAATAAGTATGATTTGATAAAGTTCAAAGGTACCTTAGACAGTATTATTTGTGGTTTTCGTATTTATTTACCTTATGCACCTAATAAAGTTTGAATCATTTAAAGACTGTGGTTACTTACCTAATATTTCTTAACGTCAATGAGCGTGATTCATGAATAGCTCAGTAAATATTATTTTGTGGTTAGTTTTTGTCATCAAGGATAAACAGGATTCGATGATTGGTAGCGATGGGTTTAAATATAGGTGATTATAATCACGGTAATAATGAATAACTTATTTTTTATTTACGAAACCAAATATTATGAATTTATAGGACAAGGAATATTCAACGTATTTGATAGATTGACGAACTAAAATTAAAGGCTACATTTATCAACTGTCGAACGAAAATTAATATTGGTTTCTTAGGTTTACGCGAATGTTTGAGTTCATATTGCGTAGGTCGGAACTCAATAATAAATTAAAATATGAAGGTAGACCGAGCAACCTCTTCTGTCAAGACGAACGCCATCTCAGTCGACCATGATACCTGCAAAGGTGTCGAACGATGGGACCTAAATCTAAAATTAAACCGCGTAAAAATCCGTATAAAGTAGTTTTATTTCAACGAAAATTAATATTCAAACATTAATAATTCAATATACAACCAAAGAAATTGATCATTTGTATATTGGTTATTAGAAATTCCATAGCAACAGGAATATTATACATAAGTGTACGATCTAATACCTTTTTATCTCCGCCATTCAGTAAAGTACATTCCCTCGGTCGACCCGTGAATTTCAGGTAAGGCATTTGAACTGAAACCCTCCTTAACAAGGTCTTTGCCCTCAAAACCTTTTCTCTTACAAATAGGCCTCTAAAGTAATTCTACGAAACGTATTCATAAATTACAGAAATAAAAGGGCTATTTCTTTTTACCCTTCTGTATTTATTTATTTAAACTTTCATGTACAATTGTGGTACATAAGGCGGACTTAATACTGCAGACATTATGTACCTTTGTCAACCTTTGGGTCAAATGCAGAAGCAGCTGGGATAGGTTATATATATTAAAGTGGCAATTAATGTAATCGAAAATCCTAATCACATTTAGCTAAACTAATTATCACGAAAAAATACAAGTTTAGTAAATAAATGCAATAATAATAATAATATTCCGGGACATCTCACACACGGTTATCTGATCCCAAGCTAAGCAGAGCTTGTGTTATGGTAACCAGACAACTGATAAACATACTTATATATTTCTAAATATATACATTTTATAGATAAATTACACCCAGACGCAGTACAAATGATCGTGCTCATCACACAAACACTTGTCCTGTGTGGGAATCGAACCTACGACCTCCGGTATAGCAGTCAGGGTCACTGGTAGCGCCATCTATCTGTTTAAGACGGACTACTAGTCGTCTCATCCATATTTCGCAATATTAGTTCCATTCATTCATTTGACCACTTTTGGAATGAGCGATGGGAACCCCGCCACTTCCTTACCAATCCTTTCGCACGCCTGGCGCGTAACGCACGTACGCGCTTTCGCAAAACGCTGGAAATAAACGAATCGCCGAGAGGAGACACACGATACCGCGCCCGTGTCGCTCCTGTGCTGCATCGCCTCCTTACTGCTGCTGCCGGATAGCGAACTTTTGTGATAATCCGCCCGCGGGTGTGAACGTGACAGTTTTGTGATCGCATCGGGAAGAACGCCGCCCGCCATCTTGTACTGCCCAACGCTGGAGAGCCAGGTACGCGTGCTTTTTCCCATAGACCTACATCGCTCGCTCACCTCTTGGCGATAATCAGCCATCCTCCAAAAATACAGTCCACTTAAAGATATACCTCGTTTATTTCCAAACCATTTTTTTGGTCCTTCGAGCCGGATTCATATATCCGTATTCCCGCTCGCGTAGGTATCTTTTATAAGTGCCTACCTAGGTAGTTGTAGCACCTAGCTGCACTCCTAGTTCATAAATATATACCCATTACGTGGTTATTCCCGCACCCCCAGTAGGTAATATACTCAACGTAGCTACCTACTGACTTACAATAATAATTATAAACTAGGTATATAGTCGTTTTGTAAATTCATAATTTCAAGCGCCTTTTACCACCGCCTTTAAAGTCGTTGCCTTATTATTAGGTACAATTACTTACTTTTCGCATAACATAAAACTACAGCATAATTTTAGGTTATTTACTTCTACCTACATTTGGTATATAAAAATGTCGCAACAAAAGAAATGTACTTCTGACGAGAATGAATTAGCTATCTTAGAAGCTAAACGCAATGTTTTATTTGAGCGCATACAAAACATTTACGAGCGTTCAAAAACCGCCAAAATTTCCGATGTCAACAAAGAATCATTTCTTAGTTATTGTATGACAGTAGACGATATTCGAACCGATTTTCATAAATTATTAGACGCTTATAACGCACAATTACTTTCTATTAATCCTGATTCTAAACCAAATTATCAGGCGTACTCCTCATTTGAAGATCTTTATTGTATCATAAAACGTATACAATCGCAGTTAGATAATCGACAGTCCGCGAAGCCCAGCGCCGGACCGGCTGTCCGAGCACCGAAACTGCCCGCGATTGAACTCGTGTCATTCGATGGCGATATACGAAACTGGCCATTATTTTATGCAAGTTTCAAGTCTACAGTGCACGATAACGCCTCGCTGACGGACGCTGACAGGTTGTACTATTTAATAGGTAAGCTGTCGCCGAAAGCGCAATCTACATTCGCAGGTGTCACACCAAGTGCTGAGAATTATCAGGTCATTTTCCAGTCACTTCTTGATAGGTATCAGGATACTCGCATCCTCGCGTCTACTTACTTTGATCAAGCTTTGAATCTTAAATTGTCTGGTCCCGCGTCAGTTTCGAATTTCCAACTGTTTATTGATAACTTTGTTACCGCAGTAAATTCCCTTAAAAACCTAAAGTTAGAAAACCTTGCAGACTTTATGTTATTGCAACTCGCATTAAAAAAGTTCGACACGGAAACCGTTCGTGCATTCGAGATGACCGAACGTCAAAATAAATTACCTACCCTAAATAGTTTTCTTTCATTCATTAAAGATCAGTGTCGAATATATCAGAATACGCAGCCTAGTTCGTCTAACTCGTCTAGTAATAATAATACAAGTAAACAAAACTTTAATAAATCGAGAAGTAGTAATAATAAGTCGGTCCCTAACCCACAATCTTACGTAACATGTTCGGATTCCGCAAATAACTCACACAAGTGTCTGTGCGACAATATTGTTCACGATCACCTTTTTAAATGTCCAGCCTTTAATAATTTAAATCCGACTGCTCGTTTTAAATCCGCTAAAGAAAATAAAGCTTGTGTTAATTGTTTGAGTATTAAGCATAAAACAAGCGATTGTTCTAGTAAAACTAAGTGTCGCTCATGCAATCAACAACATCATACGTTATTGCATTTTGAGAAAAAATCTCCGTTATTTGACCGCGGTAACCTTAACGAAAACGTAAATCGTAGTCCAGCTGTTTCGTTCTCTTTACCGCAGGCACAGGCCGCTCGTACCACGGCGCCTGTCCTTCCCGCGTCTCAGCCCGGAGTTTCTTTGTGTACGACATCCATTGCGCTCGCACGCCGGCAGTGCGCACGCACTCAACATACTCAGCGCGAAGCAGAGCGTCAATGTAACGCGTCTACTACGATATTATTAGCGACCGCGCAAGTTATTATTTATGACGTGAACAATACACCGCGCGTGGTTCGTTGTTTACTTGATAGTGCATCACAAAGTAGCTTCATTACTTCGGATTGTTTCAAATGTCTTGGACTTTGGAATAACTTTAAAAATACTAACTTAGTAGTTAAAGGGATCGGTGGTTCAGAAAAATCTTGTAAGGGTTCCGTCGATATTAAAATACATTCGCGTTTCAATAATGATATTAATTTCAACGTTTCGTCGCTTATTGTGGAACGTATTACGGACACGTTGCCTAGCGCTCACGTGGACGTGTCGTTACTCGCGCACCTCGAGACATTGCCGCTCGCTGATGCTCACTTTGCGCAGCCGGGTAATATCGATGTTTTGATCGGTGCTTCAGTTTTTCCGCACTTACTACTACCTAATGTTGTACGTAGTGAGCAATATAATTTACCTCCCGCTATTGAGACGGTATTTGGCTATGTAGTTATGGGTGCCGTACCTACGCTGCATAATACACATTATACTACGTCTTGCTGTTCTGTTCTTCAAGAAAATAATATTAATTCTCTTCTTAAGCGATTTTGGGAGCTTGAAGAGGTCTCCGCACCGCCCTCGTTGAGCCGTAAGGATCTCGAGTGTGAAGAACATTTCCGCGCTACCACTGTTCGCGACGATAGTGGTAGATATGTTGTAGCATTGCCGTTCTGTGGCGACCCGTATTCTTTAGGCGACTCGCACGCTGCTGCACTTAGGCGCTTATACTGTTTAGAACGTAAACTCGATGCGTCGCTTAAATTACGCGGTGCTTATAATGACGTCATGCGTGATTACATAAATAAAGGTTTTTTAAGCCCAGTTGTAAACGACGAGGGCAATTCTCTTCCCGCGTATTATATTCCGCATCACGGCGTGGTTCGCGAAGATAAGACCTCCACTAAACTTCGTGTGGTTTTAGATGCTAGTTGCCGAACTACATCGGGTCAGTCGATCAATGACATTTTGCATGCCGGACCTGATCTACAGGGTGATTTATTTAACATCTTAATTAAATTCCGCCTTTTCAAAATTGCACTTTCAGCTGATTGTAGACAAATGTTTCTCAATATCGGCATTCGCGAATCCGACCGTAGATTTCAACGAATTTTATATCGTTTTGACAATAGTGAGCCTTTAACCGTGTATCAATTTAATCGCGTTTGTTTTGGACTTAAGTCTAGTCCATATCACGCGTTACGAGTTGTCCGCCAGTTGATCGCTGATGAAGGCGACAACTTTCCCGCTGCAGCCGCTGTTGCTGCTTCCGCCTTATACATGGACGACATTGTCTGTAGTGTCGCATCCGCTCCGCAAGCAGTTTCGCTTTGTGAAGAGCTTATTCAGCTTTTCAAACGAGGCCAATTTGACCTTGTCAAATGGACAAGCAATTCCAAAGAGGTTCTCGCGCACATACCTGATTCGCATAAAGCTTCTCCGGACATTGAGTTCGAGAGGTCCGCACATCACAAGGTTCTTGGTTTACGCTGGGACAGACAGTGTGATAACTTCCGCTTTGACATCTTATCACCAGGTGATAAGTGTACCAAACGCGCAATGCTATCCACAGTGGCTCGTTTATGGGACATAATGGGTTTTGTGGCTCCTACCATTTTGTATGCCAAGCTCTTGATCAAAGAGCTTTGGTTAGCAAAATGTGATTGGGATGACACTCCTCCCGACCATATTGTCGCTGCTTGGAAACAGTTTTGTGCTGAGCTTCCCGCACTCAATAAAATAATTGTGCCGCGCCATCTAGGTTTAGTAGATGGATGTTTTGTTAACTTAATAGGTTTCGCTGACGCCAGTGAACGCGCTTATGGCGGAGTCATATATTTGCAAGTCCGCATTGGATCTCACTACTCTGTGCAGCTAGTTTGTGCCAAGTCTAAGGTCTCGCCTGTCAAAACCATTTCGGTTGCGAGACTGGAGTTGTGCGCGGCTCTGTTGCTGTCTCGGTTGCTTCGCAAAGTTCAAGACACAATTGCGCCCCATCACTCCATCAATAAGATATATGCATTTTCAGACTCCAAAGTGGTGCTCGCTTGGATTAATTCTTCTCCGCACCGCTGGCAGACCTTTGTCGCCAATCGCATTACTAAAATAATTGAACTTATTCCTGCTACTTGTTTCAATCACGTCGCGGGTACTGAGAATCCTGCGGATTGCCTGTCTCGTGGTGTTACTCCGGCTAATCTTCTGGATCATCCTTTGTGGCATCATGGCCCTTCTTGGATTTCTCGTGATCCATCAGAGTGGCCTATACATCCATCTGTCCACGATGCAGAGGACGAGGATATACCTGAGCGGAAGTCTGTCTCTCATCCCGTGACCATTGAGGTTGCGGAATCTCTTATTTACGCACTCGCGCTACGCATGTCATCGTGGTCTAAGTTACTACGTGTCATCGTTTATGTCTGTAGGTTTATTAAGAAATTACCTAATGGAACTTCTGTTTCAAGCTCTGATCTTGAGGTCGCAGAGTATACATTGTTGCGCGCCCTACAGGCTGTTCATTTTAGTAAGGATGTTCAAAATTTAAAAAATAACATTCCTTGTTCTCCCGCTCTTCTTAAACTCAAGCCGTTTCTCGATGAGCACGGCATCATACGTGTTGGCGGTCGTTTGTCAAATTCGGACGTACCTTACAACTACAAGCATCCTTGCATCCTGCCGCGTCACGACCATGTAGTCAACCTTCTTGTTGATTTCTATCACAAGAAGCATCTCCACGCAGGTCCAGAGTTACTCATGTCCTTACTTAGGCAAAACTACTGGATTCTCGCTGCACGACGAATAATTCGCCACATAATTCATAAATGTAACACCTGTTTTAAATTCCGTCCGCGTCCGATCTTTCCTCCAATGGCAGATCTTCCTAGCCAACGTGTCAACCAGGTAGATAAAGCGTTTACACATACCGGTTGTGATTACGCAGGACCACTGCAGTACACACCAGTTCGTGGTAGAGGCGTCAAAAGCCGTAAAGCTTGGCTATGTATTTTCACATGCCTTACAACTCGCGCGACGCACATCGAAGTTGCGACGGATTTAAGTACGGTTTCATTTCTCGCAGCTCTAAAACGTTTTCTTTCGCGACGTGGTCCCGTAAAGTGTTTATACACGGATAACGGCACAGGTTTCGTGGGTGCAAGTTCTTATCTACGCGATCTCTATAAATTTCTCAATAAAGAGTATAGTTCACGTCTTCAGGAGGAACTTTCCATTAATCGCATTGATTGGAAGTTTATTCCGCCTGCTTCACCACATTTTGGCGGATGTTGGGAAAGCATGGTCAAAGTAATTAAAACGCATCTCTTCAGAGTCATAGGTCAACAAATCCTTTCTTACGAAGAGCTTTTAACTGTCCTCGTGCAAATCGAGGCACTTGTTAACTCGCGCCCGCTCACAGCACTCAGTAGTGACCCTGCTGAACCATCCGCGTTAACTCCCGCGCATTTTTTAAATACTGTGCCATTGTCGTCACTTCCCGCGCCTGAAGCAGACTCTTCTAGCTTGCTTCAGAGACATACTCTTCTTGACAACCTCGTACAGTCGTTTTGGCGGCGCTGGCGCTCAGAATATCTTCACCAACTTCAGGCTAGATCTAAATGGAATAGTCCTGCATCCCCTATACAGGAGGGTACGTTGGTAATTATTATAAATGATAATTCAGCACCGCTTTCATGGCCACTGGGCATTGTTGAGAAGTTACATACCGCAAAGGACGGCACAACCCGCGTCGTTACTGTAAAAACCGCTAAGGGTAGCTACGTGCGCCCTGTTGTACGTCTCTGTCCGCTACCGACTCAGTAAGATCTAGCTTGAAGTTGGATCTCTTTCTTAGTTTAGGTATTTAGTTTGTAATTCAATTATAATTTGTTCCGCTTTGTTAACGCAATTAATTTAAAATATTTTAACGCTCGCTGTCTTAGACTGTGTATAGGTTATGCGGTAGTACACCTTACATATCTAGATTATTATTATTATATTTCTTTTAAAGGCAACCCTTTAAGGCCGGGGGGAAATGGTAGCGCCATCTATCTGTTTAAGACGGACTACTAGTCGTCTCATCCATATTTCGCAATATTAGTTCCATTCATTCATTTGACCACTTTTGGAATGAGCGATGGGAACCCCGCCACTTCCTTACCAATCCTTTCGCACGCCTGGCGCGTAACGCACGTACGCGCTTTCGCAAAACGCTGGAAATAAACGAATCGCCGAGAGGAGACACACGATACCGCGCCCGTGTCGCTCCTGTGCTGCATCGCCTCCTTACTGCTGCTGCCGGATAGCGAACTTTTGTGATAATCCGCCCGCGGGTGTGAACGTGACAGTTTTGTGATCGCATCGGGAAGAACGCCGCCCGCCATCTTGTACTGCCCAACGCTGGAGAGCCAGGTACGCGTGCTTTTTCCCATAGACCTACATCGCTCGCTCACCTCTTGGCGATAATCAGCCATCCTCCAAAAATACAGTCCACTTAAAGATATACCTCGTTTATTTCCAAACCAGTCACTAACCACTAAACCAACAGGCCCGTCAAATGCAATGGTCTGAATATCTAAATAACAGACCTAAATATCCTTTAAAGACAACAGTTTACAATTGTAATAATGATATAAAGAAAAAAGTGAATGAATTTGATTTATTTTTCAATCGAGCGATGTCGCTTTACATTTGTGCTTAGATATTTATTGCGATAAACCTATTGTTCCATTTAAATGTGCTATTATATCCGATTATTAATAGTATTTCTGCGTGTTTATACAATATAATACTATAATAAATGGTATAAGAAAAAATCTTTCGTGTTGGTTACAAGTGGGTTAAACCATGCTAACTGGGTTACAATTAATTCTAGTTATTGTAAAGTGCTTGCTATCGTAGTTTTACACTATAATCATGTTTTGTAATGTTTAATTTTGAGTTTATTTTAGCAAAATCATCTATAAATATCTAAAATCAATCATTCCAACTTATCGGTTTGTCAGTTTCCGGGAATAATTGAATTGAAACCAAACAATAGTAGCAGACAAGTCTACAGACAAACAGACAGACAGGAGACACATCTCAGCACTATTCCAGTGACCTTATCTACACAGACAGACAACCAGACAACCAGACACTTAGACAATTGAATCACAACCCAATGACTTGTGATAACAGGGACAATCGGACAACATTTAAAATTGACTAGACTTTTGTAAAGCAGTATATAAGTTGGATTATGATTAGTTTAAAAATTAAATTTAGACCTGTATGCTGGGAAGATCTTGGGCATTATAATATATTTTATAAAGACAAATGTACCTTTGTATGTGAATCCACTGCAAATACATATTTAACAATTCTAAAGAGGTGTCATTAATTAACAAGAAAAGCCATTGAATAGAAAAAAGTCCCTTAGGTATAGATATTATGACACTTCTGACAATTCTGAGTATTAAATACATCGGTTTTTTTTTCTATTTTACACAGGTAAAATAATAAAGAAACATTCACATAAGGCAGCCTGTCCCTGTTATCGCAAGTCATTAGGTAGTTATACTTTTACTATTTTTTTACATATTACATACATATTATTTCGCGGTTTATTTTAATTCCCTACGTTTCAACACCTTTGCAGATATCATGGTCACGGGCAGACAGGCTGCCATAAATCTCAGAAAGCAATATACGTATGTATTTTGAGGTAAAAAAACAAAAAAATACCTTCTAGGCACTCAACACAAACTCTTTACTTTAGTAAATATTCCTCAAATGAATACATTATGCAAGTTTTCCTTGTATTTAACATATTAAGTACTTTTAAACTTGTTTTTCCTCGTGTCAACGAACCTTGGTATCGCATTCGCTTTACGAGTGGAAATCTTTTGGGTTCCTACTGTTTTCGATATGTTATTTAGTTACATTGTTACCTAGACATTTAAATAGAGTTTTGTTGTTAAATTCATACTAGTGGCAGAAAATTGTATTGAAAATTAAGATTTTTAAATGTAGGAATAGTGAATACGAATATTCCAGAACTTTAACTGTAATTTGGTTCAAAAGAAATTTTCTCGGTTTACTTGATTTAATTATCATTAGCTTATCTACATAAAAAAACATGATTTTATTTGTTTTCTTAGTTAGTACACACGTAAGAAACATGTTTAAATTTTCCAATTTAACTAATAAAAAACTAATTTTCATCCCTTATCTGTACAAAAAAAAATCTCCTCTAAAGTAAAAAATAAGTTCAACACACAGTCTAACCTCCGTCATCCCAAGTCTCATTGACTCTATAACCTTAGAATATTGGCGCGAAAATTCCAGACAGTAACGAAAGGGCGATGACCCCAACCCACTTCCTTAAATAGACAAAAGCGGAGCCAGGATGTCTAGCCGCACTCGCTTATGTAATACATTTATACTCTGTGGTAAAGTGTCTAGGAATTCTGGCGCCTTTCTTTATATAACCTTCTTGTAATAAAAACTATTTTGGTAGGATTAATGGCGACGGGATGAGATGTATTGATCGCGCAGTCATTTGTTTTATTTAAGTAAGATGAAAGCGTGAATGAATTTTACTGTGTAAATGAAATCCTACAGAAAATAAAACTGGACATGATTACCTAAAAATACCTATAACTAGCCCTAAAATATATAATAAACTTACATGCACTTAATTGTTATACGATGTACGTGTAATGATGTTCTGGTAATCTTTTAATACTTATATCAGACAGAAATACAATAGGACTCAAAAGGGAATAGTGCCCTTAACGCGACTTTAGAAATACCTAAAGTGTTGACTATAATGTCATGAATTCCTGTCCTTAGTAAATAATCTGATTTATAATTAATTAATTAAAATCTAGGGTAATCTCTTTTCTTAAGGTTAAAAATGATAGAAGTTTATTTGGCAGACACGGTTATAGGCTAGCCCACGTTGAGCAGTGTTTGCTTTGAAAGCGGGAAGATTCGCGCATGCGCTAAGTAAACCAAGATGGCGGAGGTGCAGGCGACAAAATCAATTATTGCACATACCTAGGAAGATAGATGAGTTTATGTCGCGGACATCGTTTCTAGGGAAGAATGGCTAAAAAAGGAGATAGAACATTTATTATTAGCAACTTTGATTATTTAAGCAAGCTGTTCAATAATTAAAAACATAGTTAAGTAATTAAACAGGTGAGTGTAAAATTAAATTTGTTATCCCATGGATTATTATGGAAACTATGCATGGCAATAAAAAATAAAGAGATTTTACTTGGCAAATTAATACTTGTTTTGATTTACATTATTAATAACTTTGCTATTGAACAGAAGATAATATAAGTGAGTATCCTATCCTTCTATCAAAAGCAATTTACTGCTTACGAAAAAGAGTTTAAAAAAAATATTTGTGCAAGTCGGTCTCGCACATGACCACTGTTATAATTAACAGTGGTCATGTGCGAGACTGATTTGCACATAATAGGGGTCCGTACCATCTCATAAAACCAGTACTATAAGTAGGGTTACTATACTGGCTATTCTGTTAGAGTGTCTGATTATGGATCTAGAAAAAAAAAGTTTTGACATTAATCGGCACGTAAAATTGTCGATAAAAACAGCAATAAAAAAATACACACTCTGTAAAATACCAACTGCCTATGTTCATACAGACAGACGAACGGACTCTGAAAGCAGTACAGAACCCAAAATACTAAATGTAATAAAAACTAATCATTTAGTTTTTTTATGACCATCGCTTCACGCTAAAATTTTAACCACATCCCACCATACATATCTCTTTCAATTGCCCTTCAAAGCCCACTTAAAGATAAACATATCTTGCATCTCTTTCTATCATACCCATGAAAGAAAGAGATGCAAGATGCAATATTTATCTTGCATCTTTTTCAGTCATGGGTATGATAGACAGAGATGCAAGATATATTAGTATAACTAGCATATTACATAATTTATCTAACACATTTATTGAGATATATCGCGGTATATATTTATAAAATGACGCGTATATGTTTCAATTGCAATTGACATTGAAAATAGTAATAAATTAGTGATCTGGAAACCATAAAATAAAATTAGAAATACATCTGGTGCATTGGGTTATTTATACCATTAAATTTTTATTTTTATAGTATGTATTATTTAATCTTGTTATAATCTTTATGGTAAGTAAACGCCATAGCAAATGGATTACAATAAAAACTCTTTGTATGGTTTAGCGATGTTGTAATTGGCATTACAATTATTATTTTTATATTTTTACCCATGAGTACCACTGTAAATGAAGGGAGGCCATTCCTCGTCTTCCTACTATCACAGTCCTGAGCATAAGCATATTTACCCGTTTGTGCAAAATTAATAAAAATAGCGGTATACTAAAAATAATCAATGTAATAACTCAAAAATACATAGGTACAATACCAAAAAATTAACTGTATTTTTTCTAACAAGTATAATTTTATATTTGTTTTGCACATTGTAATTTAAGCCTCTATTCATCATAACCGTAATTGGTTTACTGTTGTTACCTGACTCCAAATAACCTCAAAGTTCAAAGCATCTGTCAACGGGTTCACCTCAGAGGTCACGTGACTCTGTGACCTCAGCCCCGCTACGGCGCTACGCCGCTACGTTGCTACGGCGTAGCTACAGGGTTGACGCTCGTAATGGAGTGCCACTCACACGTCATTTGCAAAGAAAATACGAAACGTTGTAGAAGGAAAATAGAAAGTTTCAGTGGAATAAAAATGTTCGCTTATTGTTTTTGTTTAATATACATTCAAAGAATTCTTCAAACTGAGCAAAATACTGTTAAGACTAATGTTGATTTTATTTTATATTCAACGACCTGTGGTTTCACCCGCGTGAATACCTAACTTCCGTTCCCCATTTCTTTATTTATTCAGTTATTCGGGGCGGAGAAGAAAACTTTTTTTTTTAGACCTTTTCGTCAATTTTCAAATTTTTCTCTCCGGAAGTACCATCCTCGTACTTCAAGAAATATTATGAAAAAAGATTTAGCGAGATCGGTTAAGCTGCTCTCGAGACTTGCGCTACAACCCGAAAAAAGGAGGTCAAAACCGAAACAGCTAGTATCTACCTACCTACCTAGAATACAAAAATGTTCACCCAACTGAAACTAGGGTACGCCTCTAAAAGAAAATCAACGACGATCATTAAAATATGTAGGTCACAAGTCTGCTAAACGTCCTGTGATGTGACGTCACGCTGGATTAGCGAATCAGTGCGCACCATCCTAGGGGTAGGGGGTCGATTACGTCAGACCAACAACTGTTTACCGCGTTCTGTTTTTGGTAATACGTCGCTATTCGGAATTTGAATCGTAGACGCCATAATGCTTGCGTCACAGGTTTTCGGATGACGTTCCTTTTTTAATTATGAAGTTGGTTTTTGTTTCAATTGATTTGATTGCTTTTTCTGTGATTGGGTATTATTTATTATGTGCTAAGAGTTTTAAATTAGATTTGTTTCGATTATGAGTGTAGTTTCTTATTTTATTTTAAAAGCAATATTTGTTATATAACCTAGCATAAGTTTTGATAAGTAAAATTGTTATTCAATAACTCCATAACATTTTCAACCACAAATCAATAACTTCATACACACGTGCATTAAACCCTAAAACACAGGTGCATGTACAATCAACCGTACACAACAACGGTAATCAAAACTCAACCTTACGGCTTTAAAGATAAGGCCGCTTTTTAAGTAAATTTATCACCAGACATGTCCGGCTACAGTCTACCGCCTCATAGTAACAAGAAACTCAACGCAAAATCAACCTTATCTGTAAAGAAATAAAGGTGATATTTGTGTGAGGGGATTACTAATTATTTGCAGTTATAAAGTCCCCTTGTAAATAACATTTCTGTGCCCATGGGAATCAATGGGGTGGATAGAAAGGGGATCAAATACTCCTGTTTCTGTTTACAAAAAAATACGTCCGTCATACGTTTTATTTGATCCCGTGGGAACGGAAGGGATGAAGTGATGTAAAATGTCGGAGTCTGGCCATCATTCTTAATAATATATGAACGTAATACAACTTGATATTAAAGCAACTTCGTAAGAGAATGATCTAGTTTGAGCATTTTTGTAAGTATTTTTGGATGGTATAATAGTTATCTATTATTTTAATTAGAATAAAATGAATTTATTATTAATAAAGAAAAATATCATAAACCTTAAATAAAATTTCCTTAAAGACCAGGTTTTTTAAATTATGGCATTAAATAGTAATATTGCGGAGATGGAGGGATGAACTAGACGCATTCAAAAAGGAGTGGCAACAAACAGCAAACAATAGAGACCTTGTGGAAGCAAGAAAGGGAGGCCTTTGCCTTGCAGTGGGACAGTTCAAGCTATAGATTAAATAAATAAATTAAATAGTAACATTTATTTATTTCTTTAATTTGGAAAATTGTATTCAAAATTAAATCAATTCTTGTCAAACATTATGCGCATGTCAATAATATTTATTATTGCTATATTTTGGCTGCCCCTTGTCTAGACCACAATATTTACTAAACAACGTATAATAGATAACAACTATCAAATACAATTCAAGGCCTGCAATAGTTCACGTTTTCAATTAAATGGTCATATTTATAACATTGAATTACAGATGATAATCATAATTAGACCCATTGCACACGAGGCTACGCAATTACAAGTCTCTGATTCCCGACGATTTTAGTATCCAGCAACGTTTAAAATATGACCGGGTCGGTTTATGTAAAAACGTTGACGAGCTGCACTAATGAACCAAAGATAGAATAAGCATGTAAGTAAAAGAGATAGGTATCATTTCATAATATCTCAATTATTACGTTTTCGAGTCCTTATAATACAAGCGGTAATGACATTATCTAGCTCAGTTTTAGGGTTTTGTACCTTAATAAGAAAAAGGAATCCTTGTATAATGACTTTGTAAGCCGTAGGTCTTTCATTTATCTTCGTTAATTTTCATTATAACATCATGTACCTCAATAAGAAAAAGTAAGCCTTATAGAATGACTTTGTGAGCCGTCCATTCGTTCTCGTTTATTTTAATTATAACATCATTTTAGTATCCAAGTGACTACCTCAATACAAACTCAAAAGAGGTTCATATATAACACACGTCGTTGGATCGGAGTATTTTGTTGCCTCGTGTACGATATCCTTAATCGTAAAAATTACGAGATACAGTGGACATTATCTATCGCGCAATACCAAGCGTGATGGAAAATCACTCGGTTATGAAACTGCGCATTTTTGCGAGCCACCGGCTATTTACCGCCATTGCTAATGTTGTTAATTAGGATGATACGATGATCATGATCTTTTAAACTGCGTGGTCAACTGAGGTCGGATTTAAATCTTAGAGGCTCTCATTGTGGGTATTGAAATGGGTTCATGTAAATGGAACTTTGTAAATAGATGACCTTATTCGGAAAAAAACTTTTTTTCTATTCACGTACCACGGTTTTAAAATTGACTATCTACTTAACAATACCTACCTAGAGATTTTATTATCCATATATCTGCAACTTTTCAGTAATCCTGAAAATACATCTTTCACTGAGGTCGTATTGCTCAGCCGTAACGCACTGTGAGTACCATAGCTACCTATTTTTGCCGTCATTTATTAAATTACATTGTTATCTCAATCTCAATATATTATTAAATAAATTTATTTCATTGTATTATTAATCAATGTAGTGTTTTACACTTGTAAGCCCTGGCAATGACCAAGAACAAGCTTAAAGGTCGGTATAACGATATAACACGGCTGTCTTCATTCATAACCGTGTAACTTGTAACAAAGGCTGCGACGGAGGCCAGCACTCGGTAATTAAAAGATACTTTGCAATGGATTTCTTGAGGAATTAATTGTGATTATTGTATTGCGTCGTCAATCATTTCAGTAGAAATAATAAATAAATTGAATCAGGAATAGTGAAGAGCACTTTTATAGATTAATTCCTTAATTCTTAATTCCTTTGACGGGCCTGTTACTGTACCGGAGGTCGTGGGTTCGACCCCCACTCAGGAAAAATGTTTGTGTGATGAGAACGATCATTTGTTCTGGTCTGGGTGTAATTTATCTATAATATGTATGCATTTAGAAATATATAAGTATGTTTATCAGTTGTCTGGTTCCCATAACACAAGCTCCCCGTAGCTTGGGATCAGATAGCCGTGTGTGAGATGTCCCGGAATATTATTATTAATTATTGGTCTCTCTTGCTCGACTCAACCAATCAATTGTCTAAGGGTGTTTGATTACTGCAAAACTCTTTTTAATACAGTCATATGTTTCTCGATATGAATGGGTTCTATAAATTACATTTCTTTACATACCTTGCATATCCTATATCTGCAAGTATACTTCATTCATTATATATCCGTCCCCTTAGCATTTTTTCCCTCAAGAATATGGTACTTAAATGTGCGTTTCTGCACAATAAAGAATACTCTATCCTCAACACGATTTCTCCCACAATACAAAGAACTGAACATCGTCTATTTATCAATCTGTCAAATTACACGAACACGCAATTTACTACACGCGTCATTCAACTGTTTCGTATTTATTCGGAAAATCGTGCTTCCGAGGAAATCTTGAGTAGTACTCTTAAGCTATGCGTACATTATCACACTTATTGCTCACAAATTATATTGCAAATGTCATCTCTTTGCGCTGTTTTCAAGTATTTACGGTCTAAGCCTTGTCATCTCAGGGTTACCACCTTACTGGTTCACATCTATTCATTACTGTTGATTAATGTGATTTTTAATAATCCTTATATGCCATTATTTACGTCTCATCTTTTCTTTCATGGGCGCTACTTTTGGCGTCACAAATGTGAGTCTTAAGGCAGAAACATACTTACGTGTCGTGGCGACATGCAAACATGTCTCTAAGCATATTAAATGTATGAAACCGATGTGCTTCTGCCGTGCTTCTGGCGCGCTACGTCACGCCACTACACGTAAGTATGTTTCTGCCTTTAAACTTAACCGTTTACATGATGACAGTTTCTCTGTCTGGGCAGTCAGTCATGTCTTTCGACGACCTCCGTCGTCGAGTGGTGTTCGCACCGGTTTTCAAGGAGTCGCTAACCCTGAGAACCCCGGACGGGTCAATGTAGAAACCCACTCGTCTACATTTTCTCGAGTGGTGTTTGAGTTAACTTCGTTGTTTCTGAATTTCATTACACAAGTGCTATTTACTATGGGCTCAGCGCATTTACTTATTTAATGTAAATTTTTCGTTCACTCCTGTTCTCTGTATGCTAAGTGTCGTAGTGTAAACGTATGATTAGTTGGCGACCTCCCAACAGACGAGGATAATGCTCTATAGCTACAGTTTAAGATTTTCGTGGAAATGCTTCAATGAAAGGGCGAGGTGATGATTACTCTGATTTATATTTGAAATAAAGTAAATATATTGCGAGTTCATTTGCGAGTTTATGTAGTAGTTTTATGTCGGGTTTAGTGATTTTGTATATCTGTTATATGAAAGGTATGGCTATGTCTAAAATGTAGGTTACATGCAAACTTAAAAAAAACTAAGTAAGTACTTTGTTAGATATTTATTTTTCTCTGAGGTAATGGTAATTTTGAACATTTTCAGTAATAATTACTGTCTTCAATTAATGTAAAAAAACTAGTTTCGTCACATCCAGCCAGTTTACCTACTCGTCTTAAAAAAGAGAAAATTCCTAATTACATTTCATGTTTGTTTTCATAATAAGTAGATATATTATTTTTTAATCTCTAAACACTGTTGATATCCAGATTAATGACAAATCAATTTAAATGTCAATTAGCGTCAGTTATCAATCATGTCATAATTAATTATTGGTTGATTGATTTTTTAATTAACATCTGTTAAGCAAATCGTTACTTACATTTGTTGAAAAAATAATAATAAAGGATGACTTTACATAGAAATAACATAGAAACTCAATTAAGACATTAAACAAAAGATGAAACCATGGTGAAATTGCACAAAATGTCATAGTTATTTTCCTTTTTTTTGTAATTTCTTAAACCTACGTACAATCTCACATTAATAGTTATTGTTATTGATAATTGTCGATAGAATGGCAAATAGAACAGATGAAACATTACTAAATTATTTTGCTATAAGGAGTGGCCTGTTAGCCATAATAAGAATGTGGGTGGATTGGTCATGTGGTTGGTTTTGATCCTTGGGGTTAAGCTGAATACGTACCAGTTGTTTACTTAAAGTGACTGCCTATCTGAAAAATGTTTAACATGGTAATAGGAGTATTTGCTTCCGTGGATTTCAAAATTTTCAAAATATTCACAATAGGGCAACTACCTTAAAATACTTTTCGATATTTTGGTATCTAATAATTACTCTGGATGCGGAAGGCGGAGGACCGGGTGTTGTGGCGAAAATTGGGAGAGGCCTATGTCCAGCAGTGGACTATGATTGGCTGATTGATTGATTGATTGAATAATTACTCTTAATTGCTTACTTATGTCGTGTACTAACATTTGTATATCAACCTCTGTAGCTTAACTTCCAAACCCTTTTAACAATAATACCAACAAAAATATTTACTTTATACCAACAAAACAATTTTGTAAGAAAACGCCTGAAAATCCTCACTGGTCATGGCCATCTGCCTGTAAACACAGTTGTTTACTCCAAAACGGACGAACGTCGCACTTTATTGTAATAAACTAATTTAAATGTACGTAATGAGGTAGCACATGTGACAAACTTGGTCAGTTTAACAGATTTGACGCACTTTGATAGTTTTGACATCGACACTACTGTGATACTGACACATACTGTTTGTGAAATGCGTGCGTAATTGCGTTTGTATTTGATACTAGGTTTTTTTCAGTATTTAAATTTTCAACCTATGTTATTATAAAATTCTAAGACACTTGAAAAACGGTGAAGGAAAATATCGTTAGCGATGTTTTCCTAAACCTGAACCTGAACAGAAACCTGGACTCTGAAACATAGGACCTGATATCGCCAATCCGCAGTGAGCAAGCGTGGTGGTCAATGCTCGTGCCGTCTGTAAATGGGAAGAGGCCTGTACCCAGCAGTGGGACGTTTATAGGCTGGTATTATTATTATGATGTTTCACTGGTGGGTAAAGGCCTACCCCAACGAATAACTACAATAAATATGTTTGATATTTTGAGAAAGGATTCATACACTACTGTAGCGGTGTGGTTCCTTGCTTACAGAAGACTTTTTAATCACATAACACAAAATTTATTTTTTCTATATTGTAAGTTATATTATTGAGTATTAAGCAAGTATGCTGTGGGTGCATCAATAACGCTTTTGAGTGTACTACTTAAACCCAAAATTGACACATAGAAGTGTCCTTCATTTTAAAAGACACATGCGTCTCGACACGTGGCAGACGTAAAAACGTACAAACGTAGCTAACCGATAGTGGAAGCCAACAATAATAAAATAATCTTTGATATACGATTAAAAATATATCCGGACTATAAAGATATCGACTGAGATGCGCATTAGATATCGTAAGTCCAGACAAAAATTTTCCTATAGGAATCCTATTTTATCTTTTACGGCATTGCGTATATTTTTATACACTTTAATAGGGGGATATTCTTAGTTCAATGGTCTGCTTTTTCCATATATTTTTTTTGGTTTTACTATATTTTTGTCATCAATAGGACAAAGGAATACCTCGGAGGTGGCCCCATAAAAAAATCAGTGAAAAAGAAAGGAGAATTATGTCGTTAAGTTATGTGAGAAAATGTAACTTTTTTTTTGGTAGAGATCTTTGCAGATAGCCTGAGCGCAGGCTTTGACCGCTTAAGATGTAACTTATTATACTTCAAAATCCTTTACTATTTACATCATATTATATCAACAATATATTTCTAAAAATAAAACCCCGTTATCGTTACGACCACTTATGGTTCTATACCATATAAGCTGGAAACTGTCCCATGACATTTTAGTATAAGGTAGACCGTTATTAGGCATAAAACACTTTTGGGAATTCAACGCCTTAAATGTTTGGCGTGTTTGTGGAATAGTAATTAGGTCTGCAAAGGTCATGAGGGTCAAAAACACTGGCAAAGGCTGAGATTCTTAAGAAAAATCTGTAGGATGGCACAGAATAAATCACAATAAATACTACGAAGATTATGTGACTATTCTCATATTAGTTTAGGTGGAGATTCTGAAGCCTTTTTTTTTAAGACTCATATTATTTATTTATTTTCCAGCTCAAAGATCAAATTTAAGTCATTTGAATTTCATTCGTTCGAATTTATGGAATACATAAATGTATGGCACGTGCAGATCGAAAATAATGATTATTTCCATTCATTGTTATTTATTTTTTTAGCCTATTCTGTCCCACTGCTGGGCAAAGGCTTTCCTCCCTTCCATCCATTCTTCTCTATTGAGGGCAAGCGTGGGCCAGTCAGTCATATTGGAATCCATCTCATCTCTCCAACTCCGTCTGGGCCTACCACGTGGTCGTCTGTGGTTCTTTTTCTACATTAAATATCGATAATTAAGGAGATGGCGGGACGAGCTTGACTCTTTTCCATATTATGGACAACAATAGCCCAGGACTGAGAGAATTGGAAGAAAGAAAGGGAGGCCTTAGCCCTGTGGTGGGACGATAATGGCTACAAATAATAAAAATAAAAAATAACATTAAATATAATTTAAATGATTTGTGTAGAATGACACTTAGCTATAGGGGTTGATGATTGTTCGTTTGTCCGTTCGTCTGTGTAAAAGAAACACCAAATAAAAACAGATTTTTATCTGCGCATAGTCTAGACGCTAGGATCAAAACAGCTATCTCCTTAGATAGGATCTCTTGTCCTACATCTCCTAATATGGAAACGTTGCGTCAATGTGAAGCGCAGTATTATCTACTTTATCTATGTGGGTGACTGTTTGTTTGTCGGTAAATTGTGTATCAAGAGGTATCAAGCATAATGTACAGAATGCACTTAGATACCTTAAGAAACAAAATTAAAGTTACTAACGTGGAAATATGGTAACCAGTAACCGGTAATGGTAACTACTACTGAATAAATGCGCTACAAAACTCTAAAATTCTTTTATTAAGAATCTATAGTTAAAAAGAATCTTGTAGATAGCTTTGTGAAGTAAGGTTTGGATCTTAAACGACTCTCAAAAAGGCTGTTTTTTTCTAAAATCACTCCTTTGCTTAGATATTGTATAATTATGCATTATAATTGTGTGTGTACTTGCTCATATACTTGCAAAAATACGTCTTCAAAATCACGACCCCGAAACTATGCCATGTTATTATTTACTACGTCAATGAACAATGATTTAAAACAATGCTAATTGTATTATATTTGTTTAACAACTACATACTTGTAAACTGCTGCGTTGATCGCGATAAAATTGATAAAAGTAATCAATAATCAACCGGTTTTTTCCTCTTTATCACCCTGACATTAGCCCTGCTTCGATAACAATTAAAAACATAAAACAATAATAATAAACTAACGATAACAATACTAGGAATCTTTAAACTATTTATCGTCACCTAATTTTCCATTAACTCAAGGAAGTAAAAGAGTTTATAATATATGTCATTATTTTACCTTGTAAGCGATTACAACAATACCTTACAAATTCCTTTTAATAGTGTAAATGAAAATGAAAATAAAACATAAATAAATTCTGTCTCTTTTTACATTGTAGGTCAATCATGTAATGTTAAGCTCTTTTTATCCAGTTACATAGTTGAATTACAAATTTATGTACCTAAATAAGAGACGCATGCAGTAGTAGAGATCATCAGATGAAAGGTAATATTGCTATAAATTAAGAATACAACCAACTACACTATTTATAGACAGAGAAACTGAAGACTTTTCTTGTAATTGACAATTGTAAGCTACTACAGAGACAAATAAAATCAGTCTTCAACGCCAAAGAAGAATATTAAACAATAGTTGTATTACAAGCTAATAAATAACAAATTAATATGCACCATGAGAAGTAGACAGGTTTACGACCTCCACCTTTTGACTTACACAAGTACATGTACCAAAGACTAATAATAATGCGCAAAAGCGGAGTTTTATTAAGCTATAAACTCGATATTTAAAACATATATCAAATTCACTGTTATACCAAATCATTATTTAATATGTTGTCTTTAATTTAGACAGGGTTTTTTCTTTTTAATGCAGCGAATATTTAGTAGTACTCATTTTAAAAATGGTCTATCAAAATTTATTCCTTGTATAGGCTCACGATGTACACGTATTTTATTAATGTAACTTATACCAACTGATAGAGGATTTAATTCTTAACATTTTCATCTGCTTTGTTTTTCAAAAAGACCAAACATCTATTTTATAATTCAAATTATTCCTAAAAATGGTCAAATTCACAACATAAACACACTCGCGGCGGCGATCCAGCAGTCAGCCGTAGGCTCTCGACGTGAGAGCACGTCGGTTTTTTATTGTGAAATGAAATGTCATTTACAATTTAATATTATGACAACTGTCAAAAAGTCATTGATAGCCCTATGTAGTTTTACACACGGCACTGGTGATAAAATTCAAATAGCATGGAATACATATTTATGTTTTACATAACATATCATCACGCCGGTATCCCCGACGGGTTAGGCAGAGGTGTACCAGTGTACACCCACAATTCGCCGATATGTTTAGGTCCCATGAAAGTAATAGGGGGCGAGCTTTATTTATGTTTTAAGTTTTTTTTTTTTAATTCTGTCATTGAAATAAAACTACTTTTTACGGATTTTTTTTTTGTAGTTTTATTTCATCACATTTATATTTGTTTAAATATGTCCAACTATCAAAAGGTCGAAATAATTCTTATGCGTCTACAAATGTCTTAATTACTTTACATGAAATAATATGTTACTTTTTTGAAGTTTTATTTAAATAGCGTCTAAGTCTATGAAAAAAATATATAAAATTGGAAATACAATTGATAGAATCGTTCTTTGTTTTTATTAAATTCAGTTATTTATGAGTGAAATTAATGGGCTCTCGTAAACAATTAATTACTTTTGCCCGACCTTGTATTTATATGACAGAAATTCATAGGAAATATGTTGAAAAACTCTTTGATTATGAAAAAGTAAACCTTGTGAAATATACTATTCAAAAGATTTAATGCGGTTGTTTTATACTTATTTCTAGAGATATAATTATCTAGGTTTTCCCTGGTATAGCTTTGATAATACTTGTAAAGAATTATAATCAGAGTTTTTTTTAATAATCCTGACAGAATATGTTAATGTTTTCTTATAGGCTTTCTTGTTATATTGTTTAGTGCACAAAAATAGTCTATAAAATAGATGATCAAAAGCATGCATGAAAAAAGAAACAGCATTAATTCAAATACATTTATTTTTCATCCTTCCTTATCACGATATTATCCAGGAAACCAGCAGGTGCAAAGAGGCTTTAAAAGACTTCACATCGTGAAAAATAAATCGTTCTTTTTCACGTAATAAAATCCAATTTAATTTAAAATCGGAGTCAAACATCACAGCAAAATTTCGTCGTAAGTGGTGGGTAATCGGAGTCCTTTGGCTAGCACAGGGAGAAATCTCGAAAGTCCATAAGCAGTCCAAGTCAAAAAGCAAAATAATAGAAATAACAAATGCGCAAACAAAGATTTTGGTGCGCACAAGCAAAGTGACGTGCAAGACAATGTCACTGGCATGACGCAAAATTTCACATTGATTGTATCCGTTGTTGTTGCCATGCTAGATTGAAGTTTTCATAATAGTATTTTGATGTCATTTATTAATTTCGGTGATGTTGGGTAGAAATAATAATATGTCCTTAGACTATTCATGTTCATAAATCTTCAATATATTCTAAAAGCAAGCTTTTATACATCGTTTACTAGCCAAAGATATTCGTATGACTTAGTTTAGATTTAACGTTCATATGGCAACACTCAAAGTACAATTCAATCAATTGCATTTCCAATTTAATGTATTTTTTTTCATGGACTTAGACGCTATATTTCATGTAAATCTGTAATTAAGACGTTTGTATATCACGCATAAGATTTATATCAACAATTATTTCGCCATTGCCCTTTATTATGTGCGTAGAGTATTTCTTAAGTACTACTCCATGCGAGCGCGCTTTGACACTCACACACTGTCAACTTTCACACATTCACAAATCATGCCGTATTGAGACAGCAATACTTTCTTCAAGAACCGAATTTTCAAAAGTCTCGCCGCCCGCCTTTGCTCTGTATACGTGCCTTGTTAGAATCACACTGAATAAATGGTTTAAAAATAATTTTTGAAATCGGTCCAGCCGTCTTTGAGAAATCCCGAACTTCGAGAAATACTCAAACGTAAAAAAAAACATCCGCATTGAAAATCTCCTCCTATTTTCGAAATTGGTTGAAAAAGATTTTTGTAAAAAGACATTCAATACCTTTCTGACTAAATAACTTTACATCATTAAATGATTCACTTAGAAGTCTTCAATTACTTGAGTTATAATTTTAGATACAAATAAAATATATTTCTCTTATCTTTTTTTTAATCTTGCGAACGTGATTGATTATATTTTTGTCTATAAATTCATAAGTCTACTATTTTTACTACTTAATACGTCGGTATATCAAACAGATGGCGTTGTATTTTCATAGAAAGTAGCGATGTATATGTAGAGGGGCAAAGAGGGGGGTTTAGAGGTCAAACGCTCAAAGTCATTTGCTCGGGGTAGCGCCTTAACTAACTATAATTACAAAAAATCATGACTAGCATATGACCTGCAGATCACATGTCTGGATTTAAAAATATTATAAATATAAAAACAAACATAATGATATGTCTCTATGTCAAATTATAGTTTACCAGACAGCTGTGTCATCTTACGTTGATCTGAGCAAGCGACGAATTGAAACGTTTCATTGTTTCTATAGTAACAATTATGTTTTATTTGCAGTCGTGAAATTGGAGTTATAATGGTATGTGGTTCTACAATTATTTCATAATAATGATGTAACTGTATTTATCGAGTTTAGACAGAATGGCGATACTTCTTGAATTTTCAGTAAATTTAGAACCACCGACACGAAAGAAGAGGCAAAATTAAAATAGTAAAAAATATTAAATTTCAAATGTGTGTACCTATAATAGACATGCATATAGTAAGTAAGAATAATCTATAAGAGTGAAATTTGTCCTAGTTAATAATATCTAGGTACTATTGCACTATGCTTTATATCTCTGAATTCCATAACACATGGCTTCAGAGCAATGTATGTGATGTTGTCCGCATTTATTTATTATTTATATATGGAAAATCTTTTAGACTGCCTGTCGTAGGGTCATAACTTATAAGGGTATAAGTGAGAAATTAAATGAATAGTTTCTTTGGACATCTGTCATTATCAAAACTTGTAGCTTATAATTTGTATTTGTCTTTAAACATTGATAACTACTGATATCTTCAGGTGTTCCACACAGTTCGGTTTGTTATTGTAAACACGACCTAATTAACTTGTTTTTGTTGTAATTCGTTATAAATCTGTTTTGTATAGCAATTGGAAACAAATATATAAATAGTCTTTTTGTATTTAAGTAGAATTGGGTGTTTGTAATGTGTTATTTGTTTTTTAAAGCCCTGATTATTCCCTAGCACTAGAGTTGTTTTGTTTTGTGTTTTTTTTTGTTCTGGCGTTAGGCGGCCATGTTGCACGCTGCATTTTTTGCCAGATATTATTATTACCGATATTAATTTTGACGTTTTATAAGTGCTACTTTGTAGCCTAAGTTAAATAAATAATTTTTGATTTGATTTGATTTTGGTATAAACTTAATCTTAGTAACATCGACGAAATTTTAATCTAGAGATGCTGCATCATTCCTAAGTACGTTCCATATGCCTTCCTTACAAGTTTACTCAAACTCCTTTCCTGAATCTTAGTTTCAACCTTTTATGTATGGTTTATATATTACCAATATAATTTTTCAGTTTTTTTTTCTACTGTGTTTTTACAGACATGTACAAACAATGTATGAAATGCATGTAAATCCTGTGTTATACTCTATTATCTATATTTACGATCTTACTAATCCATTTACACCTGCTAATTAAACTTGATTATAAGATTGTGTGACTGATTAACGTTTGCACATTTCACGAGTTCAATGCGTGAATCAATGTCATGCATAATTATCTAAATAGTGATGCATTTATAAAACCAAAGATTTGGTAGACTTAGTTTTTTGCTTTAAAATTGGGTTTTTATAGATTTACATTCATGGACATTCGCTAACTTCACGAAGTATTTTATTTATTTCTTAAACGCAAATCAACAATGCTTTATTTTCTGTTGTTATTTAATTAAAAATATGTAAATATACCATCGACACTATGTTTACTCTTGCTTCAATAACTTCTGAGGTATAATATATTCCCTACATATTATACTGAACATTATTTCGCGTTTGAACTCGTCACACTGTGCGTACGATTTACGTACATGTTAATTTACCAAAAAAAACCGTCTGGAGTGTTCTTTCAGGCATTTAATCAATATTCAGTAGGCGTCTCTGTTTCGTGCGTAGTTTGTGTTAATTTTCACGTTGTTTTGACTGCCAGTAACATTATTATTGTAGGACAAGTTAGGATCTGTTTGTGTTGAGTTTTTCTCCTCTGGAAGGAAAATATTCTCTAAAGAAAAGCTAGTGTTAAGTACACAAGGAGATACATTTATTATTAAAAAAAAAAAATAACACATACTCAACACGTAGTACCTAGAGGTGTATAAATACAGTACATTAGTCTATAGCCTAGCTCAGTAAACAGTAACAACTCTTGGCTCAGTACATGTGTACTTAAGTATGCATATAGCTCAGTACTCATACTACGTAGGTCTTAGTAGTACTACTAAATATATACAAACCATTGGTAAGTACATAAGTTAAGTACATCGCAAGAGCCGCATACAAAACATAGCTAACAACATTATAAAGTCTCCGGGACATCCATATATGCTTATTATTAATATATATACTTAACTTAGTCTACCTGTAAATGTTTCTTCGATTTTGAATGTCCTAATTCACAATAATCTAAACATTCTGCTATTTACGATGGTGTCGCATGTTTTAAAATCATTATAATATTAACATCGATGTTAACCTTTTTTTAACCTATGGAATTTCTTGCCGGTGACATTTTGGAACCTGCATCTAGAATTAGTAAATTTAACGTCCTTAAGGCCTATTTGAAATAAGAAATATTTTGATTTTGATTATATTTGTCAAGTTATAAAGATTTTAACTATATTGGTTTCTTAGGTTTACGCGAATGTTAGACATTGAAATAAAACTACTTTTTACGGATTTTTTCGCGGTTTATATTAAGATTTTAAGTCCCGACGTTTCGACAGTCTACCCGTGACCATGATACCTGCAAAGGTGTCGAAACGTCGGGACTTAAAATCTTAATATAAACCGCGAAAAAATCCGTAAAAAGTAGTTTTATTTCAAGATTTTAACTATTGAGTACTAAACAATACCAACATTGGTTTGGCATTTATATCTGAAAAAGTTGATACAAAGAATCTACATAAAACATAAAACTATTTAGCATTCATCAAAGTGTTAATGAACACTATCTAACTCATTTCGTAACAAAACCGATAAAGAACCACGTATACAATTCATATCAACACGTATTGACATTGACAATTAAGATAGAATACGTTTTAATCAACGTCATTGGTAACGTAACTCGATACTATCTCGATTCAGTCGCGTGTTGTGTTGTATATCGATTAAATTGATACTTTATGACGATTACATCACTAGTAGATTAGTGTTCGTATTTACAATGTTTTTTTTTTGTTCTATTTTCAATAATTTTCAAAGTTCTGAGTCCTGTGTTAATTAAACTATTTTTTATCAAGGCTTTTTAATAATTTTACGGTAAAGTCGAATTATTGCAGTAAGGTCAATGACCTCACTGTAACAAAACAAACGTAAAAAATTAAGTAATTTACATTGATTAAATTAATTCCGAACATTAGCTAAATACTTTTAATTGGAATAATACCTATTTATTTATTCAGTTAACGCCTCATTAAGAACCATTTAACCATGTTTAACCACGATGTATTAACCTCAATAATTCTAAACGCTCAACATATGTAGCATTGTGGCAGCATTGTATTCGGATAAAAAAAGTAATTTTACAGTAAAAATACTGAAATTAAACCTATAAAGGGGTCCCTAGACGATCAAAATTGCTTGACAAGCACGTTAAATTAACGTGCTTGTCAAGCAATTTTGACCGTCTAGAATGAAGCTTGATGTGCTTGACAAGCAAACTCGATGCTTGATGAAGCTTGATGAAAAATTATATTTTCTATGGTCACTCTATCCGACAAAATGATGCGAATGCTTGACAATAATGTTTTTGATGTCGTGGCCTCGTAAGCATGCTTGTCAAGCATTCGCATCATTATATACGTAAATGCTTGTCAAGCAATTTTGACCGTCTAAGGACCTCTTTACAAACAAATGGATGGAAATTATTATGCCTAGGTATTTCCTAAGCTACCCGGCCCGTCTTTGTTTACTGTATTTAACACAAAGCGAATGGCTCCAAAAATGTAGCAAGCTGAAGGCAATGGGATAGCCATGTCTGTCGCAGAACCGACGAGAGGTGGAGCAGGAAGGTTCTCGAATGGAGACCAAGCTTAGGCAAACGTAGTGTAGGACGCCCCCCGGCTAGATCGACCGATGACCTGAAGAAGGCAGCTGGCAGTGACTGGATGCAAAGAGCGGGAGATCGTGCGCTGTGGCGTTCCTTGGCGGAGGCCTATGTCCAGCAGTGGACTGCAACAGGCTGATATGAGAATGGCTATCTGATCCACATTTCATTTTCGTTTGTAACTAACCATTATTTATATGTAACGCAAAACCAGATAAAACATTTCGTAACCATTCGTTATGGCCTTGATAATGACTGCTCGCTATCTGACAAATGGCGACATATCTCACTGGGCAGCTACAGTATGTTATATCCATCATCATGTGATTATGTACTGACGTGTGCAGTTAATACTCGTGTTATGAAACTTTTTGTATACCTACACAGCTAAAGAATAATAATATGTAATTCCAAGTTTAATATTTAATAACTGAAAATTAAAAACGGCTATAAAAGATTTGGTAGTATAAGCGAATTCGTCGGTCGTCTTTATAGGATAAGATGAGAATTAATAAAAAAGATTTTAAGTTGTTTTATGTTAAATAATCTAAGCTAATGAATTAACTAACTCGTTGGCTGGGTAAAACTTTAAAAGCTTTGTGTACGTTATTTATTAAGGATAAAGATTAAATACCAAAGAGAAGAGGCCTATAATATTTATTTAAATAACCAGACTTAATGTTTACAAACTTCCCTGATACTATCTACTATCTCTCTATAACTCACACTGACTGTGTGAAATTCTTATCCTTTCATTAACGAATACAAAACATAACAACTCTGCCCTCAAATCATACGTCCCATTGAGTAACACCGGGTTAATCCTTTCAATTCATTCATCACTCTCATTGACGTAAGCACGAAAATACTGTTTGACTTCATTACGTACAGGCGCCACTCAAAATTAACGGTTACATATTAAATAATCAAAAGTTTCTCGAGCAAATTTCAAAAGAACAATAAACGAGTTAACAAAATTTAAATGACCAAATGTTTTATTTAGAAAAATTTTACAATCCCAATGTATGTTACATCAAATGAACGACTGATCAAAAGTTGCTAGATGTAATTTTAAAATATCAAATCATAACTAATCAAATTTTATAATCACAAATGATTTCTTATTATGAATTATGAATTTAAATGTAGATATACTTATATTTGAAGTACAAAATTAATTTTAACACATTAATTTGTCCAAAAATTATGATTAAAATAACAGTGCCTCAAAATAGTATACATGTCACGGTAAGAGTGATTAATTGGAGATTATTAATAATTATCTAGTATTATTAATAATTACCGAAAGTCGAGGTAAAAGTGATAAATTAATCACATTTGTCGGTTTTTATTAATAATTTAACCCTAGTAGTGATAAATGTAATAAGTGGCCAAGGGTTGCGGGGCTGTTTATTTAGTATGCTTGGTTAGGTTCGACTTTGTGACGGAGATCAATAGGTTAGGTTAGGTTAGATATTGTGACCTTGCAACAGAGCGAGCGAAGCGAGCGACGACGTATGTACCCATCACATATATTTTTATAAATTAAAGAAACATTAAAGAGACATTATTTAGAACTTGATTAATCGAACACGAGTGAAAACGAAAACGCTTCAAACAATTTGTAACATGCATTCAATTGACTATTAAATTAAAAATTTTATTATCTAAGTTCTACCCGCATTAGTATAACGCCTATATTATTGGTATTAGCAAACCGGTCATGTTGTGCAAAGGCTTTCTGTTCTATTATATATCTAAGTTATTCGCTAATATTAATATTATTTTTACCTTATTCAGTTAATCCAATTGATAATTAATAATTTATCCAGTAGTCCATTTGACCTTTAAACGATTTGGTCAAGAGTGTAAAAACAATTTAAACATTGATATTCCAGACTTTGGTCAGTTGAACTTTTGATCAAATGACCATCGTTATTTTAAACTTTGTTGATTTGTACGTTGTTCTTTTGAAATTTGCGCAAGAAAGTTTTGATATTTTAATATGTAACCAAATTAACAATACATAATCAAAAACATGGTATTTTCAACCGTGTTACCATCGAAATAAAGGCGAAATCCGTTTGGTATCGTCGGAATTATGAATACATCACTAAACAAGGGATTTTCAGTTCTTTTGTATCCAGAATAAAGGAGAAATTCGTTTGGTTTTGTGAGACAGTATTTATGAGCGAAATGCATCACATTAGTATTTAAAACATTTATCCGAGGTGTAAAAAAGTACAAACACCTTTGAATATTTAAGACGTACCAATGAATTACGAAAATCGACTTTATTGCCTTTTGAATAAAGGTGTACAAAATATAATCTATTTGAAATGTGTACATAAATAGAATGTATAAAAATCATCATAATTCGTTTCTTTTACGTCAAAACCACAAATTACTAAACGAACTGAAAATGGTTTTCAATTAAACATATGACGTGATACTTCTTGTTTATAAGTTTTGGATGTAAATATCTGAAATTGTACTGAAAAATACTTCACTGTAGTCCTTCTTTCATTGGCTTTTGAACTCGTGTTAAAGAATTTCAGTTCGCCGTCTGTTAAGTTTACCTGGGGCCCGAGTCTGCTATTGACAATTGTTTTAATCGTCTGAGTGAGTGGCGTTAGTAGGTCCATTTTAGGATAATTAGCATTCTACCAAATATCAGAACGTCAAAATTGGCCGTCCCAATGGCCAATTTTGACGTTAAAATGACGATTTACTAATGTAATTATCCTAAAATGGACCTACTAACGCCACCCACTCAGACGATTCAAACAATTGTCAATAGCAGACTCGGGCCCCTGTTAGTGTGTCTTTTTACATGAAAGTAAACCATCCATGTCTAATGATGTAAATCAATATGAGACATATAACTTGTTCTTCTGCATATAACGTACATATCGGTTAAGGCAAAGGTTGCCTGGAAGAGATTGCCAGGTGTAATAAGGCTGCTTTTTGTGCATGTTTCTTTAATATTTTATGTTACATTGCGTTTACTTGTGTACAATAAGGAAATAAATAAAAAAAAAACATAAGATATTAAAACCACAATTTTAAAGTTGGGTGTAGTTTTAAATGTTGCTTCTTTCTTTTATACAGCTAAGAATCTATTTAGGAACTACTGAATAGAAAATTAGCTGCACCTGTATGTGTTTGAAATATGTAGTGTCTATCATGTGTTATCTTCCCATGGTAATCTGCATAAATATTGGGTGATTAATCATGCAAGTCACCATGAAAGCATGCGATTACAAAATAAAAGTCAGCATTCGTTATCCTGAATTATTTCAGTCAACTCACCCTAACTTTTACTCATTTCTGTCACTTTACATAACATAACATTAACGCCTGTATCCCCGAAGCGTTAGGCAGAGTTGTACCAATGTACACCCACAGTTTGCCGGTATGTTTAGGTCCCATGTAATAGTGGACGAGCCTATTGCCACTAACCGGGCACAAAACTCCGACCTACCACTGAGAATTTCATAGAAAAACCCAATAACACCTTGGTCGACTTGGGATTCCAACTCACCACCTCTAGCGTAGCAGTCGCGCTAAGAACCACTAGGCCTACGAGGCAGTTAAGTTCGTCTTTAATACAATTAATCAGATACATCAGCCTGTTAGGATGATAGGTTTTATCTCTCGTAGGTACAATCTTTAAGAGTCTCTCAAATTCCTAATCTCGTACGCACTAAATGTTTCAAGTAGGGATATAAATATAACATACATCTTCAAAAAGTTATCAAGATTCTATCAATCATCTTTGATTTGTCTTATAAGTAAGTGGCATAGGTCGCTACGCCAACAGAATGGAACCTACTTCAGTTATGTTATACAATCACAAACATTAATTTGTGGTGGTTGCAAATGTTTGTCAAATCTGAAAAACAAACTTATCAAATGGGCAAAAAGCACTCGTTCTTAGCGAATAAAATTTCCTTTAGATTGATGTCACTTGGCGATCTGATGGCCCAAACTAGGCAGAGATCATACTATGATCAGCCAACAATCTTAATTCACTACTCGCTAATAAGTTAAGTTAAGTAAGTAAGTATGCTAAGTTGCGCTGCCATACCCCGTCCTCAACTTTCCGCATCCAGTCAGACTTAGCTACTTTTCTTCAGGTAGTTTGATTACTTAGTCTAGTTTAGACTGACAATTAAAGCCTAATAATATTTTTCTTTGGAAGTAACTAGTCACGAGAAATTTCCAGTTCGACCATACATATTTATTTTAACTTATACATACTAATACGAATCATTATCCTTTACATTGGTAACTATAACATTACTCCTTTATACTACCTATTTTCGGAAGTCTCTATTTGTTATCGGATTTGCGAAATTATCTGCTAAGTATTTATAAAACTTAACAAATAAGTCGTGACTTTAATATTTACGTTTAGATATAAATAACTTGGTTTATTTTTGCTTCAGGTTATTTTTAGCACTTGTTTTTCATATAACAATGCATACAAATGAATGTGTTTTTGTTTGTGTTCATTGTAGTTCTGTCTTGAAAGATCAATGACCTAAGTTAACTAGAGTAGGGTAACGACTTGAAATATTGATCCCTTCGTTGCATGTAACTGCAAGACCTAGCATAGCCTACATTTTTCAGATTTCATTTTTCCTCTTTTCAAGTGTTCATAACAATGTCGATCTTGACAGTTCCTCTGTTACAACTTAGTTTATATATGAACGTACCAATTACAAAGTATTTTCTGTTATTGCCCCATATAAAACTGTAGAATGCAGTTTTATATTATATATTTTGTAAATAAATGTATTGTTCCTCAGACTAGATTATCGTTTCTTGAGATTTTACACCTCTACTCTAAGTGGGATCGAACAGTTCCTCCTTATAACCTCCTAATTTTTAAACTATAAAGAAACAGTCAATCCACCTTGCACACTTACAACGTATAAAATATAGTAACTGCCCCCGTTTTAAATCAGTCAAAGAACTTTTCCACTAGACTGTTAGCACAAGTGAGGTTTAGACGTGCGTTAGTAACAAACAGCAATCAATGTGTTTAAACATTATTAAATTACAGCCTATTGTTGGTTAAAACGTGCTTGTTTGCGACCTTCAACGGTCATTAAATGTGGTTTCACTTTTGAGAATCGTTTTGAGGTTCTGTACAAAATAAGCCATGAAAATAAAATTATTATCCAGTGTTACTTTTGAACTTGTAATTGTTCGCTTTGGCTATTTCGACTTGGTAATCAGCTTACAATTACAATTCCACTTTACTTTCGATGATAAAAATTCACAATTGTTTTTAGTAATTGGCAGGACTGGAAACTATCCAAGTCAAATATCTCCCAGTAATACAGGCACTAAACTATGAATTCAGTTTGTAAGAACACTAGGAACATCACGAGTCAATATTCTTAAGAGTTCGATTAAGATTAGAGAAAATCTTATAAGTTCGGCTCACGTCGAGGGCTCGACGTGGGGATAAGTCGGACTTGCACCGACCAAAAACACCTTGGACCTGTCCTCGCCTTTACTGGAGCCGCGGGAACGCTAAGCATTCTCAGCGCAGCCCCGGCAGTTCTATAGAACATACCCGACGAACCGTGGACAATGTTTAAAGATTGTCAAAAACATATTTTTGCATCATAACTAAAATAAACAAAACACACACAGTAACTAAAATGTAGTTGAACACACATATTGACTGAGATCAGGGTTTATATACTTTTTATATCACTTGACATACACAAACAAAACGTGTATAAACAGACTTCTGTAATTTTTCCACAGAACTTACAAATAAGTCCCGTTAACATTACGGGCTATCTTATCGTTTTCCATTTCGTATAAACATTATATAAAAATGTATTGCAGAAGCATAATTGCATTTTTACTCTTTCAAATTCTAATTTCTTTGCTCCATGACATAATTGGATTGCTTCCTATCCGTTTGAATAACCTGCAAAGTCGTGATTACCTGTAGAAATATTTAAAACACTTAGTACTTACATCATTTAGTGATATGGGAAAAACTAATTTACATAACTTTCCGATTTTTTTTCTATCTAATATCCATAATGTCATTTAAATGGTCAAACGGTCACTGAGCTACTTTATTATGACTATTTTGAGGTACATAACATAGTCAAATTCCGACTGCATATGATAGAGTTTGACAGGACTAGGAGTTCTGGAATTATCTGGCGTAGAGCTTTATTTAGCTGTCAGAATAAACCAAAACAAGGGCAATTACATACATGTAACGAGCTAGATTTTAAAAGACTAGTTTATTTAGAAATTCTGTGTTTCTGTAGTTCCTCTGTGTCGTATAAGACATCACCCCACTTCTTATCAGCGTGGTCACGCGATTGCAAACATTAACCTTATCATAACAGGCCTACGTTGCTATACGTCATTTAACGCTCACCACAAACATATATATGTAACATAACATAACATATCATCACGCCTGTATCCCCGAAGGGGTAGGCAGAGGCGTACCAATGTACACCTACAGTTCGCCGATATGTTTAGGTACCATGTAATAGGGGGCGAGCCTATTGCCACTTACCGGGCACAAATCCAAACTGCGACCTGCTACTGAGAATTTCATAAAAAACCCAATAACACCTTGGTAGACTCTGGAATCGAACCCAAGACCTCTAGCGTAGCAGGCGCGCTTAGCACCACTAGGCTAACGAGGCAGTCAGATAGTATGTAGGTACAAATATACATATATAATATGTTATTATCTACGTTATATCAGTCACTGCAAAATATTCTCTAACTTGTTTCATATAATGACTTTCATGTTTTAGTATTTTTGGCCTTTTTTGATCATGATGTTATCAGAGACTAGAATTTTCGTCTCTCTTTTTTATAATAAGCTTTATTTGTTCCGTTATGTGAAAGAGATGTCGTTTTCTCATGTACTTATACCGAATATATTATTGACACTTAACTATGAAGACACAAACATAACCTATATTTATAAAATTAGACGTTTTATTTATACACAATTAAATCTAATATAAGAACAAACTCTAACTATACTAAAATTAAAACTTACTTAAATAAATGTTTTTTTGGACGCCTGTTAGTTTTATTTATAATTAAATAACCAATATTTTTTATCGATTTCAGACGGAAAAAAAACTGTATCTAAAATAATGATGTCTTTTTGACAAAAAGTCGTCGTATGTTAGCATTTTGCAAACTTTATGCTTAAACCCAAATTGGAAACATATCTTATAAAAGGGTCAAACATTTGTTTTTTACGAGCATTGGACAATCCTACCTCGAAATAACTCAATCAGACAATGAATGAGTGTCAAACATCCATTCCGGAAAAAACAAAAGTTTATGTAAATCAAAGGTTTTTGTTCAAAAAGACCATAATGAATGAATGTGAATGAGATGAGATGAGTGAATGAACCTCTTTGAACATGTAACATTGTATTTATCCAATGTGTATTATGTGTAAGCGACTTTTATTTGACTTTGGTTTGCCAGTGACTTTTCAATGTCAAGTGCATGGATGTGCAATGCAAGTGCAACGAAAAGTACCTCTAGTAAAAGAGAGCATAAAGTTGAAAATTAAAGGGAAGCAGAATACTGTTATGCAAAACCTAAATAAAAAACATCTAATAAACCATTTATTTTAGAAATTTAACATAAAATATTTACGAAAAAAAAAACTAATCCTACACAATAAATAAGAAAAAATAAATTTAGACATCCAAAAATTCATCCACATGGCTGTCAACTGGGAGTGTGCCCAAAAGGCTGGCAGCATTGCCAACCTATTCTAAGTTTAACAAATAATAATAATAATAATCTTTTTATTCAGATAACTAGGATCCAGTGTGTTAGTAATTACAACAATAAATGGATATGATAATATGAAATAAACAGCATTTTATGGAGCATGTTTTTTGTGAAGTTTCAAACAATGTTCTGAACAAATAATTTAGGTATTAAATAATATGATTTGTAAATGAGTACAATCGATTGACCAGGTCTATCGGTCAGGTCAATTGATTTTACTCGGCTTACAAAAGTTACGCAAATAGTTATAGTAGTAGAAAGTCATAAATATTATCAAGAAAATACAATTCAATGACTTATTAACTTATATATTTATTAATTAATAACTGTGTTCCGATAGAATATTTTAATAATCCAGCCTATAAGCGTTCCACTGCTAGGCACAGGCCTCTTCGCATAAAGAGAACGCACGAGCATTTATCACCACGCTTGCTCTCTGCGGATTGGCGATTTCAGATTCCAAATTTACGAATCCAGGTTTTCCCTTACGATAAACTTATAAATTATAACACATTACACGTCGTGTTGAGAATATGTTTGATAATAATTAATTGATTCTCATTTGTTTCATCTATAATTCTGAGGGATAAATCTATCGTTATACTAAAGTTTACTCATAAACATATTCAGTCTTTGCTTGTCAACAACCTAATTATTTATGGGTATTCTATTAACAGTATATTGCGGAAGCTTGCCCAAGTGTAGCCATATAACCTAGATAACAGATAATACATAGATAATATCTCTAATAATAGCGATACCGTTATTTTTATCACATTATCGGACGACCTGTTCCATTTAGCGGTTAATTTTAGCACGGTCGGCCTTCGTGGTATCACACAAACATTCAGCACATCCTTTTTGTATGTGTTGTATGTAATTATGGGAATTCCCTATAAATATATATTGTGTATAAGCTACTGTAGTTGCCACTTGATAAGCGTGGGATTCGTGTGTGTTGCGCCATTCAATGTACCTACTTGTAAAGAGGTAGGTATGAACGTTATGTTTGTTAGCAACAGTATTTAATATACACTAGATAGCAAGTAATATTCACTCGGTGCTAACACAAAATAGACTCGTTGGTATTCGTTCGTGTACCTATTGAAAGGGCCAAAAAAATATAATGGTAGGTTTACGTAAAAAAAATGTTAAAAAAGGCATGAAATCTAAGATGATGCGTAGTGGAGATGAATGGAACAATAATACTCAATAATATCTATCTTCTGCCTTAATGGGTTTGGTAAAATCAGCTTTCAGTGTTACCTTCAATTGACTAGTAATTTACAATATAGGTAGTGTAACTGTTTCTGAATGGTGGTCAAGATCAGGAGTCAGGGACGACCGAGAGTATGTTCGGTTGATGACATAGCCAAGTTGACAGGAACCTCCTGGATGAGGGACGTGCAAGACATTCAACCATAGCAGAAAATTGGGAAAACATATACTCAGCTAGTGATTCTGGGCTGAAATAATGATGATGAGTATATCACAAGAACCTTAACAGCCTATTTTCCTGGGTATAACAGTAAATAGAAACAATTAGATACAGAAAAATTATTGTAGACAGACATACATTTCAAAATAGGATATTATTTCCTTCATAATTAGTTTTACTTTACTACAATACAAGCCCTATCTTAGGTCCCATGACTAATATAATAGGTTAGTAATATTATAAACATGTTGTTTTTATGTTATTGTAATAACATGTTTATGCGGTTAGACCATATTTTTATTATTTTTCTTTTTGTTTGTTAATTAGGTAGCTATCTGTTTTTGCGGCTTTTTGACATTCTTGGTAATGTTTGTACCTATAGGGATTCAAAACCTACATTTTATTTAACTTACTTATGTTACTTTGCTTTAGTCCTTTAGTTTATTTAAATTCACTTATTAAAGCTCTACTGTATGATATTGGTCATTTAGTCATTAGCAGTTTATTAACATTAAATGCCTACTATTGTCAAACATTTTACGAAATTTATTAAAATGCTTTTAAGATGTCTTTAAGTACAGATTTTGCAAGTCAACTAGCAGAGCTAAGTTTTTTTTTTCTAACATCTACAAATAAGGATCATTGTGTTACAAAATCTTTGCTCAAGCCTATGAAAACCCTGCTCCACATAAGACAAACAACTGCTTATCAGTTCTTAATATAGAAAAGCAAACAAAATGTTTGTTAGCTAAAAATATTCAAGGCGGATTATATTTGTTAAATATAAACTAAAGGATTACAAAACGTAGTCACATGTTTGTAAGAAATGATTCACAACTTAATTGTTTTATATGAATAACAATATAACCAATAAAGAGTACATACATATTTAAATATTTGACGGGCATGTTGGTCTAGTGGTTAGTGATCCTGACTGCTATACCAGAGGTCGTGGGTTCGATTCCCATCCAGGACAAATGTTTGTGTAATGAGCACAATCATTTGTTCTGTGTCTGGGTGTAATTTATTTTTAAAATGTATGTATTTAAAAATATATAAAGTATATAAGTTTATCAGTTGTCTGGTTACCATAACACAAGCTCTGCTTAGCTTGGGATCAGGTGTGTGTGAGTTGTCCCGGAAAATATTATATCTTTTACCAACGTGTAAATTACGTAAAAGACTAATAATAATAATGATTCATTCTGGTTTCGACATCCATTCAAGTGTTTTGTGTAGTTTTCTTTGAAGAGCATACTTGAGGTTGTGTGGTTTTACATTTTATTATGACCTTGGCAATGACGCATTATACGTCTGTGGCGAATCAGACAGACAGGAGACTAGTGGTCTCGTATTAATGATCTGTAAACTGCCTCGTTGGCCTAGTGGCGCTAAGTTCGATTGCTACGCTAGAGGTTTTCGGTTCGATTCCCATGTCGACCAAGGTGATATTGGGTTTTTCTATGAAATTCTCAGTAGCGGGTCGGAGTTTGGATTTGTGCCCGGTTAGTGGCAATAGGCTTGCCCCCTATTACTTGGGACCTAAACATATCGGCGAACTGTGGGTGTAAATTGGTACACCTCTGCCTAACCCTTAGGGGATACAGGCGTGATGATATGTTATGTGAAGAGAGCATTTATAGCTTTTTTATGAAACAAGACGTAGTGACACTGTTTTCCTTTAGGAAATACAATACGACGAGCGTAACGATGACAAATACTCAATACGCTTTTGAAGACATCCTTATAAGGTGGCAATTACTCCTAAGAGCGTGTAATGCCATTTATATTTTCTTCACGAATGGTTAACTGTGCATGAAATCAGAATATCCCTTATTATGTAATTACGAGTAAATGTATGTATTCTTCTTCTATCTAGCTCTTTTCTCAAGCTATGTTGGAGTCGGCTGCCAGTCTTACCGGATTCAGTTAAATACCGTATTTTCCGGAGTGACTGCCTATATGACCTCCACAAACTATTTCATTGATATTTGCGTACAATACTACCAATATAGACCAAGGTAAGATTCAATATCCAATGATAGGGTATTTGCGAGATATAATCTATGATAATAACATTTAATTCAGTCAGTCACTTAAAAATAGAGCAATGAGAGGTGACCTATTTGTTTTATTTCAGTAAGATCCACATTTCGTTGCTTCTCAACAACAATTGCCCTCAGGTCACGAACTGCAGTGGCCCATTTGGAAAACCCTCAACCGACTACGGACCCAAGTGGGCCGCTGCAGAGACAACCTGAGCAAATGGGGCATGATTGAATGTTCGACAGAGTGTGAATGCGGTGCCCCAACTCAAGACATGGCGCATCTTCTATCCTGCCCGTTCTGTACCACCACCGCGACCCTAAAGGACTTAATGGAAGCCAACGGCATAGCCATTCAAGTTGCGACTTTCTGGTCAAACAGAGTATAGAGATCATTGACTCGAGAAGAAGAAGTAAGATCAACAAGAATATATTGATTCCTGAATAAAACGTTTATAAGTCGACCATCATAATAACTGTATGAGGAATAATCAGGAAAGATACGTTTCGCCGTAATAATAAGGAGGTGGATGTAAACAGAAGAAGCTATGTTATAGTACACGACACTGAAACGACACGATGAACAGGGATTGGGATTATTTAAATTGAAATAACATTTATTGCTAGAAATATTCTTAGAGCGTCAAAAAAGACTAGTAAATAATAAAAGATAGGCTGGTGTTAACCTGTTAGGTTAAGGTAAATACTAATTATCCAAAAGAGTACTCTACTTTGTACACATTTTTAACATCCCTTGCCTGCTCCGCTGGATTTAAACGTCTTAAAAAACGCAATATTTTATTTTATCCCAAGACTCTACTGATACCTATGAATAAAGTAAAAAAAATACTTGTTAGCCTTACAGCTTCTAGATCCTAATCCTAATCCTAGATCCTGCACAAATAAAAATACATATAGTCGTATCGTTACATATAAAGAGCTCGGAATATTCTGTAGGGACACATATGCCAGAGGTCACGTTGCACAAACAAAGTCAACGCTGATAAGTTTTATGTTCGATATTTTATGAGGAATACGGTATTGTGGTCGCTCGTTGTTGCCAATTCTATTTTATTGTATATATTTTATATAAACGATTATAAGAAGAAAGATTGGCTGTTTATATAGAATAGAGAGAATTGATCTAAACCTTTTGCACTTAGTATGTATCTTTATGAGTCTCTTTCAGGGAGTAAGTAGGTTCTTAAAAAAAGATAATTTATTAAAGATGTAATAGTCACCATGACTATAGCATGATTGGATGATACCCATTCCATTCGAAAATCAGTGCAGAAGAAATAGTTCAAATGGAGTCAAAATTTCTAGATTAAAAAGATTATGTTATTATTATTGTTTATCAAAGTTGCCGCTGTTGCGACTGTTATATTTTTTTTCCTTTGGAAACTGAAAAGTCTATTTTATCATTATGTTACGACGAGAGAAGCCTTTTAACTGCAATGAAGTACATATCATGTAACAATGTTAATATATCTAGGATGACAGCTAACTGCAAGTTGAATCAGTTACAAAATAATCTCTATGAAGTAACATCACACGTTGTCATTTGTGTTGTAAGAAAATTTGTTTGGAGTATCACTCAGTGCTTGTTTCTATTGAGATAGACACAGTTTCCGTGATTCATTCGTGTTTACTCATCCTCTGAAACTGAATGAAACCGTGGATGAATCATCTTAATAAAATTGTAACACTGTTCAAATGACTCGTTTGTCGCATTTTGATACGTGCTGTTTGCTCTTTCCAGTAGTGCGATTCTGTAAGACTTCATTCTAAAATTCGAATCTGTAGTGCGATTCTGTAAGACTTCATTCTAAAATTCGAATCTGAATCCGCAGTGAGTTTCTTGATTGGCATTCTGTAACTCGATTGATAATTCGAATCTGCACTAGCGCCACACTTGCGAGCGTGTTTGCGAGTTGAACTAAATCAAATACGAGATTTTGACAGATAATGTATGAGATGACGTTTTATCTGGCATTCTGTAAGATAATTCCTAAGTCACTTCGACGCTCACTTCGCACTCAATCTCGATCCAAAAATAAGCATATATTTTACGAGTGAAAAAAAAATTTTAGCAAAAAAACGATTTCAAAAATGAATAAAAGCACTAAAAGTTAAAAATAATACTATTTTAGATTTAGATTTATTTATTTACTTTCTTCAAATCTTAACACTAGGTTACATTACATTGCCCCACAAAACTGCTTACGCAGTTTAACTGTGAATGAAGTTTATTACCTACCTACATTAATAAACCGAACCTAAACTACTATTAACCTATACTTAATACAATTTAATATTATTTTGGAGACGGTGCCTAGCTAGGTAGGTAATGAAACGACAAGTAATTCCTGAATATATTGATGGGTACCTATTGTGTTTGTAAAATTGGTGTCATGTTATGGGGAAACAGTGTCAATTGTATCGATCTGTTTATAATACAAAAGAAACTTGTTAGAATCCTAGCTCAAATAGACAATACAGAAAGCTGTAAACCATACTTTAAGGAATTTAAACTATTAACGCTACCATCATATGTACTAGATATATGCACATTTGTTTATAAAAATATTAACACATTTAAAAAAATAGAAGATTCTCATAACATCAATACCCGTAACAAAAATAAATTATGTTTACCACAATCCCGTATTAAAATGTTAAATGAAAGTCCATATTATATGGCAATTAAATTATTTAACAAGCTACCAATAGGTATAAAAAATCAAGTATATTTATTAGCATTCCAGAGAAAACTAAAAAATTATTTAATCCAGAATTGTTACTACTCCATAAAGGAATATTTTGAAAATAACAATTTTTATAAATATAAATAGGAACAATAAATTACTAAATAATTATTAATATAGTTACAACATATGAATATATAAACTATGTATATAAATATGTTCTTTTATATCCCTATTGTAGCTGTGTGTCAGCTAATACCTAACTATAAGTACCTAGAATATACCCTTTGTTTTTTGCTAGTTATTAAGTATGAAATTATATAGAGTCAATAAATTAGATAAAACCAAAAAAAAAGTTAAAACTGTAAAGGATAAATATATTAATTATTAGATGCTAATTGTTTTAGAATGAGTGTTAGATTTTTATAATAGGTATTGATTATATTGCTATGCTTGTAAAAGGCAACTAAGTAATAAGTCCCACATATTTTTATAACATCTAATGTACACTTAGTATGCAATAAAACTTTTGACTTTGACTTCGACTTTGAAATGTATTATTTTCCGATTAGAATTAATATTTAGAAGAATGTTTATGTTTTATTTTTTCTGGCTTCTTCTTAGTCTGTAGGTATACTATGCAGTCATTAAGTTTTGTATATTGTTATTCCATAAACTCTACCAGAGTTTCAACCTGAGCCGACGATGGGTGAGAGGAACGTGTCTCATTTGGACTGAAACATTATTAGAACCAGATTAGAAAACAAAATAAACACTTCTATAATTAATACAACAAGGAATATATACTTACTTCATGATTATTTTCCAATTATTATCAAACCAAACTCGAACAAAACAACGCAACTCACAAGATTAATAATATAAATATTGACCACAGATTAGTAATGATATTGACTGTCAGTCATTTTTATCGTTAATTATGTAGATTATATTCACGGCACGAATTTAGAGTTTTCTCTGTATTGTTTACTTATTAGCCGTCTTAAATTCCTTAAAATAAGAAATTTTGATTTAAATATCAAAACAGCTAAAATTCTGAGCCAAAAACTAGTAAAATAAAAAAACCGATAAATCTCGAATTAAATTTTGTTGAGTGTGGCAATCACTAGTGCAGTTTTGCTCGCTTCGGAACTCACTTCACTTCGCAACCGCCTAAGTGATGTTAACAGAATGCAAAATCAAGGTTATTTGGAATGTGATGCGAAGTGTAAGTGAATAGCGAAGTGAGTTGCGAGTTGTTGAGTGAGTTTTACAGAATCGACAAGCTGTAGTGCGATTCTGTAAGACTTCATTCTAAAATTCGAATCTGAATCCGCAGTGAGTTTCTTGATTGGCATTCTGTAACTCGATTGATAATTCGAATCTGCACTAGCGCCACACTTGCGAGCGTGTTTGCGAGTTGAACTAAATCAAATACGAGATTTTGACAGATAATGTATGAGATGACGTTTTATCTGGCATTCTGTAAGATAATTCCTAAGTCACTTCGACGCTCACTTCGCACTCAATCTCGATCCAAAAATAAGCATATATTTTACGAGTGAAAAAAAAATTTTAGCAAAAAAACGATTTCAAAAATGAATAAAAGCACTAAAAGTTAAAAATAATACTATTTTAGATTTAGATTTATTTATTTACTTTCTTCAAATCTTAACACTAGGTTACATTACATTGCCCCACAAAACTGCTTACGCAGTTTAACTGTGAATGAAGTTTATTACCTACCTACATTAATAAACCGAACCTAAACTACTATTAACCTATACTTAATACAATTTAATATTATTTTGGAGACGGTGCCTAGCTAGGTAGGTAATGAAACGACAAGTAATTCCTGAATATATTGATGGGTACCTATTGTGTTTGTAAAATTGGTGTCATGTTATGGGGAAACAGTGTCAATTGTATCGATCTGTTTATAATACAAAAGAAACTTGTTAGAATCCTAGCTCAAATAGACAATACAGAAAGCTGTAAACCATACTTTAAGGAATTTAAACTATTAACGCTACCATCATATGTACTAGATATATGCACATTTGTTTATAAAAATATTAACACATTTAAAAAAATAGAAGATTCTCATAACATCAATACCCGTAACAAAAATAAATTATGTTTACCACAATCCCGTATTAAAATGTTAAATGAAAGTCCATATTATATGGCAATTAAATTATTTAACAAGCTACCAATAGGTATAAAAAATCAAGTATATTTATTAGCATTCCAGAGAAAACTAAAAAATTATTTAATCCAGAATTGTTACTACTCCATAAAGGAATATTTTGAAAATAACAATTTTTATAAATATAAATAGGAACAATAAATTACTAAATAATTATTAATATAGTTACAACATATGAATATATAAACTATGTATATAAATATGTTCTTTTATATCCCTATTGTAGCTGTGTGTCAGCTAATACCTAACTATAAGTACCTAGAATATACCCTTTGTTTTTTGCTAGTTATTAAGTATGAAATTATATAGAGTCAATAAATTAGATAAAACCAAAAAAAAAGTTAAAACTGTAAAGGATAAATATATTAATTATTAGATGCTAATTGTTTTAGAATGAGTGTTAGATTTTTATAATAGGTATTGATTATATTGCTATGCTTGTAAAAGGCAACTAAGTAATAAGTCCCACATATTTTTATAACATCTAATGTACACTTAGTATGCAATAAAACTTTTGACTTTGACTTCGACTTTGAAATGTATTATTTTCCGATTAGAATTAATATTTAGAAGAATGTTTATGTTTTATTTTTTCTGGCTTCTTCTTAGTCTGTAGGTATACTATGCAGTCATTAAGTTTTGTATATTGTTATTCCATAAACTCTACCAGAGTTTCAACCTGAGCCGACGATGGGTGAGAGGAACGTGTCTCATTTGGACTGAAACATTATTAGAACCAGATTAGAAAACAAAATAAACACTTCTATAATTAATACAACAAGGAATATATACTTACTTCATGATTATTTTCCAATTATTATCAAACCAAACTCGAACAAAACAACGCAACTCACAAGATTAATAATATAAATATTGACCACAGATTAGTAATGATATTGACTGTCAGTCATTTTTATCGTTAATTATGTAGATTATATTCACGGCACGAATTTAGAGTTTTCTCTGTATTGTTTACTTATTAGCCGTCTTAAATTCCTTAAAATAAGAAATTTTGATTTAAATATCAAAACAGCTAAAATTCTGAGCCAAAAACTAGTAAAATAAAAAAACCGATAAATCTCGAATTAAATTTTGTTGAGTGTGGCAATCACTAGTGCAGTTTTGCTCGCTTCGGAACTCACTTCACTTCGCAACCGCCTAAGTGATGTTAACAGAATGCAAAATCAAGGTTATTTGGAATGTGATGCGAAGTGTAAGTGAATAGCGAAGTGAGTTGCGAGTTGTTGAGTGAGTTTTACAGAATCGACAAGCAGGTTTAATTAAATTATGCGGCGAAGGACAGGCAGTTTAATTGAATTGAACATGTTGAAAAAATTATGTAATATACCCAATATACTTAATACCTACTAGAAACGTTGTCTCACGGATTTAATCAATGTTTTCTTCCTATATTTCCATTGACGTTGGTCAGCGTTGGTGGTGTTTCGAAAAAACTAGGCAAGTAATATTAAATTACGCATAGTAGGTACCTATGTCTTATGTTTGTATTATGTTAAGACACCATATAAGTTCGGATTAGATTTTTCATACAGAGTCGAACAAGAAACCTGTCGGTCACTACGTTTCATATCAGCCTGTTGCAGTCCACTGCTGGACATAGGCCTCCCCCAAGGCGCGCCACAGCTCACGATCTCCCGCCCTTTGCATCCAGTCACTGCCAGCTGCCTTCTTCAGGTCATCGGTCTACCTAGCCAGCAAGACGTTGTATATGACGATATTGAATTTTTATTCACCTTTCATTCTTTACAGTACACTTTTACGGAATTGTTATAAAAAGACAATTGATCCTTCCTCTTGTTCCTTCCTGTTATAAACAGATTTTTCCATTCAAGTATTTTTCTTTTGTTTCTTAGTGGTAGGTAACGGCGACCGTAGAGAATTGAAGTCGTCTTTATCGTTAAGTCAATAAGATTTATTTTCCTGTAACTGTAGATGATCGTGCATTGATTCTTTACGTAATTCCGTGAGATAATTTCATAATATCTCACAACAGATCATTAATTAATTTATAGGGATGACGCATTTCCTTACACGAGCCTGAAAGATTAAGTATTACTTAAGTTTAATGATTCTGTTGGTACAATAGTAGCTACATTGATTACGTGTTCTTCGTTTACGTATAATTTATAATACTAATTGTTCCTAGGTAGGTTAGTAGGCACCTACAATTTTCAGGGTTAGGTAGATCGTATAGGTAGAGCATAAAATAATAACGAACTGTAAGTAAATTATCTAACAATAATTTAGAACGGTTTGGAAGGTTTTTTGGACTAATTTACAGAGTACCGACTCTTCCGACTTTCTTCCGTTTGAAAGCCAGTTCAAATTATATGAAGGCGTACAAAAAAAACCCTACTGCAATAACAACGGATTAAAATCATTTTTTTTTAATTGGTTAATAAAGTAGGTACTTACTACCTTTTGTAATTCACCAAAATATTAAGATCAAAAAGCATTTTTATAGAAATAAAGGACTGTAAGTTGGTACCTTTTATGTCCTTCTATGTAGTTGTAAATTACACATTATAGATGTTTAGTTACATAAAGGTATTTTCTACATGATTTATCTACGATAAAATATGATTACTTAGTTCTGTTTAGTCATTGTACTATTTTTATATCGTTACAAACAATAGAATTTTAAATTACTGCAATAAATTTCAGTCATAAATCATAGATTTTTATCAAAAAATAATCTAATTTATTTATAACACTGCATAATCTACTAATAAAGTATATTTTCTGCATGATCATTATATTGCACTATCGAGTTTCTAAATATAAAGAAAATCTAACTAATGCTCTTTAGTTTCCAACGGTACTAGTAGCGCCATCTATCCATTTGGCTAGTAACCTTTCAGATAAACGTAGTGAAAAACTTTTAAACATTACTACTGTTTTCTTCGAATTTAAATTATTTCCAGATACATAATTCACCAGGCCTTTCAAGTCCATTTATACCTACATTCTTTGACACTGGAAAACTGTCTTGGGATAAAGGTAGGGCCGCAGTACCCAGGACCCAGTACCTAAGCCCATGATGGTGAATCGCTGATCAGCCGTAGCCTACTTATTATATTTATCTATGGCCGTAGCCCAGGACAATGTCTAATTGCTTATGAAGTTCATAGGTAGCTAAAATACATACTCCACAAAGCTATCTCCCACTACAGTTGCTATATACTGTACTCTGTGCAATAGGCTTTCTCTAATCCACGCACTTTTATTTCCTAGTGTTCCTAGAATTATTGAAACGTTTTCATTATTTTGCTATAGTCATAACTTCATAAGGTGTTATTGAAGTTCACCAGGTCCTATCAGTGTAGCTTCGTCATGCCTCACATAGCTTAAGTAAAAAATAAAACTGCAACATCAGTAAAAAACTCGATTAATAAATTTATTAACAGTATCATCACTCGTAGGAGTAAAAGTAACAGTGTACAATATTGGCAATAGACTACAGCTGCGCCCGCGCATCGGACGCCACTTCTATATCAACGACGCATGCTGCACGCCGACGATTTCGCGCGCTGGATCTTTTTCAGAAGAATCTAGAAAGAAGATTGGTTAACATCAGGCAAAATTGATTAAAAATTGGAATTTTAAGAGCTGTTAACAGATGTCCCAATTTCACGCTAAAAAGTGGTCCGTGATGTCTTCTAAATCTGATAAATTATGGTATGGTTTAGAATGGACAAGCATGGGATGAAATGCATCACAAAGAGTAACAAACATTAAAGATCGAAAACAAATTGGCCTAAAGTTTAATAGTTTCGAAAACTTTTTGGGCATTTCTCGCAAAATTGGGATGTCCTCAGGCATATTTGCGCACCTACTGTTTTATTAAATGGTGGTGACGGTTCGTCAGTAACGTCTGGGCTTCTGCCTACTCTGTAATGAAAAATGCTGATTTGAGGGAGAGACCGTAAGCCAAAAGGTTTTAAAGTAAATTTTAATGATCCTGAGTGTATGATCAGAGGTATCTTACATTTTTTAGAGGTATGTTATGTAACTCCTACGATAGATACCTCCTGCAACGCAATATAGGAGCTAAGTATGTTATTGTACGAAACTGTGTAGATCTCTCTTAACATACCGTGAACTAATATTGCTGGTAACACGTATAGGTCATTCAGACTCAGCCCAGTAACCCATCTGACTCCAGATTTTTTTTACACCAATATGTAGCAATCAATCTTTTCACCACAAACTGTTAAACAACAGCTCCTGAAATGATTAAAAGCTCGCAAAAATTACATGCTTTTGGGTAAGGAAACCTACCATATTGTCATGATCGATCTGCCTCTGCTGATTCTTCCGGCACACAGCGGCAGACGGCACGGGCCTCCTGAGCGGCTGTTCTCGCGGCGGGATGGAGCACTTCCTCGCGTTCCGGGCGCTCAGGATCTTGGTCAGTAAGATGTGGTTGTGTCTCTCGATCTCTCGCAGCCTCTCGTTTGTGAACGACATGTTGATGCGACGAGTTTTCATGCCGGATATTGAGCTGGAATAAGATTGAAAATACTTAGAAATATATTTAAACTTCATAACAGTATGTATGAAACTGCACCACAAATAATAATTGCGTATTTACACATCAAAAAAACGTTAGACACGTATTTCTACGAGTTTTTTTTTTATCTAATGCCCTTCTTTTAAAAAGTCCAGTCGCACACATCCAATTGAAATTTGAGCACCAAGTTACCTTTACAAATTATGCATCGTCAACTTACCCAAAACTGGTCGATCTTCCAGAAACTGACACTGGCGGTTTATTACTAGACATAGAAGACTGGCTTTTCGTCAATTTCACGGAAGACCTCATAGTTGGCTCCCTGCTCGTGTCACTAACTACAGACTTCGGGAGGGACTTCACAGACTCCTCTTCCTCACTTTTATCTTCTTCAAATTCGTCGGAGTACGCATCCTCTTCATTGTAGACTTCAGACTTCTCATGTTCAGACTCTGACCCTTCGTAGATACAGGTTTCCACACATATATTCGGGGGTCTCTTCACTGCGTCCACTATACACCCCATCTCTGACAAGTCCTTCGAGAGCTCATCGACCTCGTTATTATTTTCCTCCTGGTAGCGTTTCGATTTCATCTTTTTAGAGTCCCCAGAAGAGAATTCGGTGTCGATATAATTCAGCTCTACGGTTTTCTCTCGGCGTGCCATTGCGGAAGCGTGCATATACTGTGGTCTGCTAAAACAAATACAGTTAGCTTACCTACTTGTGCTTCAAAGGTAGCTAGAAGTGCCTAAATGTTTATGGTGCTAATTAAGAAGTAAATCAACCTTGATGGTTGGTTTCGAGTAAATATTTACGTTTTTTCAGGGAGACGTGTTGCGTAAATGCCGTTAATTACGTTGCAGACGTCTATGTTTATCTAGACTCCACGGGACGTCCAGCTTCCGCGGTAGAGTATATTTACATGGCACGTGCCAAACTGTCAGCTACCTCACCATCTGATATGATGAGTCTTGAGGTTTTCATATTAATAGATAAAATTATTAACATTCCTAGTAGTATTTACAAATTATAATGAATATTATGTAAGGCGTCTTTGTAGTCTAATTGTTTTTAAATTATTTGATGGTTTGGCAAATAGGTATCAAGGTTTTTAATGTTACCCAAAGTTTCAGTGTACTGTTCAATAATTGGACCACAACAACTACCTAATAAGACTTCCAGTTGTTGTTTTGAAATATTTAGAGGACGCTTCAAAGTAAAATATAAGCTAAATACTTTAATATGTCAAAATAGCATCTAAGTCTACTTAGCGGTAAGTTACGAGATAAGAGAATATAAAAATATTTACCAACCACGTGAAGGTACTGGCAATAGCCAATAAGCGCCTACCAATAAACTTACAGCAATATTCTTTACCAACTAGTTACTGCTCGATTGTTTTTATTCAATTTAAAATCCCTGATTGATAACAATAAATACTTAGAAATTGTTTTAACTAAGCAGTAATACGAAATTAAATATTGTAAACGAAAATGAAGCTCCTAAAATAACAACAAAAGACTTTGTGACGAAATGATTGAACTTGTTTTTAGAATCTTACAAATGTCGTCTCGGAAACCATAAACTGCCAGTATTCCCAGCTGCTTTGAATATAAACTTCTTCTTTTTTCAACTCTATTCCACTCGATATATCAAATATTTATAACAAAAACTATTTTTTACAATCAATCAATAAATTATTGTCTCCTAGCGACATGTAAACAAATGTCGCGCGGTTTGATAACTCAGTTTGCGTTTCGTTCCTACCCTGAAGATTGATGCTTTGTTTCAACTTACACGAATGAAATTTATTTAAGATGGTATACATGACTTATTATGATTTCTGTATATATTGTATTAAAACCCTTGGAATATACAATATTACCTACGCACTAATTTGTAAATAGATTGTAAACGTAACGGTATGTAGTCGAGAATATCATCTCATTTTCGGTCGATGTTGACATTTCATGCAATTCATTCACTCATCAGCTCACTCGTTCACATGAAAAGTACCTTTGGATGTGAGAATTCGTGTGTGCGATAATGATTTTTTGATAAATTCCGTGTTATTTAGTTAGATTTTAACAAATTTATCATTAAAAATGGTGACTATAATAAAGAACCAATTACTAAAACATCTATCGAGGTGCGTATATTGTTTAGTTTTTATGTATACGTTCTATAGACGATTAAATTTCGTTATTAATTTAATTATTTTTTGTAATGAGACTTTACATGCATATAGTTTAACATAGATTTGGTTTACTTATGTTCGTTTAACGACGTAGCAATCGCAATTAAATTGGCACACATGTTGGTCTTTGTTTGACTTATTTACGTATTGTTATCGTATCTACACACTTTATTTGAACTATGTTTTGTGTAAATTTTGAGATATTGAACGCAAACAGATCATCTTTATACCTTTGTTCTGCTAGTACTTATTAAATCCTCTGTGTTCATAGTCTTTTTTAACATTATATTGTGTTATTTCATTTAGTTAAACTAATAAAATTCTCAATTTGATCTCATAAAATCAAATTCATTCCCATTAACAAGAAACGATAATGTTTAAATCAGTTGACCACTTGTAATGAGTTACAAGCATTTTTATGTTCACTGCTGTGCTAATAATGCTAATTTATAGAATATTGTAAAGTTATACATCTGTAAGACCTTGTTAATTAAACAGAGTGTGTTTTTTGTCTTGATATTTCCTTGAATAGTTTGTCTTGGAAAATCCCTTTTGCTACTTGTATTAGGCAAGTAGTTATTTGTATACATTAATGTTATTTAATTAAAATATCATCTTATCTAAGTCCTTAGCACTGCACTTTGCCCACTGCTGGGTGAAAACCTCCCACTACTTTTTCCATACACTTTGTCCTGAACTATGATAGTAGTTTTGATATTAATCAAAATTATTTGGGACCCACTCTAAAAGTACTTTAAAAAGTGAATATATTGTTTTTGCATGATTGTTGTTTCTATATTTATTTACAGTAAATAATATCTGTTCCAAGAATCACCTATATTACAACATGTATGACTCAAGTAAATATAACTGGATAAGTATTACACTAGAATTCTATTCAATACCTAATATTTAAATGTTTATTCTTGAATATCCTTAAGCTGTGATTCACAATACATCTACCATTTACTAATTAAACAATAATTGCTTGGAACTCAAAGCATACTAGGTCATTGAGTAATTAGTAGAAGTTTTCAACTATCATTCTTTTGCCTTTTACTTACTTATCTTAATTTGTCTCCAAACTTATGTCTTACACAATATATTTTTAGTTTGCATAATAGTACCTTAAGTTATTATTATAGTGTTTTGGTATAATAATATGCTTCTTACAAGATTAAAAATCATAAACAAGCTTTGAACAAGACATGCAAGTTGTGACTATAGGTAAAATAAATTCTTGGGTTATCTTACCTTGACGGGCTACAAAGACATTTTAAATATTGGGCTAGTCATTGGACCAAAAATAACTAGCCGTCCATTTAAAAATGTCCGTTCTCTGCAAAGTTGCACAGTCACTCGAGCCCAGTAGAATTTCTGTCTAGTCTTATTCCGCATTATACTTTAGTTTTATAACTATTGCATATTTTGCAATAGTTATAAAACTAAATTAAACAATATTTGGTCAACAAAACTATGATAAAATAAAGATAAAGATTTATTTATTTGTTTAAACATGTATGAAAAGTGTAATCCAAAAAGACAACCTCCATGGTTGAGTGATGTACACACCGGTTTTCAAGGTGTTACTAGCTCAGGTCCCAGTTTCAAAGCGCGGACTGTTAAATATAGAAAACAACTTTACTACATGGCCTATTGTCTGGGTGCTTCTGAATTCCATAACACAAGTGCTTTACCTACTTAGGATTCAAAGTAATGTAACTATATGATGTTGTCCGCATTTATTTATTAAAAGACCTAAAACTATTTTGTTATTGAAATGATTGTTCTATACTTAACGACTACAGTCAACAGTGATAGCGTTTCCATCCCACTTATGTTATATATAACTATGTAATATACTTTCTAACTGATAATACTTCTTCAAAGAGATAACAGATAATTTGTATGTTTGAGATAGTTTACAAACATCATTCAATTTTAGTTCAACTTGGAAGTAATCTGTTAATTTGTAAGTATCATTATCACTTGCCCTGTTTTTTATATTGGTGAATGTAATTCATTCATGTATGATAATAAAGAATTAAAGAATTTATTAACAAAATTGAATAACCTTCGATGTTGAGTTGGATCGTCATTTGTCACACAGAAGTTCCGTACTATGATCTCAAATACTTCTTGCCAAACAGACCCATTTCGTCTTTTTAACCGACTTCCAAGAAAGGTATGTTCTTTGTTCGACCATGAATTATTTTTTTAAGTTTTTTTACCTTTTCCTCCATCAAAAGTTAACTGACATTCTACATTTCTTTATCGTATTTTCGTTTTTATTATTTGTGGGAACAACAAAGAACACTGATAATTTCAACTACCCTAATGTTTATACAAATAAAGATCTTATCCTATTTTATGAAATTCAGCCCACTGACAGACAAACGGATGGATCCGATGATGAGCTTTATTAGCCCTTGTCCTTTATAACTACTTACAATATTGTAATACTGACGCCTTATTTGTTGCGGTATACTTATTATTCAGTTTTCATTATGAACTGCATGAATAATAAAACGTGGAAGATGAAGTATTAATAATGAATTATTCATAAATAAACTTGTGCTTTACAAAAGTTCTGCCTTCATTCAACTTTTATGTACTGTTGTGCATAAATAGCTGAATGTTCTTTTTTATATAAGAAATGTTATTCTTTTCATAGCTTTGATTTAAAGGAGGAATTCTCTTATTATAATCGACAGATAATTAGGTACTTAAATAATTAGAAAGTTAGTTTGTAACAAGTAATTGTTATCGTCGATGTTACCAAAACTCTCAAAAAGTGGTCTTATTAAAAACTGCATACCTTACAAAGTTGTTTTGAATAAACAAATGACTTTGTATTTTTTGTATGTAGTTAAAAATGTTTATGTACTTTATCGTAATACACGGCGCTAAGGTACGTGAAGCGCAGGACCGGTCTTCCTAAAAATCCATGGTGAAGGGTCTTTTGGATAAAATGTCAGATTATGATCATATATCGCTCCTAGGGATAGGGCTCACAAAAAAACCACCCGTAAAAACGTCAGCTGGATGCATCGCTGCAGCTTTCTATGGATACTTACAAAACTCGTCTTTTTCCACCACCAGGTTCACAAAGAATCTGTCACCAGAACAGATCTCCCTCTCAGCGCTGCGAGGGTCGGGTGAGCTGCAGGACTTGACCTTAGACGAGGAGCTGCTGACTGACCTACTGGAACTGCCTGGATGGCTGAAGCTGACCTCTGCTAAATGCAACCGGGCTTCCTTCAGGATACAATGGACCAAGCTCAAGACAGTGCCTATTGTGCTGGTAAATATACTATTATTTTTTTGCGCCTTTCGAAATCCTCATGTAGGCAGGTTCTCCGCTTGGGGAAGGCAGAGGGGTATACAGGACTCCTACCTGCTAAGAAGTGCTTCTCCGTTGCCGTCCCCTTTTGCTGGGGACCCGGAAACGTACTTTGAAACACTGCCGCAACAGTATTTTAATTATCTCAAATAGAAAAGTGTTATTTCTGCTATGGTTAAACATAGCGATTCGATCAACGTTAACGTCGATCGAATCGACTATATGTTAATTTATTGCTGTTTTCCTTCAAAACGCACGTAAATCTTTTGCCTCCTTAAAATTATGAAAGTAACAAGTATAATTCTCGTGGCTTATCGAAAAGGCATCATTATTTATTTATTGCTAAGCCGTAGCATGTATTAAAAATTTTATGCTTCTATTTCTATTATTCTATTTTTAACTTTGTTATGTCAATTGCATGCACAGATCATGTCAAGCAAGCGTTAATAACTAATTGGAAGCTTATTAGACTCCATATTCGATATATATCTCAGTCATGGCACTGGTTAGTAATTGTTAGTTGTGTGAGTTTCTTCCCTTCTCATAACATATCAATACCACGACAAACGGTTACTACTTTTCATTCACGGCTACTTTTAAACTTCCTCTAAGGATCTAAGATACCCATTTCTTATCCTATCGTTACTCCATCCATCACAGCATTCTCAGTTCAGCTACACGCTGTCTTTCATCCGTTCTATACCTTCTCTTCTTCTTCGGTCCCTCACTGCTGAGGATCGCTACCACATGTCAAGCCCTCCTCTGAGCTCGGTCGTACGCAGTATGGACCTGTACATTACAGTCCATGATAATAATAATAATAATCCAGCCTATAAAAGTACCACTGCTGGGCGCAGGCCTCTTCCCATTTAGAGAAGGCATTAACATTGATCACCACGCTTGCTCTCTGCGGATTGGCGATTTCAGATCCCAAATTTTGGAATCCAGGTTTAGAAACGTGAGGAAACAGTGCATGAAGTATTAAATAAAATTTGTAAAAAATATTTTCATTAGTCTGTAAGGTATATGTCTATGGGCCTTAGTAGCCGGATAGTAAATGATTTATTATTATTGTAAATAAGGCGGTTTACTCACGGTACAACTCATTTACAACTTGGCACTCGATGTCTCGATATCATATTGTATCCTTATTAAGGGCGAGCTAAGCCAATTACGGAGGGTACCGTCGAACCGTGAGTTTTAATCGAGCACTCAAGCGTCAATATACTGTAACAGCCAGCTTGTCAATTAATGAAGTTCCCATGTAATTGATTTCTGAAGTTTAAAGCGAAATGTTAAAGGTTTCTGAATATGGTTAGAGCTTTGCATTTTCCAATACATGGCAGGAAGTATACATTTCATAAACTTTATAACAATAAGTATACATTTGCTAATGCCGTTAATTTTTGGTTGGTTTGGTTGGTAACACAAAATAAAAAGCACTGGATTTTCATCGCTTTGAAAAGGACGAAGATGACACTTGTTTCTTTATAATATAAACAGTTTTCTTTTATTTACGTTGTTATAGTTTCAATGAAGTCAATAAATTCCTAAAACGTATCGCTTATCTTCTTATCTATGAATATGATTCACATTACCAATAATGATGGCAGTTATCGATTAGGCTTAAATAAAACAATTGTGATATCGTACCACGTGGAAGGCCCATGTGGTGATAGAAAACAAATTTTATGCACATGAATTAGAGGCACCTCTGCGCTGAGAATGCTTAGCGATCCCGCGGCTCCATCAAAGGCGAGGACGGAACCGGGATATTTTTGGTCGGTGCAAGTCCGACATATCCCCACGTCGTGCCCTCGCCGTGGGTTAAACTCGTTAGATTTTCACCCGGAAAAAAAATGGAGGCACCTTGATAAGGTTTTATGAGATATGTGTAATATAAATAGGAAAATGAGACATTTGCCTTGTAGTGGGAGCCTCGAGCTTACCTAAATATATTTGGATAGCCTATCTATTACTGGACAATGTGCCTCAAATTGCATCTAGCTCCATCTAAACTTCGTCGATTTGGTCGTCAGTCTTTCACGCTGCAGTAGTGTTTTGCTTGCAAAATTTATCGTTATGTTGCCCTACGGCATATGCTCCAATAATTGCATTTACAAATTGCATATCTTGCTGAACATAGCACCTTGCAAATTGTCATACCTATATGAGGATCGACTTTTCGACCCTTATCTGAATAAAACCCCCGGCGATGTATCTAGTGTACTATCGGAAATTGAAGCAAAACAACATAAAAACGCAAAAAAATACGGAAATGCTGTACATTAAAATTACGAAGTTAGAGATTGTATCGACACGTGTCAAATTGTTACCAAACTTCCCATTAGCAATATTATACACAATATACACGCTATAACTAATTCAATAAACGTAATCGCTTGTAATCCCCAGTCGTGTAGATTACATGTTATATGAAGATTGCTTTCATTTTATAATTTAGTGATCGTAGTACGCTTTGTTTTGGTTTTTACCGACTCTAATAAAAGAGCAGGATCTCAATCTTCCCCGAGTCAAAAATCCGGTTGGGTCGCTAGTTGCATCAGGTTCAGTTCGACATGACATTATCCAACCATGCAAGTCATTTTCTAGACAGCTAGCCCACTCTTTTTTTAACAATCCTCCCTAAAGATAAAATCTTATATTAGTGTATTCACCTAGTTTAAAAAGTTATCTTTTATTGCATGTCATTCAATCGCATCGCATAGTAACCACTCATGAACCCCGCCAACCATGCAGTTATGTTTAGATATTGACGATGTTATCTCCCCGTAATATGTAGATTGTTTATCATGACTATAGTACCTACATATATATATGTGTGTGTGTGATTCATGTCTGTCTGGAGAATATCCAGCGACACACGTGTACTCATGATGTCATGGATAGTCAATGCCAAGGGGGACTACCAAATCGTAGAAAATCGTTATTTGTGATCGTTCTCACTTCTCATTTAGTACAACTCTAGTAGAATCTCTACAGTTACAGACACGAGCAAAAATATGTACAAGCTAATAAAATTTTAAGTCTCTTTTATTCTGGATTTCTGTTGTAAATGATTTTAGTTAAGACTATATAAAATAGATCCTTAATCATGTTCATATTTTTCTTTTTGAGTTTCAGCAAAATATGTCGCTAATTTTGTCGTGTTTTTTCGCTATGTTTAAACATATTTATGCTCGTGACTATACGTAATGTTTATGCGACTTTAATTACAATAGGAATAAAATATTTTCATTTCCTGTTTACAAAATGTTTCTGTAAACTTTAAAATGTAACTTTATGGGGTTTCATCACCTTTCATGTTTTGTTTCGCTTTTTTAATACACTTGGTGCCAATTACCGGCTTGTTTATTAGGTATCGCTGTATGTAAACAATGAAGGGTTAATTAGGACAAATTGGAAACAGTTAATTTATTATTTGGACTAGTTTGGACTCAATACGTTAAAGTAGAGTATGTGTTAGATACTCAATTAAGAAATCAAAATATTTGCATGTCTCAAAAAGACAAAATGTCTTTTGTGTATCTTCATTTTACGCAAATAAAATATTATTATTACCTATTTCTAGAAAAAACGGCTATAATATTCGTAAAAAAATCTCATCTTACAAAACAAACAAGAAACCTGTTAAAAACATTTTAATAATAAAAATACAAATGGATTCCCTTTCCATCTCCGTAATACCTTTGATAGAAGCTCCATTCAATTTGAGTAATTAAAAATGTACGAGAATTCCACGTGTTTTGCTAACAAGGATTAATTCGTTTCATCTGGGATTGTGTACCTTCGGATTGTAGTAATCCCTTTCATATTAACGTATCTCACTCACGTATACACGAGTTTTTGTACACGGTCTATGAAATGTACCTACTTCAAAAAGGAGGAGATATTTAATTCAACTCTTTTTTTTTATGTTTGTGTTTTACCTCAGAACTTTCGACTAGGTGAACGGATTTTGATAATATAATAATAATATAATTCCAGCCTATAAACGTCCCACTGCTGGGCACAGGCCTCTTCCCATATAGGGAAGGCATGAGCATTGATCACCACGCTTGCTCTCTGCGGATTGGCGATTTCAGATCCCAATTTTGGAATCCAGGTTTCCTCACGTTGTTTTCCTTCACCGTTAGTCAGAAGTGTCTTAGAATAATTAAGAAAGTACATATAACTTGGGAAAGTTACATTGGTACTTGCCCTGCAACCTCGTGCATACAAATCCGTTCATAGAACCGCTAGGCCACCACGACTTTTTTTTTCACCACGATTTTGATGTTTTTTTTATTTGAAAGGTGGTGCTTCCAGTGTGATCCATTGTAATTTGGTCCACTTATGACAATGGGATCCATAAGAAAACCATATAAGACTTATTATGAAGTCGGTTTTTTATAAGAATTATTGTTTATTTATTTTATAACTTTTATAGACATTGGATGTGAAACACTTGATTGAGTTTGATATCAATTATTTTATTAACTCTTTTTGAGTTGAGTTAGAAAAATTGAATATCAATTAAATATATTGAATTAAATCATTTGAGTTGGAATTTTGTAAACTGACTCTATACCAGATGATGAGACTTCACCCCTTTTAGATAGATATTCCCTTTCGGTAACATCATGTATAGATGTATTACCCATACAGATAGGTACTTAGACAGTCTTGAAAATATAAATCTGTTATAAAATAATACCTGGTCATCATCATAAATATTAATTAATAAATTACTAACACATACATGAATGTGATTCAATGCATCTACCATTGAATAATCATCACCGAACAATAATTAAATTAATTATGCAAACATTGCACGTTTAAATTATTGGTATGTGTATGTTATTCAGATGTGATATTATGATAATTAGCTATAATGTATCCTCAATTTAGATAATATTAGTTTGATTTTAGGAATTGCTGATTACGTATTGGTCTATCTATTGTTTATTGATAAATTTTATCGTTCATATTTGAGGTGAATAGGGATGATGACTATTTTTATATTGATGTCCATCTTTTAGATCATAAAAAAATATAAGACATGTACTTTTTTCCTTTGGCCCATAAACATAAAAGTATGAAGATAAAATTTAAAGGTAACATTTGTGCTAAGACGTTGAAATTGTTGAAAAAAATAATTGTACTCACTGTGTACAATTACCTTGACGTCACAACCCCCACTTCTGAACTTTAAAGCGCTAAATCTTCGTACTACTATATTTAATTTATAAAAGAAAAAATACGTGTCTAAATCTCGGACTAAATTGATTTAGAATTTTCATACCCTATTCTCTATAAAAAGGATCATTATGGGATCATACAAAATAATACAGTTATTAAATAGGAAAAGATTAACGAATGCCTTTATAGAGTTATTTTAGCCCACAATAGCCACTAAGTACTTTCTATTATAATGCTATACATATAAAATTAAATCAAGTAGTAGTCTGTTCGCATTAGTGCACCTAGTTAGTTGCAGGAGACTAATCTGTTCTCAATGTGCATGCCGTTCTAATTAACTTAACCCGGTTAACTTCGATGAACTTGATGCATAATGCATGCGGATTATCTGAAGATATGCATTTATTCTTATAAATTATTTATTACTTAAAATGTTCATGTTAAGAATTTGAATGGAAGATGTTGATGTTAGGATGTTTGAGCCTTGTCTGGTACACCAGTATATTTTGCTGGACATCTCACACAAGGTTATCTGATCCCAAGCTAAGCAGAGCTTGTGTTATGGTAACCAGACGACTGGTAAACATACTTCTATATTTTTAAATACATCCATATTATAGAGATCAATGGTGTGTCGATTGCTTGTCGATATCTGATTATTTGTAGTTTCATAGTAGGACAATGTAAAAAAAACCGGTTCATTTCGTGTTTTGCTTATTATAACGCCAAATAATAAGGTTACGCAAACTAAAAAATTTCAGCGTATGTATACCTATTAGTTTTTCAGTAATTAACCATCTACATTTCCACATAATTTTAGATAAAACATGTTCTACCATTGTTATTGTACATAACATTCCTATGAATCAATGTCGAAACTATTATGTTTTTACAATCATGAAATAATAACGCTGTACCTACGTAAACTATGACCGAGCATAACTACAATTACAAATAGGAAATTAGGCGGGTTTTTACGTATCTTGCAGAGGTAAAGTGACAGCAATTACCGGCAATAATATATTGTAAAAATATTGCTGTTTTTGTAAAAGCAGCTCGCGAGCTGGCGCGAACGCACTAGTCGGTAAGACGGTAACCCGGTCGAAACGTCAAGCCCCAAAAAAGGTATTTATGCATGTACGCGCTCATTCCCGTGAATTATATTACTATAAACATGCAACGCGATAGTTTAAAAGTTTATGGAACTCACTAGTGTCAATAACGCCGTCCGCGAGACCGGCACACCCCGCTCGCGAACAGCTCGCGAGCTCTTTGTGTAATGCTCGTTTAAGTCTCGTTCGGTGCTCGTTCGTCAGATCTGGACGTACCCTTATGTTAAATAACAGCAGGAGTTTCTACGATGTGACTTTGAACTACCAAAATTACTTGTAGTTAAAAAATTGCTTGAATTCAGTGTTTCCCCATTTCTGCTTCTCCCCTTTTCGTGTTATATACAAGATATAGGTATCTACATACCTATATCTATTGTGCATACGTATTCAATACGTGTCAATGCCAACTCATCGAACAATACCTAATAAGTAACGCTATGTTGCATGATAATATTCAATGTTAATGTTTGTACATTCAATTGTACGTTAGGTTCAGTATTTTTTTTTATCAAGTTTTTTTGTAGGCTCATCTTATAGCTATTTGTGCAACCTCTTTGGTCGTGTAGCGTAGCGTCCTTACCGGTTTTCAAAATGTCACCAACTCTCAGGTCTCAGGTTTGGAATCCCGGATGGACCAATGTAAAGTTTACTTTTTTTAGCAATAGAATTGCTCTGAAATGGGTTTGCGTTTTTCGTCTGAAATCGTCGAAAGATCAAAAGTTGCGAATGGTAATTAATTTCTTCATTATAAGAGGAATCAGTTTATGATAACATAGAATATAATTTTAATAAATCTCTTATTCATTTAGTGCCTAAGTGAACTCAGGGTTCAAGGTCAATTTATTCCAGACACCAATTTTTGCGTGAGGTATCTGAAACATCTGAATGAGATACTTAGTTTCAATTTACATTTAGATCTTACACGTGTTTGGAATATACTTAAGTATTGCTTTATAAGGTCATGAATTTATGTGATTTATGTATTCTTGAACGAAGTATAATATAGACTAATGTAGGTAGACTGTAAGTGTATGCTAGTGGGAAATGTATAACAGCTAAGCATGTTGCATATGAGTTATAGTCTTAATGTTCTTGTACTGACTAGTTTGATTATATTATACCATGGTATTTTCATTTCTTGGGTCATTTCTTGACAATGACCAGACCTTTTTTTTCACTCCAAATTCTTCTCCCCGATTTTAATTTAGCAGTGCAGTCAGATATGCAAAAAAAAGATATATTTCAACGCCTATAGGTTTTATGACTTTGGAAGCAATAAAAGGAAAAGAGGCAAAAATCTGTTTACAAAATTTTATATATTTATATCTACAATCCAAGAATCAGACCCTATTACTGAAGTATCTCAAACAAATAAAAACAAGCAATCATTCGACTATCCATTAAAAAGAAAAACAACAACAAAACTTTTCATGGACTGAACCCAAATACGGAATGAATAATGCATTAGCGCCGCGCTTCGCTGGCCGCGTTGCCTTGATCTTACTGATGTTACTGCTTTTTATCATCCTGTTAACAAGCTATACGTTGGTAGGTGCTTATGTAATTTGTTTTAGCATTTGTAGGCCTATGTTAAGTTGTGATACAGGTTGTTGGAAAAAGAGGGTTGGTTGGTCAAAGTAAGAGTAGTCTCACTTTCGTTATGCTTTTATCATCCTGTTAACAAGCTATACGTTGGTAGGTGCTTATGTAATTTGTTTTAGCATTTGTAGGCATATGTTAACTTGTAAGTGATACAGGTTGTTGGAAAATTAGAGTGTGTTGATCAAAGTAAGAGTGCTCTCACTATCTGGATGTTTACCTTTAGGTATAGCTAATAATTAAACGGATGCAGAAAGTAAGAATGCTCTCTTTCTGTATGCTAGATATAGACAATGATTAAATGTTACTCACTTGGAATGTCGGTCGACCTATTATTGGCGACTGTGAAACTCCGATGCTTTTTCTACTTATTCTCATGTAATGCTGTAAACAGAAGCTGTTGGTTTGCTTTTAATAAATAAATATAGTTTCCGTAGTATCGTTAGAATAGTAACTAGAATCCAGGGATTCTAGTTACTACTATGGAGAAAAAAAGGAGCTCCTGTAGAGCTAAATAAGGGTAAATTAAATTAATCAGAAATCCTCCTTTAGTCTGAATTTAAGTTCTTCTAAAAATCAACATAATGCCTTAAAACAGATCGAAGGTTGAATTGTACACAGTTATTAATAATCTACTATGTATGAAGCAAATTAGCCTGCATTATAAGTGGATCCTTGCTCCAGCAAGCTTTTAGCAGAATGGTTGGCATATTTTGACTTAGCGAACCGAACTAGTTAGCAATGAAAACAACTTTTCAAATAATAATGAACGCGGATGTATGAGAATCAATTAGTTATCGGTATTTTGATTACGCTTATTGAGGAAAAATATGGAAAAAATGTTTTATTGATTCTAGTAATATTCGCAGTTTACATTTTTCGTCCTGATTTGAAATAGCCCCCTGGTATTTTTAATCAGGACGAAAAAATACACTTAATAGTCTCTAAACTGTATTTTGAAATCTTCTTCTTATTATTAAAATTCGTTATAAATCTTTGTTTTTTTATTAAACTAGCTGTGGAAACATAATCCTTTTTCTGAAATAGGAACATCAGATACTTCGACCTTTGTCCCGAACAACAATAAGCAAGCCTCCTAATGTTTCTCAACCTTGAACCTCTTTATCTTGTCTGCAGAACCTGGACGAGGTGCACATAGCCCTGGAGGTGTGCCAGGAGCCGAGGGTGATGAACCCCAGCGCCGCCGGAGCGATACCAGCGCCGGGGAAGTACAGCTATATACACAAGGTACCTTTACAATAGAATAATACTGACCGTGTTGCCTAGTAAAATGGGTTGTGGAAGTCCTAAATTTTGAGAATGCCTTTAACATGTGACGATGTCTTAAATCACCTATATTTGTTTTTTCTTTTGTCCAGGTGATAGATGGAATCTCTGTGGCTGTGAACCACGTGCAAATAGACTTTAGTTGTGAAGCATTCACCAGCAGTGTTCAGGTAAATATATCTACATACTGACGTAGAATATGCCTTACTGAAAATATTTATGTATGTATCTGTTACTTTTGAAATCTCAGGAATCTTTAAGTCTGAAACAAAAACCGATACACGGTATGGTCTCAAAAGAAGCTTTTGATTCTTATAATTTAATGGTAATTTAATTGTGTTCTTATTTTAATTTGTTATAAATTCAAATAAGAATACCTTTGCAGTGTAGATTTTTTCGGTCTAAAATTCTCGGAGAAGACGAAACTAACATACAAAAAAATACAGTGGAATTAAGAACCTCCTTCTTTGAATTCGGTTAAAAATGGTGGGAATTGTCTTGAATAATAAGTTTGTGCTTAGATCTCAAGAGTGACGGTGGAGTCCCGCACGCCAGAGGGCCGCAAGGGAGACCTAAGACTGACTAGAATCAAATCGCCTGACACAGGACAACTGCTTATATTTAAGGTAAGAATATACAGGAACCTTTCTGGATCCCTTAGGATTTGGTGGATAGCCCTTTACGGTGGATTTCAGATTAAATTTCATCGAAAATGTGCTGAAAGGATTATTATGATGCCCGAATAGTACTTTTGGTACATCGATCTTGTATTTAAAGATTTATGGAAATTGTCTTCTGAATTTATTTAAATGAAACTATTTTTGAACGAATTGTATCGCGGTTTTTTTTAGGTTTTAGTTCCTGACGTTACGACGCCTAAACAGGTGTCATGGTCACGAAAAAATCTTTCTGGATTTAATTGTTTTTATTATTTGCATCAGCTGATGAATCGTAATGTGATCGTAATGTTCGGTTGGACCTCTCAAATCGAATTATAATGTTTGAACAGGAGTTAGAATGGCAAAGCGCCCGCATAGAGGCCAAAGCGCTCGGAGCCGCCAACGCCAACCTTCCGCCTTTGCGACTGCTACTGGGGAACACGCACTGTCGGATCGTCATCAAGAAGAGATTGTCAGGTATGTTTTATATGTATGTGGAAATCTGAAGTATAACGTATATTAATCCGTATTATTTTTATGTATGATTGTCTTGAGAGGTTGAGCTGGTCAAGACGCGATAACTTGGTCCCCATCGCAATTTCTTCTTTTGATCTTTTCGTGTCAATGTAATGGCTATGTAATTTGGGTAGTCCATAAAATTGAAACCGGGTAAGCACTTCAGTCAATGTAGAACCGTAAAACCATTGTAAAACAAATAGATGTCAATGAAATGCCAAGTTACCCGACTGTTTTTGTCGGGTAACTTGGCATTCAGTTGCTGAATACGTCGACTGCTTCTGTTGCCCATAGACTGTGCGGTAGTGGGTTCTCGCCTGGCCATCTGCCCAGAGCCGCTGGCGTGGGCGCTAACAGACGGGCAGCTGCGCGCCGCGCTGGCCTGCGCCGCCGCGCTCTCCACGCCTGTTCGCCGCGCTACTGCCGCCGCTACTAGGCAGAAGGCGCTGCGGAAGGTAGGTAGATCGAAAATCACACACACACACACACAAACAAAACTCGCTCAAACACACTAACACACACACACACAAACACTCGCTCAAACACTCTCACACAAGCAAACACACCCTCACACACTCACACATACAGGGGTTCTTGCAAATCAGAGCGCCAACACTTGCGCAGCGCGTTGACGTCGCCGTCGTCGGCGGTTGAACCGTGTCGCGTGGCGTCTACTCACCTTCGCTGTGGCACTGGCATAGACGCATTCTTTTTAAAAATAAGTCTACAAAGCTACAAGAAAAGCATTTTTCCACAACATACTCAAAGACCATTATTTCCGCCACTCAGAGGTATCTAATTTAAAAATCTATAGTATTCAAGCATTCAGAATTTTCTTGTTTCATTTTCATTGACTTTACTAACACCAATCGTACTAACATCTTCATAAGCTTCAATGCCCACATCTCCTCAGATCGAGGAGCCCCGGGAACAGATCCCGAGCCGTTCGGCGGCGGGCGAGCGCGACATCCTCGCGCGGATGTTCGCGAAGCACGACGTGCGCGAGACCTCGTACCATCTGCTCGCGCCGAGGATAGACCTGCATCTCTGCGATGATCCTGGCTGTGAGTAGATGAAGGAAATTATCGTTTGCGCCAGACGGGACTAAATAGTCTTTCCTTCCTCACTATTTGTTATTATTTTGAGACTCAGCAACCGATTTTACTCCTGTCTCAGTTTTGATAGAAAAATTACGTTAAGTCTTGAATCGATTAGAAATATATGTCCCTTACGATCATTACGTTAAACAGTGCCCCAGAAAGTAAGCTTTACCGGGTGTCCAGAGTTAGAGGTTTCTTCGAGTTTTCAAAGCCATGTGTGTTCCGGTATTTTATTAGCTTTTATAGTATTCATTCTGGATCCATGCTTTCTAAAAAGCTTTATAGGTCCTCTTCAGCTGCCCGATGGTAAAATTAGTTGGATTATAAAAGCGTAAATTCAGCGTCATAGATTATCATCATTTGTCGATCTATTTAGCCTGTGAAATAAGCCCAGCAACAAAATTTGTTTTCTTCACAACAGTGGGCAGATCGGAAAAGCCTTCGCTGTCAAACGGCGGCGCTCTCCAGGTGACGCTGGTGAGCATGCAGGCCGACCTGTTCCCGTACCACAAGGCTTCTGACGACAGGCGGCACTGGCGGGGATACAGGTTCGTTCCTGATTGTGTCACATACAAACAAGCTTACAAGTTAAAAAGATTCTCTTTTTTTGTTGTGAAAGTCAATTCGTTTTCATGTCCTTCTGATCGATAAAAAATTGACACGAATATTTATTCTGGTTTAACGTTTCCTAAATGTCGCGACGATACATTGTTTTGAAATGACACATGACGTCACGATTTTACTGCATTAAGTGATTCCATTAGCCTCCACTCTCTGAACATTGAGATTCCTTTTCATCTACTTAATGTTTTCGGATTTTGAGGGAACCGCGTTTCATACCCAGTCATCTGTAATGCTGTATGTTCGTGTACATCTCAAAAGCGTCATAGTATTTAAGATGGTATTCTATAACCTGCTTAATGTTTTCTAGGGAAGCAGCAACTCCTCACAGCCAGTGGCTCTCACAAGCGCTGACGTCATTCTGTACAACACTACTTGAATCTTTAGATCCAAGGCCACTCACGCCAAGTAGTAAGGTACGTTGAACATTTTCTGATATACAAAATATCAGTTATTTTAACTTATTAATCTCTAGGTGGTAACTCTTTTGATGAAGTTAAATATTGTATACATATAAAAAATAACTTATCTAAACATATGATAAACATCGTTTCAGTGCTAATTGACCTTGTTTATTGTGTTTATTCAAGTATTTTATTTATTTTATAATGTAAGTTAAAGTTTACCCTTGTAAATATTTTAATAGTCCTATGCGTCCAGTAAATTCAAGTATAGCAGTGTCAAATAGGAGTAAGTCCTATTTTCCAATAAAAAAGGAAAATCTAAAAACGCAATACCACCATGTATAATGTTCATCGATGAACCTACTATGAAACAAGACCTTTTTCTAGTTGCAGATATTTTTTACTACACGATTAATTTCAAATAAACTTTATTCATTATATTACCTGCAGTCAAGTCAAGCAGAGAAGCCGGAGGAGCCGATCTCCAACGGCATCAAGCACAAGCCGGCGCCCACACAACAAAGCGCTTCCAATGCTCCGTCCACTAACACAACTACCTCACAAGGTAATATATTGTAGGCTATAATATGTAGAATATACTTTTATGAAGATTGTTTAGAACAACGCCATCTAGTGGTGTAAAATGAAAGCGACAAGAAATGTGCTATTGTTGGAAGAACATGCCTCTTTTTTAGCTATAGTATTTTTGCTGTTAGACCAATTCATTGTTCGTATGTAAAGACCTTTTTTATTTACTAGGAATTTTAAATGGCTAAAACGCGGTCTATAAAAGAGAAGGCTGCTTGTTCGAGTGATATTTTTGAATATTATATTACTTTTTAAATAATTATTTATGTTATTTGCAGCATCGCCGACAAGAACGAGAATTCTGCAGCAACTCGGCAAGCTAATGACTACGTGTCTTGTACTTAGGATAGATGACTTCACTGTTTATAAGGTAACTACATCATTATTTATTTACTACTAACCAAAGAAAGAGTGAACAAAATATGTAATGAATATTATTTAATCACCTATTCTACCTTAGGTACCTGCCAATAAAGGCCAAATTTTCTTTGGGCATGTCTATATTTAATCACGTGAGGTTAAATATAGACATGCCCAGAGAAAATTCGGCCTTTATCAATAAACCAAAGATGCACTAGGGGAAAAAACGTTCTCCATTATAATGCGCTACGTCCAAATCTACGTATTGCCCGTGTAGTAGAAACGTGTCCCGCGTCAATGTAGCGTATTTTTTTTCCGAATTTAGTTTTTTGTGCAACGAGTTCTGCAACATGTCAGAAGAAACAAACATGCTTTGACTTCTTGGGCTTTCCCAGAGTGATTTTTGGCTGTAGAACTTAGGGTGATTTAAAACAAATTTTCGCGTCCTATGTATTAGAGGATTCCAAGTAGTTGCTGAGGGATTTGTTCCGTAAAAAGTTTTCACATTTGCCCCTGCTGTAGTAAATGCTAATGCTTTTTATTATGGCTTAATTACCATCATGTTGGGTAACTTTGACCCACTTTATGAGCTTTTTTTAAAATTACGTATAGAATTCTTAACCAAACTACTGTGAAATGAATGTTTTTAGTGGCTTTACAATGCCTATTTTTAAGAAATAAAAAAATTTAATCTTTTTTTTAAACTATAATCATTGAAAATTCAACGAGGCAAAGTTATACGGTGACTTGGGTAACATTACCTCACACACTTAATGATACGGATTTTGCTGTTTTAAATTAGGTTTTGTTATATTTGGTGAGTCTTAACCCTCTTTTTATGCCATAATATAAAACAAACTAACATTAGAAACAATTTTTATTTTTTTTCTCAAAGGTTTACTGTTAAAAACATGAAAAATAAAGTGCGCAGTTAGGGAAATCACTAGTTTTTAAAAGGAGACGGGTTTTTAGAACTTATTAAGATCTAATCAGTCTTATAAGTCTTTTAAATTGTTCATTAATAACAAAACTAAGTTATCAAATCCTAATCAATTATAAAAACTAACATAAAAATCCAAAATGAAAATAACAAAATCAGCTCTTTACCAGCCTTACTCTCCCCATTCCATACAAAGAAAATCATCATCAATGATAAAAAAAATCTTTCTTTTGGTCACTTTAGTAGTAGGCAAATATTTCACGACATTTTTTGGGAAACGGCGTATAATATCAGGCTTATTAGGCAGCTTTCAACCCTCCATCGCCTTCTGCATGAGCGACATTTTAAGCTTTTTACCATCGAAATGTATAATAATGATGTAATGTATAGAAAAAATTTTTTACCTACTTTTTTCGCGCCATGTTAATGTAAGTTTAACTTAAAAAAAAATATATTTAAGTTTCCCCCAGTACGTTAGTGGAGTTAGTTCAAACTATCAGTGTAACTTTGACCCGAGTCAAAGTTAGCCGGATTTGATAGTTCTAAAGGACCCGATGCACAATTTTGCTAATATTAACAATATTCATAAAAATATTGCGAAAATTTTAATTGTATTTAAGTTTTTAAACTTTAATTTATTGTCTGAACTGAAACTCACCTTTATTCAGCGTCTAAGAATCGCAAAGCAACAAAGTTTTTTGAGCACTTTTAAAAAGACGTTGCGCACAGCCCGCCGTTTATATTTTATATCTATGGATTTTTAACATTTATCAAATAATGACATTAGATGGGTTTTAACGAAGCCCTTTATGTATCTAATAAAAAATATTTCTATGCGTAAAGTTTTATACAGAGCCAGAAAAAATATTAATCGGAATCGGAAGTGGTGAGTCAAAGTTGTACTGAAAGCTTAAGTTACCCAGATTGACCGTATCGCTTAATTGGTGAGATCCCCGTTGACTTTAGTTGTTTATTCTAGGTATCAACAGGGTCAAAGTCTCGCGAAGTGCCGCGAGCTCTAGTGAGTGCGGAGAAGGCCACGCTGCCGGGAGACGCGGGCCTGTTACACGCCGAGCTCACTTACTTCTACTACCCTGGCGACGTGTGTTTCCCGGGTGAGTAGTGTAACACACATGCTTTAGCTACTTACCTTGGGTTCAAAGCAGTGTATACATTTACTTATCGTTGTCATTTCTCCGCAGTGCCAGCACCGAAGCTGTTCGTGCAGCTGAGTCCGGTGCGCGTGTCGCTGGACGTGAGCAGCGTGGTGTGGCTGGGAGCCTTCCTGCCGCACGTGTTGCCGCGGGACGAGGCTCCGGAGCTGGAGCTGCCAGCTCAAGCCGCCTACATGGATGTCAGGATGGAAGCCATCATGCCTAAGGTGAGAACTCTTCGCCCTGTTCGCTATATCGTTTCACGATCATCATTTCGGCCCGGAATCTACCACTGAGTCGGCCTCGCCCTTCCGTCACTTGTAACCCCCGAAAGAAAAAAATAATGGGGTAATAGGGGTTATAAGCCAAATGACTAATGAAACTCCATTAGTCATTTGGCTTATCTGTCTGCCCGTGGCATCTTTGCATTCCATCAAATTTTTGAAACCTGACGTGATCGAAATGGTTTCTAGCTATAATTTATGAAGAACTTCAGCATTTTAAAAGTTTTCAGCATTTCTCAACAATGTCGGAGGAGCTTAATAAAAAAAATCAGTGCTGACGACCCCACTTTGTTCGCAGGTGGTGTTAGAAGCGGGTCCGGAGCACATATCGCAGCAGCGCGACCGTCCCAAAGAGCTGCACATATGTACGGCCAGAGCCACGCTCACCAACGTCAGGGAATCGCCGAGAGCTAGTTAGTTACTAACATTAATTATTACTTATGATCCTTTGCTATATTTTGTCGAAAGACGGAGAAATACTGAAGAAATGGCTTAGTTTTTTTAGGAGATAATCTGATTTCTTATGTCTTCAGTAACTACTGAAACGAAAACTTTTTATTTTCGGGAATTTGCGCGAATGTGCTTAAATACCTTTTACTGCTTGACGTTGCGACCGGGTTACAGCGGCCGTGGTCGCAATCAGGCTGCTTGAAGTCAGTCTACTTGCGACCACGGCCGGTGTACGCGCTAATTCCTGTTACATAATATTTCTATATAAACATGTAGCGCGATAGTTTAAAGTTTAGAAAATGCGCTCTTATTGCACACGGCAATTTATTCCAGGAAACCGGAACTTATTAGTAGTTTGCAATTACTTCTTTTTCATATATTCCTCTGGTGAAATTTAAATGATATTATTGTAGTATTCGTCCATCCATACCGACAGGCTATAGGCCGTTATTCTTGCAGACTGTGCGGGCACGCGCGCGGACCTCGCGGCCATAATATCTGCACTGCGAAGGTCCACGCCACATCGGGGAGAGTTCCCCTGTGCCGTCGACGATATGGACCCCATACACGAGCAGTTTATATTGCATGCTGATAGTAAGTACTGTTTATTGTATTAAGCAAGTATGAAGTGCAATATGAGAACATACAAACGGCAATACGGTGATCCGCTCCATTTGGAAACAATTTAGCCCACCAAGTCAAAAAAGAATGAGCGTATTGAAGCGGCTAGATATAAGACCCAAGCTGGTCGTGCTATGCGTTTCCGTATATAGCTATTTATCCTACCCGTCGGGAGCTAGTAAAAACAACTTCAAACGAGTAGTGGACGCGACGCCGGCTCTGCGGTATCCTGCGTTAGTAGTTATGGTAGCGACTCAGCGCCGCGTCGACGTTGTGCAGGCGCTGGCAAGAGCTATACGAGCCGGCGCGGCGGGGCATGTCGAGCAATCTATGGCTGTCGGTCGCTCGAGACCGCCAAAAGGCCGCTCGCTGCCTTACCGCCGTCTGCTTGCTTGTATTCGTAGATTGTGAGCGAACCGTGCTAGCTCTTGCTGACTCCGCTTAAACAAACTTCAAATTTTAACTGTACTATGTCTTTCAGATTTGGACGACATAGATCGAGGCACAGAAATAAGTCCAGAGATGCTCTGGCGGGAGAACAGATCAGTATGGTGCGCGAGAGTGGAGCCGCTGTGGGCGGACTTCTGCGGAGCGCGCGCTACTAACTACAAGCCCGCGCCGCTGTTGGATGCCACGCCGCTCACTGCATGGGTAAGTTACTGTGGAGGAATAAGTCCGGAGTTGCTCTGGCGGGAGAACAGATCAGTATGGTGCGCGAGAGTGGAGCCGCTGTGGGCGGACTTCTGCGGAGCGCGCGCTACTAACTACAAGCCCGCGCCGCTGTTGGATGCCACGCCGCTCACTGCATGGGTAAGTTACTGTGGAGGAATAAGTCCGGAGTTGCTCTGGCGGGAGAACAGATCAGTATGGTGCGCGAGAGTGGAGCCGCTGTGGGCGGACTTCTGCGGAGCGCGCGCTACTAACTACAAGCCCGCGCCGCTGTTGGATGCCACGCCGCTCACTGCATGGGTAAGTTACTGTGGAGGAATAAGTCCGGAGTTGCTCTGGCGGGAGAACAGATCAGTATGGTGCGCGAGAGTGGAGCCGCTGTGGGCGGACTTCTGCGGAGCGCGCGCTACTAACTACAAGCCCGCGCCGCTGTTGGATGCCACGCCGCTCACTGCATGGGTAAGTTACTGTGGAGGAATAACACTAACATGGCCTTCCACCGCCCAGAATAAGTCAGAAAAGAGGAATTACAAGATTTTTACCGGTTAAAACCACTGAAGCGCTACTCCGTTCCTTTCTCATCGGGAAATATGCGTGAACGCTTTTCAACATTACCACCATCTCTACCAGTCATGTCCTTAAAAAATAATTCGTATATGTTAAAAATTTGCCAACCAACCTAAGGTGTGAGCATCCAAACAACATACTACGAGAAAACACGTCGCTTTTCAGGAAGAGAAAATGACATCGACGCTTTCTGCTCCTTGTGAGTTTGGTGCGATTCGGAAATATTTTGTCCTTTAGTACTTTTTTCGCGTTCTTTTTGCCCGAAGACTCAACCTCACACAATTTGGTACACAAATAGAACCACCTAAAACATATAAATGCTCCCCAGATATGTTTCGACGAGAACTTCTCCCGCATCTGGGTGGTGGCGCGCACGTGCGGGCTGGCCGGGCTGCAGCTCAACCACTACCAGATGCTGTTCCTCATGCGCCAGCTGGAGAGGATCTCGGAGATGGCCGCGTGGTTGGCGCATGATGCTGAGCGGCAGCCGGACGCTGAGGATGGGTATGCTGATGTCTTTACATATTTTTTTGGCGGTTAGATGGAAAAGACGTTTTATTTTTAGTACGGCTCTTAAGAATGTGCTGATGACCTTGAGCTTTAGTGGAGTTTTGGATTTACATGGACTATTTTTTTTTAATTCTATTTTCCATGCGTCAAATTTGCTGACAAATTTGAGACGAAATTCGAGATCCAACCGGTAAAATAAATGGAGATTTTTTGCAACCTTTCACTTGTCCCAATTATAGAAAAAATTTCTGCCCAAATTGACGACTAACCCAGCAAATAGCTTTAGATCATGTAGTTGGTGCGTTCTCAGCTAAACCCAACTTACAATTTGGGTAAAAACGTAAATTTCAATACCACTATCTCTCTTCCTAGGACAATAGTGATCGGCGTGTACGTACCCGCTGTGGAGTTGACCTTCGTGCTTCCCACCAACTGCCCCGGCCAGGAGTCTTCCAGGGACCTCGATAGCGTACCCCTAGACTCGTCCAGTTTACAAGACTTGAAAATGGGTGAGTGAGTTATTTGGAATTGGTTTTGTTTAGTTGGGTTCGGTTTTCAGAGGGTGCATTCTGTTTTATACCTTATTTCTTTAGTGATATGGCTGTTTTTGGCCTGTTTAATTTTAAAGGGATGGTTTTAAGTGTTTGTCTTGTAAGAACTAGACATATTTAATAAGAAACAGTATTTTTATGTACACTTTCACTCAAAAGTGGATACCAAACGATTAAACAGCTGCTAAAAGGGTTTAGAGTACTACTAATTACTTCTTCGTCTATTTCCGAAAAACAATTCTTCTTGACTGTAAATTATCTAGTTTTCTACCTTCTAGCCTTCTATATAACAAATCAACTGTCTCTTCTATCTATTCTATAGTTTAAGTTTCCTATTTATTTATTTTCACGACTATCGTATGACGTGGGCAGAGCACCACACGTCTACGCTTGGCGCTTCGACGCCGCTCGAGGAGGCCTGCAGTAAGTTGGGACTTAGGTCTTGTAATGACTTGGTATAAAAGTATTGCTAACAGCACTGTGAAGCGTAACTAACACTATTAATATCAGGAATGGCTGTAATGTGTTGCATATGTGTTATTTGTCATATAGTATGCAGTTATCCCCATAACTCTCTCTCTCTCTCTCTCTCTCTCTCTCTCTCTCTCTCTCTCTCTCTCTCTCTCTCTCTCTCTATCTATAACTATCACATGCAAAGATTGACTCGCTAAACTAAAATGTTTATCAACTTACCACCCTGTGTTTTTCGTGATTATATGAAGCAGCAATATTCGATATACCCGGCACTAACCTGACATTTATTTGTATTACATAATATTGTTAATTAAAATTCGTGTATTGCACAGAAGTTTACATTGTTGCTACCGCGAGTCTGTATAAACAATTTAATTAATCTGTATAATTTTGCACACAGCCTGCTTTGTGAGCCACAATACCATATCACTCAAGCTTTTGGATGCACAAAACGCAATAAATGGGCTTTTCAAAGCATTTGCAGATGCTATTTGTTTTTGGGTGTTCACTAACTATTGTATGCTTAATATTCAGCTCATACAATGCTTCCCAAACTTATTTATAAACTACACGAAGCGACCTCACTCTACTACAACTATTCAAATTAATTATAATGTTGTAACTCATCAAATGGAAAGCATCATAATAAGCATTTATGTACCTCACCGCCTGGGCAAAAAAGCGTTCCAATTAGTTTGAGTCATGTGACTTATTAAAAACGGAAGACATTTCAACACATTTGAGGATTTCTCTCATCATTTAAGATTATACAATGTCACTTGTCTTCCGAAGCAAAGATTGGCAGGAAACCCTTTTCAAATTCAACCCTATCGGAAGCTGTGTTATTTTTTTTATAAAGTCCATAAAACGCTTTCTCATGTATCCCTACTTACCCCACGTTTCGCTACATAAACATTCTCATATGTAAGAATTTCCAGTAGGTTCCGAAGCCACCATGGCCCCGTCCATGATGGACCGCGACAGCGGCGTGCTAGCCACCACGTCGGTGGAGGTCTACCAGCCGATACCCATTGAGGAACCGCCTCCGCCAAGCCCGGGTCTTAGTTTTGGAGGTATGTATTTATAATTGTAAATATCTTATAATCGTGTTTCTTCTGTGGTCGACAAAACTGTGTGTATTTACGCAAGATGTATACAACTTTTTGAGATTTGCTTCAGGTACGGTAAGATTAGGCTCCAGTTTAAAGTGAGAAAAAAAAAGAGTGAGAAACTTAGCAGCAACTTAAATATAAGTTGCGTCAAGGTGCTCGACCGATTAGAATTATATTAGGTGTGGATTACAATGTATGTGCTTAACAATTCCTTTGAGAAATAACCTAACAATATCTAAGGGTGAATTCATACTATAGAACAGTCGAAAGATATCGAAGTGTCAATGTTAAAGTTGATATAGATCTGAAAATAAATATGAGCATTACTTTGTTGAGATATGAGTTAATTGCCAAATTAACTTTGGGAGCTTAAATTTTCCGGCTACGGCAACTAATACCTATCTCTGTAACTCCAGGTTTCTCATCAATGCGTCGCGGCTTCACGTCTCTAGTGACGTCAATAGACAGTGCTCTCACTAGAGACGACACTCGCAGTGACGCAGCCTCCACGGCCAGCTCCGACAGTGACAGATACGTTGTGGTCGGGCTCGCTGCCGAGTCGCCCGATGACGCTGACATGGCGTTTAGGTATGATATAGTTTATTGTTAAGGCTTCACGTCTCTAGTGACGTCAATAGACAGTGCTCTCACTAGAGACGACACCCGCAGTGACGCAGCCTCCACGGCCAGCTCCGACAGTGACAGATACGTTGTGGTCGGGCTCGCTGCCGAGTCGCCCGATGACGCTGACATGGCGTTTAGGTATGATATAGTTTATTGTTAAGGCTTCACGTCGCTAGTGACGTCAATAGACAGTGCTCTCACTAGAGACGACACTCGCAGTGACGCAGCCTCCACGGCCAGCTCCGACAGTGACAGATACGTTGTGGTCGGGCTCGCTGCCGAGTCGCCCGATGACGCTGACATGGCGTTTAGGTATGATATAGTTTATTGTTAAGGCTTCACGTCTCTAGTGACGTCAATAGACAGTGCTCTCACTAGAGACGACACTCGCAGTGACGCAGCCTCCACGGCCAGCTCCGACAGTGACAGATACGTTGTGGTCGGGCTCGCTGCCGAGTCGCCCGATGACGCTGACATGGCATTTAGGTATGATATAGTTTATTGTTAAGGCTTCACCTCTCTAGTGACGTCAATAGACAGTGCTCTCACTAGAGACGACACTCGCAGTGACGCAGCCTATGTCTATTACGGTGGACCCACATCTGCTGAACGGTCATTACGCGATCAGCCGTTCGCGAGCCGCTCGCAATCATCCCGCGAACGCACTAGTATCAATTACGCCGTCTGACAGAAATGCGCGCGCTGCGTCATGTTCGTTCGTCAGATGTGGAAGCTACCTTACATTGAATGCATTTGAGCTTTTAAAAACTTTGTTTTCAAGCGTTGTTGAAGCAGGTAATAATAGTTTGTAAAATATATTTACTTAAAAAGAAATATGTTTGTATAGTGTCCGTTTGTCTCTCAAACGTTTATGCTATTTGTGCAGAGAGTTTGAGCACGGCCGAGCTTCAAGTGGCGTGGAAGTAGCGGCGGAAGTGGTGGAGAGATCCTCATCGCCCAGCGACCACTCCGTCACCAGTTCCTGTCGGAGAAGAGATGTCGTATGTACTTTATATATCACTACATAGTATAAAATAAAGTCGCTTCCCGCTGTCTGTCCCTATGTATGCTTAAATCTTTAAAACTACGCAACGGATTTTGATGCGGTTTTTTTTAACAGATAGAGTTATTCACGAGGAAGGTTTATATGTATAATACATGCATAATATAGTAGAGGAACACGGATAATCTTAGAGATTTAAGTAAATTAACAAATTTTTTGCGCTTACATTGCAAACGCTGGCTGAACCCTACGAGATAGATCAAAATAATGTACTACAGTATTGTGCACCTTAAAAAGATCTACAAAAAAGTCCGTGATGGCATATGTCTATCTCTTGAGGATAACCCACAATAACCATTTTTTATCGTTTATTTATTACTTATTTACGAAAAAGCGATTTTAAGCTATACAGTATTAATCCTTATCCAATTTAACCGCCTTTGCCTTCGGCATATTACATAACCGCAAACGTTTTTAAACTGACGACGCCGTATGTAAAATGCCATATTATACTATTTGTCTGCGACAGATATATAGTGTAGGTATCAGCGTTGCACCCGGGCAAAGCCGGGGCGGGCCGCTAGTCTGTTATATTAATTATAGTGCTTCTAAAAAAAAAAATAACGAAGGTCGGCTGTCAACCCCCATTATTAGAAAGATATAAACCAAAAATGAAACACTACCTACTAAAATCATCTACAATAAGTTATTAATAGTCAATAAATAATCTTCGAAAATTTTCAATCATATTATGTGCTTTTTTCGTGCTTGGTAAAAACCAAAAATACCTAATTTTTTTATTGGTCCTGGCTACCACTTCATGCCATCTGACTAATTCAGAATTTGATGCGAATCTGTGTGACTGAGTCAGTTTTGTTTCTAATAGTATCACATATCCCGTCTTCTCTCACTGGAGTATGTTTCAAAAGAAAATTAAAATGTACCATTTTTACCTACTCTCTGAAGATATCAACCAGCACATGGCGTCTAAACAACATCCACATAGTGAACCAGAGCGGCAACGGGCGCACGGCTCTCCGCCTAGCCGCCGACGATCTCGAGAGCGACGAGTGCAACGCTATACCCTGGGACGAGTTTCAGGTGAGTTTGTTAAGGGTATAGGCGGGGAGTCGGGGGGTAAATGTTACTTTATGGTCGTGACTCTGTTGCTTTGTGATGGTGTTAGTGTATCTGTATTGTTGCTCACTAAAACAAAAAACGTAAAAAAGATTTTTTATCCTATTTGCAATTTTTTTCGTGTCATTGTAGTCTATTTAATTTTTACAGTACTTTTGACGATCATAAAATTAGAAAAAAGGAGTTCTTTTTTGGTATTATTTCGTGGCAACGTGAAAAATGTTTAATAATTTATTAAAATAAAACTTCTTTTTATGTATGTGCCCGTAACTATGTAAAGGTGTCGAAACCAATTATTTTTCTTGATATAAACATCTACTCTAGTTTAAATTCATTTAAACGCATTTATTTGAATCAGTGAGTTTTCAATACGATATGGTAACACCATTATATTTTTATGTTGTGGACACCCCGATCAACACAATAATTGTTGTAAAACTTGAGCTGTTTTTTCTCTTGAAGGCGAAACAAGGAATTTACTGTTACCAACAAATATTTTCATTGAAATGTATTAAAATTACCAGTAAATTATATATGACCTACAAAGTTTTTTTTTTTAATTTTTTGTATTTTCTAATGAAGATTTTAGTACATTTCATAAACAGCATACACATTTACTTTTAATTTTGTCACACATTACATTTAACTTTATCTCACGAATCTTTAAGACATTCTAATATATTTTTACTAACATTATTTTACTTCCAGTACCTACTTATTATACATACTTGCAGTACTAAAGTTTATTTCACATAACACTTGGTATTATTATAATGATTTTACATCGTGTTAACTTCGGGTACCTTCGACAAATTTCGGATGTCATCGAATCTCTTTTAAATATTTTAATGTATTTTACAAATAATAGAACATAAAAAGTTATATTTTTCATATTTTTTTTACAATCTTATTGGTACGGTAGAAACGATAATTTTTCCATCTAAATTTTAAAACGTCGCATTAAAGATTTTCTTATACTTGTACGAACTAGATTTAGGTGATTTCCGAAGTTTGACGATGTCACCCTCTCATCGTTATTTCTTTGAACATAATAAAGCGGAATTAACTGTAATAATTTGGAAAGCATGTGTCGATAAGAGTCCGCATTTATTTTATTTTTGACCTACATCTATGATAGTCATCGATCATAGGCAGAGGTGATGTCATTGTTACGAAATACTTCAAAATAATTAAATTAATTACCTATTACGAATGTTTTTGGGGTTGTTTATTTATATGGCCATGTATTGCATATATAATAATCGTAGTTGTACGTTGCTCCCCGCATAAGCAAACTATGAACCAAGTTTTCGACCCAAAAAAACATCAGTGACTACCATAGTTTTACTTTTAATAAACTAAAACAAACCATTCTATATTAGTTCACATCTCAGACATATCCAAAACATTTATGAGATATTTATTCGCCACAAACAAAAGCCTAATTCATACTTTTTAACGGGTTTTCGTGTCTTAAGTTTTATCAAGTTATTGCAACCTCAAAAGCATTATATTATTATAAAGTACGTAATTGTCATCACAATGACGTCACCTAAAGAGATGTGCATGACCGCATCATCACAACCATTGTATATCGTACCCAGTAAGGTGTATCGCTGTAATTCTTAATATTCTTGATAAGGCAAAGGGTTCTAAAGCGAGCGAATATCGGACGACCAACATCAATATAAAATAAATAACGACTCAGTTGTGAAACTCTTGCTCCTATTGCATCTACTGTTGCACCTATTCAATGTAGCTGTGGGACTACTACTGAAGGAAAAATGAAACGTCATATGTCTTTGCCTTTTAAGGAGTAAAATAGCGACGGCTACACATTTGAGATATCTTAGAGCTGGTTCTTCCAACGCCAGATAATTTTATCTAAGGAAGAATTTTGAATTTTTTAAAGTTTGAATCAAAATATTTAAGACATGAATATTAAGTCTCGAATAAAAAATATCTGGAGTTGCAAATACTGGCCCTTAAGGTAGCGTCTCTGTATACGGGGTAAAGGAGCTTAGGAATAAAAATTGTTGCGCCACACTTGCGGTGCAGTCGCCCGACGTTCGCTCGCTTTCAAACCCAACCTCAAACTGGAATGCATCCATTTTATCTCTAACTATATGTGTCTATGTGTTTTTCCTCTCTGGCAATTCCCGCCCGCTCGGCTATCGTGAAACGAAAGAACCGTCTCAAGGTATTTAATAGATCTATAGCTGTTCTATAGATCGTTTGACACGAAGTAGTGGTATCATGTTGAGTGAATAGCTGTAGAGGTTATGTGTCGTAGCCAAGGGGGTTTGTCTGAGTATGAGTGAGTGAGACAAAAGATGTTTCTGTCGCGTGCACCTTTCCTGACACTGTGCTTTTGTTTGGTCGAGTTCTGATTTCTCTAGTTTGGTCTATTTGGGCTAAAGAAAAATATCTTAATAGTTTTAAATCAGTCCTTTATTTGTATTTATGAAAGAAAAAGTCTACTTAAAGAAAAACAAGTTACGATTTTTGAGGCTATATATAGCTCTATCAATAACTTCATAAAAAGGATAATGAAGTTTGATATTTAAAATACAAAATCTTATTAGATAATTTTTCCAAACACAAGCACCTACAATTATATCGATATTATGACAAGAAACATCTTTACAAACGCTTCATTGCTATCTGTTTCATGTCCGCCATTTTAGCTTCGACAGCACCGACTGAAGTCTAAGGTAGGATGCAACGCAGCCTTATAACATCCATAATATATATTCCACGGACTAAAAGAAAAAAAAATCCTTCATTTTGTCACCGCATGCTAGAAGAAAAAGTCTCATTTTCAGGGTTTTTTTAATAGATTTTTTTGTGTCTAAAACATACTAACACACACCCAAAAAAATGTCTTCAATGAATTTTAAACTTACTAATAATATTGTTACCAGAGTTAACTGCTATGTACTAATTTTTTACTACTTTTTTACTAGTTTAAAATAATCTGCTATGTATACTATATGTGATTTTATTTGATTTTTTGTCTATATAAAAGCTTAGCTTTAAATAATGCATGTAGTGTCGCATGCCCGCACAATCCCCACATCTCCATCCACACAGTAACGTTTGTGATGTGTTTTCCGCTATATTGTGATTGTCTATAGCCTTTACTTTTGAACAGGAAACTAACAAAATAAATACTCTAAACTACGTGAAAGAAGAAATTTAACCCCAAAAAAAAGAAGGGTAATTTTACGTCCCATTTATTCATTGAGGTAACTAGAACTATTCAAATAGGCCAGAAGCGAATCTTTTGGTACATTAAATTAAACAGCACAGTATTCTTAACATTAAATAAATAAATTACACTTAGATTAATTGCCGTCGGTTAAAAAATTACAAAAAATACCACCTGTCTGTAACCTAAATAATCCAATTGTGAATACAAGCCAATTGTTTTTTATTCTTACATCCTCATTGAATGAGGTAACCTTCAACTAAAATTCCCGTTCAAAAGTAAAGGCACTTCCCCTCTTAACAAACTACCCTACCCTACCTTAACAATGTGTACATACACAGAACAAGTTCGCGATGCGTGCGCGCGCGTGGTCGGAGCCCTCGGGGGCGGCCGATGAGCTGGTGGCGCGGCCCGAGCCGCATGTGGCCGCTAGGCTGGTCAGGACACAACTGCCGAGGCAGCCCGGGGAAAAGGTACGTGGATAAATAAAAAGACAATAAGTATGGTCCGGACGATGAGAGAATGCCTACCTGAGACAAGTCAGTTGGTGTTGATTTGAAGGAGGAAATTAAAAATTGTGTTTTATCATTAATTTTAACGGAGCATAATTAATAGTTGACAGTGCAAATTATTCCATTTTAGGAAAAATTAGTGATGAAAATTTATGTGTAGTAAATTCTTTGTCACGTTCATGCTATACCTACCTGCTGACCACCACCTTTCAGGAACGCATTCTTTCATCGGCCGGTCCGTAGTGTATTTGATAGGTTTTTATTTTTATGAAAAAAATATACATTCAAACTTAAACGAAAATTAGTAAATTTTTCTGCCTATCTTTAATTTTTTTATTCTTATTTTTATAGGGTCTAGCACCATTCGATGAGCTCTTAGAAGCACGAATTCGTGACTTGAGCGTAGCGCTCAATATGAGCACTGCGTTAGCGCTCGCCGAGCTTATTGAAGATGAAGTTATAGCGCCACCTATGCCGCTTGAGGTAAACAATTTTATACATTTTTAATACTTTTCTACCATTTTTTGTAGTTGGAATTGGAGTTCAAGGTAAAGTGATAAAGGTAACTTTTATGAATTTTGCGTATTTCCGTGTTGCTAGAAAGAGTTATGGATTTGTGACCACGTGAGAAAGAAAAGAGTGAATTTTAATCCGTTCGTCTCTAAATACTTCCTATAACATGTCTGAACCACGACAGGGAAAGGACAAGTGTTATGTATAAGTGATAAGGATTTTATTACTTGTTTATGACTTTAGAGTATGAAGTGTATAGTGCGCATTTCGTTAATAACCATTGTCCCGAGCATACAGAAAAATTGGATATTGGTCCTACGCTCGTATCTTCCGTGTATCGACGGACATTTTTACGAGAATATTGATGGTTCCCATAAGAGATAGACTTCTACAAACGGCGCCTCAAAATGGGGTATTTTTTACGACCAAACTAGTTGATACTAGTGCTCACAGTTCTTACTCTAATATGTGCACTCTATAGTTTTACTTTTCATACTCTAAGCCACTGCCTCATCACAAAATTTTCTACCAGGTGCTAATAGAAAACGTGAAGCTCCATCTAATAGAGGACCGTCCGACCCGATCCATCTCATCTCCCGCGCCGCAGCCGCTGGACCTCGCGCTCACCACGCTGCGCATGACGCGCGACACCGCCGGCGTGGTCCGGCTGGGACCCCCTATATCTACACCCTCCACTATAGGTAACTACACAAGCTCCACACATGCTCCATCTCGCTCCCTCTCATCTCCCGCGCCGCAGCCGCTGGACCTCGCGCTCACCACGCTGCGCATGACGCGCGACACCGCCGGCGTGGTCCGGCTGGGACCCCCTATATCTACACCCTCCACTATAGGTAACTACACAAGCTCCACACATGCTCCATCTCGCTCCCTCTCATCTCCCGCGCTGCAGCCGCTGGACCTCGCGCTCACCACGCTGCGCATGACGCGCGACACCGCCGGCGTGGTCCGGCTGGGACCCCCTATATCTACACCCTCCACTATAGGTAACTACACAAGCTCCACACATGCTCCATCTCGCTCCCTCTCATCTCCCGCGCCGCAGCCGCTGGACCTCGCGCTCACCACGCTGCGCATGACGCGCGACACCGCCGGCGTGGTCCGGCTGGGACCCCCTATATCTACACCCTCCACTATAGGTAACTACACAAGCTCCACACATGCTCCATCTCGCTCCCTCTCATCTCCCGCGCTGCAGCCGCTGGACCTCGCGCTCACCACGCTGCGCATGACGCGCGACACCGCCGGCGTGGTCCGGCTGGGACCCCCTATATCTACACCCTCCACTATAGGTAACTACACAAGCTCCACACATGCTCCATCTCGCTCCCTCTCATCTCCCGCGCCGCAGCCGCTGGACCTCGCGCTCACCACGCTGCGCATGACGCGCGACACCGCCGGCGTGGTCCGGCTGGGACCCCCTATATCTACACCCTCCACTATAGGTAACTACACAAGCTCCACATATGCTCCATCTCGCTCCCTCTCATCTCCCGCGCCGCAGCCGCTGGACCTCGCGCTCACCACGCTGCGCATGACGCGCGACACCGCCGGCGTGGTCCGGCTGGGACCCCCTATATCTACACCCTCCACTATAGGTAACTACACAAGCTCCACACATGCTCCATCTCGCTCCCTCTCATCTCCCGCGCCGCAGCCGCTGGACCTCGCGCTCACCACGCTGCGCATGACGCGCGACACCGCCGGCGTGGTCCGGCTGGGACCCCCTATATCTACACCCTCCACTATAGGTAACTACACAAGCTCCACACATGCTCCATCTCGCTCCCTCTCATCTCCCGCGCCGCAGCCGCTGGACCTCGCGCTCACCACGCTGCGCATGACGCGCGACACCGCCGGCGTGGTCCGGCTGGGACCCCCTATATCTACACCCTCCACTATAGGTAACTACACAAGCTCCACACATGCTCCATCTCGCTCCCTCTCATCTCCCGCGCCGCAGCCGCTGGACCTCGCGCTCACCACGCTGCGCATGACGCGCGACACCGCCGGCGTGGTCCGGCTGGGACCCCCTATATCTACACCCTCCACTATAGGTAACTACACAAGCTCCACACATGCTCCATCTCGCTCCCTCTCATCTCCCGCGCCGCAGCCGCTGGACCTCGCGCTCACCACGCTGCGCATGACGCGCGACACCGCCGGCGTGGTCCGGCTGGGACCCCCTATATCTACACCCTCCACTATAGGTAACTACACAAGCTCCACACATGCTCCATCTCGCTCCCTCTCATCTCCCGCGCCGCAGCCGCTGGACCTCGCGCTCACCACGCTGCGCATGACGCGCGACACCGCCGGCGTGGTCCGGCTGGGACCCCCTATATCTACACCCTCCACTATAGGTAACTACACAAGCTCCACACATGCTCCATCTCGCTCCCTCTCATCTCCCGCGCCGCAGCCGCTGGACCTCGCGCTCACCACGCTGCGCATGACGCGCGACACCGCCGGCGTGGTCCGGCTGGGACCCCCTATATCTACACCCTCCACTATAGGTAACTACACAAGCTCCACACGTCATGCTCCATCTCGCTCCCTCTCATCTCCCGCGCTGCAGCCGCTGGACCTTACAACTTATCAAAAGGGAAAAGGTCTCTCACGGCTGGCTTCAAAAGTCCTTAGCCACTTCAAACCGACACCTTACGAGGTGATCGACAAGCGACCTTTACCGCGGTTTAGTAAGCTCGCTGGTTAAGCTCGCTCATCGATCACCTCAAAACCGCGGTCTTATTTGGTGACAAGCTCGTGCTCGTGGTTCGTCACACATGTTCCAAGTTTTTGTGCGGTGCTTTGCAAACAACAGTTTGGCTCATCCTAGTATCCAGTATCATTATTCACGACCAGCCAAGAGTAAATCCGCCGCGAGCTTTACTGTAGATCGTGGCTCATCGATTGATCACACGAATTAAATTTAATCAATGACATATAATAAAATACATTATATGTTTATTTTATTGTAGCGTCCCCAGCCACGCCTCAGCCGCAGCCGGAGCTAGACGAGGCGAGGGAGAAGATAGACAGACTGAACAGAGAGAACGAAGAACTGAGGAAAAGGCTGGTTACCCTCGCGAGGATAGCGGAGGATAACAGGGAGTTGAGAGCGTGAGTTTATTGGTTATTAACATTAAAAAAATAAAAAACAATGATCATCATTTACTTATTGTTCTAATTTGTAAGAATAACCTGTTTTAAGAACATTCCCGAAAAACATTTTCGGGACGTCGTCCCTTGTAAGAAAGTGTCTGTGGATATAGGATATTGATTTTGAGCTAAAATTCTTAAAGGCTCTGTCAATCAGTATCAGATTAGAAATTGTAAAAGAAAATCTCAAACAACAACTATACAAGTCTTCAGACTATACAACACATACTTTTACAAGATTTATCGCATTTATATAATTTAAATTTTCTATATTTACAGTAAGGTAGAAGAGGCGTCAGTGTTACGGCAGTGCGTGCACGCAGCGCAACAAGAAGCGGCTAGCTTGCTGGCCGACAAGCAAGAGCTGTTGGAAGCTATGCGTATTCTGCAGGTAATGTATATTGTACACATAGTTCACTACCATTACAGTAAGGTATAAAAACTTTTTGATTTTGATTTTTTATATAGATTCGCAAAATCAATCTGGTATCTATATAAGCCCTCTATGAAACTCTGTAAAAATATATACCGGTATTTCGAATTTCTCCTCATGTTCTTTGTACAGTGTAAATAATAACGAATAGAATAAAAAGCTGTAAAACTAACTCTACTGCCAATATTCAGATATTAAAACTTCTGATCTTTATAACTGAAATAAAGAAAGGATCACGGTTTATATGTTTAACATGGCTAAGTTGTCGTAATACCATTGCAGGAGCAGCTGGGCGGCTGCCGCGGCAAGAGATAGCGGTCGCGAGGCGGTCCGCCGCAGGGCTGCCTCGACTGCACCGCCTGCTGCGGGGACCACCAGGCCTAGGCGGTACACGCCGTACCTAGCTAGATGTTGTAGCAACCCTGCCTGTACAGCAGACATGTCGTAACAAGAGGACCTCAATGTATGTACTCCGTAGTTATATGGTGTGCCAACCCTACTTGTATAGCAGACATGTCGTTAGAAAAGAATAGACCTAAATGTAAATACAACTGGTTGTTTGTGCCATCGTCTGACATTGACGGTATATACTCCGTAGCTAGGTGTATGTCGTAGCAACCCTACACACATGTACCAAGTAATGTAACTACCCTTGTTGACACATGTTGGACGAAGGGTGTATACCTACTGTTTATGTATATATTGGTTGTATGTATCACTGTCTGACTAAAGCCCTATGCCAAGAACACCGTGCGAGTTGCAGTACCCATGATCGGTCACTTTGGACACCATAGCCGCACGGAACGGCAATGTACTTAAACTCGCACGTCGCATCGTCTAAACCAGGCCGTAGATGGTGATACTATTTCGCAGTAATGTTGCTACCCTACTCGTTCATAAATGTACTGTAATGCAACTTTTGGTTTTGACGTAATTTTAAAGTATTTGTTTGATAAAACGCTCTTAAGAACTATATTATTTAAAAATCATAGTATCTGGCTCTTACCTTATATGTGGGTCATTCAGAAGTGAACAGGGCAGATCAGATATAAGAATTTGTAAGGGTCAAAATTTTATGAATAAGAGGGTAGTTCCATTTACTAGTTTGTTAGTACAAGCCACAAAGGCTAAATGACTTTGATAAAATTCTGTATAGATATAGCTTTTATGCTGAATGTACTGTGTAATATAGAATTGTAATACTGGACGAGTCCTGAGAGGCAAAAAGGGCGCTTTGATATAGCCCTGTAAAATAAATATTAGATTTTTTATAGTGAGTATTCTGTTTGTCGTTTAAAACAGAGTTTTGTATAGTCTAGGAGGCTATGAATGCTATGTGACAGTCATCATCATCTTAAAAAGTATCTTACAAACAAATCATGGGTATTGGACTAAACTATATAGATATTTTATACAACTATCAATAGCAATATAATAAACCAAAAGAGTTTTCTTTTCGAACGCGCTGATCTCTGAAATTACGTGTCGGATTTGAAAAACTATGTTGCATTTGACAGCCCAATTTTAAAAGAGATATAGATAGGCTATGTATCAACGCATTACTTGTCTAGAGAGAAAATTTACTAGAGCGAAACCAGGAGACACAGCTAGTGTAAAATATAACTGAATAAGCTAACATTGGAATTACATTAAATTCTTTTTGAAGTAACATGTTCCTTTTGTGCCATTGTACTCGTGCATACTTCGGCTAAGTTCGGCTATTTTCGTACGTTATACGCAGCTCAATACATTGTGAGGTTGAATAAGGACTGGTTATGCAAATAAAATAAGGTTTTTTTAAGACATTATAATTATTATTGGTTTGTGAAAAGTACAGATTTTGAGAGCCATCTGTTTTTAATACTAAATAGGGTTTATATTAGTGGAAACACGTTTAGTTATGGCCATAGTGTTATTATAAAATCAAAAGTGCAATGCAAAAAATATTAGTTAAAAAAGGTTTTCAAACTACAATAAAGTTACTAAGTACTTATATGATGCATTTATTATATTTGTAGATTATTTATTTATTTTAAATTTGATGCTTTTCGTGTTTTTCTATATCCAATTTCCTTATACCATATTACTGGAAAATACTAATAGGAATGAATATTTTATTATGGTTTAATATTTATTTATTATATTTGTATTTAAAGTAATGTTTATATTTTTAGCTAACCGCAAAACATATATATATATATAGTTAATAGCAGCTATTCAGATAATTTAACATATGAATGAAATAAGTATGTATTAAAATATATTATGTACCATAAATAAACACATGTATGTAGGTGTGTACCATATATTGCCATATGTATTGTATACTTGAATGTAAATATCATGTAAACAGCCCCAATCCGCTATACATATACCTTTTGACAAGTAAGAAAGTTGTTAATATGATAAAAACTAAAATATTACCTCAAATTGTAAGAAAATAATTGAATTAGTATATTTATCTATTTTATTCAAAATAAAATGGTATGTAAGGACCGTAGCAAGTGGAAAGAAGTGGTCTCTGCCTATCCCTACGGGACAGAGGCGCGATTATATATATGTATTTATTTATGTATACAGGTAGAAATAAAATAGAAAACAGGTTACAAAAGCATAAGTGATGGTATAATTTTTATAATGAGTAAACACAGGAATTGTGAAATAATATTGACTGTTAATTTCTTAATGATGTTAGCTTTTTCATAAATTGTGTACCTACAGGTTTTCGTGATAAATGTCATTATTTACGTTCTTTTTGAAAATGAGTAATCTTTACTTTTATTAAGGCTATCCCCTCACAACTTGGGTGACTCTTATTGTTCTTTGCAGAGGCTCCTAATGTATCTTTATCTTGTATCCTAAGGCGCAGGCCAGACAGAAGAGACGTAAGACGCAGACGGGGCGCGGTCATTTGTCTCTCGCGCCCCTTTCATACAAAATGTATAGAAGCGTTGCGACGCAAAACATACAGAAGAGACGGGGCGCGGGCGCAACGCTTCTATACGTTATGTATGAAAGGGACGCGGTAGAGACAAATGTCCGCGCCCCGTCTGCGTCTTACGTCTCTTCTGTCTGGCCTGCGCCTAATAGACCTAACTTTGCTCTTGGCTGTTGAGTTAAAAAGCGTCCACAATACATTTTAATATTTTCACTTTTGTTATTCGTAAACTACTGTTGCATAGTTAAAAAACAATTTACCCATGTTGATTTTAAAACTGAAACAATCATTAAATCTTAGAAATATCTCAAAAATACACATAGCCATAGTTTTTTAATGTGAAGTGTGGATTACGAGGGCTGCTTTGTATAATATTAAATAAAAAAGTACTAAGAGGCTTTTGATGTACATTATCATGTTATAAAGTATTTGTATTGTAATCGTTCAATATTATTTTAGTGCCAAAAGCGCAGACTGTAATTACACGCAGTGATTGACATCTTTTTACATTCAAAATCTTTCCGTTTTAAAATCCTGTGTAAATCAAGAAATATACAAAAACTTGTGATATTTTTTTACGACAAATTAATTTGAAAAGGAAATTAATAATTAAAAGAACTTTAATCGTTGCGTGTAATATTTTCGTTTGAAAAGAGGTTGTATATAAAATTTTATATTTTTTTTAAAGAATTGAGCCTTTTATTTCTGTAATTTAAAAAGGGATTGTACATAATTTCACGTGGTGACGTGCGTAGCTATTTTTTCAGATCTTTTTACTGTTTCTATCTATTAATATATTATTGTGAGAATTCCATTTGAATGTGTGAAGGGGTCTTTTAAGGGATTCTATATGTCTCAAGCCTTAAATAAAAATACTTGCTTTGTACCGAGATAATTGTGAATCCCTTTGATCACACCTTATAGTCTACATAAAAGAATATCTAATATATAAATCTTTTGAAGTTCAGTGAGAATTTTAGTAGTAAACTTTGATATTAATAGGTATTTACATATTGTCCTTTAGAAGTGTGCTCGGTCAAATGTTTACCGGCAATATACAATCATGTTGCGGTCATTAATAGCGGTTGCAAACCGCTTCGGTGTTAATATTTTAGTTATTTCATTCAAAACTCATTCAAGGTTGTAAATGTCTTGTAGGTATTTAAACAATCAGAACTTTATTTGTAACTTTTTTTTAACTGTGGCAGCAATTTAAGAAAATTTTGTATACTGTTAGCAATTCATGCAACTGGTTTTGACATCGACTATTTAATGCATATCAACTCATTATACTCATACCAAAAGCTTCAAAAGTAAAGTCATATACAGGTCATGTACCAAGGCTAGTGTGGTTAGAAACTAAAATATTAACACCCAATATTATCACTTGTTATAACGCAAATACGCAATGTATCACAATTCGGGGTAGCTCTATATATCTTGTAATACATTTATCTCTTTTACAGTACGGTGCAAACTTAATGGCGGCTCTGAACACGAGGCGAGTCGCTGCGCAGTAACAAAATAATGCGCCAGTGGGGGTGCGGGGCGAGGTACTGCGCAGCGTGTGGCTAACTTCAGAGCCGCCATTAACTTTGGATCCAACTATACTATGTGTTAGGTTAAAAAACTCGTGCCTGTAATAATTAGGTACATGATATATCCGCTTTATGGTCGTTGCTGCCTTTTTATACTCTCATCTATTTAATCAACTTAACTTTTAAGAAACAAATTGTCTTTACTACTGATATAAGTTACATTCGCATCTACTGCGCAAACGTTACCCAATCATAACGCTTCATTTTCACGCGGCAATTTTTAGGGCACCGCGATTGGGTGATTCCGTACACGTCGCGGTGAATCCACCAATCAGGGATGATTTTATTATTCTTTCAGCGCAAAGAGTGTTGCCAATGTAACTTATATTCGTAGTTCTACTGTACGTTTTCCTGTCTTGTAAACTGTTGAAAAGTGACATTTAACTGCGATACTATTAATTTACTTGAAATGTACTTTATTTTTATTTGTTTATTTTATCGGTAAATGTCATTTTGAACTGCTATTTTCTATGTTTTTTAATGTTGATCGGTAATGTCTGTCCAAGGTACGTTGTTTCTTCATGTTTAGTGTCGTACAAAACCGACTTGAGAACATGTACCATAACGTTGTTGCAATTTATTTAGTTACGAAGGAATTGTTAAAATTAAATTCAATATTCTATACTCTGTGTTTTATTTTAAATAATGATATATTTGTCACGTTGCGTGGCCTGTTGTCTTCTATTAGCCCGATAGAACTACAGTCCCGAGTTCTCAATACCCAATACACTTGTGTTCCATAAAGTAATAAGGTCTTAAAATTAAACATACCTACTGAACCTTATGGACCTTTCTTTCACACATACGTGAAAAGGTTCTTTGAAACGCATTATTTATTTAAATTCTGACAACCTGTAATACCAAGTAACTCTTGGAAAAATCATTATACTGAGATGATGCCTAGTAGCAGAGTACTGAATATAGGGTATCAGCAGGTATTCTGCATTACCCAGGTACACCATCAACACTTAGTGTGTATTATATGACATACATTTTTTTTTTATTACGAACCATGTCACTAAAACTTATCGTTTCATTTTTATTTATACGACGTGTATCCGAACATGGAATTTGATTAATGAGAACCTGTGTTACCAGACTTCAAAAAGTTACCATTTTATAGGGAATCTACCAATGATCTAAAATTTAAAAAACCAAAACTAATCAGTTCGTTCAAGTGTGCATTTTCACGAACTATCTACAAGTTAATACACGTAGACGCAAGTAGCTTTACAGTTTCATTCAGCTACTTATTCCGAGGGGAAAAAAAAAACATATGGCGAAATTTTTACAATAATTTAAAGAAGAAAAGTAACCTTACCATTGAAAGAATAAATATATTCTAATATAATTATCGGAAATTTAGTCTCTAAAAAATGTGTTTTCTCTACCAGGCTGTTCAAAATGTCCACTTCTACAATATAACGCAGTGAGTAATTTGTCATATTTTTCCGTTAAATTAGAGAATTTAAATCAAAGTATAGGTTAAAAATATAAATTCAGTATTACATGAATTGACAGCTCTTAAGTTCCACGGGTAAATTAATTTTGTTTGGTGGTAATAAACACACACGTGAGTCAAGAAGTGGGATTAACGTGACTTTCGTAAAGTGGCAACATTTTCAGTTATGGCCGATGTTTCAACTTGGACGGGATGCTAACGACCGTTGCCGAATTTTAGTGTTGAATTTTATCAAGTTTCTAATAATTCGGTGTTTTTATGTGAATATTATAAATTCTTATAACATTTAGTGTGGTATTGTGTGTTTATTAGTGACTAAATTGCAAGTGTTGTTCATTAGAGAATGTTTGTTGTGCCCTCGCTTTAACAGGATCACTGGATAATAAAATATTGGATTACGGTTGCTGTTTATTTAATTGTTGTGGACTAAAGGTAAGTTGCTTTACTTTATGAACTTATTACTTGGCTAGTTTAAGTCTTAGGCGAGGGTTTTTTCATGCCACGAAAGCTGTACGCGTGATATGCGACAGGCGAGCGCCCGGCCGAGATAACGGAAGATTATAGTAGATTGCAAAGATTCTGATAAGATTCGTTTCTTCACGGCGTTACCAAGCCACCAGTGCACACCATAAAACCTGTCTGACGTATGTAACGCGACAAGTGTTAGTTAAAACTTGTTTGAACGTAACAAACACTGAATTGAACATGCTTCATGCTCTATTTCCGACTGAAAACTTTGATATAAATTGAGAAATCGCAGTGAGAGGTATTCATGCACCCATTAGAAATTTCGTGCAACACATTTCACTTAGTTCTGCACCAAAAAATTGATATAAACATGTTATTTTCTTCATTATAAACTTAGGTTAGAAAACTATTTTTATACACACTTTTCTTAATTTACTTCTTGTATTATTTGTAACCTATTTTACTTCATGCTCTCAGAGTTATTAAAAGTTCAACTACTAATATTTGAGTAATTAAAATCAATGGTTAGCCAAAACCTTATAATAATATTCTTAGCTCAAATACTAATGACACATGAGTTGTAATCAACATAGGTAACTTGTATGTCATATAATATTTTTCTCACATGTACTTGACCTATAGGATACTGATTTTTATCACAAGTCTTATAAACAATGTCTTGAAACTATGTGTAAAATAAATTAATGAATAATGATCTTAATTAAAAACACAATTTGCATAAATCCTTACTGATATCATCCCAGCAATAATTTATTAATATTCATTACATAAATAATGTTTGTTATGAGAGATGGTATTTTTTTGAGTCTAAAATGTATTTCAGAACTTTATTGCTATTAAAAACACTTAAATAACCATCCAAAACTATTTTGGTAAGCAAATCATCTCACATACATAGCTAAATATTTTCCTTACAAGGTGCACCATCACTTTGTATCTGATAAATATGTTAAACACATTTGAGTATGTATCACAGCATGTTTATACACTGTTTATTCATGACATCACTGACATATGGCACCTTCGCAAGGCCGGCTAATTGCCAATACATTTGTTGCCCACTTGTTACTAACATCACTATATCAGTAGCAATGTTATCAATGAGTAAAGCTTAAATATTGATATCATATGAATCATTTTGTATATTAGAACAAACTCTAACTATACTAAAATTAAAACTTACATAAATAAAAAAATTAACAGGCGTCATAAACTCATCATCATCCTTGTCAATGGCGGGAAACATGCCCAAAAGGCTTGCAGCATTGCCTCGTTGAATGGCTATGCCGATTCTCTGTGCAAGGAACAAACCAGCCCTCTGATCACAAGTAGAAAAGTTGTTGAAATGGATAGTTATTATCATTTAACTAATTATTGTATGATGTAATAATTCTAATTGATATTTAATGTTGTTTGATGTATCATATGTCTATATAGTATGGACATTAGCTGCAACTAACCAGTTTGTTTTAGTTTTAAAATTCCTTTTTCATAATCTTGGCACCTCTACATGGTATGTCAAGTAAGGAATGCCAATATTTAGTGTATGGGGGCTCCCATTTATCCTGCCATTATATTTACCTATAACCTTAGTGCATAATGTATCTATAAAAGGAAATAATATATTCTGAAGGAAAATATTGTTGCATTTAAACAACTAATCATACCTTTTCTTAGAATCATGATAGTTTTAGACGGAAAGACCATCTGACGTATTGTTTTATAATACTAAAATTGACAGGTTTGACTATACACAATATCACATGACATCTGTTATATAACTAAAGCTGTGCCATTCAAAAAAATATATAATATTGAAATCTCTTTCATCATTGTCAGAAAAGTTATTCTTCATTAAGTACATAGGTAGGTTTTAATACCCAATTATTCATCCTCTGAATTGTTGTTTTATCATAAAAGGAATGCTATGCAAGTTTTAAATTCACAATTTTTTTTACAAACTATTCCTTTCTGTTTCTACTATCATAGTGTCTTTATTTTTAGTCAAGACCTATATGTATTAAGGCCAAGTTAAAATCACATATTATACTATGTATATGTACCTATATGTACAATTTTAAAGATTGATACAAATTATCATATGGTGGCTTCTACTTATGTCGCCCATATAATTTTACTACTCAGTCACTTACGTAATTTTCGCGTAACATATAATTATGATTTCCAAAAGACGTTATTTAATAAGAATTGTCTTGAGACAGAATTCTCATATTCCTCTGCAAGCAAAAGACGGATTATTTACAAATCAATCATAACAGCCATAGAGTCTAAATTCCCTTGCTACAAATCGCATTCTTGAGCCGTATAATAATTGTACTTTACGCCTATTTCCTCAATGGGTTACGAAGACATTAACACGTAAAGTTTAATTTTATCCCGACTTCAACTAAGCGGTCACCTATTTGGCAAGACGCCATGTTTACCATCCTAGTATTACAAATCATGTTATTTTATGTAAACCACACATTATTATTATTATTTATGGTACTTTTAAAATCGATGTTAAAATAATAATGTATTATATTTAGTTGGATCTGCGAGTTATTAATTTGCTGTTATTTTTAACGGCAGCGATAAAAAATTGCTTGTATTTTAATAAAAAATAAACTTTTATGTGTATAATAATGTTATTTGACACCCTTCGGCTAATTTTATTCATATCTTTCCTAAGTGTGTAGAACGATAGACGGGTAAGGTTTTATGACTCAAATAAATATATTTAAAGTATTTAATTGTTATGTGAGTAAGCAATAGGCTAAAACTTATCCCAAAATATTTCTCGAAAAATTTTCACACTTGAAATAAAACTACTTTTTACCGAATACGTCGCGGTTTATTTTAGGTTGACTCAGTTTACAAACTGTGCTGAGCTGTAGTAAGTTATTCATGATGCAAATGTAAAACAAATTAAAGTTTCTAGTTTAAATTAGTCGTATTTATTTCGCGCTAGTAAACATGTTAATGTACTCGAGTGTTAACAAGAACTAGTAAGTGGGTACAAGTGTATCCAAAATGAATCACCGAAATCTAAGTAAAACAGCTACATTTAGGTCGTATGATAACGGTACTAGACATACATTAAAAAAAAAAAGGTAGTAAAGCTGTTTCCAATATAATTGTAACTCTGTCTTACCCAGTCAAATGGGTTGTGGAGGTCAGATGGGCAGTTGCTCCATAAAAATAATTGGAAGGATTAGAAAGCTGATCTCAATATAGATTGGGAAAAGCTACGCTGGCATCAGTGGTTTTGCAAAAGATTTAAAGTACCTATTAATAAGTTACCTGCTTTAAAACCTCAGAAAAGGCAGACTATAAAGTCATACAAAAATAAGTTGTTAAGTTACACATCAGAATAAAATAGAATTCTACTTTACACCCTTTAGATTTTCATTTGGTTCAAAATGATTACAATTGCAAAATAATTTGCTATAAAATGTGTAAGATTCGTCTTACTCAAAGAAAAGTGTCTGTGGATGGCATGTAAGGATAATCCGGCATATACAATAACATTTACAACTGAATGGTTGCCAAAGAAAAGCTAAACGAATCGTTTAGCATTAGTTTCATGTGAGTAAACGGTTAGAATGCAACCAAATCGGCGGGAAAAAGAGACTATTCTATTATTCTTATTATCGGTTAAGCCTAGCTTGAGGAATATGATAGGTGTCAGTGAGAGTGACGGCTTAACTTTGTAGCGTCGTCGTAACGGATGTTTAATATTGGCACACGAAAAACTACTGATATTTAAAGCATTATACGTTTTTTTACACTAAACATTTATATTATATACTTTATCCAAAGTCGAAATGATTCAATTTGTTTTAAAAATCATCCTAAAACTGAAGTAATTTTCACTGACAACAAATGTCATAATTTTAACTAAGACGTTCGTAAAACGTTATGTCATATTGCAAAAATGTTAGGGACGAGACACCTCGATACATGAAAATCGATTGGACAAAGGAGTATTTAGTGTTATTATCGACACTGTCTGAAATGAAGATAATTATTTATAGATTTTTATTAGAATGTTTCTACCATATTATTATTTAACTTGCAATTTATGTATTGTTTGTTTGTCCGGGTGGAATCTTGCATCTTAATTTTGAACCAAATCATATTTTGTTGAAGTGATCCTCAACTGATAGAGCAAAAATTTTGCGTGCATGTTTGAATCGGATGACAATGCAATATTATTATGGCATAGAGCTGATAACGATGAAGATACTGACTTAAGGCAGTATGAAGATACTGAATTAGAGCAAATATTTTCAAAAGATAATTCCTTTTTTTATGGTTTTTAATTTTATTGTTTTTAATTTTCCTAAATGCAAATATTGACATTATCTGAATTCAGTTTAATTTTTAAGTATCGATTTAATAAACTCTTTCCCAGCACTAGTCACACTAGTTTGACACCTATCATTTTCATCAAGCTAGGCTTAACCAATTATAGTGACGATCTTTTATACAAAAGTTGAGGTTTAAATAGGTATGTTTATTTACATAGATAGACACTAGACTTTCCTAGGTGTTTGTATGTATAATAATAATATAAATAATATTCTGTTAAATATCTTATATATAAAAATTAATCGCTAAATGTGTTGGTAAGCGCATAACTCAATAACGCCTGTGCCGATTTCGCTAATTCTTTTTTTGTTGTATTTGTTATCGTCAAGAGAAGGTTCCTATGAAAAAAAAAACACGGAAAATAAGAAAATTTTAGTATATTTAATCACCATATTAAGTAATCCTGTCTATTGTTATTTGATAATGATTTGTTGGATTCATCTCCGCCCCCAATAATATAAAGGCACCGGGAACGGGACCTATGGATTCACGCGGTTGATACCGCGGGGCACAGCTAGTATTCTGATAAATATTCATGTATGAAGTTTCGTAACCCATAGGTAAGTCTCGAGAGGTTTTAATTATTTTTGGCAAAATTTTGTGCCAATTATTATCTGTGTGAGACAGTTCGTCCATAACCTAAATTATAATATACATGTATACCTAACTACCAAGTGTACTTTTATCCTTGCTAAATATTTACGTGAATTATTTCATGATACTAATAGTCCGTATAACGCGCCAGTGGCTTGTAGTTTAATAATCCTTCGTTTAACTCGAAACCCTCTCAAAGTTCCTCAGTAAACAGTCTATATTAACAGTTTAATCGAATTTACTTAATCCGCTGCCCAATATTCTGAACTTAAACCCTAAAACCGTGCCAAAATCTTACCTCTCTACATCCCAGATTAACGGATTATATTTCAGAAGTGTCGGGTGATTACTTAGGCCTGAAGCTTTAATAAGACTAGGATTATGAAAATACCTATGATATAAAGTGTCAGGGTTTTAGGCCTAAATTGATCTTAGATGCCATACCAGAACACTAAACTTTAGGATCGTTAGAAAACTCCCAAGTTCGTTTTTAGAGGACGCGTAAAATAAAGGGTATTTGGATCCCTTCCCAATTTCGTGTAAAAAGCGAAAAATGATAATTTCACTTAGCTCAAAAACCCCAGAATTTGTCAAACATCCCGTAAATCGACGTCCAATAAACCAATATCGCAAACTGTCCGGCTGACTGGGTAAGTCGGTCTCTGTAAGCCATCAATGGAATTTGGGAATGGTATAACGGCTGATTCGTTCGCTACGGCCAGGCAAGGTCGCTGCGCCTGTCGCCATACCTGTTCTCGCTCGTTTACCTACCAATATTAACTTGTAGACAAAAATATAATACTAAAACTCGTTTAGTAATCGAGTATTAAGGTTTGTTTGATAGTGCGGTGTAAAAGGTACATTTACACATTGTATAATTGTGATTCTGATTAATATTTATAGAATGATGACTCGACTAGATATCGGAGCGGGACAAAAAAATATCTATTGTATTTGCTTAGAATATGTAATCGCTCTGGGGCTTACCCGCGAAAGAGCATCAATTGTAGTCATAGTAGTTATTATTTATTTTTCTCATTACAAAACATAAATTGTAAAAGGTTTTTAAGGTTCAGTAAAAAAGCATCAAACACTGACCAAACTGATCTGTGATTATCCAGAGCTTAATAAAATATATTAAAAGCAGCGGTGGTATGATTCTGTCAGATCCATTAAGCTTTGTTATTAGAACAATCAAGATTCAATAAAAGCAGAACTCTTTAACCTTTTTATACATCTAAATTTAGACGAAATATTGTCGTATATTATCGCATTATCGGTTACGGTAGTGCAGAAAAATTATTAGTCAAATGCACAAATTAATAGGTTACGCCTCCACATATTACGAATTGCACTTTATTGCAATCGTATTCTTAACATAAAACTACCAGTTTTTTTTTTAAATCAACTCTAATTTCTCTTCATTACTTTTTGCTGATAACAAAGTATTCGATATATTGAGCAACAGAAGCCGTGTCTGGTTTCGCTGCTATTGCGATTTTATTAACGTTGTATGCATTCAATAAGTGACTCATACAAGGACAAATTATATTTGACATCGTTTTTTCACCACAATATCTTTTAATGTATCTTTAAGTAAGTAAAGTTTTAAATGCTTGGTGATTTCTGAATATTTTATGACCGAAAGCACGTTTCTTAAATATGATTTCGTTGAATTTATAAGGATAATATTATTGTTTTGATCAGTATGCTGGCAAGTAGCTATCTATAAACAGTTTTATTGTTTCACTTTGTTTACGTGGCAAAACTAGGTAAGTAATCCAAATAGGTTCAATATATAACCTATTTCTTAGGTAATAGACATTTTAACAAAAATAGCTTAATTTGCTGACGAAAAGACGTTATTACTTCATTAATTTCATAAGGTGACAAGAAATTATCTATCACACTTATTAAGCAATTTGTCCACTGACATCAGCATCTGCGGCATTCACTACTTATGACATAAATAAATACTACTATTTATGCCAAATTCTATTGAATCGTTCATATTCTTTCTCTTAAGTTGTTAAATTCGTATACGTGGTAGAGACAGACGATTAGATAAGTTAAATTTCAGGCGTCGCGGCGTCGACAGGGATTAAACTCGGCACATATCTGATCACACCTCTGACACAATGTATGACACATTAGAGTTCAATGCTCTACATAACTGGGGACGTCCTTACGGCGGCGGTTTATGCGAAATGGCCTTGATTCACGAACGATGAACTTTGCTAAAGTGAATAATATCGATCGCCTAAAAGTTGTTGGTTCATTCTGTCTTGGTTATTTTTTTTGGGCCTTCACTCTGACCTAACAAGCGTTTATCAATTGTTTTCGGACACATCGGATTCCTAGATAGTTTTTATACGATAAACAACAGCCAAGTGAGAACGTCAAATGTTCCAACATTATATAACACATGCCTGAAAATAAAACACTTTAAATCTTGTTAAGAGTCAGAAAGCCTTTTCAACAATGTTTTGTGACGTCGAGAATAAAATAAAATAACCAAGACTCACTGTGCAGTAAATTGGAGAAATTGTGTCTAAGAATTTTGCAGACAAGACAAAAGAGTAACATCGGAACGAAAGACTGACCCAATTCCACGTAATATTTTTAGAGCAGCCTCTTTTAAAATGCAATTTCCGTGCCAGAAACGATTTACCAAAACATCTGCGATTATTTTCGAAGTTTCACCTTGAAGTTCTAATCCTCAAAGATGGTTTATAAATATGGCCAGAACGTTCAAGCTCAAGGCATGTTATTCCAATGTTCTCGTTTATCATAAACTACATGTGTCAACGACTCCGCATCTCAGAATAGACCCCGTAATTACTTAGTTGTCCTAAATTGGAGTTACGACCGCTACGCGCTTAAAGTGGCGATAAAAAAAAATCCACAATGACTCAATTCGTATCGCAAATTTTAGACCGGTTGTTAAAGCGTGGTTACTTGCCGAGGATTCCAGTAGCTACGTACCGAGACCATATTTGCGATTATCTCCCTTCAATTTTATACGCAAAAACTATTCTTATTGCATACTCATTTGAATCTAAATACATGCCAGCTGCTTGACTTGCTTGACGGGAACTAAAACTGTTTTCTGTTATTACGAAATTCCTTGCATACCTCCGCACATTTCTTGTAAGGGCAATGTCTAACCCGAATGTCTTTCGATTTAAACGGTTCTGTTTTTCTAAGCCATCGAGCAATGATACCAGTTGACAAATAAATAGGTGTGTACTCAGCTGATATTCACTTCTTAAACGATTGTTTGTCAGGCGTGCAGTTTCGTGATTAACATAACAGCTCTTGATACAACTAGGCCAACTCATCCATTATATCGTGCACATCATCATGTGGCTGTCAAAAGTGATCACGCCATTGTCGTATTAGGTAACGTCATGCAATCAGTTCTTCAACTGCCATCGGTCATTGTTCCTACATATGGGGAACACAGGCCTTGGTGAAATTGTTTAATTTCGAAACTGCAGCGATTCTCCGGCCGTCGAATAACTAATGATAGTGGAAGCACGCTCGACCGCGCGCCATGTTGCAACCAGCACCCAGGTTATTTCCGGAAGCGCTTAGAAATTGGACCGTGTGCGGTTTGCTCGTCCGGACAGACCGACGGCAGTTTCTGCAATGGACCTTGTACTACGATTTCGGTTTAGCATAGCGTTTCGTTTCCTGGATTTCCTCGCTTGCCGAATATTTCGGAAACCGTTATTAAACTGTCTAATAACAATTTGTTTATTCTCAACAGTTTTCGTGTTTTATTGGTTTTGTAATTGCGTCTTATCCTCCAATTATAAATTTAAATACGGACAGGATAGAAACTAAACTTCCATTCGTTGTTCAACTTTGAGGCTGGGTCTCGGCGTTAAATCCTCGATTTACATAGTAATAAGTTTTGGTTCGGTTTTAATTAAGTTGATTGTCCCATATCGATCGTCTTTGATGGCCGTCAATTCGTCGTGATTACAGTTTTATGGTGCTATTCAAAACCGTCGGCGCACCTCGTCGTTATGCGTGAAGTTAGCCGTAATATCTGATTTGTGGCGGAGACCCACTTATTTTAATTCGGTCTAGATGCTTTGTAGCTTTCTTTTGAAATGTGTCATTATTATAAGATGGTGTGATGGCGTATGATCGCGTGTCAATAGGCACTGTTATTGAATGATTAGTTCGAACAGTGCTGCCTTATTCATTCGTTAAGAGAAATATTTATATCATTTCTATAGGATGCTTGTGGTCAGTAATTAGATACATCATTGTTTAACATTCATGTGCGAACCATTTATATTATGTAATTTTATCTGACTAACATTATTTAAAGGTATAGAATTCAGATTAATCGTACCATTTTCCGTTTACATCTATTTTTACCAAAATCAAGCATTTTCATCCATTCGTTGCGAAATTATAATGCAAGTACCTAATAATAATTGTAAAGAGCATTAGATTACTATCACCTATTGTAAAAAGTGAGTGAAGTAGTGCGTACACTACGCTTATCGAAGCACTAACCTACTTAGTTACATCACTGCTAACAAAGCAAATTGCTTATTAAAATATTACGAAAGATTTACCTATTTGTTAGCTGCTTACAACCCGTTAAGGAATTGACGGTTATCATTGATGCCTATCTGTAATGCACCGACTGTACAATGTACATTGAAGATAGACCCTGCAGAATATGTAATAACATCTATCAGGTATATTATTATTTTCAGCCATTGTCGTCCCACTGCAGGGCAAAGGCCTCCCTTTCTTTTTTCCAATTCTCCCGGTCTAGAGTCATTGTGTTCCAAAATGCTGAAAAGGAGTCAAGTTCGTCCCGCCATCTCCTTCTGAGTCGGCCACGAGGTCTTTTGATATTTTGTGGAGTCAACATTGTTGTCACTTATTAGGTACCTATAATGATCTAATATATTCTAAGATACTTCTGACAAACGGTGAAAAAAAAAATGAGGTAACTTGGGTTCCAAAATTTGGGAACGGAAATCGCCAACCAGCAGGGAGCAAGCGTGGTGATCAATGCTCGCACCTTCTCTATTCTGGAAGAGGCCTGTGCCTAGCAGTAGGACGTTTATAGGCTGGATTATTATTATTACCCATACTTTTTTTACACTCTGTGTCGTTTGGTTTTGTTCTTAGTACGACGATTAAACATGTCTTATACACAAGTCATAGTCGCGATGTCTTCAAGCAATGGTTAGGAATTTGCGATGAAACCAGTTTTAGCTTACAGATAGTGTAAAAGTAAATACCTAGTTTTGAATTCTAATTAACTACGATAATTCCTATCTAGGTTTGTAATTTAATAGTACCTATTTATTAAAATAGCTTTACATTCTTCATATCCTAATAAAACTTTCAACGTCTTTGTAATATTCCGTATTACCAAAACTGGAGTCGTTTACTCCGAAGATTACTCAAGGTCCCAACTACGATCAAAACATCAATAAAATCTAAAACTTCTTCCTTTATCGCTACATTTCATACCTGTTATTGGCATCTCCTATGGTCCGCGTTCGCAGACCCGATCCTACATCCGTCTCAAAGGAATCTGAACCTTTCCCCAAGGTTTATAAAGGTCGTTGTCCATTGTTGATGGTGTTATAGGCTTTGAATGCGTGGGTCGCCGGTATTTTAATGGCATCGAGCCAGTCTCTCAACATGTTATTTTAGTTGTTGCGTTTCGCTTTCCGTTACCGTTGAGTTGCTACGCGAGAGATTAAGTATACGCAAATTAAATAATTGCCGGTACTTTGATATGGATTGAATTAAGGCGAACTTCTTTTGGTGCTGAAGAAAGTTTAGTGAAAGGGAAATTTGTTTTTTAAACAACGGTATCTTTTATTGACGATTAGTTTTTAAAATACGCAATCAATGTTATGAGATGGTTATTGAAGTAGGTGTTATGATTTCCTCTTGTACCATCAGAAACAGAAATATTGGTCCATGATGACTGTTTGAACGAGAAATATTTATTCAAAACTTTTCTCTCAAAAAAAGTCAAGTGCAAGCAATAATAAAAGTTAAACATTCGTCTTTTAAGCCAATGTTTATCTCAAATAAATCTTACAAGCGTCTAACGGTGGAAACTGGACGTGTTGGCTAACGTTTAAATAAAATCCGTATGATGTGTGTTCGTATGTTAAGTCATGGCATGACTTGACATTCTTGTGTTGATAAAGTTTGGGAGATTGATGGAATTGAGATGTTTGGAGGTGGTAAGAGAGTGAAGAGAGTATATGGAGTTGTAGATATAAGACAAATTTAAATTGGAAGCTGGTGTCGATTAATTGCAATTACAAGAATATGGCATTATTAGTAGATTATTTTAATGTTGAATTTTGTTTCTCAGTAGTTAAGGTTTCTTCTACTGTCATGTATTAGTATAACACCATATACCTATAGAAAGCATCCCTTTTGCAATTTTTGATAACGTTTCAGAGAATATTAAACAAATACCTATTAATCTTTAACTAATACTCAGCTTAATACAATTTAATTACGCCGTTATTTATTAATTTGTTTTGAAAGTCCACAAGCTACTTAAAACTTAATTTACTTAAAAGATTAAATCCGTTTTAATATTTAAATGAACGGTCGTTTACGGTTTGTCTCATACCGTTCGGTTACAAAAATCCGCAAAATGTGCGACATATACGGTTTTGGCGGAATGCCAGGGGTTCCGACCTCTTTGAAAGAGTTCATTAGAAATAAAATGTTCGTTACAAAGAAATGGATATCACTTAATCACTTTATTTTCTGGAATTACAAATCTAGCTATTTAGGGGTATATAAAATTTTCTATGAATGACTGTTACTTAATTTTCTTCCTAGATACAGTTTAACGTAATCAAAAACAAAAATGTTACTATTCATTATAAACCACAAAAGGCACTCAAGAAACGTTACGTTAAATCTAATGACTCTAGTTGCTCGGTTCCAAAGTTCCTATGGAGAAGAGTCAGCAAAAAACTGATTAGCTAAAATCTTTTAAAAACTAAATTGTTACAATTACCTAATTTTATATTTTTGATTAAACATGCGTCAACAACGCAATAAATACTAATTAAGGCGTCTCTAGGTTTCCTTATGACTTATCAATATAAAATATATTTAAAATAAGTTAAATACCTACTATAAAAAATACATGACACACGATCTACATTACGTAAGTGCTACATAATACGCCATCGTAATTTCTTCCACGCGTATTCTCCGCGATCACAATTCACACACGCGTAAAATATTCATTCGGAACGGAAGCTTGTTAAGTAGATCAAGGTTCAATCCGGGCCTAATCCCCTTCGTGAGGCAAAGACCGAGATCGATAGGCGGTCTTATCTTGTCCCATAAGCTTATGCCCTTATGTGGAAGATCCAATGTTTGTTCAGCTGTATGTAATGTTAAACCTTAATTCCCTTTATATTTTTTACTAGCTGGCCTGACGGACGTTGTCCTGTCTTAATCATGAATTCTGTTCCCAATTGAATTCTGTCTATTTTATGTCAAACGTCATAACTGACATTAAAAAGTTTATTAAATGTTATATTTGAAATAATTTTATATTGTGGTACCTAAAGCATTCTTAAATTTTCTAATTTTTCGGTCAATTTTCCATATTTTTTTCTTTCATAAGAACCTTATCCTGACAATAATAAGCACAATAATAAGAGAATTAGCTAAATCGGTCCAGCCGTTCACGTGTGATGCCGTGACCTAGGGAAATAGGCATTAATTTTTATACATACAGATGACTGAATAGCTTTTATTATATCCATGTTGAATTAGACAGCCAGTCTTATCTAGGTACTGGGTAAAATGGGTCGTGGAGGTCAGATCGGCAGTCGCCCCTTGTGTATACGGTATTTATTTAGCTGAAACCGGTGAGACTGGAATTTGACCCCGAAATAGCTTGGGAAAAGACTACATATTCCTTTTATAGCTTCTGAATGGCCACTATTTTACCTTATTTAAATTTAACCCACGTGTTCAAATTAAGTACTAATTAGACAAAAATCGTTGTAAAATTAATTTAAAATTGACAAAACTTTTTGATTCACGTGGCCTCGTTAAAAAACTGACATCAGTATAAGTAGGCAATTAACATAATTAAATACGTTTTACGTTCTTGTCAAACCGGTGAACGTTATTTTAATGGTGTTATGGTGTAATATGAATCACTGTAGTTTTATGAGGGCCACACATGCGTAGTTACCTGTGCATTGGTAGATTATCAGATAAAACCTCATTTGATGAGTGCTTCTTCTGTTGAAGTTCGGTGTAGATTTCTTTATATAACTGCCTTCTCAGATTTCATTATTTCCAGTAGCTTTTTTTTTTGGAATCATTCTATTCTTCAGTAGTATGGATGCGACTAACAAGAGAAAGAGGAGTGTCATAAAAAGATGTGCTCATAGCCAGCAGTGGGCCAAACAATGATGGCGATGTTTTTTTAATATTTTGCAGCATACTTTGAAGAATAAAGGTGGAAGTATAATTACGAATTGTACCTATACCTGCTTCACTAAGTAAGGTCAAGTAGAGAGCTTTAGAGAGGGCGGTCAAAGAGAAAATATTCAAGGAAATGGTGAAGGTATGAAAGTACTTGGGTTAACTTGGGTAGAGGTCAAGAGTTTCAGCGAAGTCTGTATTTCCAACGATACCTACAAGGCGAGGTTTTAAATTATGTGATTATCAGCACAGAAATTATGAGCAAGGTTTTCAAAGTTAGTATGTAGTCAGCAATGTAATTCAATTATTGGTAATGTAGCTCGGATTTTTAAAAAAAAATTGTTATTTTAAAATGTTATGAAGTTTTGCATATAAGGTTCGCTAGAGTAGTCTTCTTCTGAGTAAGTATGTCAGGCTTTGACCAAATTTTTGGACACTACGCTCATTCATGTTTACACTTCTTGGATATAACTGATCTAGGCTACTCCTTCATCTGTCCGATTAAAATAATAACACCATTATTAAAAGGAACCAGAACAATCAGTTTATTTATTGGCCAATCGATTGTACCTTATCTTTATATAACTCGGTTATGATATTCAATAACAAACAATAGAGCTATTATTGATAAATGACGTATTTTCCTACTTTAACTATTATTTCCAACACATAATCCACTATACCTAATTATTTTATTTTTTACGTCCTTAAATGGAATAACTCTGATTAGGATTTGATTAGGTACATTAACTTTGTAAAAATAGTTATTATTAATCGCTATAAATAATAAGGAAAATAAGTATGAGTTTACATATTTGGCTTTATCGGAATTATTTAATGATGAAATAAGTAGGAAAAGTCAGAATTTTATTTGGTGAACTGTTACTGATAAATAATAGTTAGGTCAATGAATTATGTAGAAAAATTTCGTCATATTATTCACCTAACTGTTTTTATAGTGATTAGGGCTGGTTATTTTATTTACAGTAAATCAACATTTTTGTAATTTTCTTAATCTTTGCTTAAACTGCCTCGTTGGCCTATTGGTGCTAAGCGCGACTGCTACGGGGGTGTACATTGGTACACCTTTGCCTAACCCTTCGGAGATTCACCCGTGATGATATGATGTTAATCTTTGCTTTTATAATACCAAAACCATACATAAATAGTTCGAGATTAGAAACATATTGTTCTCAACAAGCAGCATGACAGACAGACAACGGAAAGCCGTGTCATTCATCATCTACTGACTCCGTTTTGCCAAATTAAATAATAGCCAAGACACTGTCTGATATGTAGGTTATTGAGTCTAGTAAACTGGTAATAGATTTCAGTCTTAATTTACTAAAATAGATAGCGTATTTTAGTTTTGAATGAAACCAAACGCTTTTTTGAAGTCTATATTAGCCGTAACCGACTTTAATAGAAGACTGCTAACATTTATTTTGGTAGAACAGTTTCATTATACCTACCTCTATGTTTTCATAAAGTTGAGTGTTAATTAGACAAAAAAAAAATCGAATTTTTCGTGTATTCAACTTACGTTCAATTCAATCAACTGAATTCAGAACCTGAACGCTATTTAAAATTATTCAGACTTTCAGACCACATAAAATACATTCTATTAAAATAATTAATTTACTCAAATCGATTACAACACCCACCAATTAAAATTCATGGTTGAATTTCTAAGAAATACCACCTTCTTTCACCTAACCTCCGATATTAATTAAAATTTCATCAAAGAGGCAAAGGAACTGCGGTACAGCCTTGAAAATAACGGAGTTAACGAAGTTAGGACAGTTAACCATCGACTTTGATCTCTGCGGGATACCAGTATCGTTGACCTTAAGGGTATGATATACCAACATAAGTACAATAGATATGACTCTTTAGGTACTACGGTATCCATTGCGCAGTTTTCAGAGCGTTAGATGGTGGGAAATGTGCATAATGCGTCAATGGAATACATAAGGTGCAGGCCAGACAGAAGAGACGTAAGACGCAGACGGGGCGCGGACATTTGTCTCTACCGCGTACCTTTCATACATAATGTATAGAAGTGTCGCGACGCAAAATATACAGAAGAGACGGGGCGCGGACCCGACGCTGCTATACATTTTGTATGAGAGGGACAAATTTCCGCGCCCCGTCTGCGTCTTACGTCTCTTCAGTCTGGCCTGGGCCTTAGGGTACAATATGTAATACAACTACCTGTACAAAAAAATAGAGTCTTTAGGTACTACGTTATTCATTGCGCACTTTTCAGAGCGTTGGTAGTGAGAAATAGTTATGAAACGGTATTGGAATCCAAAATATTGAATGAATGAATATGACGTTAGCAATAATCGATGTATGTTTGAGTTTGTTTGGAATTCATCCAAATGACGTTGCTGTTTCCGTAATCATTAGTTAAGATTATTATAATAAATATCATAACAGCTGCGTTTGTTAAAATATGATATCCTCAGAATTCATCAAAGAACTTCGATGTAATATGTTCTAATTAAATTGATTATGTAGCAATGATGAGGATGATATAGCAAATGTCAATGATCTAGGTTTAAAGATTAGTTTATTTAATTTATATTAAAACTATTTTGCCCATGGCATCAACAATTTTCTTTGAGCAATATAGCTTTTGAAATTCACCTTATGACGACAATAAGTTCAAGTAGTCTATTAGCCTTAGATACATATTAGTTTACTTATCGTATGTTAAGCTGTTTCCCCAGTCCACGGTCGAACCCGTTCTGGTGACCGTGCATCAAAATTGGGGACACTAATTTCAAATAACTTCAAATAGTATTTTATCCTGCACATCTTAGTTTAGGTGTAGTATGTTAAGTTGTGTTTGTAAACGGTGAAAACCGTTTTTGCCCGTACCAATAAAAAAAAATGTAGAACAGAGCACTTTTAGTTCACCTTATGACGTCACTAATTTAAATAGTTCAAGTAGTCTATTAGCCTACCATACATCAAAATTTAGTGGTAGTATGTTAAGTTATGTTTGCAGTACACGATGGAACCCGTTCTCGCCCCTAGCAACAAGCTCGGCCGCTTGCTAATACAATTTAGAGGATTGCGGTCGCCGGCGACTTAGCTGTCTCCCCGGCCTCGCTGCCACTTGATCCGCTTGTAGCAAAACATTGCTTCATGTTTTATGTTTGTTGTATTATAGAATATCATTGTAGGAGCTGCTTCATTTAAAACTGGTTCAAAATGTCTTTATGATGTAAGTCCACTTGAGTGGTGTGATTAGTGTTGTCCCAAGCTATGTTGGGGGTCAGCTATGTAGTATAGTTTAAATAAATAAACATCATGTTTTAGTAATTTATTTATTGACACACATCTATCCCATTCAATTAGGTATTCATCGTAGAGTTGGGGGTCAAACTTGATTGTAAAATATCTATGTTATTACTTTTGTAAACATCGAAGAGTAATAGCTGGCTACTAGCACGTCACATAAAAACTAACACAATTCTAAAGTAAAACTGAATAAAATCTGTTTACATTATTCTATTCAATAACCATCCACCATTATTACGTAAATTTTCCCATTATGTAGAAAGTACATCACCTGGGTTCAAACACATTTACTTGCCCTTTTCTAAATTTATTAAACAGGTTATACACGTAAGATTATATTCATAACACCGCGGGAATCCAAACGAAGAGCCTATTCTGCTCCCCTAATCATTAAAACTCTTATTTAACCCAAAAAGACTTAACTAACGTAACTTCAGACGGGCTACTGAATTTTAAACTTTATGGTCTTAGTTTTAGAGTTGTTTAGATCTTTTTGTGGTAGAATATACGTCATGAATGAGTGACGAGACGAGGGTTGGCCAAGGACGCGCATTGTCAAGATGTGTCTCGGTGGAACTGCGGCGCAGAAGTGCTGGTAGGGGTCAGCTATTGTTCCCATGCTGAATTGAATTGAAGTAGTGTCAGCTGCAGCCTACAGATGCGGATTAATGTAACAAATCAGTTTGTGGACAATAACAAAAGTGTGTACGTGTTACATTCTAATGGGAATTAAATTGATGGAACGGCAGGAATTTATGTTCATGCTCGTAAGGATATTATTACAACCGCGCTATGGGAATACATTCGTTTGATAAAAAGAAAAGCGACTCAAAAGCAGTGGTCCAAACTGTGCATAATCATCATTATCTTTTGGGCGTTTCGTTTGCCACTGCTTTGCCTTATTTCCTTAGACTTTTCTTCTCTAAAGCCACTCAAAATACACACTGAAAGATTTGAAGTAAATAGTAATTGCTACCAGTAGCGATGTAACTTTCAAATTATAGTCGCTTCAAATTAACTGAAACTTTGTTAGCTATTACCGTTTCTTAAATGCCTTTAAATTGTCCAAGCTCAGTGTAATGGGCTGCTCGGCCTAATTTACTAGGCTGATACTTAGGCTGAACGTAATTGTCAGGCGTATCGGGACCTGATTTAAATATGTAATGTCATTAATCTCTGTTTAATGGACACTATTAAGGAGATATATCGGTCTCTACGCTGTTAGGGAGTATTGAGGCAGTTTGTTTAGACGATCTTTGTAACAAACTTCTTAACTGTTGTAGTAATTACACACTGTCGTTAAGTTAATCCATATGATATGTTAAGAACTCGGAATGGTTAAAAACATAAATGTGGTATCGAGAATTTGGTAACGAGTCAACTGTCCCAAATGTTTCCTATAATCAAATCTACCTACTATATAAAAATAGGGTTTTCCTTCCTGACGCTATAACTCCAGAACGCACGAACCGATTTCCACGGTTTTGCATTCGTTGGAAAGGTCTCGGGCTCCGTGAGGTTTATATCAAAAATTTCAACAGAAAAGCGGGAAAATCTTTTTTTACTCTGGTGGCGAAACGGAGTTCGCCGGCTTTGCTAGTTATAGGTATATAAAGATTGTAATTACTTGATGGTGAGCTCAACATCCTTTAAGTTTGATGTGCTCTCAACGAATTCTGTATTGTCTTTAATGCTGGCAAAATATTCACATGATAATCTAAACATTTAACTTGGCCAGGATAGATCCCTTAAAGATGATAAACTCTCAGTTTTATGGGTGTATTCTCATACCTAACCGCTTACGAAACCAAAGGATGAGCTCAGGTTTACAGGCAACTGGGTTAAACAAACCTTCTTTACAACACATAATTCATACCAGAACTACCTATACTTACGTAGAATTTTGCGGTGAATGCTAAACACTATTTGTAATAACTTTGTGAACTTCTAAACAAACTTGGATGTTACGGAATTCTAAACGACTATAATTGTGGGGTATGTTTCAGTGTAAACTTGGCTATTAAACTCAAATAACTTAGCTATTAAGCCGATAATCTTACAAGGTGACAAGTAAGCGACAACGACGACAACCCATAATTAGAACATTGCGTAATTAATCTAATTATAGACGCATGTCTTGATGTTAATCTTCCTATCTTCTTATCTGAAAACTGCCTCGTTGGCCTAGTGGTGCTAAGCGCGACTGCTACGCTGGAGGTCTTGGGTTCGAGGAGGCTCGCCCCCTATTACATGGGACCTAAACATATCGGCGAACTGTGGGTGTACATTGGTACACCTCTGCCTACCCCTTCGGGGATACAGGCGTAATGATATGTTATGTTATCTTCTTATTATAGGTACGTGGGTACCTTGATCACAGCTATCCTCACCTATGTGTCTTAAGTCATTTGTTGTTTTTATTGCTAGTTGCTAAATGATTTTTTTTCTCCTCCTTTCTTTGGCGCGTATTCGTCACACTATCATTTTCCCTCATTCGATATTTCAGTATTCGGCTTTCCTATTTTTCTTCGTCACTTTTTTATTCATATCTCGTTCATATAAGTACATGCCTTTCATTCTTAATTGCACACCCATACAAAGACAACACAATTATTTTTGTCTCTGCTACTGGCGCTAAATTCTGAACAAATGAAATATTTATAGGCTGATATATTGTTGGATAACCTTGAGTCGCTTTAGCACTGATCCATAAATATTAATGACGAAGTTCGAGTGGCGAACTTTCTCAATAAGAATAAACAACAGTTGTACAATTAATTAATTAATCAAAGCCTCCAGGCGACAAAGTTTCTGTCCAATTGTAATATAATATCCATGTTTATATACTTTTACGTTTCGAGATATAAATTGAAGTATAAACTGAATATTCGACCCTTGACGGCTCGTTGAATTTCTGTTCATAATTATGTGGCTCCAGACAGAACAGCTTGGAGCAAATTGGGGGAGACCTTTGCCCAGCAGGGGGATACATGAAAGTTTATTTAAAAAAAAAAATGTGCCCATAATGTCGTTTCGAGAAAAGTAGGTAATTCGAACCCCATCAATTTACTCAGTAATTTCCTAAACTGACTAAGTATTAATATCACATTATCCTTTACGATAATACCAGGGAGTATCATCCACATAAATAGATTAATACGTAATATTCTGTTTACCGGTAAAAGTGTGTTAATAATTCAACCCTAAACAGCGAAGTGGGATTACGAAGATACTTTACTTTAGCAATACTTTCTAACTTTCATCCCCCTTACTTATGTAGGTCAGCAGACATTGTGGAAGGTTGTTCTGGTGTTATTTCTAACGAACAATAGGAGAATTGTTCTTTCTTATTACAGCTACATGCTGAATTTTTTCGGATTTTAATCCAGGATTTTTTGTGGTATCAAAAGGTTTGGTTGAAAGGATGTAAAAGTGATCCTTGCCAAATATACGTTCGTTTTTGTAAAAATAATGGACTGTGAATAAGTTAATTAGGACGTTGATTGTATTAAGTAACCAGCTTAGTATGAATAAATAAATAATTGTATTAATATTTGCAATAATAAAATTTCGTAAATAATCAATCAACTTATTTATAACCTAAAAACTAGTTTAGGAAGCAATCAAACAAGTGATTTTTCATCGATAACCTCAATAAGGTAATTTAATAGTTTTGTAACAATAAGTACATATTACCTGTATCCTTTGATTATAGGAAGGATATGAAAAACTATGACGGTATAATGAAAATGTTGTACGTCCGCTATTGGTGCGGCGCCCGCGTTTTCGTCAGTTGCGATAAATCATTGCTAGCGATCGGACGTGTTTGTGATAAAAGGGAATTATATTTTTAAACGTTTAAAAATCGAACTATATTCCTGGACACCTGTAGCAGTGTTATTGCATAAACAAGTACGTTTGTTGTTTGTTTAATTATAGTGCATTGCGCCTTTCTGTCTTTTTTGACCTAAGCACAGTGGATTAATATTTAATCCTAAGTAAATATACCTGTTTCTCCTATATTGAGTTTTCGTACCGATACCTAGCTGAGTATTTTCGTCTTTAACTTAACCTATGTATCATTGTATGTGTTATGTAAACAAATACATTCTAACCAAGTATTTTCCTTGTCCACAGAGCTAGTGCAAATAGTGAAGTGCATCGATGAGACTTCACTGAGTTTTCGAAGATAAAAGCGTCGCCACGCTGCTCGGTTTACTAACATGTAAGTTAACCTTGACATTCTACCTTACCTAGGTGAAGTAATATGAGCAAGAAAAAATGTTATACAATCGTGTATGCTTCGTATGTGATTGGAATGGAAGTGTCGTGACCTTGAACTTGAGCTATAGTTTCCTATATCATTTTTTACTTTAGTGATTATTTTAACCATACTAAGAGTTATATAAGAAACTATAGTATTGTAAAGGCACAAATAGGGTTAGAGTCCTTAATGTCTGATGAATGGAATTGGTAAGGGCCCTAGTAACTCTACTAAGGCCCTTAATAATGAGCTCTATGGCAATTTGCAACAACAATGTAATCAGTGTTTAACTTGTTGATACCTTTTCTGTTATACATTGAATAATTTGACTTGGAAAATGGACCACTTTAAGTTTACAAAAGTACAAGTTTAGTTATTAAACAATTAATTAACCCGTTATGGACGAAATAGTACTATTCGCTTATTTGTGTGAAAGTAACACTACTTTAGTTATTTCTATTTGATGTTACGTTATTTCTATATTTATTACATTAGAAAACTACATTTTGCTCCAATGGGATACCTTAATTAAAACACCCACTTTATATAAGAATTATGAAAAATGCTGAGATTATTACGGGACTGAAATGTATAGAACGGAATAAGATAGACCTTTATATCTTAAAAGGGCAGTTAATGATGATTGCTGAAAGTTTAATAAAAGCCAGGTCAACAACGAGCATAGTACATTACAACATACAAATTAAATATCTAAACTTTCGCGTAAATTCTACTCTAATTATACTTCCCACAAATATATGACCGTTTATGTTTACGTCAATCTTAATATTTCTCACGCTGTTTAACCACGTTAGATAACACATATCACGCTATGCCACTTGCATGATCAGTTGAGATGTTGCCAGTTTTTATTATTTATTTTTCTAATTATCATCATTTGGATGTAGCCAATGGCGGTATGTCTTAAGATAATTATTTTGACTGTAAATGGTCTAAAACACGCATGAGTGCTGAACTAGCGGAATCTTTAATCATGAGCTAAGGCATCGACATGTAGAAGGCTCTGGCCGTGAAAGTCTCTTATATCATTTTCTTATAAGATCCTCCATAAAACCTACGATTTACAATGTGGGAGGAAAATCCAAATGTATGAGTATGAACGAGTGAATAAAGCCCTAAAGATAACAATTTATAGAAGAAGCAGGATAGAAAAATGATGAAGCTAATTCAAGGGCTCAATAACGGTTTGAGGCTATTGTTGGTGTTTGTTAGCATCATTCATTCAACAACTTGGCAATAACTAAACGTATCAGGCATTCAGTTTAACGCATCCAATTGGTTGCACCCCCGATCACAATGGACACGGTCGTTGCACCCGGCTGCGCTCGTATGGACAATTTAGAAGAGCCCGTTTTGTCTGTCCGTCGCGGACGGCCGGAGATGCGTTCAGCGGATGCGGCGCGCACGCGCATATCTCGTATACTGACGTATGAGGTATTGTTGAAAGGTTGAAATGTTTTCTAATGTCGTAAAGTTGTTGATGGATTTGCGTGTCCCTGATTTATGTGTTTTTTTGGTCTGATGGATATCCTTGTGGTCTTCCCTTGCGTTTCGGTAGGTGGAAGGGCGTGCCGGACTTGTGTTGGGTAAACCACCGGAGTAGCGCAATATTAAAGAGTATTCCCAATTCTGTAATATTAAAGTAGTAATAATATTGTATTGCGAGTATTTTTTTATGTAAGTAAACGTCAGCCATGTAAATGTATCATTAGGCTTTTTTTGAGAAACAAAACAACTGCACTCTGCACATATCAACCTTCTTATTAACCATAGTTAAAATACAGAGCCACCCATTCAACTCATTACTCAGGCACGCCATCCAACTAACAACGAAATATTACTTTTGCGTGATCAAGTCATTAAATCATACCATCCACAAGTGCACACGCAACAAATGACACCTAATATCATACATTTATGTAGTAGTTTCGTCAATTTGTATGGAACACCGACCGCTGCACGTCAGATATAACTTGGCGCGTCTGTAAAAAGCTGCAGGACATTTTTATTGAGATAGAAGTATAGATTAATAGTGGGTGGGAAAGAGACGGTGATATATTAGTCTTGCCAAGTTACACCGGCTATACAAGTAGTGATGTCAATTTGTATGGAATAGCGTTCGTAAAGAGTTTGGTCGCACGATTCGCGGTCGTGAGTGCCGCGCGTATTTGATGGTTAAGTGTTGTCTTTGTAATGATTGTTACTGTTCTGTATAATGCTCGTGTATTAGCTGTTTTGTTGCATATTTATCTAAAGAACAGATAAATGTAGGTACAGTACATAAGCTATGTGTGCGATGTCCCATATTTTCCGTACGTTTGTGTTATACTTTTCTTCACAAACTGCATTACCTAATTGCGGCGTTAATTTGATTGCGTACAACCTATCCTATATACCTTTTAGGCTCCAATGTAAACATATTTATCGGCTCTAGATTCGTAAAATAGGTGTTCCAGATCCCATACCAGCAATAAAGACTTGCTGGTCGTGATGTCGATACCAAATTATCGTATTCAATTACATTATTATCGACAATAAATGCTTCCGACCATTATAATGTTCTAATAGAGAGCAAGAAACAAAACATACAGATCGGCTCCAATTTCAAGATCGCCACGGATGTGATGAATTATACTAACAGCTTCCTATGTTTATTGTAATAACCCAGTGTATTTGTAAAATAGAAGCAGCGTCGTTGTTTACCCATATTCAATAGCCGGCCTTCCGTGTTTAGAAAACAGCTGAAATGCCGGCAGTCATTAACTGAATAGGTTTAGATTTAGTGCGGCTTAGATTGCTACAAAGTTGGACTAATCAATTAAATAGTCCCTTTTCTATCAAGAGATTGCTGAAGAAAGAGTTCTCTGTGATGTGATGAGGCTGTTATTGTCTTGCTCTTATATATTTAATTAATAACATTTAAATTGTTATGTAATATAAAATGGTAATGTAATATAGTAGATGACAATTGGAAGATGAAAGTTTTTTTTTCTCTTCCTAATAAAGTTTGAATAGTTATAGGAAGTAAAACAAAGTTGCCGGGGACAATGCATCTGAGAACAGGTGTACCTACTAAATGTGTAGGTACATCCCGGAACTGACTAGAGGTTTCTCATTGGTGTTTCAAAACAATACGAGTATAACTACATAATAATATTTGGCCAACAGTAATCTGATAGGCTGCACTGTTATGATAATAAAAGCAAATAATAAATCCTGCTTATTTACACAACAAGTAAAAGCGGAAATTGAAATCCCACAGCTTCCCACAATCCAATTCCGTAATCAGCATATTAACATCTACAAATCATATGGTTACCATAACACAAGCTCTCTTAGAGCTTAGCTTGGGATCAGATTACCGTGTGTGGATTGTCCAGGAATATTATATTATTATATCCTACATCCAATTCATTCCCATTAAATTGAATATCAATTGGATAGTTACGCAATTTTCTAGTAATTGTCGTTTGGTGTTATTAACGCCCGTATCGGCGCTGTTATGCATGCGCGATAGTTACGTGAACGAACGCGACTCGACCGCACCTTTTAAACATTATTACCACCATAAGAGAAAGATAGAAGTTTCACTCCTAAAATGTTGTCCTATTTTCGATTATAATGGGGCATAGTCCTATATTGTTTAAACTTCTTTACGCAGTTTTTGACAACGTTTTTTTTACAAATATTATATCTATCAAATAACATACTACGGTTGACGTGCTAGAATTCGACGGTGCTTCCGGCCTCGTCTGGACAGATTCTATTTTTTTCTTGTGTCTTTGACTCTTTTCTTATAGTTTCCGTTATTGTTATTATGTTAAATGTATTGATTTAGCGTTTTCTAGAGGATACAAGTCAACGAAAGGGCAATGACTCAAAATCTCTGAGATGGTAATACCGTGACATGTGAATTTGTGGTGTAGTGTTCAATGACGCAGAAAGTTATTACCGAAGCGAACCATATAAACCACTTATTTGTCTTAAATAAAATTGTTGCTAGAGAAAGAAAAAAAATGTTATAAAGTACGTTAATAATGTAGAATAGTATACATATTTACTATGAACATTTGCTGTGCGAAGTAAGCTTTCTGTATATGTTTGTATACTGACCAATAGAAAAACGCGCGTCTTTTTTTATTTGTTATGTAAAGTCGTGGGGGAATGTGTAGATATGATAATTACTGTGTAAATAACTCGGTATTGGTTCCATGCTGCGTGCTAGAATAATTTTACTTTATTTAGTCCTACATACTCTTAAATTGACAGTGGCTTAGATAATTTGCAGTACTTTTAAATTTCAAATTACTTGTAGTGGTTTGTAGATGTAAATAAAACTGATTTATTTAATAGTTGTTTTAGTATTTTTGATGCTTTTAGGATTTTTTATTTTTCTTTTAAACGAATGCTTTTTCTTGCACAAAAAATATTAAAAAAATAAATAAATATATCTTTCATTTAAAGATGACCTTTGTTCTATGCTTTCATGGGAACATCTTACCTAATATTTCAATGTAAAACTCACCATAACATCTTGTCATATAATTTGCGGAAGTAATAATATTCTTAGGAGAAGAGAAATTACTTGTAGTCGCAAGCATTATGTAGTATTGTGATTTAACTGCCTAACTGCCTATGTTCAACATTTTACGAGGCTCCAAACGACTTGTTCTTATAGCTTTTATATTTTACTAGCTTACCTGCCCTGCCTTTGTTTAAAGGAAAATATGAACTGTTCTTGATATTTTGGGTAAGTCGAATAATGACCGATCTAATAAGATTCGTTTTAAAAATGACTTACAAATATATACTTAAATGATGACTAATTATACAAAAAGGTTGAATGGAAGGACTTGGGGAGACCTTTGCCTTTGCCCCAGCAGTGGGCATATGCTGTAGGGATAAAAGCTTGGAATAAAAATGCAATATGCTGATTCTTCTCACATATCTCAAAAGAATAAAACTTGATTTGATATCCACCTACGTAATTTTCGTAATTTTATTAAAATTACGATGAGTCGTGATTATAAGTATTTGTAACTGATCGATACCTGTATGTAGAAATCTTTTATTACACATCGAAACACCTGATACACACCTACTAGTTTACAAGCAACTAAACATAAAACTGTGTCAAAGTTCACATTTATTATTTATTGATGTGATCATGTTTTTACTGTGTCTTTTATTGACACACACAATGGAGTTTCTTCCATTCCCACCAAGACTATTTAATTTATAATGATGTGTAGATTTCTATTATGCGTAACAATGGTGGAAAATATTACCTTTATGTAAGGGCATTAACTACGACATAATTTTAGGTTATTTGTCGAAACATGTTTTTCACAACTCATCTTCTACAGTAGAAATAGGCACAATCAACCTTACTTTCGAACAAGTATTAAATGAATTAAAAATGGTTAATATTAAAAAAGGTGCTGGATCTGATGACCTTCATCCAATTTTTATATCCAAGTGTGCTGAGGTTCTTGCAAGACCAATAACCATTATATTTCATACATCTATTGAAACTGGAGTGTTTCCTAGTAAATGGAAGAAAGCCATTATAACCCCTATACCTAAAAATAGTAGAAAAGATGTTGTAACTGAATATAGACCGATCTCTAAATTGTGTATTCTGGGAAAAATATTAGAAAAAATAGTTACATCTCAAATCTCACTTGCTTTTCGTCATCACATTTCTGAGCACCAGCATGGTTTCTTTAAACATCGCAGCGTAGATAGTAACATGTTAAATTTTTCCGAATTTCTAGTACGCGCCATGGACAAGAATCTACAGGTTGATGTCGTGTACACCGACTATTCCAAAGCGTTCGATAAAATTAGCCATGATATGCTTATTGAGAAGCTTGCGAGGGCGGGTGTACACGGCAACTTACTGAGGTGGATCCAATCTTATATAAAAAATCGAAGTCAGGCGGTCTGTGTCAAAGGTTATTCATCTCAATTCCTCCCTATTCCATCCGGAGTTCCCCAAGGATCCCACATGGGACCTCTGCTTTTTAACCTTTACATTAATGATATAGAATCCATATTTGACCATAGCAATCATTTACTTTATGCTGATGACACGAAAATATTCAGAGTGGTTGAGTCTGTTAGAGATTGCTCAAAATTGCAAAGTGATTTATTAAATTTGCATAATTACTGTACAAAAAATCAACTCTACCTCAACATAGATAAATGTTTCATAATGTCATATACGCGGAAAACTCACCCACTTACTTTCGATTACATGATAAATGGGTTAATTCTTAATAGAGTTTCCACTATTAGAGACTTAGGTATCATCATGGACTCCAAACTAACATTTACCCATCACATAGACCGCATAGTTAGTTTCGCATTCCGCAGATTAGGATTTATTTTGCGAATAAGTAAACCTTTTAAAAATGTAACGACTCTTAAAATTCTTTACTTCTCATTTGTCCGTTCTATTCTAGATTTTTGTAGCACTGTTTGGAGTCCGTGCTTTAACATACATATGGATAGAATAGAAAGGATACAAAAAAAGTTTTTAAAATCACTTGACTATCGCAATAATATTTACGACGCTGCTTATGAAGATGCATTGCATAGGCATAAACTAGTAAATCTTCGGAACAGACGTAATATGTTCGATATTATTCAATTATTTAAAATTTTAAACTCGTTGACCGATTCACCATCATTACTTAGTAAAATATCACTTAAAGCACACGCTCGCCTTCCCGTACGCCCCTCACGTACAAAACAACTCTTTGTTCCTCCTCGACTTACTAAAACATATACTTGTAACTCATTTTTATACCGTTCCACTAACAATTATAATAAAGAATTTACAGACATAGACATTTTTAACATTTCTCTTAATAGCCTGAAACTAAAGCTGAACAATAGATTTATCATTTAGTTGTAACTTCTATATCACTGTACTTCACTACAAATCTATACTTACATATATATATCGTGGTGAACTCATGTTTCGATACATAATTTAATGTTTACTTCCTGCGCGTTTTTCCTTACTGGGAGTTTATTGTTCGTACTTTTACCATTTTATTTCATTGTCGGCACTATAGGTCTACTGTAAAGAACCATTGTTTAATTACTTTACTGTTTGTATATGACTGTTTGATGCCAAAATAAAGAAAATAAAATAAAATAAATAAAAATTGTAACACAAATTGGAAGATCTATATAGGTGTAATTTCCTTTTTCTTTTTCTCTGTATTTTGGTTCTGAAAGGTCGAGAAATGTCAATTCCAGCGACATTTATAAAGTTTATTACTTTATGTAACCATAAAAGTAATTACCTAAGTAGTAAATTTTAGTTACATATTAACCATAAGATTTCCTTTCATTTTAATTTCGATTCTATATCTTATAAAATATTCTAATTTACAAAGATGTGTTACGTGTGAAAAAATCTCCTCTGTCCTTTACATTAAAGGTCAGTTTTATAACGGCGCCTAAACACTCTTAATCCATTTGAGCATCATTACAACTTCCTAAAAAACATTCTCACATCAAATCCCATTCGACACGCAAATAAAAACTAATTTTAAAGTAATTATTAAACTTTCACTGTTTTCATTCACATTCGTTGGGTTTACTTATTAATTCGATGGCCTCGTTTACTGACCTCTGAAACGATTTTGATATCGAAGCCATATTAATCATAATTTTACATATTTCTGCCTCTCTCGATTTAATAAATGTGGCCTCAGGCTATATTAGATAGCCAGGTGACCAATCTTGTCTAAAAGAAGAAAGTTTATTTCAATGCTTGGATTTGTCATAAAGTTGTTTCTTAAAAGGGTGCAGTGTGATGCATATCTTTAGTATGGAAAAAAAATATACTGTAATATGCATATGATATAGGTTACATTTCCAGTTATTTAACGAATAGTTATTTCTTCTTAGCGTGTCGATAAATAGCAATATTATATTTTCCCGGACCAGTGCTCAGCTACGCGGATAGCATTGTCTGTAGCATTGTACAGGTCCTCGCGTGTGCAGGTGGTAGGACACGATGAGCCACTTAACAAGTGAGTCATTGCTTCAAAGAGAGCAGTAGCTGAATATACAGATTAGTCTTAGTACAAATTCACTACAAAATGCATTGTGTTCGAAGTAAAGTTAAGAATAGTTCTGTTAACTGACTGCTATGAACTGCAAAGGTCTCTTACAAATAAAATGTGTGTATCAGTTCTCAAGACAAGCTTTTTATTGTTTAACTTGATTTTTCATAAAAACTAGACATAATTATACACAAAAAAGTAAAAGTTTGTATTTACTATCGCGTAAATAAAGTTTTGTTACGTGAATTGTGAAGTGTTGTTAACTATCAAGTTTTATTCTTGTCATTTAAATCCGTTGTAGTATAAAACAAAAAACAAAGAAATAAAATTAATTACCTTTTTATATTTAGTATACTCCACGACATTTTTGTACTTACACTAGAACTACAATGAAAATATTATGTCAACCCATCGTCATTATGTAAAATAATGTATGTGTGATGAATTATTCTGTTAATCTACTATATAAAAATAAGTCTGCTTTTCCTTCCTGACGCTATAACTCCAGAACGCACGAACCGATTTCCATGGTTTTGCATTCGTTGGAAAGGTCTCGGGTCTCGTGAAGTTTATAGCAAAGAAAATTCAGGAAAACAAAAAAAAATCTTCATCTTTTATTCTCAAACGAAATGTTACATAAAACGAAGCCATCTGGTGGCGAAACGGAGTTCGCCGGGTTTGCTAGTTGACACATTTTTTGTTTTTTTATGTATCATCATTCAATCTGAACCTTGATCTTTCATTATAAATATTTGGCCATACTTACCACTTGCTTCAGAAATGCCACATGTTACAAAAGGTATGCAGTCGACCCAATTCGAAACTGGTTTATTGTTGTTTAATATTTGTTAATTACATCCCATTAAATGTTACTGCATGGTGGATTGTGAACGTCATAATGAAAAATAATTTTACTTGCCATGAGTTGCGTCATTGATACTGTATAATAAACCTCTATAATGCTTGTCTGGTATTTTATTGTAGATATTTATTCTAAAGAACTGAGAGGTTTGGAAGAAGAAAAGAGGCTAATACAAAAAATCCGAAATAATATTAATCTGCGACTACATTTTTTGGTGAAACAAAAAGGTTGAAAATTTGATTAAAAAGTGTTTGACGTTTGTCTAAAGTTTACCAGAGCCTAGCGTACATAAAGTAAGTAGGTACTGAGGCATTCTATATTATAACAAGATACTCTGCAAGGTGTGTTTCACAAACTAAACAAAACGCATTGACGAAAGCACTACGGAATTCGCTTTCAGTTGCATTTTCTAAAGGCGTTTCACTATATAATATAATAAGTATAAAGTACCTTAATATATTGTACTTACGTATAACGATCTACTTAGTTGTAAATACGCTTGTTAGCAGTAATATGATTTACTGCGGTTTCAATCGAAATCACTCCATTAGGTAGGAAAGTGTCGGTAGTGGTATATCACTATTCTCATTAAATAAATAATTGTTATTATTGTGGTCAAAAAATTGTGGGCTTTAAAATCATAATTAAACGGAAATCGGACTTACATTATATCAGAAATCTCATGGTAGAAGACTTTGAATAGGTTTTCACTTTTCGATTGATATGTAACCTTATGATAAGAGTCTAGAGTCACTTGAACCTCGCCAATGACGCTGCAGTTGGTGTAGCCAATTACTGGGCGCAGAGATTTAAATAGATTAGTTTACCATCGACTCGAAAAGAAAGAAAGAAGAGTCGCACTTCGTTTTATATATTTTTTTCAAGTTTATAAAATCATCAGCTTTTTGTATACTATGATTAAATATTCACAGTTATCAAGAATTGTAACAAACAGTTTGTCAGTAACAGTAACTTTCCCACATAATACTAAGAAAAAAAAAACATTTCGAGCTCAATACACGTGTCTTAAACAATATAGACAGGTGTTTAGCTATTGACGTATGATAATAGTGTTTATTACCACAGTGATTCACCAATCACGGCTCACCTTCGGTGCTCATAAGGTTGGATTCCTACACGCGGCGGTGACTAATCGTAGTTTAATAACCAGTTGTGTTACACGCAGAGTTTGTTTTTACTTTTACTAGTATTTACAAAGGGTAGTGACGGAACAGGTGGTCGGTATTTTTAAGACTACAGGTCTTCTTTTTTTCTCCATAAAGTTACTCTACCACTGGTATCAATTTTGAGCTACCACTTTTCTTTTTTAAATCAACTATTTAATCGGACTATACGCCACATAGCTCACAATTCATTGCTTAGTAAGTGCTCTGTGGAGAATAAATGCAGCAAACTATTTAGCTACTTAACTTACTTTTATTTTGGGAAATTCTTCTTCTTGTTCTTGGGGAAATTGACATTGATGTCCATCGGCATGTAGGAAGGCGAAGGGTTGTGCCACAATTTATCCAGTTGAAACCGTCATCCCTACTAGGATTGTCATTTTACGGTATAACTTCGACAGTCATATCGTAAAGTGATAATGATTTCATTCATATCATTATATGTGGGCACAGGTGTATTAATTATTCAATGTATGTATTGATATTTTTCAATGTCATGTAGTACAAAATGCGTAGGTTTTCTGACTCATTCGTATTTCAACTACGAGAGTAAGTTATGCAAAACAACAAAAGTATCAGAGTATCATTGGATGACTATGTCTTCGTCGGAGCGGAACTTGCGAATGTCTTGCTCCGATTTGGTTGCGCGTGCGCCGCGACCCGACCCTGTACCGTTAGCGACGTCACAGAGATGACTGCTGAGAAATGCTCGCATTATACCAAGAACTAAAGGTTTTATCTTTGAAATTGTAAACGAAACGTTTTATACATGGGACTGGATATCAGAATCTGCTATATAAAATGCAAACATGTTTTGAAGTGTTGTAGGGAGTTTGTTAAAAATAATTGAACAGAAAACGGTTCAAAAATGTCCTATGAACGGAAACTGGAAACCGTATTTTCAGAAGATCCAGTATGGATACTTCAGTTTAAGAAATAACGGTTGTCACAAAACTAAGTTAATCTTTATAAATTCTTTAATGGAACAATGCAGCTTAATAAATTGAATGTTTATAAAAACAATTTACTAGATGCAATTCAAACCTGCAGTAGGTACCGTATATGAAATATGCGTATATCACGGATATGTCTGTCTTATTATGTACACATGAGAAGGTGCTGCCATAAAATATTACAGAACCATAAGTGAAAGTGCGTGTCTATGATTATTGATCATTTTACTTATGAAATTGATTATCGTGTTTAGAAATTCCCGTTATCATGGGAAATAATAACTTTCGTTTTAAATTTGCGGCCTACCGGTTTTATACTATATTAATAGCGTAAATGCGAAAGTGATTATTTTGCTTCTGGCTAAAACACGCAATTTATCGGATGTAATCAAATTTCGTGTAAAATACTTTCGTCCTCACGGACGTCCTCGAGACGGATATGTTACGTGCTCTTACTTTTATATGTACAGGCCTAAAAATAGAGTTTTGTCAATTTAATTTTTTTACGTACCTATGTAATATAGGGTTCGGGCACATGTCTTGTAACAATAAAATGTTCCATCAGAGGATTATAATACATGTTTATTTTTCATTCAATTATCACCAATACATTCGTTCCGCATCACTTCGTCACCTAAAATAACCAAATAATCCTAAATCACTGTATAAATTACATAAACCTACAGAAACCATTACTTAAATTATTTAATGAAACCTCAATGATAATTTATCAAGCCACAAGTACAATAAGGTATTGTCCGCGTCATGGGCCACCGGGCTTCCAAGGGCAGCTCGGCCCTAATATTTGACGGGTGAGAATTTTCCAAAATGGCGGCAAGGTCGGTCTATGGCAGCTTCATCAATATGCACTGTAAGGCTGTTTACGGAAAAAATGCTGATGGAATATTTGATCAGCTTAAGCAAAAAATGGAAGTAATGAGTTTACGTCGTAGCGTATTAGCGAGGATTTTGAATACACTTGACATGTCTTTTTTTTAGCTTCCGAAAGAAAAATATCCTGATCTGGTGCGTGAATTATGCATGCAACTCGTTCTGATAAGATAAAGGAAGACCGGGGAGATAATATGGTTTAGAACAATGTCTCAAAAAATATTGATTGGATTTTCATATATGATTTTCACCAACGGGGAGTACCTAATTAAAGAGCTAGGTTTATGTGTAAATTAATAATTAAAACTAGAGAGAGAATGATGTGCCTAAATAAAAGTAATACCTGTGCTCTAACCTACTGAGCTTATTATAATTTAAAATAATGACACTCATATACAAGTACAAGCAAGTAGATTTATGAATAATAAATCGTTAACAGTCAATATTTGTCACCTGCCACATTTGATGATAGTTATTTAAATGGAAATCCGGATGCGACACCGTAAAAGGACCCTGACCTTTTGGGCATCCCATCCATTAGGGGCAAGCGTAGTACGCGCCGCTGTCAAGCAGTCATTAAAATGATGCGTGAATAAAAGGATTAGGATTTGGAAGACTGATCGTTCAATTTTGTCCTAACGAATGTACAATGTAAGCAAAATTATAGTTAAATCTTTATGTATACTATTGCATCCAGGAGGCAACTTTGGTCAGAAAAAGTTTGACCGTTTGAAAAGAAGGTAGATCAATGACACGAGAAGAAAAAGGTATGCTATAAAACCAGATGAAATAAACATAAACCAGTATTACTTATCGAAAGTAATTATAAACGCGAAAGCTTTACCATCAGTTCCTCATTTACCGATACATCAACAGGTTACGGTCAAATACCACACAGGTGCAACTTTTTCTTCAAATTCCTCAAACGGTAAATGCTAGATTTAACTTCGTCACGACACTTAAGTAGTAAACCATGAAACGCAAGTTGCATCGCAAACATTACCAGTTCTACCGCAAATATGAAAGCAGGCGGCAATAGTGTTAACCGTAGTTTGTGAGCCGAAAGCCTTGGAGAAAGGTGTGTAATCTCGTTAGAGGATGAAGGTAATTCTTTTACGTCATTAGTATTGGCCCTTGTTAGGACTGCTGTGGTCCAAAACTCATGAGCAAAGCGATATTTTAACGCACCTTTTTAATATCTCGTTCAACTCCTTAGAAATTTTAATTGTCGTGAAATATATTGGCAAAGATGACAAATTGTCAAACGTACCAATTCTAGAAAAGATTTTCGTTTTTGGAAACGATTACGGTTGGTATTCATCATCATCAGCCGGAAGACGTCCACTGCTGAACAAAGACCTCCCCCCTAGATCGCCTCAACGAACGACAACTCGCCAATTGCATCCACCGGGTGCCCGCGACTTTGACGATATCAGTTATACAGACGAGATACAGTTGGTATTATAAGATGAAAATATGTCCCATTTTACAAGTTGGTCTGGTTAACCTGCCATTCGCAAATAATCAATACACGCGTTTTCCCATCACGTATCTTCGTAAACAGTTTTTATAGAATTCTGCGAAGTTATTAATAGTCTCGATACACGAACGCATTCGCGATCACGAACATGAATGGCTTAACATAATAAATCTTCGAATAATTGTCATTGAATACATGAAAGTTGTATAAGTTAGTGTTTACGTGCGACGCATTGTTTACTCGCGGTTACAATCCATAATTTTGTGGTTAACACTGTTATTTGAGGATCATATGATTTTATACTGCATTCTTCGTTGATGATTTAGTGCACTTTCAGTTCGTAATGCTGGTTGAATTTGACTTAATTATGAGACGTTGCTTTAAAATTATGAAGTGTTGTGAATACTTACCCAAATAATGTCTTTTAGTTATGAAATGCTTTTTTGCTTATCATTTTTGTTTGTATCCTACAATTTTTTTTTACCTAAAGTTATACCTAAAGTTTCTGTTGCCTCAAAAACTGTATATTGTTTACTGAAACAATGTATCAATGTTTTCAGTTTTGATGAAACTAACCATTTAGTACCTAAACCATCAGTGGAAAAAGTGGTACAGATATTACGTATCCCGCTTATCGCTTCGCTTGTAACTTACACAGCGGCCACACAAACAATGACCGTGGCGACCGTGCGCACGCGCACATTGTGCTCGAGCGCGACAAAAGTCATGTGTTGACAGTCGAGCATCCACGGTTACGTATGCCTGCCACCGCTTTTACGTCATTATTATATGAATAGGGCGAGTGTTATTAATTGGTTTCATTTGTTTTTAACCGTGATAAGTATGTTTTTTTTAAACTAAGAACTAAATTATTTTTAAAATGTGTTTATTGGTTAGTTTTACGTGTGAAGTTAAGTCGGTGTAGACCTGTGGCATGGTCAATCTCAATGGGAAAATATAAAGAATTGCAATTTTAGTTGATTTAATCAATTAGGTAATCAACATTATGTTGTATTCAATATCCTTAAATAATGTTACCTTCTTGAATTTATCACATTTATTAAGGCATACTAATTTTATAAATAAGTCAGTAGGTACCACAAAATATTTAAAACAAAATTACGAAAGTACCAGGAAAATAAATTACATATTAAGATATCGTCGTTGCGCGTGCAAAACCGCGGAAGAGCAGTTTGTAAATACCGCGTAACAGCAAAAGGTCCAAAATTTAAATATCGTGCCCACGGGTTCCTAATGCGGATTGGCTTCGTATAGACTTCACAGAATTTGAATTAACCAATAAGAAACCTCATTTTTGACATCGGAACAATACCGCGGAACAGTAACTTGCATGAATTTGGCCGCAAACCCGCGTATTTACCAAACAGACGAACAAGTTGTGACACGAGTAAGTAGTGCTCCAGAAAATTTCAAAATTGCAGTGATTATTAACCATGTAAGTAGATTTTTATGTTTGTAATTTAACGTTACTAATATGGTCATGCTTGGATTAAGTTTTTTTCGTCTAATTATTTGATAATTCAAAGATTCTGCCTAATATAACCTCTCACACGTAGTTACGCGGTCTTGAAATTACGTGTTTTAACTATGTTGGATATTTACGCTGTATTGCACTATACGAAAACTAGTGATCCGGTCTCAGTCCACGTCAATTTATCTTAATAATGTATAATTATACGTTTCAAATTAATGGTGTCTGAATTTTTCAGCTTTTTTACGGCATTCCAGTGATTACCTATCGACGCCATATTAAGTATACATACGATATTTATTAGAAAGACAAAATGATGGATGATGATGATAACTATGGGGGTAATGTTAACTATAATGACGATGTGGTTACTTTGAGAGATCTTTACGAACGAAGACAAATGTTATTAAAAAAAAAGAATGAGATACTAAGTAAGAGTAATTATCAAAATCAACCAGCGCTGCAGATAGTTTCCATCCCACTTAAAGAATTAGAACAAGAAAAACAAAATTTTGATTTGACATCGGAGTTTACTACACTTACAGCAATTGTAGATCCACAATTAACGCAGAATGAAAATGATGATCGTATTACTCCCCTCGAACCTAATATTAATGTAGCGAAACATAATCATAATGACCTTGATTTTTCATCCGACGATTCAGTCGCAGATCCTTCTTTTGTCGCCCTGTCCGATATAACAAATTTAAAGCCATTATCACCAGAAAATGTAGAGTGGTTTCCCGAAAGAGATAATATTGAAGAAAGTTCTAAAACAAATAAAAGGAAGCGCAAAGGGAATAAAAATAATTGGAAAAGAATTAAAAATACGCGACAGAGGATGATGGGAGAGGAATATGTTGGATTTAAAAAGGAGGGTAGTAAATTTATACAAAATAATCCAAAACCAGCGAGAGCAATGGGTCCTTTATGTATGTCAACACGATGTTTCAGTGGTAAAGCTATGACTATGTATTGCTCAAAATTAACAGAAGAAGTTCGGTCAGAAATTTTCAAAGCCTATTGGAAAATGAGTTGGCAAGAAAAGAAAATGTATGTTTCTTCAATGGTGGATAGAAAACCTACAACTAGGAAAACTAAGATCTCGAATTCAAGAAGAATCGATACAAAAATTTACTATTTAAAAATTAATGATAAAAAGGAAAGAGTTTGTTTGAAGACATTTTTAGAAACATTAGGAATAAAAGAATGGACTGTTCGATATTGGCTAGGAGAGAAGACAACATTAAATAATGTTAATGAATCAGATCCAGAAAAAACAGTTACCAAAGAGCCCAAAAAAGAATTAGCTAGAAAATATTTGACTGCACTACCAAAACTACCGTCCCATTACTGCAGACAATCTACGTCAAAGTTATACTTAGAACCTATAATCCAGTCGAAATCACAACTGTATCGTCTATATGTAGAGTATTGTGTTTTGAAAAATGAATCTGCAGCTTCAAGAAAAGTATTCGAAAGTGTTTTATTTGAAGAAAATATTGCACTTTTTCAACCTAAAAAGGATGCATGCGACACGTGCTGCACTTACAAAGTAGGCAACATATCAGATGAGCAGTATACTAAACATATTCAGCTAAAAGACTTGGCCAGAGCCGAAAAAAGTTGTGATAAAGAAACAGCACAAAAAGGAACCATACATTCATTAACAGCAGATCTTCAGGCTGTTAAGCTGTGTCCTGTTCTCAATGCCAGTGCACTTTATTTTAAAACAAAACTAGCTGTGCACAATTTTACAATATACAATCTAGGCAATAATGCGGTTACGTGTTACTGGTTTGACGAAACGGCATGCGACTTAAAAGCTAATACATATGCATCATTTCTCATAGATTATATAACAAAATTACTGGATAATGATCCCAAAGACGTTGTATTATTTACAGACGGCTGTACAGCTCAGAATAGGAATAATGTTGTATCTAATGCCTTGTTACGTTTGGCTATGGCCAAAAACGTAGTTATAACCCAAAAGTACTTGGAAAAAGGCCATACTCAGATGGAAGTAGATTCGGTTCATTCCGTTATTGAAAGGAAATTGAAAAACCGAGAAATATTTCTACCTTCTCAATATGCCATCGTCACGAAGGAGGCCAGGAAAGTACCATGTCCTTATGAAGTTATTACTCCTGATTATACGTTTTTCAAAGACTTTGCTAACAAGAATTATCTGATTTATGAATCAATAAGACCGGGTCGTGGACCGGGCGATCACTGTGTCGTTAATATAAGAGCATTAAGGTATAATCCAAATGGGACGATAGATTATAAGCTCCACTTTAAAGATGACTTTATTTCTTTGCCCAGAAGACCTAAAAAGGTATTTACGATTGACAGTGTGCCATCGCTTTATGAGTCCAGACAACCAATATCCGAAACCAAGTATGATCATCTACAGGAGCTTAAGAATGTGATACCTAAAGACTGTCATAGCTTTTATGATTGTTTACCCTATAAATAAAGGGGTATGCAACTTTTCGTATGGAGCCTTGGCATTGTTTTTCCGCCAGTAATGAAATTAAAGTCATGATTAGGCCGCTACCTAAGAAGACTTCTTAGGTAGTGGTCTATTATGACATCAGTTTAATCACTGTCGAAAGAGTGATGCCATAGAGATCCATACTTAGCCCTTTTCTTTTTCATTTCTTTCATTTTAACTGTGATTGTAATTTATAGAACATTTACCTAACAAAGATTAAATTAAGATGCTGTGACTTTAAGAGAACCTAGGAGACTGATTTAATATTATTTTATAAGATGATAATTACATAAATTAGTCATTAATAATTTACAACAAATATTTTCATGAGAAGTTCAGTACCAATCGTGCCATTAATACTCATAAATATAAACTTAATTTTATAATTTGTTTTGCAATTTAATTGTAGAAGATAATGATTATATCGTTTTCTTTTTAGTATATATTTTTTTCTTTTTATAGTGATGTTTAAATTAGAAATTTATTTTTGGTTCTATTGTCATACGAGTAATTCATGATGAAAATGTTAAATTCATCATTTTATTTTAAATTTCATTACAAAAAATTAAGAAATTATTGTTTTGTTTAGAATACTTTTTTTTCTAAGAAGATAATTATGTTTTAGAAGTTTATTTTTTGTTCTTTTGTCATAACTATAATAAAAATTCAATTTTTTATTGAAATGTTTTCTTTTCAAACCCGCGTATCTACTAATTTGTAAACGATTTTTCTGTAAATTATTACTGCAAAACCGGATAAGTCACTTTATGTGAAAACTAAGCAAGATATTGGTAAACTAAAGTTACTTTCTCACAAAGAAGGTCCCAAAGGAGTAGTTTCCAAGTTCAGTCGAAAAAATATTGTTAAATGGCCAAGATATTAAGTTTTTTTGTTCTCCTGTAAAATCGTGAAAATGCAGATACGCGGTATTTACAAACTGCTCTTCCGCGGTTTTGCACGCGCAACGACGATATATCCGTATGATAATCTCTATGCTATTCGTCTTCCGTGAAGCTGTCGATAAACAATGCCCGTGTCGAAGGTGTACGCGCGTGCGCATAATGATCACAAAACTTATGTGTTGACAGCTATACAGTGGACACACGTTACGTTTAGTTACGACCTCCATTAGAATTTAAAGATTAGGTTAGGAGTAGGTTTTTCGTAAATGGAAATGAATTCTTTTTTGTACGTGTACGTTGTAGGTTCCTCTAATTGTGGTACCAAATAAGTGGTTAGGTGGTATTTTTGGAACCTTTTTTTTTCTAGTCTATACTGTCCCACTGCTGGGCAAAGGCTTCCTTACCTTGAATCAGTTCTTAGGTAAATGTCCAGATTCGGAACTATGTTCATAATATAATCCGTGTTTATATATAAGTTTATATTTTATTCAAAAGAAACACATTTTCAATTCACTAGGCTATTGATAAATCACTGTCATTCTATGATACAGAGTTCTAACGTCCATAATCATATGCTTCTATAATATGTGCATTTAAAACTAAGTTTCTAGCATAAATACTAGTTTTCGATGGCGTGGTAATTAAGTGGCTACACTGTAATCACTCGAGACGCGAGCAATTAACAACGAACTATCAGCGATCAGAAATACGCAATTAAAACTTTAATACGTTACTTTTACCAATATAAGAAATATTCAATCTCTGAATCATTCAGCTAATCATAGTCCACTGGTGGACATAGGCCTCTCCCAATTTGCGCCACAACACCCGGTCCTCCGCCTTCCGCGTCCAGTCCCCTCCAGCGACCTTTCTCAGGTCATCAGTCCACCTGGCAGGCGGGCGTCCTACCTTACGGTTGCCGAGCCGCGGTCTCCATTCTAGGACTCGACTGCTCCAACGGCTATCGAACCTTCGACAGACATGGCCAGCCAATTGCCACTTCAGCGAGCTAATTCTACGAGCTATGTCGGTTACCTTGAGAAAGAAATACTAAATGTCAGCAATTTCGTTACACTTTCCAGGAATGACGTAGATGTATTACTAACCGGAAAAAAACGTAATAATATATTTTCCTTTTTTGAACATTGAAAGTTGGTCAAACATTTTCGTTCATTGAGTCATCTTTAGGAAATTCATCTCTCGCACATTTTGTAATCAATACACAGAAGTGTCATTAACTACTGACGCATAAAATCGCCAGCTTTCATTCCAAGAATGAGATTATTACATAAAATAACATCAAAGCAATCCGGTCGTTATACCACTCGTAATAAAACATAGTCAAATCATTTAAAGTAAATGAAAAAAATAACGCCTTTTTACTTTTGCTTAGCTAACCTTGCATCCAACCTAAGCATGGATGCAAAACTTCAGTTTAATCCTAAACCAAGATGTGGGTCTTATTTAACCATAGTTTTTTATACATAGTTACAGTACGGTGCAAACTTAATGGCGGCTCTGAACACGAGACGAGTCGCTGCGCAGTAACAAATTAATGCGCCAGCGGGGGTGCGGGGCGAGGTACTGTGCAGCGTGTAGCTAACTTCAGAGCCGCCATTAACTTTGTATCCGATTATACTATTGTAGCTACGTTAAATACACGTAAAAAAAATCATTTTTTTTAGTTATACATTTTTGCACTGACTTGTACGATGGCGTACGGTTCCAGTCACAATAAAGCCTGTCTGATAAAGATAAATAATTTACAAGTCGCTTCATTATTACTAACAGCCAGATGTTAATGAGAACAGGTGCGAAGAAGGAAGTATTTTGATGATCTCTCCCTCACTCGTAAATATATTTAACGATAGCAGGTAGCGCCACCTGCCGGGGACGATAAACATGTTGGTGTAACATGTGTAGCTTACCCTATGTGGTGTTAGAAAAAAAAATACAGCCGAATTGAGAACCTTCTCCTTTTTTTGCAGTCGGTTGAAAAAGGAGATAATGTTAGATATATCAAGAACTCATAGATTTGTTGGTTATTTTTCCGTCTCCGATCGCAGAATTACTATAAGAGCATAATGAAAAAAAAGTAAGTCTCGGTAACTGCTCAGGCATTTGAAACTGTGGGCATAGGTAGTTGGCAAAAACATTGTTCAATAATCCCTCTAAATTTACGAAGTTATTTGAAATTAGCTTTCAATTAATTCAACAAAATTTTGTTTAGGAATGAACAACGTTCAGAACTTAAAGTTATAAATAAACAACTTTCAAATCAATTTAATCCAAACAAATGGTACCGGGATGTAATGGAATGGGACCGAGACTAGCTGTCTGAATTTGATATTTATTATTAGAATTTGATATTTATAGAAGGCTCTTCTCCGGTATTAAAATATCAACGAGGACTAACAAGAACAAAACAAATTTAGTTTACGTCAATACCTTATAATAAATTGTTTTTTAACTGCCTCGTTGGCCAAGTGGCGCTAAGCGCGACTGCTACGCTAGAGGTCTTGGATTCGATTCCCAAGTCGACCAAGGTGTTATTGGGTTTTTCTATCAAATTCTCACTAGCAGGTCGGAGTTTGGATTTGTGCCCGGTTAGTGGCAATAGGCTCGCCCCCTATTACATGGGACCTAAACATATCAGCGAACTGTGGGTGTACATTGGTACACCTCTGCCTAACCCTTCGCGGATACAGGCGTGATGATATGTTATGTTTATAAATTGTTTTGATTTTTACGTAACGGATGTTTTCAGAATACAACTACTCTTACTAACTATCACTCTTATTAACTATTGGTATACTTATCTTAACGATAATAATTCTCATCCTTCTAAAACATAACAAACCATAAAACATTCGAATAGAAATTAAAACAGGTTCGCAATGAGAAATCAAGATATTAAATATTGATAGAAAGTGTTCGTTTTAATTACATAAAACTATTCACTTTGCATAGCTTCGGGCAATGCAGGAAATAAATTAAGAAGCTCCATAACTATAAAAATAATATCTACCTATATTAAATGGGTATCAAATACCGCCAAATACTCAAAAATTCTCTCAAATTTGATTTCACAAAGATTTTATATTTTTCTGACTCCTAATCTCCGAATCCGGTCCAAGGTAAACTGAACTTTACACTATAAGAATAAAGTTCACAGTACACCTAGTGAGACAAGAGAAGCGTGTCGAATTCTCCTTGACAGAGCCCTTGAAAAGCGTAGACATTATATTAAGATGGGTCGCCTAAGGGCAGTATTACTGACGTATTGTAATAGAGATCTCAGGGCCTTAGTTCGCGTGTCAAACATGACTATTATGGGCCTTTATTAGTTGTTCATAACCTTTTGTACATTCCGGACACGATCATTATGGTGCTCATAAGGTTAGGGTGAATTTTATCATTATACGCAGTTTTTTTTAAAGTATTTCGGTATATGGGAATTCGAAGTAGTATTTAACATTCCGTTCTGTCTTTCGTCGGATTTTGAAATTGTCGTATGGTTTTGACTTACTGTAATTAATCTGTTTAGTGATCTTGAGTATACGTGTAATTACTTGGGTGCTAAAATTATACTCTGAAGCTGTAATTTCTATTGATTGGATTGTTATGTACTTTATAACCTGATTAGGTGGCAGCCTCTTTCTTTATTGCTTAAAACATTCTTACTAAACAGGAAATAGGTAATAAAGTAAAGGTTTGTCAGTTAAATATGCTATAAAAGCTTATTTCATAATCATCTTCCCACTATAAGATAATAAAATATGTTGAAAACCGGGTGGGCTGCTGTGTCTTTTTGATTACTTTTTAAGTTGTAACTTGAGGCAAATCGAGGTAAGGTGAAATCCCAATTAAATATGTTTTCAAAATTAAAGAAGTGTTTGAGAAATTTCAAACCCAGTTAACCGTTTGAAAAGTCTAATACTCTCACTCTTGGAGATGAAAACATCGCTTTGTCACTAAGTCAGCTTATCGATAGGCACCTTTGAGCCTTTATCTAGTGCCAAAGCACTTAAACTCATTATTGTTTTCAATGAATATGTTACGGTAAATGTGATTAATTGAAGATTATTAATAATTATCGATTATTATTAATAATTACCGAAAGTCGAGGTAAAAGTGATAAATTAATCACATTTGTCGGTTTTTATTAATAATTTAACCCTAGTAGTGATAAATGTAATAAGTGGCCAAGGGTTGCGGGGCTGATTATTTAGTATGCTTGATTAGGTTCGACTTTGTGACGGAGATCAATAGGTTAGGTTAGGTTAGATATTGTGACCTTGCAACAGAGCGAGCGAAGCGAGCGACGACGTATGTACCCATCACATATATTTTTATAAATTAAAGAAACATTAACCAAGTTTATATGTATAAGTCAGTGTATATGTCAGGGTAAGAGTGAATAATATAAATAAATACCTGCTGGTCAAAAAACATTGGGTTTTTATTTATTTTATCACTTTTACCAATATATGTCGAGAATTATTAATAATTACCAAAACATGTGATTATTATTAATAATTTTGTAAAATTATTAATAATTTTCAATTAATCACATTTACCGTAACAAATACATTAAAATCCATGTAAACTAAATGTTATATCATATCCGTAACAAAGCGTTGCAGGCTCGTAATATAAACGAAACAGCCGGGATAGCGTGGATCGTAAAACACCCGTTACTTCCTTGAGGTAGGTCCGGTAGTACACAGATCAGCTATGTCAGAACCGCCTATATTATATTATACCTAAGTGTCCTACCTTGGTGTTTGAAGTGTCGTTTTGTGAATCCCGGCCCTTCCCGAGGCCGGTTCGAACCACATTCCGGCATGAACACAGACTAGGTGGTTGGAGATGAGACTATCTGAAACCTTGAACCTGAAAAAAAGGTTTTGTAGATGAATGCAGGAATTGGATTCATCTAGACGTTACTATAATTTAGTTGTAAGAGACTATAGATAGTATTGCTTGAAGAGGTTTGTATGTACCTACCTAGTAAATGCATTCCTTTAAAGGTCAGAAATACTATTGGGAATTATTTGTCAAGTTCTGTTAAAGTTATATAATTTTAAGATAAATACGTATCCTTATAACAGTCGTAAGTTAGAACATTAATGTTAATGTATCATAATAGCATTTCCATAACATTGTTTAATGTCAACAAAGTTTTCTCTTTCCCACTTTAATTAGCATACTCGTTACATGTTTATGAAATCTGAATCTGCCGTGTTCACCGTACTCTCATGCAAGCTAATACCCTTCAAAATTATCAAAGTAACTAGAAAATAACGATGTGTACGTGAATTTTATCTTAATAACCCCATCTTAATTTATCGACGAGAGGCGCAGAAATTTTACAAGCGCTTAATGAGCCTCACTGATATAGACGTTTGTTAGGCATAATATTATCTTAACTAGTCTTGTCTTGTCTGTTGTTTATCTCATCTTTGGTCGCTGCGGCCGTATAATAGGCCAAGTACAGCTTCACTGCATTAATTAAATAGTATGGGATACCGCAATTTGTTGCGACGATACCGAAGGTCCAAGGGTTAGGAATAATTAATAATAGTAGTTAAAAATAGTTTAAATATATATTTTAGCATATGGACTGCGTGAAACAAGTTGACTGCCTTTGTTTTTACTGTTTTTAATCATATAGGGGCGTAAGGGCGAGAGCCGAGAGCGGTTGACAGTTCGCGCAGTCTGTGTGCGTTGATAACTGACTACCCTCATACATCACGCCTGTATCCCCGAAGGGTTAGGCAGAGATGTACCAATGTACACCCACATGATCAGTGACAAAATGCTTCAGTACGTGTACGGGCAGCCTTAAACTTCCTGTATCTAGCTACTGACATAAGATTTTATGTTATGTGATATTCTAGGTTATTAACAAGACATATAGTTATTATTTTGTGGTTAGCTCGTAATTCTGTGGCTAAGTTAATAAGGGAAGATATGAGTTTAGATATTTATAGCTAATTATTCAAATATCATTACTTGTTACCTCTCGTCGGGCTGTAAAAGCAATTCTTAATATAATGTTATCATACAAAAGAAATTAGTTAATTTATTTGAATGAAAATGGTTGTCTAGCTCAAGATATGACTATAATTAAATTTAACTTTCAGACTTACAAGCAAATGCCAATAAAATTTATTAAATGCCTTCCCTATTTGACTAGAGTTAAAATTATTTTACTTGTACTGTAATAAGTACTGATGTCATCCGAATGGCATGTATGGTAGGGAATCCTTATATTAGCACAAGCTTAATGAATACAAATTAAGGTGTAATGATTTATGGTGTTGTTGTTTACTTCCATGATATCATTACACCAACATTTGATTACTAATTAAACGATAACTCACGGTTCTAAAAATACATGGCTGATTATACTCAGTAGGTACCTGAAATAGTTACTGCATTGCATCGCACATTACAATTACATGTTTGTTTTTTTCTAAATTTGCCAGATGTGTATTGATTATTATGATATATTTACAACAAAATTTCATAGAGTACTACATGAAGTAAATGTATTTTATAATGTACTATATGTTATGGATCTCATGGTACATATTTAAAAATGTCAAGGAACGCCTTCAAGTTCTGATTTTTAAGGCAATAAAAAATAATGAATATCAGAAAAGCATTTAACAAAACAACATTGACAAAATCTCCATTTCCCATTAAACTAACAAGCAGGCGAGTATGATCATAAAAGTAAGCGTTAGATTTAATTACATTGCTGTCGGTAGCGAGTGGCATTAACAGGATTACCGGCTGCGATAATTGTTCGCTTGACGTAATCGATGTGTGTCGTAATTCACTGACCATTGCGTTTTATAGAATAGTTTACATTGCTATTGACTTCCGTTTGTCGTCCGCATTGCAAGTGAATAGGGTACACTAGGCGTTAAGCTAAGCGACTGAATTTATCTTAGGTTACATAGCTACTGTATTTTTACAGTTTACATATGCCTCCTAAGAGCTAAGCTCTTTACTTAAGTGGCTGTGTTGCCTGCTTAAGAGTTTGATAAAAATAATGGTAACACTGTACTTGGTATATGTTATAGATTTCAATAATAGGATTAAAATCTAATAGATATTTTTCTCGGTATGAGAAAAGGAAAACCTGTAGTGGGATGAAATTGGCTGAAAATTATAATATTTTTTTTCTTAAACTGATTTTGTTACCACTTAAACGTTCGTTAATCTTCTACCTTAATAATAATGAAGTGGCTATTTAAATGTTGTCCCTTAAGCTTAAAATAAATGCCTCCTTCGTTCCTAACATTCTGAAAAGATAGACGTACATAAAACATTGGTTGTTCCTCGACACAATTTCAGTTAAATTGTTAATTTCCCTGCATAATACGTTTCCTAATAGGCTGAATTACGTCCGTAGGCGTACATTGTACAAGTTCCGTTATTTCCGCAGGGAAAATCGTATTAGTGGGTCCATTACCCGTGACGGTTCCGATCTCTAGTTTTAGACCCGGCCTTGCCCGATATTAGTTCGATTAAGTAAGAACCGTTTAGGGTCATAGACGTATGCCCTATAGGTATGTAAGTGTGTGAGCATTAGAGATATATGTATAGGTAGTTAGGGGCCGTCTGCTTTGGATTTGATCATTTGACGTTCACAAATTGCTATGTAGTCTAATTTGAGTATACCTTTTTTGTGTTGAGAATAAGTACGTATTGACAACCAGTCCTATTACGGGAGATTATTACAACCGAAAAATTGTGGAGGTCCGATAAACAGTCGCTCAATGTAAGATACGGTATTCGGGTGAATCTGGTAAGAAGGTAAACCGATCCTAACATAGCTTGGAAATGACCTAGGTAAAAGGAATTTGACTGACTCGAATCTAACTGAAATATGGTGACTTTACACATACCAGTTAATTAGGCCGTAAAACTACAACAAAATTGGATTGTTTTTAAGGTCTTCAATTTATTTTGTAAGTAGCTTAACCTTGGAACTGCTTACTACGTTAATTAACGTATCAGATTCCGATGACGGAAATATTTTAATCCTCTAAAACAAATTTAAAAGGCAATTTATTTGGAGTGTAATGCGATCCGATATTTATATACGCTTAGGTAGACTAAATATAAATAATTGATAACACATAAATATAAAAAACACCTACTTCAATAAAAATTATATCGGAATAACCCTAAAGAAATAATTCGTTCGACTGTTTCCGGAGATATCGCGTAAAAAATAAAACAAAAATAAATACCGTCGAATTGAGAATCCCTGAAGTCGGTGTATTAAAAGATGTAATAAAAATAAATGCCAGTCTGTTACTGTCCTATAAGGATTAGTTTTAACAAACAAATATAAATTTAAACTTAGCAATTTTGTTCAGCAAATATAATTGACTGTTTCGAATTATCCTAGTTATCATAACTTGATGTTTATCTTTTATTGTATAACCTTTTACAAACTTTGAGCTTTCAATTAAACTTCGGGACGCTTTCAATGCTAGTATTGTTTAATTTTCTACAATACCCTTTGATGTAGCAATTTTGTTACATTGTTATAACAACGTATTCGTTAGTGCTTTGATCTAGTTTTATTGAGAAAGCGACTGTTATTGTAATATGCAGAGGTTTTTCTTTATTGACTAAGATATAGTAACGATGTTTTTTTTTCTTGAGATTAATTTCAGTACCTTCACAATAACTGACAATACAACAGGTTAATGAATGCATCACTGCAACGTATAAAAATTCCAATGTGACAAGTTTTGATAAAAAAACCTACAGCCTCTGGTACACTGGCCATAACTTCTAACGTAAATATAGGACCTCATTAAAACATACATACACACAATGCTAAAATCTAAACAACCCCTCTTTTAGGCTTTGCCGTAATCTGGTAAGAAGTAGATAATGCTGTGCTTACCACACGAAGCGAAATTAGTAGCTTGTCGAAGATACAATTACTAACATAACTGACAAAATTTTTGATCTTGTTACAGTACCCTGTCAAAAGCATGTAAAAAAAACATTAAATAAATCTCTTATGTTTTTGCTTAGCGCGTGCTATGTCACCAATCTCGCCCCTCGTCCTCAGCAGACAATGAACTCTTGGAGGCTTATCCGTCACGATCTGCTTGCGAGTGAATAGGCAGATTGTGGAGGATTGTATAAGAGATCTCTTTGTATACAGACTTTATTTCATGTTTAAATATTTAATATGAAAAAACTTGTTCAACATTAGGAACTTATTTGACTGGTTTTGGGCGCAGTATAAATGTACCTGATGGTAGTTCTATAATAGTCCTCTTTCTTTGAGTCGTCTTAGCAATTTCCTTGGTTTCAATAAGTTAAAATAAATGTAAATAATAATTGCAATATACTTTCTCTGATGTTGTGTCCTCTGTTAGAACAGCAAATTTGTCACAGTTGGTAGAAACATGAAGGGAAAAATAATTTCTCCAAGGATGAGCGATCAACGTAAATGGTCCAGTAATGTTTCTTGTACACTTCCCGAAAGTGGTCATCGATCATACAATTTGACAAATTTCCTCGCTTGGCTACCCTTATCTTACTTGCTCAGTTGGCTTGACCAAATATGTCTATTGCCCCTCCGAGTCCATTTATATCCAATTTATCAATCTGTGTGTCTGTCTACTCAGGCTAATACAAGCGTTTGGCGTTGAAAATGTACCGTATTTACTCGCATTTTCTCTGCTAAACGTTTCATCGAAAACTTTTAACAAATTATACACACTTTGCTGCACAAACTGAATTCAATTTGAGTGTTCTCACTGAACCTGTGCCATGAACAAATATTTATTTAGTTAATTTATTGAAATAAACAATGTACAACAGTACAGCAGACATTAACTTTTACACTATCGCCCTGCATATTTATAGTAATATAATTCAAGGCAGACTCAAAGAAGTCTGCTTGCGAGCACGGCCGGTGTAAACGTCAAGTCCCAAAAAAGGTATTCATTTACGTACGCGCTTATTCCCATGAATTATATTAGCACAGTAGACGCCAAGATGCAAAGTTTAATTTAAAAAGAGACGACTACTACAGAGTTTAACTTCACCCTTTTCAAATCCGATCCAGAGAGTCGTAAAATATCAAATCCTATATGTCAGCGTCAGCAAGCTTGTGACGTGCCTTATCTCATATAGACACAGATACCATCCCCACCCCTATAGTCTGGTGGTGAGTGGTGTCGCCCCACCGAATATATTGTAGAGAATGACTTTGATTCATTGTTTTTGGCCATTGGACTGATGTATAAAGATCATCTGATATGAAGCTTTATCCGGCGATTTCGAGAACACGTTGAATTTTATAATTTGTAGTAAAAGTTTGAAGATTTTGGTGACGATGTTGCCTATGAATAAAATACTTATTATATTCTTGTCCACTTCCTCCTACTATTTCTGCTAGTCTCCTTCTATTTCCAGTGATCGATCACACATATCTTTAGCTGCAAGTTCCAATCAATGGTTTTTAGTTTAATGATCTCTGTTGAATAAATCTTATCACCTAATAAGTTCAAAGACAATTTTAAAATAAATAATCATAATAATATTTCGGGACATCTCTCACACATGGTTATCTGATCCGAGGCTAAGCAGAGCTTGTGTTATGGTAACCAGACAACTGATAAACATACTTATATATTTCTAAATACATACATATTATAGATAAATCACACGCAGACCAGAACAAATGATCGTGCTCATCACACAATCATTTTGTTCCGAGTGGGAATCGAACCCACGACCTCCGGTATAGCAGTTAGGATCACTAACCGCTAGACCAACAGGCCCGTCAAATAAACACTTATTTTACTTTTTCCAACTATCGTTTTCATTTCCGTATTAATATAGGATCGGTATTATATAAGTACTTTTAGATCTTGTAATAACATACCTGAAACGTCATAGAATCATCGATTATAACTTAACTACCTAAGTTATTACCGTCTTGCTATAACTGCCGTGTTTTATAGCGAGTTTCCCCTCAAAGATTCCATAGGTGACGTCATTTGAAGTGATATCATCATTTGTCTCATTTTCAAGACTTATTTACAGTACGGTGCAAACTTAGTGGCGGCTCTGAACACGAGGCGAGTCGCTGCGCAATAACCAACTTATGAGCCAGCGGGGGTGCGGGGCGAGGCACTGCGCAGCGTGTAGCTAACTTCACAGCCGCCATTAACTTCGAATCCAATTGTATCGCTTCAAGTTGAATGCGTAACTCATTTAACATGCATTTTTGAGTATCTCTCGAAGCTTAAAACTGCGTTAAGGGGGACATTATTAAAAAAGAATTGTATGTCGCACCCAAACCAAATTTTCAGAAATCTTGAGTTACTTAAATATATTTTGAGAAATCCTTTAAATAAAGGTCTGATATTAAAAACCTAGTGCTTATCTTAAATAACGTATATTTACCAATACAATTCAAGCTTGTTAGTCAAAATAAAATTACACATTACTATAGATAGATACATGTAGATAAGTTCAACGACCACTAACTTGTAATAATGACATAAGTATAAATGCAACAGTAAAACCTTGGTATGTTAACATTTGCAGATGGCATTCCCATTACCAGTAGTTGATATAAACAGCCTCAGAGCGGAGATAAATCTACATTATATTGCATCTCGGAGTCACAAATAATGTCGCTCTAGGGTTCCGTAAACGAGGAAAGAAAACATTTTATAAACACGCTCTTTATATACTTTTTTTACCATTTGTTATAAATTCCGAAGGTAATGAAAAAGAAAAGCATTATATAAGTTATATCAATTCATACAGTACTAGTGCTACGTATTTATTTGCATATGGATATTTAGGGAATGATTTAATTATCAACATTAAAAGAAAGAGTAACACAATAAGAAAGAAAACAACTTTGACTTTGACACATTTTTACTATGTTTTAAAAAATGAAAATGTGTTTTTCCATTAATATTTTATTGATGCTAATATCACCCTTTCGGTCGGACAGGATTTTCTCAACACCCTGTATATTTGTTAGAAATATTGTATGTTTTGTTTATGAATTCATTGCTCTATTTAACTTAATATGTATAGATGTCATTGACATTTGTAGCAGTTTTGAAATACACGTGTGCATGTTAATTTAAATAGTTTGCGAAAACAGTTCAACATACAAGGTTTCCTACTAATGTAATTTGGTTTAAACGGTATTTCTCAAACCCTATTTAATATTCCTCATTAACCACTAGTAACTCATTACTCAGAAATATAATTTACTCAGTATTTATTAGGTACTTTAATAAATATTACGAACGAAGCAATGAATATTTGTTGCAAAATACAACAATGACACAACAACCTTGAAATCTACATTTAATATAAAAAATATTCAAAATATGTCTTCATTACGGAACCAAATAATAAAAGTACATATTAACCGTCCTTACAGTTTCTTGTAAGTGTGAAACATATAAAATTATAATATTTCTGAGTATTTCTTCTCATGGGAAATAGTTTTATGAGTTTTAACACATGACTAGCTCGGTTTATGAGGTGCGCGAACGTTGAGTGCAGCTGGACAAACATTACTTGTGATGTAATGTCTTCTTAGGACTTTGACACGTTGACGCAATAACGACTGTATTTTAAACATCAATATTATAAATGTTTTTGTGATTTTGTGGGACCAGATTCGCATGAATGCTGGATTAAGCGGAAGGCGAGGGAATAACATATATGTATACTATATACTACTAGCTGTCCCCGGCATGCGTTGGAATGCAATTTTTTCTACCTAGCACCTCCCTACCTGCCTGATACCTACCTACTACGACTTAGGGGTATGAAAAATAGATAGTAGCCGATTCTCAGACATACTGAATATGCGTATAAAATTTCCTAGAAATCGGTCAAGCCGTTTCGGAGGAGTATGGTAACTAACATTGAATAGGACACGAGAATTTTATATATTTATATAAGATTTATGTAGTTTACGTTCTGTCTTTACTTGAGATTAATTATCCAAAAAAAAAAAACTTATCTAGATAAACATTGCTTTCTACAAAAATAAAAGTCTTGGCTTATTGAAAAATCTAAAGTCAAGACATTAATGACAATGTCAGCTTCAGGACTAAGGAAGTCCTTTTTTGCTAAGACGACGCTCTAACCTCATCTGTTACGGTTTAATGTTTTCTTTTAAACCTGTAAATGATGTTGCTTATATCTTCTTTATATGAAACCTCGTGTATCCATCCAAAGGTCGTAATTGTCTTTGTATCGTATAAGTCATCATCTCCCTAGCCTTTTCCCAAGTATGCTGAATCCGGTAAGACTGGTAGCCGACCCCATCGGCTACCAGTCTTACCGGATTCAGCTGAATACCGTACCTTACCGCGCTTTTCGAAACTCGGACTTGTCTCGGTATTTTATAAAAGGTCACCCATCCACGGACCAACCGCGGCGAGCGTGGCTTAACCTGTATTATCGGTCAAACTGTACGGCTTACACTTAGCCACGAGCCCCTCAAACGTTGTATTATATAAGAATATATGTATAAACAATACTATATACAAGTATGTAGATTTTCCGTAGAGGGTTGCGGTAAGACCGGTGTGTAATGGGCGTGGCTAATTTCTCCGCTGAATTGATTGCCTCTGTCCGTGACGTCATCCGCAACAGCCTTTAGTGATGTACAGAGGATATTTGCATGTTATCTGCATTTACTTCATGGACTAGTAATGATTACTTAGGATGACATAAATGATAGCATTGAAGCCTAAACCTCTATGAATACTTAGAGGTTTTAGGAGTTCAAAATCGTGGATTAATATCAACGTATATTTTAACTGTATAAAAAGTCGTTTACTTTTATGTGGGGCAGTTTGCAGTTCCAGGCTATTATTATTTATAGTTTCACTTTAATTTGTGTAATGTTTTAAGGGACCTGATAAATGTTAAGGTTTTTATTAGGTAATTGAAAAAAGGGACTCCCATAAAAATACGTAATAGAGGTTCAGGTTAATGTTTATCCGCAGAAAATTGTTTTAACAGAATTTCCTGATATGTAATGAATTAAAATTTCCTAATTTATAAAGACTTTATAAAGTAGGGATAACTGCCGACATAAAAATTTTATCCACCTTACTAATATTATTAACGCGAAAGTAATTTACTGTGTGTCTGCTACGCTTTTACAGCTAAATCGCTGAATCGATTTTGATGAAAATTACCATAAGATCCCTAGAAAGGACAGATGCTAGATACTTTTAGCGAGCAAATACTATTTAAATGTTTTAACTAAGTTTTGTCTTTTCACGGTTTAGTAAGCAAGTTAATACTTTATACCTTTTACGCTATTTATTCAATGGTAATATCAGATCTAAACTCGCCGTGTCCGGAACAAATAGGAACTACTATTATATAGTACGATGCAGTCGCTATTTCATAGAATGCAGTTATGCAAGTAAATTGTTATGTTCAAAACAGACTTGTTTTTCTTTTGAACGGAATGAGATTAAAAGTGAGGATAATGATACATAGGTATATATTGCTTTAAGGTATGAATAGGTGTTATAAATGAATTTGTTGGTTTATTTTATTTTATTCAATAGGTACAGATACAGATTACAGATTAACATAGATTATGCCTTTGTAGTTTCTTTTCAGCTGTTGTGAATGTAGTCGTTGCTTTGTTTTCTTTGAAAATTGAAATTAATGAAATGCAGTTTCAATTTGTAATAGAAAACTACTAATACAATTCATCTCGATTGAGTGCAAGTTGTGTATTTGTATTTAAATCCATTGTAATGACAGCTGTATGTTGTTATTTTTCATGTTTGTAAATTGAAAGAAAGATTTAATTATCATACTTTTAAAATGGTGTTATATAGCAACAAGTATCATGTAAATCGTAAAAATATAGTTATCCATATATTAATAAATTTAAATTTAATCCACTACATTATTATGCGTGTAAAAAATATTAAATATGACATACAATAATAAGTAGCGCTCATCCATACACATCTCAGACATAATACAACGTTTGTACTCCACAAATCTAGTTGCGAATTCACAATTAACTAAAACAATGGCTGTGAGAAAAAAGAATTATGACTGGTTTAGATTATGCGAGAAAAATCGTACAAGTTGCAGTACATTGCCGTCTACAATCGATCACTTACAACACCATACAGTGCAAGTGCCGCAGTGTACAGCTACTCGCACGATATTCCTCGCTTCGTCTAAACCAGGCCTTATGTTAACACTTTCAATGAATCGGCTTCAACTCTGCAAGGTCGTTTCACCTACAAATCAACGTTTTAACCACGAAAACAATACCATTCCTTATCACTAGTGTCATAAGGTTGATTTTCGTTTGATTTTTCTTTAAGTAAAGTATTAATGTTTTTGTGTAAGAATGTTTGCGAGTGCTGGATATCATTCAGTGGTTGTGCGTTGGAAAATCAAGTGTTTTGGACTGATGTGGCTGTGCTCGTGATTTTGTGATAGTTTTATAACCAATTAGTATTTATTTGTGTTGTATTATGGTGTTTTTCGCATCTACTTTTAATAGGTATTGTATTTTTGAGTGACTGTTTTCAATACTCAATACTTTATTGCGTTCCATGATTTATATAAATGGTCTTAAAATATAATGATACAGAAACATTATAGACCCTGTCTGCACAGCAAACATTTAGGAGAGAGAAGAGGGCTAAGCACTAAAAGCGTTATACTTAATTATTATAGGTATACATATCTAAAGTCTTATTTCTGTGTCAATTCCCTTAGTTCTTAGTGTTATTAAATTTGTTCTTACTTAAACCTCGGAAATGGATTCAGAAGTTGTTAATATTGGTCATATAAAAATAGGTGTTGCATTGAAAGTATTGAAACACCTTGCTAAGTGTTGTTTTTTAACATTTTAAAGATTATTAACATCTGAGTGGATGTATGAGTTAATTTACAACATCACTTTCGTGATACTTAATGCTATTGATATTTTATTACTTATTAGGTATTAAACATATTGATTGAAATACCAACATTTATTGCTGTGAAGCTACTTAATAATTGATGGAATACAAATTGAAAATTATATTCTTTCATTGATATTCCTAACAAATATTTATGTTAAATGTTGGAGCTTGTAAAATATAGTTATTCTACTTAAAATCACATTACTGCAACATTCAATTTCCTTAAAAGTAATATAATAATAATAATCCGGGACATCTCACACACGGTTGTCTGATCCCAAGCTAAGCAGAGCTTGTGTTATGGTAACCAGACAACTGATAAACATACTTATATATTTCTAAATACATACATATTATAGATAAATTACACCCAGACACCGGACAAATGATCGTGCTCATCACACAAACATTTGTCCCGGGTGGGAATCGAACCCACGACCTCCGGTATAGTAGTCAGGGTCTCTAACTACTAGACCAACAGGCCCGTCAAGTCGATGACATAGTTTAAGTTAACAATCTTTTATACAAGCAATGCGTTTCTCATGATTTATTGCGACAACAATTGTATTTCTATATAAATAAATGTATAATATATTTGACCTTCAATCCATTTCTATAGTGGCAAGTTTCCTTACCCTTGTACTAAAATTGAAAATAAATCAGTTTTTTTAAGCACACTTTCTTTAGTCGTGTCATAAAAAAAACTTTATTTCGTCTCTTAACACAAGGACAAAACATGTAACTTACGGACTCCATATTACTTGTCTACCTAACTCAAATTAGAAATTTTCCAAAAGCAAAGTTTATTAATCACAAACAAGTAGAATGACATGAAAAGATTACAGTAGTAACAGCAGAAATACCCAAATAGAAGATCAATAGCTACAACAATAAAAATAATTACACACTGATTCATGAATACTGAATATGTACGTAACAAAAACGTGGAAGATTTTGTCCGCAGTTTTTGTGCAGACCTAAAATATACATTGTATGAATGAATGTAACAAGCACTTAACGTATATTTTAAATCTAATAAGTTCTACTGTATACTGTACAGGTATTAATAAAAGCCCGGTATTTAAAAAAATGCTGCCGTATCATAATCCTTATCAGGATCCTCATTAATTCAGGAGATCCCTACAGTGTCACAGACAGACTGACAGAGCGACACGTCATACTTATAACACTCCTCTTTTTGCTTTGAAGGCTAATAAGGGAATCTCTTAAATAATAAGCTATAAGCGGGCCGATAATAGCAAATGTCAAAGAAAGAATACAGAATAATTAGCAAACAATAAAACAAAGTATACACATTTTTAAACTTTATTTAAGGGGACTCGGTCTACAATGACGATGTCGCCCATACACAATACTAAAGAAAAAACCTCTAACATCATGCGAGATCGAAAAAACGCGGACCAATCGTCGCGTTTTGTTTACCGTCGCACACGACGTGCTCCGAACAATCACGGCGGGACACTCGTGTGATGCGCCTGCGCACGATGGCCCGAGCGAGGAACAGGCGCTGTAAGGGGACCGTGCATCATGTGCTACAGTATTTTAGGTGAAGTATTTATTGGAAAATACTTGTGTTTTTGTGTAGTGAATGAAAAATGACGTTATTGTTGTGTGGTGTTTAAATGTGATGTGTTTTGTTATTAAAAGCAGTGGGTTGCAATGTTTGCGTTTAGCGGTGGGTAAGTGTAGGTTAGAAAATTTAAATGACAAGATACTATTGTCATTTTGAGGATCAATAATGAAACAAGTGCTTGGTTCTAGAAAAACGTCATTAATAATGTAAATGACAATATCAATTAGACTTTTTTTTTACGTTATCTGTGGTTACATTTTTTTACGTTATCTGTGGTTACATTTTACCTTAATTCGTAGTGATTTATTCCTCATAAAAAACTTGTAACAATAATGGTTCTATAAATGTTCTAGTTTATTAGTGTAAAAAACTTCGTCTAATTACCGTACGTAGTTATGCACCGTAACGATTAAAATGGGTCTTACCAGTAATGACCTTGACGATTATGTCATTGCTTAAGTTATTTAGTTAGCGTTTGAGTAAAATATACGTTTTTATATACCTACGTCTGTGTTTACCTTTTATGTCTGACTCTGAGACTATTAAATATGACTAATTTGAGGTTAGATTGTTCAATCGTCGTAGAATATCATACAAAGCAGACTGATTAAACAAACAATTAAAGTATTATAGTTTCTACTTTATTAGATTTTTATTGAAATCCCAGAAATTTAAATTTTGTTTAAGATTTTATTTTGGTCTTACTATAGACATTCTCACATTCACATTAATGTCCTGTCTTCGAGAACGTAAAGTATATTTTCATTTTATAAATTATGTTTGCCTAAGGTCTGCATCGAATGTATACAATTAGCGTAAACTTTTAAATAATTTGTTTCATTTTAAATGGTTGCAAACCAACTAAGGTAATTTATATCAAACAACTTCGTACCTGACAAATGCTTAGATAAGTCATCTCGACAAAAATGTAGTCGCGTCATCAAGACCTTATGTTTGTTTCGCTAATGTTGCTAACTAGTGGTTATTATAATTATCGTTTAAATGTTATTTAAGACTGACTAAGTTGTGAATGACTGTTCTGTTATTTATTCATCTTATCTTTACCACTCAAACAACTAAACTTAGCCATCATTCGTCTCTTCATTGCATGAAAATCTTTTTTAAACTAGGGCCTAACCTACTTCAAAAAAGGAAGAATACCTCAATAAGGTTTTTTGTGTGTAGGCTTATATAAGTTACCGCAAGATTTACTTTGATACACCCATTTTTTTATTGTATTTAGGTATTAAATGTAGTGGGTTACACCTATCTCACCTTCAGAAATAGTCTGAAAATCTCATGTCTGACAATAAGCTAGTACTCATCAGGGATAATTCAAAAGGATATCTTCAACTAAGACTAATCGTTTAATATAACGTCTGTTGCTTCATACATTATTAACCATAATAATTGTATTCTATGAGGTCAGTAGAATACTCGTATGATTTCATTTTCTTCCACGTGATGCACACTAATTAGTAATTACTCGTCTATAGGAAGTTTGCTCATTAATCTCGCATCCTTCTTAACGCTTACTTCATACTCGCATTGTTTGTATATGTCGCAGACAAATAGTATAATCTGCGTGTTTACATACGGCATCGTCAGTTTAAAAACGTTTGCGGTTATGTAATATGCCGAAGGCAAAATGTATATTGCCGAGTCACTTTATAATATGCCACAACATTTCATAGACAATTTAAATGCCATCTACAAAATGCCGAGGCAAAATGAACGATTTAGTTCTAGTTCTTGCCGCGTGTGGCGCTGTTGATCAAAACAAGTAAAATGGCGTCAAGTGGTGATTTCGAGACACAAAAAAATACTAAAAACAGTGCAAATATTACGTGTGCAACAGATATTTTACAAAATAATCGTGATTTTAAAGACATTTATTATGGTGAATTGAAAAAGTTTTACGATTCTCAAACGGGAGCCATAAAAAAACCGTGGACAAATACCAAAGTTTTTGAGGTTATCCGGCACCTAAAAAATGCTAAGGTGTCCATGGACTCTGGGTCGCGAAGGACTCCTGCAGAATATTATTGGTCCAAGAAATATGAGGTAATGACTATAAGTGATGTGGACTATCTTATTCTAAAAAAAGACAGCCCTGACAGTCCAACAATACGTATAATACCGTTAGAAGAATATTATGACACATTGTTGGATGTTCATAGGAACTGTGGACATGGCGGTCGAGACAAAATTCTGTATCAAATTAAAAGTAAATTCCTTATTGTGAGAAAGGCAATCGATTTATTCCTATCATTATGTCCTTCCTGTGAATCTAAGCGTAACATACCTAAGAAAGGTATCGTAGTTAAACCAATTATATCTCGAGATTTTAATGAGCGGGGTCAAGTCGATCTGATTGACCTACAGTCAGCACCAGATGGTGAATTTAAATGGCTTCTTAATTACCAAGATCACAGCACTAAGTTTATACATCTTAGACCACTTTGTTCAAAAAAAGCAAGTGAAGTTGCCACCGAATTGCTTAAAATATTTTTAGAATTTGGAGCACCATATATACTGCAGAGCGATAATGGCAGAGAATTCACCGCCACCATAGTTGAAGAAATGGTCAAAATTTGGCCTGAATGCAAAATAATACATGGTAAACCGCGACACCCACAAACCCAAGGTAGTGTTGAACGGAGTAACCAAGATGTTGAAAACATGCTTCGTGCTTGGATGCAGGATAATAATTCAACAAAATGGGCAATGGGCTGCTTTTTCGTTCAGTACAGCAAAAATATATCTTTCCATAGAATTATAGGAAGATCACCATTTCGTGCTGTTTTTGGTTGCGAACCAAAATGTAGTCTACGAAGTTCTAGCATTCCTCAAGGAATTCTGAAGAATATTACAACTGAAGAACAATTACAACAAATTTGTGATGGTAGAGAAGTAGATGTTCAAAGACCAACTGAAGTTGATGAAGTTATTCAAGTACACGAGACTTGGAACTGCAATGTACTAGACTTGGAAAAGCAGACATCAAATTTTGCTTCCAAAAATAAAATACTTATTTCAAATACAAGTAATGAAAAAGAGTCAGAGATGTTGATGACAAAGGAAGCACCTTTCATAGAAGAAGTTGTTTCCATCACTATGTTGCCAGAAAATAGAAATTTAGTTTTAGATAGCTCTATGAATGTGTATTCCAAAAATATAACTAGCAAGACTCAAGAATATTCTGCAAAAGTCGCAAACAGTTCTGTCATCATACATTCTAACGAGTTAATTACTTTGCCTGTGCCAATGAACACCTCTATCAATACCACAAATACCAGTTCCTCTATTCAACATCCACATGAGCAATCAAAAGCCGATAGCAACGTTACTCTACCAATTTTTTTTGAGATGCGTGATTCAAATGAAGTTAGTAAGCTTGAAACTGACTTGAGATGCATTGTATGTAAAAATGGAACTAGTGGTGCCCACCAATGTTGTTCTTGTCTGAGACCAGTTCACACTATTTGCGGTAAAACAATTGGTAACGAAGGTTATGGAGCAAGTGTTTTATGTTTGATATGTAAACGAGAACAAGACATACAATCAGAAAGGAATAAATCACATCAAGGCGTAAAACGTGCGGCAGAAAAAATGATTACTGATACGTCTAAGAAACTCCCATTGCTAGATATAGGAGATAGCGTATTTCTGAACGTCCCAAAAATTGATAGAGGCCCCGTAGATGCTAAAAATATATCGGGAAAAGTATTGGATATAAGACACGGCGTTTATCAAATTGGCACAAGTAATGGGGTTATCAAAAACTGGTTTAACCGACAAGAATTAAAAAAGTCCTCAAACAAATACCTCAAAGAAATACCTCAAAATATAATATCCTTAAGAGAAGCTGTTTCCAAAGAATCTTTATTTGGCGGACAGGGTTTTAGCAAATGCCTGTGCAAGCCGGCTAAAATGCAGTGCCAAACTAAACGATGTGCATGTTTTAAAAATAATGTTCTTTGTGGGTCCAAATGTCACTCAAGTTTGACATGCACAAATAAATAATTTTTGATTTAATTATTCTTAAATTACTATGTAACTAGGTTATTTTTATTTTTTGTATTGAATTTTGTACTTACCTAACCGACTTTCATTTCAACACACGTATCGAACAAACTGGAATAATTTAATAAATGATAGGTTGATTTAAAATATCAGTGTACATGTTACTGTGAATTTTAAAATTTCAAATTTGTTCACTAATTTTAAGTGTAAAGTGATTGTTCGATACACATCTCTGATTTGTAACCTTAAATAATTTTGAGGCTTCATTTTTTTATCGTTAATTTTGTTTTAAATTATAATATAATAATAATCTCTATGAAAATGTAAGACTTGCAAATTGTGATCCGTGTTTTATTTTGTTAATTCATTTTGTTTACATGCTAATTACATTTTAAAATATTTTATTATAAGTTTTATTATTGTTATGAGAATACTTTCATTTAAATCTTTATTAGTACCTGATTACTGAAATAAAAGTCTGATTTGTCCAAACTGTGTTTTATCATGGTCACCCTAAACTAAACCAAACGTCGCATTGTAACGATTGAACGAGTTATACAATTTGCCTTCGGCATATTACATAACCGCAAACGTTTTTAAACTGACGACGCCGTATGTAAACACGCAGATTATACTATTTGTCTGCGACATATATATTATGTTATTTACGGATATTTATGTTAGTACGTACTCAATGCGCTTTATTTGTTAAGTTACATGAATTGGACGGTTTAGTTGTTTAATCAATTGATTTTTTATTGAGACTTTTTCTTGAAGTTTTTTTTTTGAAGTGTGTTGATATTTTATTAAAATACATTTCACTGTTATTATGTAATTACGTGCTTAATGCGCTTTATTTGCTAAGTTACCTGGATTAAGGTTTGATTGTTTAATTAATTGATTTTATTTTTTTGAGTAATTCGCCTTGCTGATGTGTGTTGACTTTTTATTAAGATACATATTGAAGCTGTTCGTTCTGGCGAAATATGACGTATCGTAAATGTAAATTATTTTGTGCACCTTATTCTTGTTGTCTTATCAGCCTATTGTTGACTGGTAGCAGAACTTATGTCCGCTATTGTACATAACGTGTTTGTATTAGTAAAATAATATAAATTAAATGTTCTTTCAACATCAGAGTAATATTAAAATGCCTTCCGCGATTCATAAAATATACTAACTTATTATCATTCACATCATCATGACTAAAGTGTACGTTAAACAAATTTGCATTGGTTAAGATTTATTATCAGTTAATCTTCGCACTTCACCTTGGACGGACAAACATACTCATTATATTATAGTAGAGATTACGACGGTATTAGCACATTACGAAGCAGCTGAGATCTTGACACTGTTGACTCGTTTTAAATATAAGTACTGGAAGGAAATATAAATTAATAATTACAATATAGGAAGAATAAAGTGATGAAATGCATTTTATATAGTGGATGGGTTAATAAACGAGGGTTAAGGCAATAAATGCAAACGTCCTCAAAATAATAATGTTGATTGTTGTCATACTCAGGAAGCGAAATTAGTGATAAGAAACGTACTGAAAAGTGATGGTTTTGGAGATGAGAGAGGGAATGTATAAGAAATAATTAATTTATACTACGGCAAACATATAAGTCTTCACACCGCTAAAGATCTTAATGTTTCTTATAGGAATAAAAATAATCCAGGACATCTCACACATCTGATCCCAAGCTAAGCAGAGCTTGTGTTATGGTAACCAGACAACTGATAAACATACTTATACATTTCTAAATATATACATAATAGCTTGTAAATATCTGCAGGAAAGGCTGGTAAAATTGTTGCCAGGCCAAAGACATGGTTTTTTGTTGCATCGTTGGCTTGTTTCTTTGTCGGATTGTATAGCACATTGTCTTATTCGCAGAATTTAGAAAAACATCAGTCTTCAAACCTGTTTCATTCAGTCGTATTATCCATACATTACGTACGTCTTATTTACCGGTAGATATTTTAGATTAGAATTTACCCGCCAAAAGGTCAAACCTGGCCAGTGGCCACTAAGTAAGCTTTATAATCATACTTCTTGTTGTCTGCTTGCGGTAGATAATGCCCTAAAACGCCAAACCGATTTTGATGAAAACGAAACAGAATTTGACGAATTATTCCAACCAAAACCAGTTATTATAATTCTACATTATCACATATTATCATAGCGACTATATTTGTGTAAGTAATAATTTAAATTTACGTTTATAATAAATTTACTTAACTGATTTTAATTTTAAATGTACATTTTTATGTGATGAGGCAATATTTCAATGTTGCGCTGACGTAATCATTGATCACAAGACTTTGACTGTCGTGAATATAGTGAAGATGTCCCATAGAACATAATAACTGTCTGATAAGCCATTTTGTTGTAATAAATTACTTAACTGTTTAATATTATCTTTTACTTTGATGACGAAATAAAATAACTTAAAAGTTGATTAAAAATCCGTGATTAATTTTGGTTGTAGGAAAAACTTGTTTTATATTTATACAAATTGGCTTGCAGTGCAACTACCTACATATAAGTATAATTTGTCTAAGAATGTGTTTAAAATGTATTCAGAGGTCAAGTTCAGTGTCATTTAGGGATTTTTTTTTTTATAAGTTATGGTTCCGAATAGTACTGTGATATATTATTTTTATGAAACTACATGATTTTCTTTTAAGATTAGGAGGCGAAAGGGAAGGATTATTTCTGTTATAGCTTCTCATTCTTCTCGTTCTAGGGTTAATCCCTAAGTTATTCCAAGGTTCGTTCCAATATCGCGGAGAAGTTTAAAAGGATGAAGAAAATTAGGTTGTTTCTTATCTTTTTAAAGTCATCCGTACTTAAAAGGTACATCTGCTGTATTGTACAATAAAAAACCTAGCTTACCACATAATGCCCTTAGTACAGGTCTGGCTATTCGTAGGCCTCCACTAGATTATATTTTATTAATTAGCTACCCATTTGCGACAGTTTATAATAGATGACCGACCAACCATTGATAGTGGTAAATGTTTTGTAGACCGACATTAACACAATGGGCGCTGTTAAAACATTCGTTGATTCATTGATAAAACTAGTCTCAACAATGTATCTTAGAACAGTTAGTTAAATTTGAGTGTCGATTATATCTATACGATAATTTATGAATGCGATAATTGGCGTTGTACATGATCTTTGAAATACGCTTAAATCAAATTCAGTAAATTTAATTAAACTCCGTTTATCTTGATCTTAACCTCGAACAAAGCAGGAGCTACTTCTTGTCCTTTCTATACATAATATAAAATAAAATTACTTAGTTTGACCGTCAAAGCAAAGGTTCCTCTACCCTACTCCTTCTTTCTCTTTGCTTAGGCCTGATGTGTTCCAGTTTTGGTAGGAGACAAGCGAAAACCTTGTCTCCTATTATTATTACGTTATTATAATAACAACAACAAAATTAAATGTAAAATGATTCTTTGTAAGAATGAGTATTATTTATTTATTTAATTTATTTATTTAATAATTTATGTACACACACAATAGATTATAGAAAGAAGATATTAGATTATTACAGATGATGTACAAATTTATTATTTTTCCCTGAGTCTTAATTGACACGTAATCGCTTACCAACACCAACTATCTACATTAACTATTCAACACACAATACGTCATCATATTCCCCAAAGGCATGTAGTTCGTACATTCTTTCTCCAATGTGACAGTGATGTATTTGCTAAGGGATTGCCGCTTATCTATAATTGAGATAGACACCAAATTTGAAACCCATTGTTACTTCATTACTGAAAGTATTCAATCCAAAGTACTTTACAAGAAAAAAATTACAGGTGTTTACATGTGTAGGGGTCTACATTGACCAAATTATCGAAAGTTTAAATTTGTAGGGCAGAAATTAAGTATTTATCTAAGTTTGAGGCCTTTTCCGTGTTCTAGCAAATAATACATCGGTATTTACATAAATTTTCCGGGTTCGATTTAGTATAGGTTACGAATTAGAACAGTAAAGGCAATAGTCGTTACTTCTATCCTTAACAACTATTCTTTCGGTAGGACTAAATACATTGTGTCTACTTGGTGAAGTAAACAAGTCAATATCTCTCAATAGCGAAAGTTTCAGAGAGTAATCCCAGAGGAGTATTTGGAGAATCGAATCTACTTTTATTGGAGTATAGAGGTTGTAACGGCCTTGAACTTTTAACGACTGCAACCGTTCAAGCCAAGGCCCCCTTCCCCCACGAGGAAATATTTATTATGATGGATCTGTATGTGGAGCGAACGAGTATTTACAAGCATATATGTATGATGAACCAAACTGTTTTTATTTATACGTCTATCTCACCGTTGAATTATGTCTGTTTCAAAACTACACACAAAACATCTAAACATTAACAAGTTGTAGATTTATGGGGATCGAACACACAGGGCCAATCACAGCGTACTTTTTCTAATTAATAACACTTTGCCAAACGAGCTACCAAATTAATGATAAATCTCTGATGAAGCAGGCATTGGCTTTATCCGTGAAAACCTTTATGGGACCAGCTTTATTTCAGCGATTGAAAAATCTTAACGAAGATAGATAGAATAGTCTTTATTGTACACGATTAAAGTTACATAATACCTAAGTTTGACAGTTCATGACTGTACTTCAGAAGTTCTGATGTTAATGTTTCATTTGTTTGTTCCAGAGGGGCGGTGTGTGAGTGTCGCACCGCCATGTCGCACCACAGCGACGAGCAGGCGCTCCTCACGGTCACCTCCGACTCATTCTGGGAGCCTGGTAACTACAAGCGGACCACGCGGAGAGTTGACGACGGCCACAGACTATGCGGGGAGTTGCAGGCGCTGGTGCAGGAGAGAGCGGATATTGAGAAAACGTACGCGAAGAGCTTGAGGGGGTGGGCCAAGAAATGGAATGACCTTATCGAGAAAGGTGAGTTTTTATTTCACTAACATGTGTGGCTCCGAAAGAGGCACTGCTTTCACGCCAATAAGTCACTAGTTTGTTACAAAAGAAACTGAAAAGTACCTGTGTACTTTATTGTTGTTATGTTGTCTCCCATGTAATCTTTTATGTGGATGAATTGTTAATTAATAAACAAAGTAGGTACATTATGGAAATGTCACCGACAAGCGTCAATGTGGTTACATTAAAAACCTTACTTAATTTGAATAGGCAAACCTAGCCAGGACACTAGGCAGTTTGTAAAAAAACCTGCCAATGCCAAAACTGGAACGTAAAAGGTTGTGGCCCTATTTAAACAATTTCAATATTTTAGAAAAGAACACCCCAATAATAAAAGTATCATGATATTTTCATTACGCAACAAAAGCATATTGTAAATGGCCCTTCTGTACCGATGACCGCACGAAACACAATGGCCCGTGTATCCCATTCATCGGCGAAGCTACCAAGATTGATTGCTCTTATCTGCTCATGTTACAATACTGCTCATTCACTTCAACGTTTTTATTACAAGGGTTGGCCTGGGAAGGATTTATTTAGTTAACTAAAGGTGTATTTAGTACTGTAAGTAGCTAATATCCATGTGTGAAATAGTTACGCAGATCGGCCATTTATAGCGTTTCCCACTACATGCACACGCGAGGACAATTTCAAGTGTGTGTGATTGACATTAAAAAAATAACTGCCATACATAGATACTCTAAAGAAGAGTGCTGATTGAATTGGCAGTAACTATTGCTCCACGTGACTGAATTACCCGACTGCGGCGAAACAAAAAGGAAGGGTATTGTTTTTAACAATGACATATCGAACGACAACTTTAAAAACCTACTACACTGATACCCTTTTAATGCAACCTGGGATATTTTAATACACGTACATTTTCGTACAAATTATCCAGGCGTTTGCGTTCCCTATTCAACGTCCAGGTTTAGCACGCTAGGGTTCAAAGACCTAAATAAAGCTTAAAGCCGTAGTCGCGTGCATTTCTGTATAAAAACTGCATTAACTTGCATTCTGACAAATAGAAAGGGACATGTTATTTATTCATTATGTCTTAGACACGTCAAACTCAGAAACACAAATGAAAAATATCATGACCTGTGTTTACATAAGAACGTAAGTATAGACTACAGTGAAAACCACTTATTTAAATAAATACTAAACAAAATAAACAAAGTAACAAAGAACAGTTATTCAGAAAAAAAAGGTATTAACAGTAGCAAAAGGAAATGGCTCAGCTAATGTTGCTCCAAAATCGTTTCTCTTCGCTATACAATATTAATTGTAGTACTTTATTATATGTATTTCGCTGTATAGTTGTACTTGTATTGTATACATATCTCTTGTATTTGTATCAAAGTATTCTGTAGTGATACTTGTACAAACCACCGTCCTTTTAACTCGGTTTTGTTTGAAACAGAATTAACCTAATTGGACCGAGTACCGAGAATTATTATACACACTTCTTTTCATTGCGCTCTGCTAGAATAAAGCCGAGTTGCATTTTAACTTTAATTAAATTAAGCTCGTTTTCAGGCAGCTTGTTAAAATACTGCGTAGTTTTAACAGCTTGTATTCAGTAGTTAAAGAAATTATGTATAGTAGTTATGTCTCATAATTACCTTCTGCAACTCATCTACCTTAGGTGTTTCTTATTTATGCTAAAGGATAGTGTGCAACACACACAGTACAGTTTACACTCCAAATAAATGAAAATAATTCACGAGAAAAAATTCTGCTGGATTCGCTAGTTTATGTTCCAATTTCCACCAATGAGAGACTAGCTTGTGATTGGTGGAAATTGACAGATTGATTCTTCATCTTACCTAGTTTACAGACCAATCTCCACATCACAGCATGCGCTATCCAAGATTATTAGTCACAAGAACCTTGATTATACGAAATAGTAAAAACTAGTATTACTCAAAAACTAGCATAAATTCCATAAATATAACCAGCACAGACAGTATTGCACAGTGACATCTAGACAATGCCGTGAGAATTGGTTCTCTCTTCATGAGAAATACGATTCCAGCGTACGAATGTTGAGCATCTTTAAATTGTAGTATGAATAGAATTTAATACGTACGAACAAATGAGGTATGAATAAACTTCGTTATTGGTTCCGTAGGTGATAAAATATATCAATAATACTGACTATCCGTTTGTAATCATAATGTTTTGTGAATCATTTTTGCAGGCGAATGCTTTAGGAAAAGTTCCCATGAGACTAGATTTTTATAGAGGTTCTAAAGCAGAGCAGAATTTTGATTACAACTCCTCTTTCGTCGTTCTGAACTTTTAGTTTGTTCATTACTCTTAGCAGTTAATAAGAATTAAGGTTAATGTTATTATTTCTCACATTAAACATTTTTTTTTACTTAATTACAAGCACGTTAATGTAACACAAAAGCAAAATAAAAATGGTTTTATCGCCAAGGAACTCTAAACCACGCAACACGAGAGCTAACCTTAAAACCGGAAACTTATTCATATATTTCTTCATTGATTAATCAAAAGATCAATCCAAGTGCTTACAACATAATGCATAATTCACATTGATGTCTGCTGAGGCGTGTATTTATTTGTTTGCTTTCATAAGTATTGCTTAATTTATTTGATTATGTGTTGGAACATAATTATTCGAATGATTTGGTGTTGTTTTGTAAATGAGGTTTGTAACAGGTGGGTTATTTAGGTCGTGGTATAGACTGTTGTATTCATGTTAACGGGTCAAGCTGTGGTGGTAGACTGAGTAGTCAGGAAACAAAGGGTCGTATCGAGGCTAATTTCCCAGAATACCACAGATTTACCTACGTTTTGTATCAACGAGCCTTTTTAAAAATATAACCTACTGTTTAAAACAATTGTAACTTGTTGGTAGTAAATAGTGGCCAGATGGAATCTACCGTTTAACTTTAAACATTCATAATAATAAATATATAATGCATTTAATTAAATACTTGCAGTTTATTGACTGTTACTACTCTATTGATTAAACTAGTGTAAATAAACTAAAGAAAACATGCATCTTAACACTTTCCGCCTCAATTTTTATCATGCCGTTAGTCGCGTCGCGCTCACAAATTGGAAATTAAATATTCAGTCGCCTGGCTTCCACGAAAGTAGTTTTTGATTATTCCCCAAGGAAGTGCTCGATTTTCTGAAGCAGAACAACTTTAAATATTGCCCCAAATGTCCCGTTTTATAACATTTCGATCGTTAAGTTCAAACGAGAAATGTAGACTGAATTTTATTTTTGGAATTTATTTCAAACGTTATTCTTGAAGCTCTTAAAAGGTGAAGAAAAAAACTATGTATTTAGTTTGTCACACAATATTTTTTAACACGAGAAGACCTTTAATAGTTGCACTATACTCAGAAATATCTCATCGACGAGTATGTCTTTGAGGAATACAACTTTAGCATAAACTCACTGTGATATTACTATGTAGTGATATCACATACGACTCATCAATTACCATAAAATACGACGGAATACTTGTCTACGTAACATACCTTACTACCAACACTATGTTTGTTTATACATAGTGAGGAATGATTTGTGAAGAATTGATGCAAGTTAGAGACGAAACCGCATGCTTTACTCATACTAATAGGGGTATTACATCATGGTTCACACAGAAAAACTACCTCGTTGGCCTAGTGGTTCTAAGCGCGACTGCTAAGCTAGAGGTCTTGGGTTCGATTTCCAAGTCGACCAATGTATCAGGTCGGAGTTTGGATTTAAGCCCGGCTAGTGGCAATAGGCTCGCCCCCTATTACATTGGACCTAAACATACCGAAGAACTGTGGGTGTACATTGGTACACCTCTGTCTAACCCTCCGGGGATACAGGCGTGATGGTATGTTATGTTATGTTTACACAGAATGTGGTGTTTTTGAGTGTGATATTTGTGAGAAAATTGGGATTCGATAGTCGTGACTTGCCAGTTGGGTTTACTCTGGGTAGGATATATTTATTCTGGATACCCAAAGTTATTGGGCATCTATAAAAAGACGTTTGTTAGGAGTCGGAATTAAAACGTTTAAAATCAGCTAAGCTGACTGAGTGTTTTTTCTTCACAATTCCTTCTAACCACTTTCTCGCGGTTTCAATACTTATAAGCCTACATATTAAACTAATTACCTTTTGCTAATTGATTTATCATACAATCAGACAAGAAGCAATCGACCGCGTAACACAGATAATCGTCCGTATTCCACTTGATTATGAGCTCCTACTAACATAATTTATAAAAGATTATAGTAGAATATAATGCTATTGATTTCATGAAGAAACAAAAAACTTATTTTGAACCCTAAATGTATTGCCATAAAGTTCATTCTACAGATACACATGAGTTGCAAAAATCATCTATATTGGATAGTAATTTGCAATCTTTTTATACACAACCTACATTTTTTGTGCTCGAACAATCAAATCTATATTAACATCGCTTGTACGATTATATTTTCGATATTATCTTTACATTTCATAGTAGATTTTATCAATCAACGTTCTTAAACTGTATTTTAAGGAAAATAATTTTAATAATGTAGTATTTTAATTTCCTGTTAGTGTTTAAAACTTTCTCAAACATAATTAAATAATAATGAGGCTATGTTTATAATTATGTTGGTTAATAATATTATGTTGGTACTATTATTTTTTTATAATATGGACTACAAACTACCTAAACTCTTACTATACCTGACCGCACGTTTGCTTACGTTAGTTTCAATTGTCGTCCATTGCCCTGTCTCAGTTCATTGCCCCTAAATTGGTATAAAAAGTGTAATTTTCTTTCATGACTCGTTCATGCAAAACCTTAATCAAACGAATTTTCTTTTGCTGATAACCTCCTAAATGTAACATTAAAACCAGACAGCAATCCTGACCCACCTCAACCAAACCATTCTTAGTCTAATAAGCACGTACAAAACAAATACAATTTCCAAGGAAACTGTGAATGTCCCATTGCTATTACTTTATTATAATGTGAGAGTACTTGCCTTGCAAAGCGCGGGGAAGCACGTTCGGTGCCCACTCGATGGACGGGAATGTTTGTAGGAAGCTGGCTTGAATGGTACTGAGTTTGTTAAGGTTTGTGTTGGGTTGGAACAAGTTAGGTGTTTGACAAGAATTTTGTTAAGATGGCAGAGGATTGCGTGAACATCAGTGTGTTAAGAAGTCATACATTCTTATGGCCGATTACTAAAACGTCTATGAGTTTAAGGCGCTGTTAAGTCTCATGCTATCCCTGTTTTTTTTAAGCTCATAAAATAGAGGCATATAGGTTTAAGAAAGTCTGAAAGTAAATTAATTTCAGTCTTCGGGGTTAGACTCCTGTACAACGTGTTTCTGAGTATATCTTAAGGGATACTACGTAATGAACTGACTGATCATCAAGGGCACCTTATGTTCAGGGTTAAAAAAATATTAAATGTGTTTTTTTTGCCGTAATTGTTATGTTATATACAAAACTCAATCACCAATTTCTATAATATCCACGTCCTTGTAGGTATATAAACAGTGTTTAGGCATAATTCTGTATAAATCACGTGTTAATTAGTTTAATCCTCATTATAATTGCCTATAACCATCTAATGTCAGATAAAATACTATCTAATCGTATACCTATCATTATAGTTTGAAAATACCTACATACATATACGTCTATATTATTCCGTTTTGCAATAGAGAGTAAATGATAAAATATTTCTACTTTTATTATTTTTTCTGTATCTTTATTAATTTAATTATTTATAATATAATTTGTAATATAAAGCAACACAGGCAACTTTTGGGCCAAAGTGACGACTATGTGGACTCCACAGAACGTCAGAAGACCTTGCGGCCGGCCCAGAAGGCGGTGGTGGGACGAGCTTGACTCTTTGTCCATAATATGGACAACAATAGCCCAGGACCGGGAGAATTGGAAGAAGGATAGAGAGGCCTTTGCCCTGCAGTGGGACGATAACGGCCAAAAATAATAAAGCAAATTTTAAATTAATATATTTATTAACAATTCGATTTGCTTATCAAATATTTGTAACGAATGCAAGGCCTTGTACCAATTTCGCAGACGATGATAAATTATTATTCAAATCAATTATATCTACTTGCGCAATGCAAAAAGGGATTAACAATAGATTATTGTAATCAGTCAATGAATGAGTTCTGGTCGATATCGATCGAATAATTATATGTCAGACGATTGATAAGAATATAACTTGCTATTAAATTATAATAATTTACTTGATACCAGTCTATGATTAGAATTATCTCGCACCTGTAATTATTTTATTACAAGTATGTATTAAACTGCCTCGTTGGCCTAGTGGTGCTAATCGCGACTGCTACGCTATACGTCTTGGGTTCGATTCCCGAGGCGACCAAGGTGTTATTGGGTTTTCTATGAAATTCTCAGTAGCAGGTCGGAGTTTGGATTTGTGCCCGGTTAGTGGCAATAGGCTCGCCCCCTATTACATGGGACCTAAACATATCAGCGAACTGTGGGTGTACACTGGTACACCTCTGCCTACCCCTTCGGGGATACAGGCGTGATGATATGTTTTGTTATGTATTAAATTTGTAAGCATGTTTTACTAGCCTGTTGTGTCCCACTACTGGGCAATAAACTTTCCCAACTATTATTTTCTCTTTATAAAGCCTTCAGAGATCATTGTGTTAATCCTTTTTGTTTTTAATTTTATGTGTATGTTGTTAACCATAACCACAAGCCATTTAACTTAAAACCGTAAAGTATTACTTAACAATTATGTAGCGGAAACAAAAACATTTAATTTAACGCCGAGTGCTTGCGATAGACTCAATGGACTGTTTACAAAAGCATTCACTTGAAATTTATAGTCGACGAAAATAAACTCTCATGTAGGTACCTACTGGTGAAACTGAATTAAAATATTCGTAATGAAATCGAAAGTCGATCGAAATTTTCAAGGATCGGACAGAATAATCTTGTATTCCAATCATGAAATCGAATTGGTTCGTCGAAATGCGCGCGCGCACACGTTCGCCGAAAACGTGTTTAACATAACACATTGGCCGATTTAAAAATCGAAAGTGTCGTTGGCCGTTTTGAATTTAGAATGGTATTCGATATTCAAAGCGGTCAAGCTGTGCACCCTTACGTCACAATGTGTAAATCTTGTTATGAAATGCACTTGCGAAAATGCCCAGCCCAGACTGATGAGGCTGGTTTATTATGCGCACGCGCAGATTGTGTCGCTTTTATGTTGTTCACACAATCACACATACCGGCCATTAAAAGCTGCTTGAATTAAATAATAACAATGCTTTACTTTCCATTAGGTAATAGAGTCGTTTTTACTTCCGAGAAAATATTTTATTTATGTAATTCACAACAGGTCTTTGGACCCACTGTCAATAATTCTGTGACCGGGTCGAAAGGGAAACTGTTCTTACCAATCATCCACAGCTCTGGCTGGAGGCTAAGGCTAGGCTTATGGTCCTCGCCAAAAGTCCGGTGAAGCAGACAAAGCCTGCGCTCAGGCTAACTGCAAAGATCTCTACCAAAAAAAAAAAGACATCCACAAAAAATATACACTCTGCTCTAATTTACTCTCTAAGAAGTTTGATTCCCGTAGTAATCACTATCACTACATAGTATAAAACAAAGTCGCTTTCCGCTGTCTGTCCCTATGTATGCTTAAATCTTTAAAACTACGCAACGGATTTTGATGCGGTTTTTTTTTAATAGATAGAGTGATTCCAGAGGAAGGTTTATATGTATAATACATGCATAATATAGTAGAGAAACACGGATAATCTTAGAGATTTTTGACGTCAGGTCGTAAATCAACACATTTTTTGCGCTTTCATTGCAAACGCTGGCTGAACCCTACGAGATAGATCAAAATAATGTACTACGGTATTGTGCACCTTAAAAAGATCTACAAAAAAGTCCGCGATGGTATATGTCTATCTCTTGAGGGTAACCCACAATAACCATTTTTATCCTTTATTTATTACTTATTCACGAAAAGACCATTTAAAGAAATACAGCATTAATCCTTATCCAATTAAGTACCTTCAAAAAATTGTGCATGTATTATAGATAATTATTGCCCTTTACAGCATGTAATTTAAATGTATATTTTCGAAGATATTACAGATTTCAAATGCAGGGACATAGCGGTTGCGGCGGTACCGGCCGGAGGGCCGCGCGGGGGCCGGGGGGCGCGTGCCTATACCAAAAAATGCCTCTAAGGCTGTGCTTCGCCCTACAGAACTTTATGATTGCGTAGTTATATTTGGTATCAGCGTTGCACTCGAGCAAAGCCGGGGCGGGCCGCTAGTTATATTATAGTTTAGGATTAGTATTTATTGTCTCTATACGGACGCTACTCTAAAACCATCCAATAACATCAACGTTTAACACAGCAAGTGTGCACGCACCCTATAGGCGACCGGTTTCTCGGCATTACGGCACCCGTTTACGGCCGCGGCAAGTGCAATGAAAGTTATTATGAGACCGACCGAATTGGTGCCGCTATGTAAGACATTACGGTACCTATTTGGTCAACCAGGTACTTCGTTACTTGCAGTTGATGGAAATGGAGTTTACTAAATAACATGAGTCTATTGATTTTATTGTTTTTATTGTTTTATGTAATGTCTCTTAGTACTATTACCAAGTGGTATTTAAGCTTCCTATGAAGGCTCCACATAAAATTCTGGTAATTTGTTCAGACACAAATGAAAATATTATTAGAAAAATGCTAGGCACATGATGACGCTTTTGTGAACCTAAATATTATTTTATAAAAATATATTATCATCTGACCATACGGTTATGTAAAGACGCTTAGTCGAGCTGTAAAATGGGTATAGCAATAATGTCAATAACATGTTTCTGGGGGTAAAATTATGTCATCAAAAACTTTAATAATGCAAGAATTCTCAACTTTACCAGTCAAGTCAAAATTCTTCTTATTTGTTCCCAGGCCCCGAATATGGCACAATGGAAGCTGCGTGGAAAGGCGGCATGGTGGAAGCCGAGCGCCTCTCCGACCTGCACCTGAGCGTGCGCGACCGACTCGTCAATGACGTCATGGCACAGATCAAAAACTGGCAGAAGGACACCTATCATAAGGTCAGTTTATATATTATCCTGCACGACAAAGAAAACCATTAGACACTAGCTTTTAGACTTCAAATTCCTGGTCTGAATCTTAGCGTTACTCAAGGCGGATTGTTTTCGTCCTGTGTTCTTTGATGAAAGGCGGATTAGATTGTTCTGGTGGCTTTTGGTCTTCAGGATCCTGGTCGTCACCTTTTATAAGGACACAGAGACAAAAACAGATCCTGACAGTCAATGTTGGAGGATATATGCTCGGCTTTTAGTGTTCCGTTCTAGTGTAAATACTAGATATACTTCACCCACAAATTGTAAACGCTGTAGGGCTAAAATAGGACTATACTAAGATATCGAATCTAAGATTTCGCATGACCTGTTCTGGTCAATCCCCAGCCAGTTCTTACTTAAGATTTCTTCCTATGGTTTACAGCCATTTCCATGCATTTAACAAATTCTTACTGTTACGAAATCAATGTAACAGCTGTTAGTTTTTAAAATAATTTTGATTTACTCTTGCCACGTAATAAAAAGAAATAAAAGTCACCATGGTTGATTTTATGACAGAGGTACGTCCAAACTGTTAATGTGGTCTTATAATGTGCCTTTGTTTGTCAAATATGGTTCAAAGTTGGCTCAATATATTTGATATATGTCTATAGGTTGTGATACTTGTGATATATGATTATCGTTTTAAATGCTGGCTTGATGCCAAGGCGATAAGGTATTTTATAGGTACATTGGGACAGAACTAGGCCTGCGATATGTTACTTGAATGTTATATAGTTTTGGATAACTATTTACGTTAGAATGCCTTAAATCTTCGACTTCTATGACTATAACGATTTGCCCAGTAGTAGGACAAAATGGGCTCATAATAATAAAATTAAGGCGGCCTGTTAGACTTGTGGTCCCAAGTAACCTAAGGTCCGGGGCTTTTGAAGTTACACCGTGAATAAAAAAAAGATACGAAATAAGTGATCAGACTTAAAACTTGGTTTACAAGAATAATGCAGAGGCCTCCTTCCGCGGAGTTTGTCCTTCTCAAACAATTTATATTTTAATAACTTTTCTGAATTCAATGTTCATGTTTATAAAATCTGTCTGTATCGTGCAGAATTTGCTTTTCTGTCGTGTCAGAATGTGTTCGGGATGAATAAAAAAAAATCCGCTTAAGGTGTGTTGGTGTTTGGATTGCCCTGACCAGGAAAACATATAACGGATCTTAAATGCGAGTACGATGATTCAGTCAACATAGTCACATTTGTGCAAGGAAAACTAGGTCGTACTTTCCAAGTCTTCTCCAAGATGCTAATTGAGAATACTTCCTATGAATGGCAAATTTTGCTCGTATTTAAGTTACGTGTCATTATTAAAACATATAACCTAAGAATTTATTTAATCATTCATTACCGATGCCTTAAAGCTTACTCCTTAATAAATATTTAAGCATGTATAAAGTGAATCTCGAATACAAATCTAGATGAAAACGCCTTTCTAAGTTGGTACCTGAATTTTAATATTAATTGGAGCTAATGTAGTGACTTAATTTACACTACATTGGTTACACCAGTGGCTTACATTAGCATGTAATGATGTGATAGAAGGTATATAGTATTTAAATACTTTTGTTAAAATGACATAGTGTATGTAGTCTCTTGATTGATGATAAATTGTATTTAGATTTAATAAACCGAAGAGCATGTATGAAGGGAATTATGACAGTGGATGAAGCGAAACAAGTATGTAAGGATCGTAGCAAGTGGAAAGAAGTGGTCTCTGCCTACCCCTACGGGAAACAGGCGTGATTATATGTATGTATGTAGATTTATTTACAGTTTTAAACCACCCTGAATTCAGCTTAAATTCACCTTATTCAAATTTAATGCTAGCTTTAATTTAATCCAAATGAATACCTTAGTTATATGCTTTCTAAATATGTACATAATTGTAATATTTTACTATTGATATTATTTATATTTATCTAAACGACAGTTTACTATTAAAGTCGTATCACGTCAACATCTCCTTATAATCCTGTTAGTCAATTTCTTTACGCGTACGCATGAAGAAAACGAATATTTATGTCTAGGGCTGGCAACCTTCATCGTAATAAAGTCTCGACATATAAAACTTGGTAAAGTTTTCCCATAAAATGTTTTATATATGCCATTTTCATTTTTTTTTTTAATTATTTCTTATAACTTATTTAGAAAAATAAGAAGTAGAGCACAAAATTCTTCTCCTGTAAAATTTTACCAATGGTAGATAGGACAAACAAGCACTAGGGCGACGAAATGGCAAAAACAGAAAGCTTAGAGATCCGTCATGTCTGTCTGTCTGTCCGCCTGTATGTCACAGCCACATTTTTCCGACAGTGATATCTTGTGATAGCTTCTTTTATGTACATAGAATACCTATAGAATAATTACATTTTTTTTTCTTTTTTTTAAACTTCTGTAGTTGACAACCCTAACATCCTCCTACAGAATACAGAGCGCTGCTGGTTTTGTAGTGAGTATCGACTACTTACAATTCTAAGCAAGTTGTGACTGCATTGAGAGAAACTAGTCGCATTTGTAACCACTTGCTATCATCCAGTCAATTGAAACTGTTTTATTTATTACCATCTATTTACTACGCATGCTTAAATAGGAAGTATCCGTATAATAATATATTGTGTTATCTTGCTGCTGCCATAATAAACATCATTTTCAGTTGAGTGGATCTGTTATCATTTATCAGCTCTTTTGAGATGAGTGTCCTTATACACGTGAACGGCTGTTACGTAACCTATATAAGATTTCTGGCTTTGTTTGAGATTGGTACTCAATAATTGTATTTACTATCTACAGCCTCTCCGTTATAATTCGTAGGATTGTGTTTAAAATACTTCTTGCATCTTGATATAGAAGCAAAGCTGGTATAGTATAGATGATGTAAAAACTTCTGTTTGAGAAAAAAAACCTTACACGTGACGTACGTACGTCTTATTACGTAAAGGAAAATACATTTTAAAGGTTTATTTGTTTATATTTATGTTCTTAAATGTCTCTAACGTCTGTAGCTTTTTGAGAACTTAATGTACAGAGACGGCATACAACTGGTCGACGTATCAGCCATAGCTAAACTACTTAAAAACCTTCTCATATTCACTTTTAAACGAAGTCTACTTTCTTTGCCTTTCCTGACTGAACTAACCAAACTGGCTGTAACGTGTAGACGCGTGCCTGTCTAAAGATGGTGGCACATGAATAAAACAAGCGACAGACGAGCTTCTCGCTGAGCGATGGTTCAGCCTTACGTAACTTGATGTAATCTTTTATTGGAACGATCAGTTTCGATGGATTTCCTCTTATATACCTAATAAAGAAGTATTACTGCTCTTGTTTGACTTGTTCTGTGTACTGTGGGATAAGGAATTGTGAAAGGAGTCAGGGCTAGCCTACGTCGAAAAATTTAACGGCAAGGAGGACCCGAAAAAGTCTTCCTTGAACTACTTTTTGATTGTCATATACGTATCTACAACTGTTAAATAATTATATTATGTGCAAAATGCATTCATCATGTTTTTTATTAATAATTATGCATGTGAACTAAAGGACTTACTGAGTAACATATTTTTGTCTGCGCGTTAGCCATGTTAGTGTGAAATACAGAACTGATTGGTTTCAAGGTTTACTATTCGGTGTCAATTTTAGTATCTTCTTAATCTACCTATCCTTGCAGTATGTATTTCTGTAGATTCTTACATAAAATAAATTTACGTCACTACAAACGTCTAAGCATTCAACAATGGTTTTCATGCAAATAAATACATACATTATCTACAATAGGATTTGAAACAAAGTGCAATATATTAACATAAGTATTCGCTGGTATAAAGTACGTGTCAATGGATGCCAAGGACTCGACTGAATTTTAATAAATACTGGTTGGTTGGATTGTTTTGGAACATGAATAAAAAACTTGATAAATTGGTTAGAGTATTTTTTTCTGGTGGAAATCTATTCATCTGCCGTGAGATGGCCACATTGGCTATATCTCGGCGAAAACCTTGAGAAAATATATCAACCATCTACCGTATTTTCATTAGTTACCTTTAGTCTTATAAAGAGAAAATTTAAGCAATAGTTTTAATCATTCTATCCATAAACAATAGGATGATCAAGGCATGATTATGCGTCATAACCATGGCGAATAAATGTTTTTTCTTTCTTTCTTCTTCTCTCTATTAGGTAAGGTTTGATCATCATATTCTGTATGATGATGATGATCAAAACATCGTTAGTCAAATTTATAAAACTAATATTTAGAATCTCTACATCAACGTAAGCAGTTATAGCAGCTTGATTTTTTATTAGTCATGATATAATACTTTGGGAACTACTGACAAATCAAATTCAATACACCTGCACCTCACTCAAAGACGTTCAGGGTCGTCCATTGTTAGCCAAACAATATAACGCCACTGTTGACACTCGCATCTGCGTATCTACAAGATGATAATGAGGTAAATTACTTTATTGAATGACGTGAAATTACTGTGCTAATCATTTTGCTGGAGGACGTATGAACAAGTGATGTTATTATTTGTGGATATTAGTGCACGAGCAGCTCGCGAGCGGCTCGCGTACAGCTGGACGACGCACCATTAGGATAGGATATTGTAGAGAATCCGTGACTGTTCTACTGCAAGGGAATTGGATCCTTTTGCTTTTTAGTAAGAAAGTTGATGAAATAACCACGCTGGTGGTTGGCTATTTTAAAACCACTTCACATAACGTTAAGATTTTGTAAAGTGATTTTTTTAACTGTAGTTATTTACAGATAACGATTTAATAGCGATGATTTAAAACACTTATTTTCAGTTCTTCTAAAAAGTAACTAAGTTCATTGTACGAAAATGCTATTTTCGCTTACATTCGCCAAAAACGAGACAAATAGATATTTCATGAACGAATTCTGTTGTCTGGAGTCAAAACCCTCATTATTATATTTATAAAGCCAACTTTAACCAAAAACTACACAATCGAGACATATAAAGTACTGTTACATACTTTAATTCTATATAATGAGGTCTCAAATGCTCGCAGAAATAGTATTCTCAATATAAATGCCCTTGAACTTGGATTAAGTCGAAATGGCGTGGGAAAGACACGTCGTAGACTGGGGAAATGTATTGGTATGTTCAGAAATGAGAAAGAAAATGGCATTTCTCACATTGAGGAATATGTCTGTGTTATAATAAAGTCTTGATTTATCTAGTTACATACATATAATCACGCCTCTTTCCCTTGTAGGGGTAGGCAGAGACCACTTCTTTCCATTTATCTAGTTGTACGTCGATATTAGTCATTAGTGTGTAGTTGCCTTGCTCAGAGCTAATATCTTTTGCTTAGTCTCCTTCCCAACTATTTGGCATTTTGGTTCCCAAATTCACCTTATAACTATGTATCTGTAATACAAAATACTCAAGATTATCAGATCAAATTAATTGTACCTAATTTATCAGAAACATAAAGCTAAAGTTTATAATAATTTTATAGAACGGGGATTAGCGCGTACATGCATAAATACCTGTAGGGCTTGACGTTTCGACCGGGTTACACCGGCCGTGGTCGCAAGCAGACTGGAGAAGCTAAAGTTTATCAATGAAAGTAACATAGTTACAGTAACCGAATAAGATACTTTAGATCACTTAAATTGAATAATGAAATAAAAACCTATTCGCAAGTGTCACTAATAAATTACAAAATCAACGATAAAAAAGTGTGAAGCGGTTTAATATAGAAAGCAGTATAGGCTTTAAATCCAAAGTAAAACCGTATAAAACTCAATCAGTCCAAGTAAAATAAAACTGTGGCTACTGGCTATGAAAGAGAGACTTAACAGCACAAAGCTGTATCGCTGTTGCGGCGATTTTCAGAGGCGCCTCTTTGTCTCACAAACTTTGGACAGCTCAAATAAAACGACTATCTAGTAAGCGACTGTTTGGTAGTCTTTTTATTGAGAAGTGCTTGAAAAAAACAAGAAATACAGGCCAAATGTGTTGAAATGTTCAACTATCTACAAAAGGGCAAGTATATTAGTACATACTCGTGTATACAAAAATAAAATCTTGTTTTAATCGTAATTTAGGCTTTGACTTTTAATATAGGAACGCGTTAACTAGTTAGATCCAGCAGTTCTTCTTAAATTTACAATAAAAAATTGATTTGGATAGCCCTGTGTGAATGAAAAGTCCCTGCTGCATATAATAATTAAATAATTTATTATTATTATGTAACAATTCAATTGGTGAATTTGAGCCTTCTAACAATCTCAGTCACTTGTATATCTCATACTTATAAATCTAGTTTGACGTAAACAAGTAGCTCATAAAAATGGACGTCTTGCGGAAATCGTTCCACACAAATAAAGCGAGCTCTTTCTTATTTATTGCTCCAAATTGATCGAGTTCTAGTAAGACGTCGTTTATGACTAAACGATGTAGATTGTAATGACTAGCTGTTATAACTTGGTAATGATACGTCTAACAAATATGACACCTAAGGTGAAAGCTGAAACTCATTTTTCTATTTGAATTTTTCAAGGCATCCAGATTCGTGTAAAAGGGTAATAGGAACTAGATAGTTCAAGATTCACATATTTGTAATCTGTTATGTGTATAATAAAGAAATAGCTTAATTAAGTAATGGCTAGAACGAAAATAATCTGCTTTATCTTCAAACACAAACGGACACAAGACAACTCGACCTAGTTCAGTTAATTTAAAAACACATAACCTTTCTGGTGCAGTTTGATAAAGCTCATCATCCTCCTAAACTTCTATAACTCAATATACAAGTATGTAATTATTTTTGCCTGCACAGAATTGTCGACCAAAGCTAAATCTTAACGACCAATATCATGATTTCTTCATTAAATCTTATCTGCCATACAAAGACATTTTTCTTCCATACTGGAATCATGCCTCCTGCCTCCCCCTGAATTCCGCTGACGTCACAGTCCCTTACCGATAATAGGGGGGGATTATTCAGGCCAGGTACTAAGGTCCACTTCATACCAATCTATACCACTTGTTATGATTAAAAGCGGTGGAGTGTTGCTCGATTTTAACTTAGATTTTATTTTTCTTGATTTTTAATTTCCTGCCTTCCGGCCGTGGTGTTTAGTCTACACAGCGGTTTCATATTATGATTACATCCCATACGACAAACAATCTTACCAGCAAACACTGTGTTATTTAATGAAATCGGTTGAGGAGATAGCCAGCTCCATGTTTAATACGGTATTCAGCTGAATCCGGTAAAACTGGAAGCCGACCCTAACATAACTATGTTAGGGTCGGCTTCCAGTCTTGAAATGAAATGATGATGAAAAGGCCAGGTAGATGATGATTATATTCCATGCAAGATATGGGACTGATTATTTCTTAAGATATTTAGTAAGACTTTTTTCATATTTTTCCCTTGGGCGTCTTTTATGAGTTTACGGTAAATTAACCCACTACTCTACCTACATGACAATATAACCATAATTCTAAAGTGTAGGTGTAGCATATTTTGGGTTACCCTTTTAGGGAATACCATCATACCAAGCATTCTAAGTACTTGCCTAAAATCATAAACCTTAGTGCTATACGTAGGCCTCCTCCTACATAGATCCTCCTCCTACATGGGGCACGTACTGAATTATAGTTTTATGTAGCTTGGGGAATATAAACTACTTAATTTGTTATACACTAGAATATTTTCGACCAAATAAATGGTAGGATAAGAACAATTTTAAAGTCATGCTTTTAATACGGTATTCAACTTAATCCGGTGAGACAGTTGATGTCAGCCTATGTAGCCAAGTGACATTTTTACCTGTGTTAACGGTGATAGAAGTCGCTTAAATAACATAAAATGTATGGAAATGACTACTTCGAAAAGTCACGTGACTAGACTTGTTACTGCCATACATTTGAGCGATGCGATCAGCGTTAACGTTTGTTGAAATGTCACTTAGAGGGGTAATACAGAGCAGTAATAAAATAGTATCTTTTAATTTCCAATCGCCTAGTTGTCGTACCTTTTACATATATTTTATTTCCCTATCTCACCTAAGTAATTGTATACGATATTTTATTTATCTCTTTAATTATTAACTCAAATACTTTATCATGTATAGTATGTCTTCGACATAAATCAGCTTATCCATTATTAATTTATTATAATAAATTAATGTATACAACAAGATAAGGCATACATTTTAAAATAGAGACGTTATATTAATATCTTCAGGTGATTGCTAAACTTCAGGCATTATAAAACGGTGAACTTATCTCTCCATTCTGAAAATCTTCTGCTACATAAGCTCTGTTCTTCTCTGTCTACTTAAATAATGATACCACTTACACAATAAGGCCTCGATAAAACTATTCATTTAAGACTTTTTATAACTTAGTGACGATATCTTAAATATAAAAGATTAATAGAAAAGCCAAAGCCCGGATTCTTAAACGCTGATCCACTCAACAATTAGTGAATCACTTGTCATACCTCATGTCTAGGCCTCTGACGTGCCTGTGATCGGTTGTTAGTATTTTCGCCAACCAATCACATTCGTGATCAGTAGATTTGACAACAGATTAAACTGTTCAGTCTTTCAAAAACATATAACACTGTCTGGTACTTAGACTAATAACTAACATAGACGGAGCGAACAAAATAGACACAAATTACGATGAATCTAAGCTTCTCTCCCTTATGGTGCAGATGGTATATAAGAAAGAGACAAACATATATGGACTCATATATGCTTCAAACTAAATGGACGCTCCAGAATTGTCAAATGGTGTTAAATGGTCTCTTTTTAGACGACCAATTAAAAGAGCACATAGTTGCAGATTAGAACCTTTTCTACACAGTAAAATGACCAAAGTATTTGACAGGTATTTGATTTAGTCGTATCATACGTTGTGAATGTCAGTCGTTGCTGGTCATTGTTTATCTTACAAATAATATTATTTTTTTGCATAATATAAGCAAATTGATTGTGTACAAAAGGTGCAAAGGACAGATAAATAAGCGTGTAATATGGGTTGTTTTGTTTTATCGTGTAAATCATATTCATCACGGAAATATATCAATAAATATGTAAGCGTTCAACGGTAAGTGTTTTTTTGCAATTTTCTAATAAAATCATGCGTAATTTTTGTATGCGATCACTTATAACATACACATTAGACCGATAATGATCCCTTCAGCCTATCTTTTTTACTTATTATATCGTGTAAGCGAATTAATATTAAAAAAACGAAATTTGTTTATTTGTGAGGTTATGTTATGCTAGTGAAGTGAAATTTTTGATCGATATTATTCGATACGATAATTAATTTTATGTTATTAAATTGTACCTAATTTCGTTTTATTTTACAGTATGCCTCCGAATGATAGAAGAACTGGTGTAAATTGCTAACAAGAGCCAGAAGTTGTTGGACTAAGCATAGCCGAAAAAAATGTCCTCGTCTCCGCCCCGAATATAACCGAATAACTACAAAGACATCAGGAACTACACTTAGTTATTCACGCGGGTGAAACCTTGGGGCACAGAGAGTTTTTGTTTATTAAAAAATTTGTTTGTTTCTTTTTACTTTAACTCCTAGATTATAAAGGCCGATCAAAATAAAGATTTTTGCATTAGATCTTTGAGTCAACCAATTACGTATTTGTTTTATTTTAAACCCTTGATAATTTGTAAATTTGGGACTTAATTTGTATTGATTGCCTTGGTGATGCATATTTTACAAAAAGGCCTTTGGTGTGGGACGCAACGTGCGCCGACACCCTTGCGCTATCCCATGTTTTTAGTTCGGCGATCTCTTCTAGCGCTGCGGAGACCCATAAATGGCGAACATATAATATAATGTATGCGAAGCGAAAATATAGTAACCTAATAGGTTATTATATTTTCGAGCCGTTTGGGGTTGAGTTTGTATGAAATCTTTTTAAAGAACGTTTGGTAGACTCTACTTGTGATCAGAGGGCTGGTTTGTTCCTTGAACAAAGAATCGGCACAGCCATTCAACGCGGCAATACTGCCAGCCTTTCGGGCACGTTTCCCACCATTGACAAGGATAATGATGAGTTTTTCGACGCATGTTAGTTATATTGATTTATATAAGATTTAATTTTAGTATAATTGTTTTATAAAAATGTTACATAAAAATAACATACATTCAATCTAAGTACATATTCAGTCAAGAAATAAATTTATTTCGATACCTCTACCAAATACGGCACATCACTACCGAAGCAAAAATAGTGGACAACGTAGCTGCAAAAATCCCTTAAAACTATATATCTATCCTTTTTTTCATATTGAATGTGTCATAGGTAAGAAGAGTACAACTATAGTGAAATTTGATGTTCCCTCTATGCTTTAGTAATTACTCTGAGGTCTGGTATAACAGCAAATGACGTTGATTTATGTAATGTTTGTTACCGTGTATATATCCATAATAAACATTAAATACTTAACTATAGTGTGACGTGTTTTCCACATAGCAGACGAGATTTAAATAATGTATTTCTATGTATGTGTTTGTATGTGTACGTAACACATCTTTATTTTTCTTGTCCTCTGATTTAATGTTATTTAAATCTTTATACATAATACATCTGATTTATATTAATGTTTAAGTTAACGTATAAGTACAGACATCAGAAGATTATTCGTAAATGACAGATTGCTTTTGAGTTATCATTTATTAGAATTATGTAATTGACAGTTGGAATTTGTATTCACTAACTTATTATAGTTTACGACCGTAATTTGGAACTAATGCACTAGGCTTTAACAAAAATATCATTATGTGTCTGTATGGTTCAAATCACAATAACAGTTGTTTGGATGTTGACTACAATGACAATGTGTTTTTAGCTATTAAACCATCCTTTCTCTACCTGAGAGCTTAAAATTTTTCCTTTAGTTCTTCTTTAAATTTTAATAATTATAAATAAGACTAGCAGCCCGCCCCGGCTTTGCTCGGGTGCAACGCTGATACCAAATATAACTACACAATCATAAAGTTCTGTAGGGCGAAGCACAGCCTTAGAGGCATTTTTTGGTATAGGCACGTGCCCCCCGGCCCCCGCACGGCCCCTCCGGCCGGTACCGCCGCAACCGCTATGTCCCTGCATTTCAAATCTGTAATATCTTCGAAAATATTCATTTAAATTACATGCTGTAAAGAGCAATATTGATCTATATTACATGCACAATTTTTTGAAGGTACTTAATTGGATAAGGATTAATGCTGTATTGCTTAAAATGGTCTTTTCTTGAATAAGTAATAAATAAAGGATAAAAAATGGTTATTGTGGGTTACCCTCAAGAGATAGACATATACCATCGCGGACTTTTTTGTAGATCCTTTTAAGGTGCACAATATTGTAGTAGATTATTTTGATCTATCTCGTAGGGTTCAGCCAGCGTTTGCAATGAAAGCGCAAAAAATGTGTTGATTTATGACCTGGCGTCAAAAATCTCTAAGATTATCCGTGTTTCTCTACTATATTATGCATGTATTATACATATAAACCTTTCTCTTGAATCACTCTATCTATTAAAAAAAACCGGATCAAAATCCGTTGCGTAGTTTTAAAGATTTAAGCATACATAGGGACAGACAGCGGAAAGCGACTTTGTTTTATACTATGTAGTGATGTAAAGTTACAGACAAAAGACCACCAAAGACGTCAATCACCATTTATAATCTTATTCTAAAGACACGCAAACAGGTGTTCAATTTGGGTAATTTATTGGAAACCTGTTGCCAAATTTATATAAATTATTTATAGGTTCACCTAAGCACGTAGGCCTTTAGAGTTACGTTTACATTCGTTCAATTCATCCCTTTAGGGTACTAAACTTCGGGCTTGTCAATTAGTCCCGGCGTGTGAATTTAAATACGTGGTAATCGTCTTTAATTTATATCAACACCTTATTTTATAGGTAGGTATTTATTGTGCCTTCTTTATTCTTGATAGTAATTTTATATTATCAAGCCAAAGTAATAGCTCAACTATATTTTTCATAGCCTTTTCCAGAATCGACGTATACAAGACTACTAGTATTATTATATTAAGACATAATCGGCATCAAAGTACTAAAACTATTTTAAAAGGGCAAATACATAGGCAGGAATATAAAAAAAACCGTACAAGTATCTTAGTTAGGCAATAAAACTTGGTTATCAATAAACATGGCACACTGTGTTTCCTAAAACGAACGATGAACGAATAAGATTTTCCAGAAATCTGTTCAGACCTTTCTACTTGAATAAGTAATAACCATCTAATCGGAGGATAATACTCGAATAGTCAAAATATCAGAATAAACTTTTGGCTCAGTTATTAAGAATGTGAAGCGGAGCATATAATTTTATTTGTTATATAGTGTTACATTATGTTATGTTACGTATCTGTTGCTTATAAAGCTATGAATGAATAGCCTTTCTACGGGAACTTGCCAACTTTCATAAATTATCTTAACTGCGGTTGTTGGTCGTATAGTGTTATTTATTTGTGGGAGAAATGAATGTTAATCAGCTTCTAAAGTTCGAATGGTTGTGGAGAGCTTATCACAGGTATAAAACTTAAACAATTACTTCTAGTTACTACAGTCTTTTTTAAGGAAACAGTTTTTAGTATTTATGTAAAAAGTACAATATTTTTTATAATTATTGATCTCGTCAGAATCTATTGAACATTTAATTACAATAAATACCTTATTTCCAATGAACATCACAAGCGGTTTATATTAATATTATAGAACGGGGATTAGCGCGAACATGCATAAATACCTTTAGGGCTTGACGTTTCGACCAGGTTACACCGGCCGTGGTCGCAAGCAGACTGGAGATGCGGTGTCATTGCTCCGTGCACGAAGTAGATGATTTTTCATCTACCCCCTTTTCTTCAAATACCCTACACACTACACTGACCGTGTCCGTACTATGTTCACTAACCGACTTTGCAGAGAATCGAGGTTGTGTTAAGGGAATCACTGGATACCAAGATGCAGGTAGTTTAAAGCCGTCTTCCCGATTGAAATTTGGATGCTTCTTGATTTCAATCGCTTCTCGCACTACTCTCGAATGAAAGTGGCGATCGGTGGAGAGGACTTGCGCGCGATGGAATTGAATCCAGTGATTAACGCCAGCTTGGAGTACGTGATCTGCTATTGCCGATTTATATTGATTTACATTAGTAATATTTCAAAAAATAGGCCCGGGTGTACTTCAGCTGCTTATTTTCTCAAATTTTGTAAAGAAAATATGCAAGTATTCTACCTTCCCAAAATCACCAATATTCAAGCAAGTTTTTAAGATTGTTGTACAAAAATCCTACATACATTTATTTTTCACCACTGCAGTTCAAAGTTGAGCACTAAGAAAAACCGAAAGTGAAAATTGTAAAACAAATGGCGCGATCGCCACTATATTCTTCTTTTAGATAAATATGAGACTTATCAAAGGATAGACTAACTATTCAAGATTAATTTGATGCACAAAAAGTATTACGAAAGCTATGTATCAGCAAGAAAAATGGAAAAGTCTGATGCAAGGCAGAAAATTCTAAAATTTTCGATAATCGATTGTAACTCGAAACCTGTAACTTTTCGGCTATGTTGCGTTCATTTGATAGGGCCTGACCTAAGGTATCAGCCACCACAGTTTGTCGGACTATTTACCGGACACCCTGTATAGGCATGTAAGTATCACTTACTTTATAGTGATGGATGAAATGTTTTACGTGACTTTTCGTCTTTTCAATAGTCTAGACAATATACAAAAATGAAATCTGAAAAATAATAGGCTTTACGCTATTTAATCAGATAAACCTTCTAACCAACCCCAAGAACACCAGATAAACATTCTGCTCATGCATACGTCATGCTGTAACGTGATAATCATGGTTTGGTAGACTAATTACTTAGCAAACGAACCAGATTAAATCTTAGCGCAAACACGGAACGTTAGCTCACTTTTGCGCGTAATACGCGATAACTGAGCGCAAATCTGCGGAAACAACGGACGATGAAATAGCGGTAAGCGATGCTCAAATACTGATGACGTGATCAAATAGGTTCAAGATTTTTAAGAAGATGGAAATTACTTGGTTAGTAGCTGTGTCAAATCTAGATAATTTTAGCATTATTATGAAAATTAAGATCTTTACTTCTGGTCTGCAGTTAAAAATCTGGCCAGATATTTGCATGCAAATTTTATTAACAATTGACATACCCCAAATGTTATATTGCTAAATACATACAGGCAAGTAGGCTGTACCTAATGCAAATACATAACTGGTTTTGATACAAACCGTCTTTTACCTTGTAAATGCTGGCTAATACTGGCTATACCACTACGATGGTTCTCATCATCATGTCCCTTTACCAGAGACCGGGCGAGAAAAATAACTACCAAATCCTAAATTGCAGTCCCACAATATAAATATAAATAAATATAGGTGCGGTCTGGCTCACCCACTCGAGTTACAAGTGACATTATCAGCGATAACTAGTGATTGATACCGCATTGCGATATTACCGCGATAACACCTGATACGCCGCTCATCTTGCATCTATTCAAATGTTACTATTTGACAGCAGTATTTGAGGTTTTATCTACATACAATGAAACAAGGTTTCTGTTCTCTTCACTGCTTGGTAGGTATTGTGTATTGGGTTATGTGAGAACGATATAGTTTAGGGTTGAAATAGCAATAACTTTGAAATAATGAGCAATGCTCGCTGTGCCCAAAAGTGGGACATTTATATTCCGTTATTTTTATGGTTTTTGTAATTCCAATATTACTATGTAAGCCTCTATTCAGTAGTCTAACGTTTCCTAAACTATGTTGAAGTCGACTTCCAGTCTTACCAGATTCAGTTGAATACCGTATTTTACATGGACCGTTATGTCCGTTCCCCCGATGTCCTTTGTAGATCCCATCTCAAATCCCACCTCAATATCCAACCCCATACCACTGATTTCTATTCCTTCTCCTTCTCTGTTCATGCTGTCCGACTGTGGGACTCTCCTTCCATTTCTGTTTTTAAAAGACGTACAAAAGAACACTTTCTTTCCTCTCTTCCATATTTTTTTATCCATATATATATATCTGTTTTATTTATTTTTAGTAGTTTTGTTTATATATTGTTTATTTTGTGATTTAATGTAAATTTTTATTAATATTAGTTTATTTAATTTTTCTTCTTGTACACTGTGTCTATGTCTCTTTTCTAATATTTCCTGTCATAGGTCTGCTGGAAGAAATTTCATTTGAAATAAGCAGTACCTTTGTACCTTTTTATCTTTATATATTAAGTATTGTTTGTAAATTGTGTGTACATAAATAAATAAATAAATAAAATGGACCACCTACTGCCTGGCCACATCATATCTTACAGGGTAACATTAGATTTACGTCATTTTCTACCGTCGGTATTTAAAAACTTCATAATTATATTGGACATACCAATGAATGACAACTCCAGTTACGTAGTCATATGATATCGTGGGAAAAAAAACCGAATGAATAACACGGCATATAACTTAGCCATGCGTTTTACCTTTACAGATTGTCGTTGGTAAAGAACCAAAGCAATAATCATTTGAATATTGTACCATCTTCCGCCTAAAGTTCCGTCCCGGAAAAAAGCTTTTTTCTCAGCTTCCCGGGGGGCCTGTTCGCTCTTTTGAAACTTTAACATCAAACGATTCAGATTTCCGCGTACCGTAAAAGAATGTCACTCTAAGAAGCAATAGATGAAACATTATGCTACAGATGATGATAGAACCTACTATATCTAGAGCTATGAGTAGATCAAATTCGAAATTCTAATAAAATTTTTAGAAAATTTCTCCATCAAATTACTGAACAGATTTCCGCAAATTACAGCCAAGAACCATCTCGATTACGTAATTTTTCAAACAAAAAAACCGCGTCAAGATCTGTCCACTCGTTTAATAGCTACAATACAGAGACTAACACTTCAAACTTATTACACTCTTTTGCGTTGGCGGTTCAAAATACTAGATTTACAATATAGGTATACTGCATGTACAAATGTATTGATATGCAGACGAAAATTAGGTCATTTATGTGCTACGTGACATTCGGTATCGAAAATACTTAATGTTATCTTTGGGCTGTCTTATGCATCAGTGATTATCGTTATACCTGCTTGTCTCTTCTCTAAATGTTATAATATCTTTTTACCCACATGCCAATTGTGTCAGTTAACTTACATCGTATAGGCAATAAGAATACATTTTCCCATAGCACCTATCTTAATTATGATAATTTTTGAATGATGATACTTAATCCTGACATCGATAGTCAATTGTTTAAAATAAATGAGCACAGGTACTCAATAATAACAATTTCGTATATTTGTCATGGATCTGAATTTCTTTTTCAAAAAATATTTCCTTTTCTGCCGCTATCTCTAAAACAACCGAAATACTTTGCCCTTATTTCGCCCGCTGTAGCTAATTTTATTAGCGCTGATAACCCAGTACTCCGAATGATTAAACTAGGCTTTGTTTTATCGCATTCAGATCCGGATTTATATAAAATACCGTACGTATGTCGTAATTGTATTATTTATAATTATATTAATTATATTATGTAGTGTGTTTCCCTATTACAGGAAACTGCAATCGCAAGTTATGTCAATGACGAATAGTGATGGATTTTTATGATATTGAGTAATGATTCAGTAATTATAAGAGTTATACTTCTTGCTACATGTTTTAAGTTATTAATAGTACAATTTGTTTGAATTTGTAAAGGAGCATAACATAACATATCATCACGTCCGAAGGGTTAGGCAGAGGTGTACCAATGTACACCCACAGTTCGCCTATATGTTTAGGTCCCATGTAATAGGGGGCGAGCCTATTGGCACTAACCGGGCACATATCCAAACTCCGACATTGCTACTGAGAATTTCATAGAAAAACCCAATAACACCTTGGTCGACTTGGGAATCGAACCCAAGACCTCTAGCGTAGCAGTCGCGCTTAGCACCACTAGGCCAACGAGGCAGTCGAGTTCTAAAGGAGACCGTATTTAAATTATTTTCTTATTTCCTTGTTTACGTTGCTGTCGAGTGTTTTTATAATTATAAATAGAATTTTATAGATATTGCTTTGAGCGATATTTAAAACTACATCATTTAATATGACTTTAATGCGACAAACGTGATTTTCGCTATGAACGTGTATCGGAATATTGTTGAATACTTACCATTAAATATTTTTACGACTTTGTTTCTTTACTATGTTTATAAATTAGGTACTATATTCCATGAGTTATTATTTCTAGACATCACAAGAAATCACTATTTAGGTGACATCTCCCTATTTTTGTTATGTAACCTTGAACTGATATACGACTGTCATACGTAGATCCTTGGCAGTCGTTAAATCAATTCTGACAACCAGTCTTACTATGACATACTGTGTTTCCCAGTAAAAATGGGTTGTGGAAGTCAGATGGCAGTCGCTCCATGTAAATACGATATTCAGCTGAAACCCCTAAGACTGGAAGCCGACCCCAACATAGTTGGGAAAAGGCTAGGGAGATGAACTTTTCACCAAATTTTAATTAAACCATATAATTTGAGAAAAATAACTTATCTTTCATAATCTAGCCTTTCAAATAATACGTTAAACTAAACGCACCCTAATCCATTATCTTTTCTTCCACCGCACCCACGGTTAGAAAACGGTTGTCCCACAATGCGTAGTAAACATTTTATAGTACCATTGTGTCTCGTCAAGTATAAAAGGGTCCTGTGTTCAGTTGGGCACGAATCGACACCATTGTGTGACAGCCTTGTGTCCAATGTTGGCTGTCAATGGTCATTGCTCGTAATTGGTTATGGTTGTTGTTGCTAAGTAAATTGTTGTTATATTTGCGTTAGAAATTATCATGTGAAGAATGGTCTTTAGAAGTCTTTCTTCAGTTATGAAGGACGGCAAAGATGATTTTAGTCAAAAGTTTCCTCATATTTCGGACAGTTTATAAATTGATGCTTACAGTATGAAATAGTTGCTTCATACATACTTCTATAGATAAAATTAGACATTGCATGGTTGTGTCTTGCAGCAAAGTATGCAATTACAGTACCTCTTATAAATATCTGTAAGTCTAGTGCACGTGAATATATACTCTAATACTTTTAAAGTGCTTGTAAATTTAAGTTAAATTTTAAATAATTTTAAATGTAAATTTTCTAACCATCTTTTAAAGGACCGGTAATAAGTGGTTAAGAAGCCATTGTAACTCCATTCATATTTACACCATGTTATGCCACAAACCTCTTGCTTCTTCACATATCCTCATAAACAAATAAAGACGTTACTACATAGTTAAGTGTGCGTGTGCTACATAATTAAGTCGAAATATAATTTTTCGAAAATTTTCATCATTCATTCACGAAACAGCTGATATTTTCTTTCACAGCTCCCAGGATTAAAAACCGGATACAATCATCCAGAAGGTATTGATATGCATATAAATCCCAATCATCACAATTACAATAACAATGGGGAATGATGGATGTTCATCGCCTGATATTATGTGATGACAGTAACGATTGCACGGTCACGCTCGCGCGCATCTTACTATTATCTGATGCACACTTAACTATGTAGTAACGTCTTTATTTGTTTATGAGGATATGTGAAGAAGCAAGAGGTTTGTGGCATAACATGGTGTAAATATGAATGGAGTTACAATGGCTTCTTAACCACTTATTACCGGTCCTTTAAAAGATGGTTAGAAAATTTACATTTAAAATTATTTAAAATTTAACTTAAATTTACAAGCACTTTAAAAGTATTAGAGTATATATTCACGTGCACTAGACTTACAGATATTTATAAGAGGTACTGTAATTGCATACTTTGCTGCAAGACACAACCATGCAATGTCTAATTTTATCTATAGAAGTATGTATGAAGCAACTATTTCATACTGTAAGCATCAATTTATAAACTTGACATAAGTCAATATAGCCCTAGCCCTAGCCCCAAATTGCAAAATAGTGGATAAGTGGAAAAAGTAAAAGGAGGTCTTTGCTTTGCAGTGGGACACCACAAGCTTTTAATAACAGTAATATCCCAACATAGAAATAAAAAAAAAATGGCAAAGTTGACTGAAAGAACAACATTCTCAACTTGCGTATGCTAAAAAATAACCTCAAACTTAACTTTAAAAGGCGCCTACTAAAACAAAAAGGTTAAGTGAAAACAGCGATTATATACGAAAGTTGAAAACTACAAGACTAGGTGCTTGTAAGGGGAAAATTCTTCACCGTCTTATTTATTATGTAATGCGGCGTGTTCAGAACCACTCCACATGTTTTATACACCTCTGAAACTCTTAAACTTCAGGTACACTGTACCTTACATCGGTTAACACGTTCACATCAAATATAGCCTTTATTTCCAAATCCCAAGGTTGAATCTCGCAATTCGCTGACGTATGGTAGACCTTACCTGAATTTTTACCTGGGCATTTTCAGTAAACGTTTGTAACGTTGTATACGATAGCCTTTTATTTTATTTTTAGTTTTATTGCGTCATAACAAGTTTTCAGCGCTGAAAATGAAAGATATTAAACGAGAAAGCATCAGGTGGAAATTTTTACTGTAAAGTTTCCGTGAGTTTTCAGGAGAGTTTATTGGTACCAAATAAGGGCCTTTTCTTTCAAATTTTTACGGAAGTCATTTATTATGAATGTGTGTTTCAACACATGTTTCAATATAGAGAATGTCAGCCTAAGTAAAATGATCCAATCGTGGATGGACAATATCGAAAATTTGCATCAGAGAAAACCAAGAAAATTCTTGAAAAAGTTAACAATAACCTCTTCAAACACGATTCAAGTATGTAAAGTGTCGCCAAAACGTGCTTCAGCACATACTTTGTAGTTTCCACGCATAGCAATCTCCAGTCGAAAGTTATTGACGCCAGCCACGTACGATCTGCCACCAACAACACCAGCATTACAAGTCCTTGTGAAATGCACTTTGGTGCATGTCTGCATGTCTCCATGTCTGTATGTCTTCTCTTATGTATGCTGGTCGGGTAGTCCTGCAATTGGTGTCTGGCTTTTTTGTAAACGATATGTGCTTGCAAAATGATGGAAAGTGTTTGAAAGTATGTTGTGTAATGCTCATAATGGCTGATTTTTTAAGGTGCATTTACTGTCGTTCTGGACAAGTTTTGAATTTTTAATTCTTAGAATGTGTTTCCGAAACTGAAAGTGATTTGCTATTACAAACATGTTTGTGTTTAGGATCATTTAGGTGCACAATTATTTATTTTAACCTGTAAACGTGTTCGGTCGTCTGGGATTTACAAGACTATTGAGTATAGAAAAATAAACACATGAAGCTATGGATTTTACAAATCTATTCTATAATTCGCCAGCGGTCTTATGTAAAGACAAACATTCCTAGTAGCGAACTTGTTTCTAATATGATCTTTTCTTTGTCCACAGTCAATGATCCAGCTAAAAGAACGCAAAGAAATGGACGAGGCCTTCAAGAAGGCGCAGAAACCCTGGGCGAAGCTGCTGCAGAAGGTGGAACGCACGCGGCTGGAGTACCACACGGCGTGCAAGCAGGAGCGGACGGCGCAGAACCAGGAGAGGAACGCCAGTGGGGACAGCTCGCTTAGTCCTGATCAGGTCAGTACTTAGAATGAATAAGATGGAAATGGTTAAGAAACACCTTCGGAAATGTCGGATTTTTTATGTATGGACGAAAAAACATTACGGGCATTTGACTTTAAAAATGCTACGTAGGAAGGTGATAGTAATAGAGAATGATCTTCGGAAGAAACTAAATGAATGTATGGACGAAAATACATCAAAGGGAAAATCCAACAAGGTTGCTTATAGGTGTTAAAAAGTGTTTAATATGATAAAGGTGGGGATAAAAAACATGTCGGAAAATATTCGTTAATAGAGGAAAAGTATGAATCACCAAGCATTTAAGATGTTTTTTTTTAAACCTTGGTATATAAGAACATAATGTATTGAAATGAGCAGTTAATCACATAATTATGGTGCCCAACACTTCATTGTTGCGTCTCCAATTTTAATGTTACATATTTTGGGTCCCTCTGCTGTAAATGTCAATAAAACTCTTCATTTTTTTATATTACCAATATCATTTATTCAGTAAACCGATCCATAGGATTTAGAAACAATTTTGGTATAGATTAGAATACATTGAGCTCTGTTATCTTAATCACCGCTCGTTTATTGTTGCAACACATTATATTCGAAAAGAGTCACTATAATGTTTCTATGTAAAGTCAAACTAATAAGTTAAATTTTAAACCTATCTAACTCCCAGTATCTACTACATAACATGTATGGGTTCTAGTTTTCACACTTTAAGATTATGTAAGTTCGTCTCTACCAGAAATAATGATAGCCTTTTACAAATGTGTTGTTGTCAACTATGAAAAAAGCGTTTAACATTTTCCTCAAAGGAAGTCAGTTATGAAACATAATACATTATCGAAAGTGTAACGAGATTGTTTTTCCAGTTATCAGTTTTATTCCGCGTATGCTTTCGGATGTACGGTCGACCACCAATACTAACAAACAGAAAAATAAACCTTACTGCCTTTAGATAAGGCCTCTTTTACCATGAATTGGTTTAATATCTCGATAGAATGTTATACCAATCAAAGTATTAAGCATTTTCTAACAATATACGGCGACGGAATCAGGTCGAACGCGCCAGTATTTCTAGATATTATTCAAAGACTTAGGCAAACGATGCTTCACTTCAAACGTATCTGAAGTTTAGAGTAGTTTAGACAGTTTAAGACTGAATTCACAGTATTTCGTAGATATGTGCATTCTGAAAACAGTTTCTAGACTTCCTGACTTTTGATAGACTATAAATATTCAGCAGATAAAAATGTAATTGCAATCCCTTGTAATTTCTCTATGCAAAGTCTTGTTGACAATATTTAGATGTATGAAAATAAAGTATTCATATTTTTTTACATTTTGCATATATGGTAGATATATTCGTTAAGTGTTGATGAAGATTCATCTTAAAACGACAAAAATACTCATTTATATGCACTAATAACACAATCTTGATTGAATGATTTAATAGAGTAAAATTTGTCTTGACGTACACTATTCTTTTAACTGAATGAAAACGCCTTTTGTTTGATCCAACAAAATATTTTCTTTACCCGATAAATTCCAAGCGAGAAAGGTCAAACAATAACTTGTTTTAAACAAAACTCAAATATGTAGATATGTCAGGAATTCCTAACTTAACGTACTGTTCCAACAGTAAAACATTTCCGCATTGCACTTCGTAGCTTGCTCGCTATACATGTGTCATTTCCGGACGCATACATACACGTGCAGAAATGTACTGCGAACTCGTAAATGTTATAGTTGTAAACTAAGTTTAATGGTGTATTAAATTTCTAAGGCGTTAGTGAAACAATACAGAATTGTAATAACTGGTATTAAATAGAACTGCCTCGTTGGCCTAGTGGTGCTAAGCGCGCCTGCTACGCTAGAGGTCTTGGGTTCGATTTCCAAGTCGACCAAGGTGTTATTGGGTTTTTCTATGAAATTCTCAGTAGCAGGTCGGAGTTTGGATTTGTGCCCGGTAAGTGGCAATAGGCTCGCCCCCTATTACATGGGACTTAAAACATATCGGCGAACTGTGGGTGTACATTGGTACGCCTCTGCCTACCCCTTCGGGGATACAGGCGTGATGATATGTTATATATGTTTAAATAGAAGTGTCAAGAATAGATAAGTATTAGGTATGGAATAGGACCTATATGCGATGATGGGACGATAATAAGAAAATAGGATATAAGCATAAATCAAAGTAGGTGTAAGTTTTGTATTCCTTAAAATATTCTGTAGGTCTTGGTACACACAAGAGTATGTAAATGAAATAAAGCTGATATTTTTTTATAACAAAACCAAACAGCTTTAGGTTGATAAAAATTGAATGAAGGTTTCAATTTAATTTGCTATGTATTCACAACAGTACGCAAATACAGTCCTTTCTCTGGCTGGGCAGATTTTAATAACTTCCATCCTAAAACAATAACCCTCTGGAAATTATAACCGGAGACTCAGTCTGACATATTGTGCCAAAAATAACCCCAGTCCAATTAAAACATAAACTCAAAAGCAATTAAACTGGTGACAGCTGCTTTCAAGTCTTAAACCTTAGAGTATACATATGCAACTATAGAGTGAGCCTATCAGAGTGTGAACCGTAAGCACTAGTGTGAACAAGTGTTGTCGTGAATTATGTATGAAGATGGAGCTTGCCGTTTTAAAAAATCTATCTGAAACACTAATATTATCCTAACAATGTCAAAACTATTGATATTTTCGTATATAAGTTTCTCGTTGCGCGAAAATTCAGACTAAAAAGTGCTTTCGCTTGGCACTAGGGGAAACTAACGATAGCAGCAGTCTATGTATATAGTACATCAATGTCTTAAACAAAGTTAGACTTTATGAGGTCCATCGGTGAAGTTAGACGGATGACAAATTGCCTTCTTGTTTGGCGAGTTTAGATACAGAAATATGCGTAATCATGCTGGATCTTATTGTGGGTGGTAAAATGACATGAAATCGAAGTTTTAAGATAAAGCCTATCTTAAAACTTATTGTGATAGATTTATCTTCTAGAATAAAAATAGATAATCGTGATATTTAGTTTTCTGTAGAAACTGCTCCTTTATCGATTTATTTCTGTCAAATTTTATTAATATCAATGTAGTCTAATAAAACCATGATGATGAAGAAACGTAAATGACAAACATGAAAAATACAGTCGAATCAAGTAACTCCTCATTTTTTAAGTCGGTTAAAATAACAACAAAACTTCGACACAATTATTTCCTTTTCCAATGAGTACATCGTCGTTACTAGTCCTTACGGTTTTCCCACCTTATTTGTTAACTAAATAAGCTGCTTAATCCGCCGTTTGCATATGTAAGCGGGACAAAACTTAGTCCGCCTAAGGAAGGAAACACAACAGCCGGATTGGAAGTAGGCCTTATTTGCACCTAGTGTACCTACCTAACTATATGTCGAAAGCACTGCAGAAACTCGTGTTTGTTATACACTGTACTGCCAAATTGCCGAAGTTCATATTCACTAATGAGATAAAATAGTCCTACTGACATTATCTAAAAGTAAATATCAGTTACAAGCTACAGACTATAAATCCTTGTGTAAGGAAACTGCATGTTTTCTTTGAGAATGGTATCAACAAGACAAGTCCATCATGTTTCTGTATCGTGCTAAATTTTTTCTCAATATGTCATCTTATGTTGTACACTATTTACTGAAGAATTTCTTTAAAAGAACCTATTTATTATAACCAGTTCAGTTCATCTGCACCCTCCCTTATTTCCGTGTATCGATCGCGGGCCAGCAGAGTTCCCTGACCACTGCCCTCGTTCACACTAAACTTTAGTTAACTTGGAAAGTTGGAACTATCAATAGATATCCGTCTTATTCATAATAGATCATAGATCCCTTTTAAATTAGATTTGTTAGTGTACAGCGTTAAAGAACATTTCCCTAAATGCTTTGTTGCCATAATCATTCGAGGTAAAACATACTCAATACTCAAATCTTTATTAGCATTCCATATGTTACAACAGGTGGTACAATTATCTTATAGTATAGACACAATGGGTCCCTCTAAATGGCAAAAGACATCGCGGTAGGCCTAGGCGGAGATGGCGAGACGAACGGAGGCCTTTGATGAGGAGTGGATGACCACGGCTCTAACCAGAGAGAAATGGAAGGAGGGTAGAGAGGCCTTTGCCCTGCAGTGGGAAAGAAATGGCTAGTAAAAAAAATAAAAAAAAATAGACACAATATGGACCTAAAGGGCACAGCTTAAAGAAGTTCGAAGTATAACTATATAGTTGTTACAGAAATTATAATTATATTGAACATTTAGCATTTTAGTGTGAGTTCGTATGTCTCAGTGTGTGTGGGTGAGTGCGAAGTACATAGTACAAAGGGACAATCTTAATGAAATTATCATTAAAATTTTGGGAAGGGCTAACTTTTATATTCACATATTCATATGCATGTGAACAAATATATGCATTTGCATTTACCTAATGTAATTCTGAACATTATCATATTGTTTTCCTTGCTTAATATTTGCCTAAACTATCATGTTTTATATGATATCGGTTATTTACAGAATTCATGTTTGAATCTCTATAAATACCCCACGAATATGTATTTTTCTGTATTCATCATCATCCACAGCCCTTGTCCTCCCACTGCTGGGCATAGGCCTCTCTTTTTTCGTGACATTTTGTACGGTCCTGTGCCAGCCTCACCCAGACTCGATGTCGTCGACCCATCTTGCTCCCGGACGACCGGCGCTTTGTTTTGCCATGCCTTTTTCTGTATTACAATACTTTAAACATACTTCTCGGCATAATTGATTTATTAAATATACAAGCATTATTCTACCAATTTACCAAAGTTAACTAGTTTAAAGTAACCGGGACAGAGTTCTTGAAATCGATCGCCTAGGGTTTCTTGACCAGTGTCCTCATTCTATGGAACACCAGCGATATTATACAAATTATTTATTTACATTGCTGCCGATGTACTATCGATTCTTTACGTTACTTAGTTTACTGGTGACTTGTAACTGTTGTGAGCAATGCAGTATTTTCCAATACAACATTTTGGTATAAAGTAAGTGCATGTTGTGACTGTGATAGGAGAAATAAATACATCTTTGTTTTCCTATTAAGTTTTACTATTAAAACCCGTTCGTACTCAAGGCGTTTTAAAAACTAACAAAATGTAGTTTTGTATATCACGTGTCGTTATAGACTTAAGTCGTCGGATTTCGGAGACTTTCTTTGCCTCGTGAACGAAAGGTTTTAGATGCCTAATACATCAATTAATTGATATTTTCTTGGTCTGTGACACGTGTAAATCTTACATTAATTTGATTTTTCTCTTTAAATTTATTACGATTTTTTTTAGTGTTGTAATGTGAAATCCTTCACAATACAAAAAGTAACAGTGACCAACATTTATAAAAAAACTTACGTTTCATTTTCTCTTATATCAAGCGTGGGCCGACAATACTCATTCCGTTACTCATTCCAAAATTACCGAAGAAATTAAGCGATGATGTAACACTTCAAAGAAAACGTGATACCGGTACTACGCTGAATATACCTTATCATGCAGATTTCTTATCATTTGCCGCAAAATTACATAAACACCACCAACCAGACATGACTGTTCTAAAGTCAGTCACAAAATATCACCATCTCTGTCGCACTTTGGAATTTACATATACACATCTTGCTCACATCATGAAATGCCTAATGTCGGCAGGTTCAAATAATGTTTGTGCTTTATATAAAACGAAATCATGTAACAATTTCCTGCCAATCTCAAAACGGAAGAGAATTCCTTGATTCGCTAGTGAAATACAAAAGTTGTATGATGTAGGAATTAGGTTACTCGCGTTTACGATGGGATAAGACTTTAATCACTTTGTTTTACATGTTTACTGTTCAATGTAGGCAGGAGATTGCAAACATTTATCTCAAAAGCATCTTTTTGGGCAACTCTTCGTGTTTTAGCAAAAAAAAAGAAGGATAAATACATTTGGGAACGGAGTAGACTGAGCAGATGCCAGTAAGATGACAGGGATCGTAATTCTCCAGGTTGCTGGGAAAGCGTTTAGGAAGAGGATAGAACAAATTGGGAAAACTTTCGACGATGAGAGAGGTACAGAGAAATACATACAAAGCCTGGATTTTTCAGTATCTGGTTAAAAAAAGTTAAGCTTGGGTAAAAGGTTTCATACTTCCACTTAAGTCCAATAATAGGCAATACCAAAAGAAACTTATTTTTACTAAAATAAAATTTTCTGTAGGCGTAAATTTTGCACGAAAACAATTTCAAAGAAAACATTCTTCACATTCCGATCTACCTGATGTACTGTTCATATAGTTATCATCGATAGTCGATGTAAATAAATAAAGCCATGCGTCTGGTTCCCGCCCGAAATAAAACGCTCGCGGATGAGTGCTTGCGTCACTCGCGCGCAGGTCGTTCGCACTATCTAGTGTCGGGTGGTGTGACGTTATTGTTGGAGAATATTCATACTTTTTGGGATTATGAAAGAACCTGAAATAGTAACTAAATTATTATTGTCTACTCTGCTTCTACTGGGCAAGGGCTCCTTTCAAGTTACGTTACGTTTGACGTACCTTTTTTTCTATAATCAAAATTTTCGTACTAAAGATATTAGTTTGGCAAGGCATCTCAATTTCGCAGGAATGTAGTAATTTATCGACAGTCATACTATAGGCTATTGCTTTGATTAGGTAATGACCTAGAGCAATAATATGAAACCTAACTATAGTACATTCTCACTTCTATATCTGTTGCTACATTCCACCTTAATATGAAAGAGACAGCATGAGATAACGGCTACTTAAAATTGAGTGGCTTTTAAATAATCCTCTGCTTACATATTAGGAGAGTTTCGTAATGAAAGACCAACCGCAGCTTATCATCATCAGATTAATTACAAGTTCCACTTAAGCATAATCACCTCTAAACTGGAACATAGTGAATAGTGGACATTCGCCTGAATTCCTACTAATGATACCTAGACCAGAAACTTGTTCTCTTATTACGAAACTCAAATATTATTGCCTGGGAATATGTACGGGACGGGTTTGACTTGTGAATACTTGTTATAGTTTCGCCTTGATATGCAAATTACTACGAGTTTGTAGTCTGGAATTGTTACGTTTTGTATGGAAATAAAAAGTATCCAGGTATTGTAAGAGTCTAAAAAGGTGTGAAAGAATATAATATCTAAAGAATATCCTGGTCGCTTTTGATATTTTCCTTCGGTTTTCATATCATGAAGTTACATAGCCCATACTATGCAGACTGCCTTAAAACTTGGACTACCAAATGTTAATATAAATGCCAATTACAGAGATTAGTGTTTTTGTACTTATTTCTCCACTATTTGATATGATTTTAGAACCTATTCGTATCGTTGCATGTAGTTTGTTAAATTCTGTTAAATGTCAGATATACTACGCTTATAAAGTGTTATTAAATAGAGACTATCTATATTCAAAGTAGACTCATCAATTAGCATATAATAGACAGATACTAATTAATTCTACTACGCAGTGTAATCAAAACACGAGATGATCAGATCGTTATAGCCGTGACCCAGTAACGAATCAAGTGGTGGCTCTACAACCGATGTCACCCGATTTTAAGTCTATAGGGTTGTTGTTATGTTGACGCGAGGGAACACGATTTAATCTGAAATATCACTAATCTCGGAAGCGAAATTTTCGTACCGGTAAATTACCAAAATCCACAATATTGTGATAAATAATGCTTCGACACGGACACAGAGTTAGTTTACATTTTGAACGCTGTAACTAATAAATGTTCTTGTTTTTATCCCCATTTATACTTTTCTAATTTTCAACATAATTATTTGTTTGAAGTATTTTACTAAAACATGTCTCCAATTTTCTTATAATTTAGGTAGGTAGGTTAACTTTAATTTAAACACTGTTACTTAAAAACGTCACTTTTTTTAATAGATATCCCCATTTATACTTTATTTTAAACTAATTTAGTTTTTCTCATGCCTTATAAAATTCTCAATAAAATAAAAGAGAATATCCACAGAACTTCAGAACAAGATAAATTTACAGTAATAGATAGACAGTTCTCATTTATTTAACTCAAGAACTCAATTAGGTATTCGGTGGCAAAACGTTTCAATTATATCTAGGTATAACATTACCGTTCCCAACTCAATCAATTTACTATGTTATCATGCTGTCTGATACTCTGTTTCCTAAAGGTGTAATATGTCGCTAGGCTCATTGCCACAGGAAAACATCTATTAACTTGTAAAAGGACATGTTTCGCAATGTCGCCCAAACACGGAACGAACAATGAAATCGAATTGCATCTTTGAGCTGTCCTTATGTAGTACAAATAAAAATAAAATAAAATAAAAATTGTTTATTCTTCAACCAATGAACTTTACAGTTAATCTTACGCAGGGCCCGTCTTTTAAGTAATAATGTACTAAATAAATATATAACTAGTTAACAACTAAGTTTTGGGCTGTAGAATTCCAAAATATATTATCCTACTAATATTATAAATGTGCAAGTTTGTGAGAATGGATGTGTGGATGATTGTTACTCTTTCACGCATTAACGGCTGGACTGATTTGGTTAAAATTTGGTATGTAGATAGGTTATACCCTGGATTAACATATAAGTTACTTTTTATCCCGGTCAACAGGGGTGAAAGCGTTTAAGTAACGATAATTGTTGACAATGTCAATGTTGGATTCGTTGCCGCCCCGTATAACAAAGTAACTATAAAGACATCGGGAATGGAATATAGGTATTCACGCGGGTGAAACCGCGGGGCACAGCTAGTATTATATACTTTTAACAGTAAAAAGTGACCTTATTTCCAAGTTATAAGATGGTTTTTTTGTTATTCTTCTTTACCTCTGATACATGTGACGTTCATAGGCTATGGCTCTAGCTTGTACCTACGTTTTCTTTACAATGCTAATGATGGCTTGTAATTAACCTTTTCAAGTAATCTTGTACTACTCAGATGTAATTATGTATCTGTAGAAAAATACTGTTTAAGTCACAAGAAAATAATATGTGCAATAGTTCCACTAAAAGCGCTACCGACTCGCACAAACATTCACAAAATAAATTAATTTCAAGAACTAGAAAAAAATATCGATTTAAAATATTGTAGTATAATATTATAATCGTTTAAGAACTAAAGACAATTTTTTATGATGAAATGTGATGAGACATAGTGTCACGTTATATTCGCTCCCGTAAATTGCCTTGCAAATCGCTGAATAATAATAAAATCTGTATTAAGAAAATATCTTCTTTAGTTAATATTGGACCTTCTGTATATACCTGTTCGGTGTAGTCGCATGTCATCTTAGAATCCCTGACACAATACAAAGTTTATTGCTACGAGAATCGTAAAGATGTTATTATTTTAGTTTTACAATTACAAGTGCATTGAGGTCAATATTATAATAGTCATCTTATATACCTACCTTTGTAGTAACTTACGAGTACCTTACAATAAGAGAAGATTAATACGAAATAAACGTCACATTGTTTTTTATACGTTACTTATGAGAATGATACAGCTGTTTCTCCCGGTGTTTGAAAGGCAAATAATTATAAAAAAAAGTTTATCAGCATCATAAATTACACGTTCTTTTTTCTGGTCTTCCTATCACACAAAGTTATCATTTAACACCTTATTGAATAAACAGACCTATTGACTTATAATTTGAGGACTTGTCATCTAGTTGTATTAAGAACAGTCAAGAGCAAAAAAAATGTAAACACTCTCCAATTTTTTACCGGTTTTATCTTAAATTCCAGATAGCTGTTAAAACTTGATTTGAAGAAATAATTGTAAACAGTTTCCTAATCATGTAAATATCGTTCCTTTTGAGTTTTGAAACAAGAATCACGATAATTTTGGTTTACAATTTCTCTATGTTTTTTTTTTGGTAGAGATCTTGGCAGTTGGCCTGAGCGCAGGCTTTGACTGCTTCACCGGACTTTAATTTCTCTATGTGCATACATATCTTTGCTCGTGACTGTATACAAAAAGTAAGAATATAAATTATTCTCATCTTTCGCTAGTATTTGGTAGCCATTGAATCCATTCGTTATAAGGAAGCTCGTCAGTCGGGTCACTGCACAATTAACGGTTATTCCCGACTTGTCACAAACACTGGCTGTCATTAATTAGTTGACGCTGAACTTAACAGGCGTTCTAACTGCAGTTTCAGGGAGGGAATGTATTGTTACGATGTTATATTTAACTTAAAGTAGATGGTTTTATTGAAAGCTAATCATTAGTTAGATGTACTACTACTGTTTTTTGACACATTGGTCAGCAGGGAAATGTGAAAGTTAAATGATTGTAGTCTTTTTTTTGTCATTATACCAATGTTTTGTTTTATTCCTTCTTTCGGAGTGTCATAGAAAAGATTTATTTTGTTAAAATATATCAAATCATATGAAACATTTTCCTCATAGAAGACATATTCTGTTGTCATAGCAATTCTTAATAATTTATTATAGTTATGTAGAATTCCTTTCGTCAATACAACAAAATATGATGTATGAAGAGAAAGACCTGTTGCATACCTTTCTGAATAATCATTGAATTAACTAAAAGCGTGCCCAAATAATTCGGCAGTTCTCTACACCTTTCCCGAAGCGACGAACCGTAAAATCGCTTTGACCGACGCCGACAAATATTTAAATACACATGAAAAAACATGCTCAAATACAGTTGAGTGTTTGTCATTTTTTTCTACGGTTTAAAAATGTTTGAGTTTAGTTTGACCGAAATACAGTTTTTTGTTAGCTTTTGGTTTAGTTTTGTTTTATCCATCTAGCAACATGGATTTAACCAGTATTATTAAGGCGCTACCCCGAGCAAATGACTTTGAGCGTTTGACCTCTAAACCCCCCTCTTTGCCCCTCTACATATACATCGCTACTTTCTATGAAAATACAACGCCATCTGTTTGATATACCGACGTATTAAGTAGTAAAAATAGTAGACTTATGAATTTATAGACAAAAATATAATCAATCATGGTCGCGAGATTAAAAAAAAAGATAAGAGAAATATATTTTATTTGTATCTAAAATTATAAATCAAGTAATTGAAGACTTCTAAGTGAATCATTTAATGATGTAAAGTTATTTAGTCAGAAAGGTATTGAATGTCTTTTTACAAAAATCTTTTTTCAACCAACTTCGAAAATAGGAGGAGATTTTCAATGCGGATGTTTTTTTTACGTTTGAGTATTTCTCGAAGTTCGGGATTTCTCAAAGACGGCTGGACCGATTTCAAAAATTATTTTTTTAACCATTTATTCAGTGTGATTCTAACAAGGCACTTATTAAATACAGAGCAAAGGCGGGCGGCGAGACTTTTGAAAATTCGGTTCTTGAAGAAAGTATTGCTGTCTCAATACGGCATGATTTGTGAATGTGTGAAAGTTGACAGTGTGTGAGTGTCAAAGCGCGCTCGCATGGAGTACTTAAGAAATACTCTACGCACATAATAAAGGGCAATGGCGAAATAATTGTTGATATAATTCTTATGCGTATACAAACGTCTTAATTACAGATTAACATGAAATATAGCGTCTAAGTCCATGAAAAAAAAATACATTAATTTGGAAATACAATTGATTGAATTGTACTTTGAGTGTTGCCATATGAACGTTAAATCTAAACTAAGTCATACGAATATCTTTGGCTAGTAAACTACGTATAAAAGCTTGCTTTTAGAATATATTGAAGATTTATGAACATGAATAGTCTAAGGACATATTATTATTTCTACCCAACATCACCGAAATTAATAAATGACATCAAAATACTATTACGAAAACTTCAATCTAGCATGGCAACAACAACGGATACAATCAATGTGAAATTTTGCGTCATGCCAGTGACATTGTCTTGCACGTCACTTTGCTTGTGCGCACCAAAATCTTTGTTTGCGCATTTGTTATTTCTATTATTTTGCTTTTTGACTTGGACTGCTTATGGACTTTCGAGATTTCTCCCTGTGCTAGCCAAAAGACTCCGATTACCCACCACTTACGACGAAATTTTGCTGTGATGTTTGACTCCGATTTTAAATTAAATTGGATTTTTTTACGTGAAAAAGAACGATTTATTTTTCACGATGTGAAGTCTTTTAAAGGCTCTTTGCACCTGCTGGTTTTCTGGATCATATCGTGATAAGGAAGGATGAAAAATAAATGTATTTGAATTAATGCTGTTTCTTTTTTCATGCATGCTTTTGATCATCTATTTTATAGACTATTTTTGTGCACTAAACAATATAACAAGAAAGCCTATAAGAAAACATTAACATATTCTGTCAGGATTATTAAAAAAAACTCTGATTATAATTCTTTACAAGTATTATCAAAGCTATACCAGGGAAAACCTAGATAATTATATCTCTAGAAATAAGTATAAAACAACCGCATTAAATCTTTTGAATAGTATATTTCACAAGGTTTACTTTTTCAGAATCAAAGACTTTTTCAACAGATTTCCTATGAATTTCTGTCATATAAATGCAAGGTCGGACAAAAGTAATTAATTGCTTACGAGAGCCCATTAATTTCACTCATAAATAACTGAATTTAATAAAAACAAACTACGATTCTATCAATTGTATTTCCAATTTTATATATTTTTTTCATAGACTTAGACGCTATTTAAATAAAACTTCAAAAAAGTAACATATTATTTCATGTAAAGTAATTAAGACATTTGTAGACGCATAAGAATTATTTCGACCTTTTGATAGTTGGACATATTTAAACAAATATAAATATGTGATGAAATAAAACTACTAATTATAAACCGCGAAAAAATCCGTAAAAAGTAGTTTTATTTCAATGTCAGATTTAAAAAAAAAACTTAAAACATAAATAAAGCTCGCCCCCTATTACTTACATGGGACCTAAACATATCGGCGAATTGTGGGTGTACATTGGTACACCTCTGCCTAACCCTTCGGGGATACCGGCGTGATGATATGTTATGTAAAACATAAATATGTATTCCATGCTATTTGAATTTTATCACCAGTGCCGTGTGTAAAACTACATAGGGCTATCAATGACTTTTTGACAGTTGTCATAATATTAAATTGTAAATGACATTTCAAATAAAAAACCGACGTGCTCTCACGTCGAGAGCCTACGGCTGACTGCTGAATCGCCACCGCGACTGTGTTTATGTTGTGAAATTGACCATTTTTAGGAATAATTCGAATTATAAAATAGATATTTGGTCTTTTTGAAAAACAAAGCAGATGAAAATGTTAAGAATTAAATCCTCTATCAGTTGGTATAAGTTACATTAATAAAATACGTGTACATCGTGAGCCTATCCAAGGAATAAATTTTGATAGACCATTTTTAAAATGAGTACTACTAAATATTCGCTGCATTAAAAAGAAAAAGCTCTGTTGAAATTAAAGACAACATATTAAATAATGATTTGGTATAACAGTGAATTTGATATATGTTTTAAATATCGAGTTTATAGCTTAATAAAACTCCGCTTTTGCGCATTTTGCTCGGGGGAGCGCCTTAACTCTTTTATCGCATTGCGCTAGATTAAGCTCCTTAACTACCTTTTAATACTTTGTTTAAAAACAAGCAGGTTAGTCGTTTCAAACATAATTAAATCAATGTATCTAGCAATGAATCCTAACCCTATAATTTTACTCTGGTATGCAGGCTACCAAACTTAACCCATTCTAAATTCTCAACGAGCTCCAATTCATGAACAATGATCAGTAGTGCTATTCTGTAACATTATTTTCGTATCTCGACAGCGGAATCCGCGGTGTGATGTCAAGAACGTATTCTCAAATTTGAAATCTAAATCAAGGCCAATTGGGTTTACTTTTGAAATGAGCTTTATTATCACTCAGGTGAAGTTTGATATCGAAATTATTTACAGAATAGACATACAGAAAGTACCGAGCATGCACGAAGCGACCTGTTACCTATAATCACATCAGATTCCGACGCATAACAGACGTTCGCTAAAAACTTAATCATTATCTCGCGTGCACCAATTACACGCGCGTATCGGCGCGGCAGGGGTGCACAACCTTTATCAGACTGGAATTAATTGAACATTGTAAAAGAGAGTCTTGTCGGTAAAAAATGTATTTGGCTTAATCGATTATATGATAATAATTTTAATCATAAGCTAACATATGCTATATCTTTTTCCTCATACTTAAACATGCCTGCAATTTTATCTGTTAACTAAATTATTTACATACCAATGCCTTTACATCACACTTGACAACATAGCATATAAAAAATGCAATAAACTGAATCGATATTACAATTAAAATACAGGTGTAAAATGTTGGCAACCCCTGCTAGACATCTGCGTAGGCGCACAGCGTGTAGCCGGTGTATTGACATGTTGATTCCCGCGTTAATTGCTCGGAGAGATTTGTGATACGCCCTACTAGATTTACTACCCAATTATTGATCTGTAGGGATACATTTTGCTATTATTATTTTCTTGTATCTCCTATGGGTTATCCTCAGTTACGAGAGTGCTTGCTCCTTTTGAAGTCTTAAGCTTTAGCGTGTCTTAAGTTACACAGTTCGACATAAGAGAAAAAATGCTTGAAATGTCTTAAGTCGGACAGTTACACTTAAGGGTTTGGTCGATAAATGACTAAATAAAAAAATAGACATGCCATACCAAAGATGCAGATTTATTCTCATGGTTTTAAAAATAATTCAGTGAATTGTGCTGAATATGTTTTATAGAATAGTTATTTACATTTCCTGAAGATCTCCCTACCCTCCTTCCACTTGCATTTGTGTCATTATTTGTTGCCTCGAATCAGGTTACGAAGATACGGGAGTTTTTCCCCTAAAGCTGAAGAAATAGGAGGGGTCATATTATTAGGAAATCCACCTACGTAAGGATAACAGCTGGGTATTGATTACCTTTATCAATAAATATCCCAGAGTAGGATTGACTTACTCCCAAGTGTGTTATTTCCATTGATCACAACAATATATTTAAACTTCAATATTTCACACTTAGTTATTTTCCGCGGTGTACGGTGACAGTGTCAGTCGCAATATTATAATATGCATATACACTTAGCAAATTTTAATCGTTAATCTTTTCAATTCTGAATGATATCGCAAAACATGTCAAAAACATTTCTGAAATTTTTTAGTGTTTCTATAAAAAAATCTCCCAAAATTTGTTTTACAATTTCGCTGTTTTCACATATTCGAGTCGAGTACTGTACGTAATTCAGTGCCTACATAACACTAGAAGTATTTATATAACTGAAGTGTTAAGTCTTCCGATGTTATCACTACATAATCATCGCTGCCTTATCGCTAACAGTTACTGCCAACTGAACTGCATTAACACGTTTATTTATGAAAATCGTTGCGTTATGAAGTAAGTGCTTCCTTAATGGTTACTCGGTTAGCGAAACTGGAGTTTGTAACAGACTAAATAAAATTTAATAAGTGTTATAGACTACGGGCCCATGAACAAAATGTGTTGTCGACGGGACCTACTGATGGGTAACCACTAGGGGCTATCCCGCAGTCTGTCCGTCGGGGACGATCTCCCTAGTATTTGGTACGTGCGCTGCTTTACGCTGGTACACACGTACCCCACGCACCCCTCGATGCGTACTATATGTAGAGGTTCAGATGTTGCTAGGGTACACCCCCACGTCTCTAACTATCTTCTTAGAAACAATGAAACACAGATTTTCTTGATCTTGAGAGATTTCGGGTCTTGCCTTTTTCTTCATACGTGTGTTCACTACCGATGTGGAGCTGCGACTGACTTACGACGGAAAATGACGCTGTTTATATACAGCGCCACTTTACCGCCGCGTGCGCCATTCTAATTTGAATCTAATTCGATTCTATTTTTACTTGGCTCGACCCTTTTCTCGTCCTTTTATTTTCCAAATATATTATATATGGTTTACAATGTGGTTTTTAATTATGCAATAAGACCCCTATTATACATTTAACACAATTAAAACACCCTTCCTTGTGTATTTATTAAAATATCGCCCCAGAAATGCCAAATTTGAAGCTTTGTGTTTGTTTACTTTCTAAATATGTCGATATCTTCCAAACCCGTGGTCCGATCGTCAAGATTTAAACGGATTTGGCATTTCTGGGCGATTTCCTATATGGTAGTCACCATGATAACATTTTTCCCTCATAATTGGAAAACTTGATTTTCAACTTACGTAATTTTCGTCGAAATTTTATAATTTTGTATTATCTACGCGTTTGCGCTTCCTTATTCATTATCTACTATTACTAGGTTTAACTTACATTATAAAACTCTAAATATAAAATAAAATAACACATAAACAATTGAAATTTAGAAAATTAGTTAACAATTATTGCTAAAAGTGGGCGGCCCAGCGGGGTACCCCACACTGCGTTAGCACCTTATATCTTAGTTTGGTTCGGCGTTTAGCGCGATACCTTACCCTAAATAAATCTTTATTAGAAAATATGTAAACCTATTGCTTAAACTATTCTAATGTTGTTTATTTACATTTCTGTCGCCGACATTCTCCCCCTCGTGCGCAGCACCATCCTCCTGGCTCGGCGATCTCCTCGGCACCAGCAGCACCACTCGTGAACTGGGTCTCCGCAGCACGCCTCCTCTGGTCTCGACGTCGACGATCCTGGTTCTTCCGTCTGGGCCTGGATACACTTGCTGGATTCTGCCGCGTGGCCAAGTGCATCTTGGCAGGGTGTGGTCGACGATCAGCACGATGTCTCCGACCTGCAGGTCGGCAGGCGCTGTCCTTCCAGGTGTCTTCCTCGGCAGCAGGGTGGGCAGATATTCGCGCAGCCAGCGTTGCCAGAAGTGATCGGCAAGCCGCTGCGTCGTCTTCCATGTGTGTTTGCCCACCAGCTCGTTGTTGCTGAAGTCGCCAAGTCTCGCTGCGCCGCATGATCGTCCAAGGAGGAAGTGGTTAGGGGTGAGTGCTTCCTCCTCGGGGTCTTCGGAGAGGTGAGTGAGCGGTCGAGAGTTGACTATGTGCTCAGCCTCTAACAGGAGGGTGTGAAGAACCTCCTCTCGTGGATGCCTTTCGTTGAGGGTGGTGTCTAGTGCGGTTTTGATTGAACGCACCAAACGCTCCCAAGCGCCGCCCATGTTCGGCGCGCCAGGAGGGATGAACTTCCACTGCACGCCGATCTTCTCTGCTTCTGAGACGAGGTCTTCTGTCTTCATACTTTGTAGCGCCTCTTGTAGTTCTCTGCTGGCGCCGACAAAGTTAGTCCCGTTGTCAGAGTAGATGATCTTCGGCATTCCTCTTCTTGCAGCGAATCTTCTTAGAGCCATCACCATGCTGTCGGTGGAGAGCGATGGCGCAAGCTCAATGTGCACAGCTCGCGTCGTAAGGCACGTGAACAGTGCGCCCCATCTCTTCTCGTGGTGTCTTGCTACGGTGACTGACATTGGCCCGAAGTAGTCAACGCCAGTGCACGTGAAGGGTGGATTGCCGTGCATCAGCCGTTCAGCAGGTAGGTTGCCCGTCGGTAGTTCTTGAGGCTTCGCTCTTCTTGTCCGGCACCATTGACATTGATGCTGGACTGTCTTCACTGCTGACCTCAGCCCCAGCACCCAGTACCGTTGTCGAACTTCGTTCATCACCGTTGCGTGGTTCCCATGGTTGAAGCGGCGATGATACTCTTCCAAGATGAGTCGTGTTATCTTCTCCTTGCTGTCGAGCACGACGGGTCGCTTGTAGCTTCTGGACACACCTTGTATCGCGTCGATTCTTCCTTTCACTCGTATGAGGTCTCCTTCTAGAACTACGTCGAGTCGCTTCAACTTGCTGCTGCCCTCGAGTTGCTTCCCCTTTCGTAAGTGTCTGATGTCTTCTTGGAAACTTCTCGCTTGGCTTCCTTTCAAAAGCAGTGTCTCGGCTTGTTCTAGTAGGTCTGCATCTAGAGGTAAGTACCTTCTTTCTTCTTTCTTAGACGTTGGCTGCCATCTCGCACCTGGTGTCTTCTTCGTAACCAGCCTCCAGGCTGGGTCGGTCTTGCTGACGTTGACTCGGCCCGTAGGTCGGCAGAGTTTGATGAATTGTAACACCCTTGCTGTTGCTCGCCGGAGTCTTGTCCATGATGAGAACTTCTCAGGATCTGGAGACGGGTTGATCACGTTCGCTGTTGCCACGACGTCTGTAGGCTTCTCTTCTCCAGTGACTTCTTTCTTGAAACTCCTCGCTGCTGGCCAGTGAGCTTCATCTCTTCGCAGGAAGTCAGGCCCGGTGTACCAGCGATGGTTGCAGTTGAAGTCCTCTGGCACGTCGCGCGTCGCGTCGTCTGCAGGGTTGTGCGCCGTCGGCACCCATCTCCATTCCTGTGGCTTAGTAAGATCTTCAATCTCAGCTAACCTATGAGCGACAAACGTCTTGAAGGTCCTCGGGTCCGTCTTGATCCAAGAGAGTACGATGCTAGAGTCTGTCCAGAAGGTCTTCTTAACTGCTTTCAGGTCCATCTCTTCTTCCACAGCGTGCGCCAGCCGACTTCCCAGGAGAGCAGCTTGAAGTTCGAGTCTAGGAATCGACACCGGCTTCAACGGAGTGACTCTCACCTTCGCCGCCACCAGATTGACGAGGTAAGTACCATCTTGATCTTGCGTCCTCCAGTAGACAGCAGCTGCATACGCCGTCTCGCTTGCATCCATGAACGTGTGCAGCTCCCCCTCGGTGCTATGTGGCGCCAGACATCTCGGGATCTGAAGATCTTGAAGCAGCTTCATCTTCTCGAGGTAACTCTTCCAGGCTGCGTGATCCTTGTCTTCAATCTCTTCATCCCAGCCGACACCACTGCGCCAGATGTTCTGAAGCAACTTCTTACCTTGCACAAGTACTGGTGATGCTAGTCCCAGCGGATCAAACGTAGACATGACCGCGCTGGTAACTTCTCTCTTCGTCGGCACCTTGAAACCTCGAGCAATCTCCTCCGGCGTGTTCCGCAGGTTCGCCCTGAAGCCGATGGAGTCCCTTTCAGTGAACCAGCGTAGTCCCAGAGTCTTCTCTTCCTTCTCACCGAGGTTGACTTCTGTTTTCTCAGCTGTCTCGGTCTTCATGTCTTGCAACAGCTCAGGTTGATTTGATGCCCATCCCCTGAGTTCGAATCCTGCCTTCTTGTGTATGAGATCTACCTGAGCTGTCACCCTTCTGAAGTCCTCTTCTGTGTGGAAGCTGTGCAGATAGTCGTCCATGTAGTGGTTCAACTCGATCGCCCTGGTAGCCTCCGGATACTGTTCCTTGAAGTCCGCTGCGTTCCTGTTCTTCACATAGATGGCTGTGCTAGGAGATGAGGTGGCGCCGAAGATAACTGACGTCATCCTGTATTCCCTCGGTGACACGTCGCGTCTATCTCCTCGCCACAGGAAACGCAGGCTGTCTCGATCTTCTGGTCTGATACGTACCTGAAGGAACATCTCCTTGATGTCAGCTGCTACCGCCAAGGGTCCTCTTCGAAACCTCAGCAGCACGCCGAAGAGTGACTGTAGTAGATCAGGTCCTGGCAGCAGAGCATCGTTGAGACTCCTTCCTTTTGACTTAGCCGCAGCGTCGAACACGATTCGAATCTTCTTCTTCAGAGGATGTACGACGGCAAAGTGCGGCAGGTACCACTTCTTCTTGGAGTCTTCTTGCTGCGTAGGAGCTTCTTCTGCGTATCCGCTGTCCAGAAGATGTTGCATCTGCTTGCCGTATTCCCCTTTCAGTTGAGGATCCTTGTCGATCTTCTTCTCAATGTTGATCAGCCGATTCCTGGCAGAAGCGTAGCTCTCTGGCATCCTTTCTTCTTCGTTCCTCCACAGAAGTCCAGCCTCGAACCGCCCATCTTCTAACCTCTTGCAGGTTTTCTCCAGGATGGCGAGTGCTTGTCCCTCGGAATCTGTGGTGGGTCTTCGCGGCTGCACACCAAGCGCCTCGATCGCGAAGTGCTCTTTGATGGCTTGGTGCATCTCCTCTTCAGCCGGGTTGACATGAAGGCATGTATTTAAAAACTGTACCTTCTTAACAGCTCCGCTGTCTGTTCCGTGCAGTACCCAGCCAAGTTCTGTCCTCGAAGCTACTGGCTCTCCAGGTCTGCCCTTCCTGACTTCCCGTGATACGATCAGCTCCCAGTTATCCTGCCCGATGAGTAGCTGAGGTCGCTCTCCTTGGTAGTGCAGCGCGTCTGTGAGCTTCTTCAAGTGCTTGCAGCGCTCGATCCTTTCCTTATCTATGAACTGTGGCGCCAGCTTCAATCCTTCCATCGTACGGACTCCTCTCATTACCTTCCTGGTGTTCTTGTGTACACCTTTCACTGTCAGGTCCAGCATCCGAGAGTCCTTCTTCTGGATAAGTCTGCCGCCAACTGTCTCGATAACAAGCTCTTCACGCTTACCTTGAGCGCCGACCTCTTCGGCTACCTTCTCGTCCAGCAGTGTGACCGTTGAACCTTCGTCCATCAGGGCCAGTATCTTCTTGGAGCCCCTTGCTCCGAAGACCTCAACTGGCACTATCTTCAAATATGCTCGCGTACTACACACCGTGTTGACAGACGCCATTACGTTCGCTGCTTCTGGTGTGAGCTCCTTCTGTGGTGCTGCTTCTTCTGATGAGTCTACATGCAGCAGATGATGGTGCCACCTCTTACAGTGTTTGCACGTGGGCTTCCGGCAAGTCTCCTTTCTGTGCCTTCCTTGTAGGCACTTGAAGCACACTCGGCTCTTCTTCACTGCCACCCATCTGTCCTGAACTGAAGCTTTCAGGAACTTCTTACATTCAAATAGAAAGTGCTCACCTTCACACATCGGACATGTCTTCTCGGACTGCCTGGGTTCTCTCTCTGGCGCGTCCCTTGTGGCGTGAGAAGCATGTCTGAAGGTCTTCTTGCCCCTTTCTTCGAGCGTAGCAAAGGCCCCACACTTGTCTGCTTCCTGGTTCAGGAACTTGCTCACTAAATTAAGGTTTGAAAACTCACCATCATCCTCCGCTGCAGTGTAGTCGTACCACCGGAACTTGAGCACTGTTGGTAACTTTTCCACTATGCACTTCACTATCTCCGGTGAATGTAAATACTGCAACTTCTTCAGGCCCTTTATGGCCGCAACACTATTGTTAACTTGACTCGCGAACACACATATATCTCGAGGATTTTCACTTATCTTCCCCAAGGCCTTTATCTTCTCGAGCTCCGCAAGAATGAGAGCATCCGGTCTGCCAAATCTCCTCTTCAGGGCTTGCATCACTTCTTCTGCTGATGCTTCTGAGTACAGGAGGCTCCGTATTGCTTCTCTTGCGTTTCCTTTCAGCGCTCTTCTTAAACGCGCCATGTTCTGCACGTTGTTGAACATGTCCGCCGTATCCTCATAGACCACCTTGAAGGCTGTCCACTCGCTGCTGCTGCCGTCGAAGTACGGCAACTCGTGGATATACTTCGGCTGCCCCGTAGTACCTTCTCTTCCAGAGAAGGCTTCCTTCAGAGCAGCAGTAAGAGCCTGGATCCCGGCGACTGCTCCCCCCGCTGAACCATCCTCTTCTGGTTTCACCTTCGGTTCTTCTGGCGGTTGCTGTCGCTGATCTTCAGCTGCTTCCTGGGTGGTGTTCTCCTTCAGCACCGACGTCTCGATCCAATTCTGGACGTGGGCTGTCCTTTCTTCTTCCAGGTCTTCATCCACCGAGTCCTCATCCTCGCACTGCGCCATCTCCAGACGAACGCGTGCCAATTTAGCTGCCGCCTGAGCTTGCTCGAGCTCCAGACGTGCCAGTTCTTCCCTGGCTTCAAGCTCCCTTCTTCTGGCTGAGGTACTGGTAGTCTTCGTAGACCTGGCTCGGCGACTGACCCCCTTTGGTTTCAGGGTTGCGGCTGAACCCGGCACCCCCTTCTCCAGGGCCTCTTCTGGGGTCTTCTTCTTCGCCTTCTTCGCGGCCGTGCTCTTCTCTGACGCCGCCGTGGTCGCAGTCTCAACTGTCGTCTCGGTGGTGGTGGTGTATTCCGTAGTTGCTGTTCCGGAAGATGTCGTCGCTTCTGACGAAGTCGCTGTTGCTGATGACGTTGACGCAGACGTGACCCCTTCTGACCCTGACGTCGGAGCCGCCGCGTCCTTATCCGAAGGACGGGACGGAGGGCGTAAGGGAGCATCCTTCTGCGACCTGGTCACTGGCATCTTGCGATCTTCAATCTTCAATCTTCTGATCTTCTGAACTTCTGAACTTCTGAGGGATCCGGCTCGAAGGACCAACTGTTGTCGACGGGACCTACTGATGGGTAACCACTAGGGGCTATCCCGCAGTCTGTCCGTCGGGGACGATCTCCCTAGTATTTGGTACGTGCGCTGCTTTACGCTGGTACACACGTACCCCACGCACCCCTCGATGCGTACTATATGTAGAGGTTCAGATGTTGCTAGGGTACACCCCCACGTCTCTAACTATCTTCTTAGAAACAATGAAACACAGATTTTCTTGATCTTGAGAGATTTCGGGTCTTGCCTTTTTCTTCATACGTGTGTTCACTACCGATGTGGAGCTGCGACTGACTTACGACGGAAAATGACGCTGTTTATATACAGCGCCACTTTACCGCCGCGTGCGCCATTCTAATTTGAATCTAATTCGATTCTATTTTTACTTGGCTCGACCCTTTTCTCGTCCTTTTATTTTCCAAATATATTATATATGGTTTACAATGTGGTTTTTAATTATGCAATAAGACCCCTATTATACATTTAACACAATTAAAACACCCTTCCTTGTGTATTTATTAAAATATCGCCCCAGAAATGCCAAATTTGAAGCTTTGTGTTTGTTTACTTTCTAAATATGTCGATATCTTCCAAACCCGTGGTCCGATCGTCAAGATTTAAACGGATTTGGCATTTCTGGGCGATTTCCTATATGGTAGTCACCATGATAACATTTTTCCCTCATAATTGGAAAACTTGATTTTCAACTTACGTAATTTTCGTCGAAATTTTATAATTTTGTATTATCTACGCGTTTGCGCTTCCTTATTCATTATCTACTATTACTAGGTTTAACTTACATTATAAAACTCTAAATATAAAATAAAATAACACATAAACAATTGAAATTTAGAAAATTAGTTAACAATTATTGCTAAAAGTGGGCGGCCCAGCGGGGTACCCCACACTGCGTTAGCACCTTATATCTTAGTTTGGTTCGGCGTTTAGCGCGATACCTTACCCTAAATAAATCTTTATTAGAAAATATGTAAACCTATTGCTTAAACTATTCTAATGTTGTTTATTTACATTTCTGTCGCCGACAAAATGGATGGGTCATATGAACCACCAGGTGACGTATATAGGACGATAGAAGAGCATAAAATAATAAGATTCAGCACTATGCCGTCACTTGTGATCAGTCCAACTGAGTGCTGGAGAGAATTCAAAAGTGCAGCTAGAGTGAGTACATTTTGGTCATTTATTTCTGTACGGCATTGTTACCATCGAATAGATCCATGAAAAATAATAAGAAAGCGCGCAGTGCCGTACAAAAATGGTGGTCCAAAAAGTTGGTATTTTAGTTTTACTTTCTGTCAATTTCCAGGGTAAATTTGGTCATTTGATTCTGTACGGCATCAGTTTCATTGAATACTGTTTCAATACAGCTTCTTATCCATTATTCCGCAACGCCGTACAAAAATCTTTGAACAAGGGGAAAAAATCGAGGGTTACAACCCGCGCCTTCATTCCGTGGTCCGAGGCGTGATTTGAACAACATAAAATTATTTATTTTGAAAGTATTTCATGCATAGATAATATTTTTTTGATAATGGATTAGAAGCTGTATTGAAACAGTATGAAACTGACGCTTACAGAATCAAATGACCAAATTTACCCTGGAAATTGACAGAAAGTAAAACTAAAATACCAACTTTTTGGACCACCATTTTTGTACGGCACTGCGCGCTTTCTTATTATTTTTCATGGATCTATTCGATGGTAACAATGCCGTACAGAAATAAATGACCAAAATGTACTCATTCTAGCTGCACTTTTGAATGCTCACCAGCACCCAGTTGGACTGATCACAAGTGACGGCATAGTGCTGAATCTTATTATTTTATGCTCTTCTATCGTCTTATATACGTCACCTGGTGGATCATATGACCCATTCATTTTGTTCATGGGCCCGTAGTCTATTATTATTGGATTTTATTTTTAGGGTAGGTCACTTTTTAGAAGTCTGTCTGTCCATCGTTTGGTTTTAGAGTAGACTTGCATCGTTATATTTGGTAATTAGCAAAAGTATAGTTGAGATTTTTTTTTTAATAACTTACATTAGATCCCACTGCTGGGCAAAGCTTCTTTCTCCTTCTAAACCTCTCTGTTCTTTGCGATTTCTGTCCACGTGCGCCCTGCATAACTGACGAGTATTTAAGGAAAAAAAAACAGACCCGTATAAAAGTCCCGCCAATTAGTCAGTGAAACAAGTAAAAGGTAGAAATTGCAGCGGTTACGAAAATTAATATACAATATTAAAATGAAACCTTTATATTCTTACTAGATAGCTCTCCACTATCTCACAAAGCAGAGCTATCTCCTAAACAAGCAAGGTTTCAATATCACCGCAAATATTTGGCCAACCTTCACCAAAGGCGTATTCGAGCAGTTTGCGCAATGTTGACTCAATTCCACCTCAAAATTATACTCCGATGACGTCACACTGATAATGGCCACAAAGAATTCCTATCTTGTATGGTTTCTTAAGCATGGTAAACAAAGCCATAAAATAGATTTAATTCCATTTTACAAATAGACTTTATTATCAAGGAAAACAGAATTGCGATTCTTCAACATAATAATCATGTATTTTTTAACGTAAAGTAATGGTACAATTAGATTAATAATAATATCCTGGGACATCTCACACACGGTTATCTGATCCCAAGCTAAGCAGAGCTTTTGTTATGGTAACCAGACAACTGATAAACATACTTATATATTTCTAAATACATACATATTATAGATAAATTACACCCAGACACAGAATAAATGATCGTGCTGATCACACAAACATTAGTCCTGAGTGGGAATCGAACCCACGACCTCCGGTATAGCAGTCAGGGTCACTAACCACTAGACCAACGGGCCCGTCTTATATTAAAAATAAGGTTGTCTTTAGCTAATTCAAATTGTAGGAATTAAGGAATTGTAAGATTTAGTTGACACTACATTTATAAATTTTGTACAGAATGCGTGAATTCAGACGCTTGCTACTGTCAATCCATAGGACCTTTCCGTACCCAACAAATTGGCTAAATAAAATCTACAAATAAGGCCTTTGTGGATCTCTTTTCGAGCTTCAGAATCAATTTGCGAGGATTCTGTTTCTGAATTGTGTTACATTTAATTTCGTTTTTCGTAATTCTTTACTTTTTCTACTGAAAATTTAATACCTAAATTCGGTCTGATTGAGTATGAAAATGAGTTATTTTAGGGAAATATGAAATTATTTAGACTGTTTCAGTGAAAGCAATAAAATCAGATTTTCTACTTGTAGGTAATATATTTCTCTAAATGTACAGTGTATTATTTGTGAATCAAATGAAATATAAGAATATTTAGTACCTAATATACAGTACTTCATACTGGACTATCTAAACTTCGAAATACTTTACGTACTCCATAAATAATTCCGTTCCTAAACATTTTCGTCGTTATTTTTCCATACAAATCTAACACAAAGGTCATGCATACGTCATTGCATCGCGATCGGCATCGGTTTCCATGTTATGTAACGTCTCATGCGTGACCCACTAACAGCTGTCTCGAGCGACACTGTTTGTTCAACACCACTTGTTATGAGAACCTACCGGCTGTTCCCAGGTAGAAAGGTTATGGGTTTCCTTCTTTATGTCAGATGATGAAGATATTACTTGAATAACATCATCTAGCACAGCCTAGGTCCAGGTCACAGGATGGATGATAGTCTATCCTTCTTTATAAACTAGATGTTACTTGAAAAACATCAGCTAGTACCATCTTGCTCCAGGTCACCTAGTATGATAGTATCGTTCAGTTTAAACACAAGTCTTCAATAAGGACCTGTTATGAACTACAATTATGCAGGTTTCTTTATGTTTTATTTATTTATTTATTTATTTATTTAACTTTATGCAACATGGTACATAGGCGGACTTAATGCCACAGGCATTCTTTCCAGTCAACCTTAAGGTGATGCAGAGATAACATGGTAGGTGCATTCAGTTGTAAAGAAAGTTACTGAAATTAAATACATATTATAAACTGAACACTACTTATATTTACATAATGATATATACTTACATAAATATACAATGTCCATTACACAAATATTTAACATACATACATACAAATATATAATATATATATATATATATATATAATAAATATATAAACAATCATGATGATAATTCTTCCAATTTCTTAAAGATAAGCTTCCGAACAGCAGTTTTAAAAGATTGCTTAGTAGTGGACTTCCTGATTTCCAAGGGCAGCGCATTCCACAAAAGGATAGCTTGGATATGGAAAGAAGAATGGATAGTGTCAGAAGTATGAGAAGGACAGTGTAGAAGAAGATTGTGAGAAGAGCGGAGATGTTTAGAGTGACCAGAACATAGGTATTGAAAATGAGGAATCAGATATGAGGGGGGAGTGGGAGAGTTGAGTAAGGAGAAAAGGGTCGTCAAAGCACGATACGATCTCCTCTGGCGAATGGGCATCCATTTCAACTCGGTCCTATACTCAGAAACATGATCGTACTTCCGCAGGTTAAACACAAATCTGATGCAATTGTTGATGAGTCGATCAAGCTTGCTGAGCAAGTCCGAATTGAGGTCGTAGTAACACACGTCACCATAGTCAATAGTGGGGAATATTAGGGTCTGCACAAGCATTGCTTTGGTCTTCGGCGGCAAAAAGTTTCTCAACCGGTTGAGATGGCGCAAAGTTCCCGTTACCCGCTTACTAACACTGGCAACCTGCGTTTGCCAACTTAGCGTAGTGTCCAAATGTAGGCCGAGATTCTTAACGTTGGAGCTAAGTGGAATCGCAACACCATCCAGCGAAACCGGGGGAAGGTTGCCAATATTAGTCTTATCCACCATTCGAGGACTGCCTATAAGAATAGCCTGACACTTTGTTGGATTAATAGACACCCCAAATTGGTTGGACCATCGATGTACTTCAGCTAGATCCCCATTAAGTTTATCAATAGCCGTATGCAAATCCTCCGGCCGTGCCCGAGTGTAAAGCTGAAGATCATCAGCATACAGATGATACGCACACTGAAGATTATGAGTGATAAAGTTAATGAAAATAGAAAATAATAATGGAGAAAGAATGCCGCCTTGAGGAACACCAGCCGTTAGAACACGCCAATTTGACATTGTCTCGTCAACGCGAACGGCCTGCTGGCGCCCTCGAAGATAAGATGAGAACCATTCCAGAGCCCCGGGCGAAATCTTAAGATGGGAAAGGACGGATTCTAAGATTTCATGACAGACAACATTAAAGGCATTGGAGAAATCGATTAAAACCATGGCTGTAACCATAGTATCCTGTATTCCCTCTCTAATGTCACCTGTCACTTTAAGGAGTGCTGTAGAGGTGCTATGCCCTGGCCTGAACCCAGATTGCAAGGGACTAATCAGGTTTTGTTGGAGGATGAAACTCGACAGTTGCTTGTGGACACAGGCCTCCAGCACTTTGGATAGGAAAGGAAGGATTGATATAGGTCTGAAATGGGAGGGGAGGGTAGGATTTGTGATTTTAGGAAGAGGACGGACGTAAGCATATCGCCACAAGGAAGGAAATTGACCCGAGCATAAGGAGAAGTTGATTATATGGGTTATAGATGGAAGTATATACTCAAGGATCGGGATGACCATGCTTCGACTGATATCGTCATAGCCCACGGCCTTGGATTTGATGGAAAGGATGATCTTTTTGATATCACCCGTGGACACTGGAGAAAATTCAAAAGTTACGCTGCAGGGATGTGGAAGGCTGGAAATAAAGTTTACCGTCTGACGAGTGGTTTGATGATCCAAAATGAGAGTGGTGGAGAAATGGCGATTGATATCATCTAAACCAATCGTATTAGGTAACTCTGTATGACGGGACTTGCCGATACCTAACGATCCAAGGAACTTCCAAGTATCGGAGGTAGAGCTAGAAGTGATATTATCGAGAATATGGCGGCGTTTAGCATTACGTATCATCTGGTTGCAACGATTTCTTGCTGTTTTAAAAATAATCCAATTATCCTCCGATCGATCCTTTTTGTATTTCCGAAAGGCCCGATTTCTCCGTCTCATCGCCATACGTACACCTCTTGTCATCCATGGAGCTGGCGGACGCTTAACTTTCACTGACTTAATTGGAGCATGAATGTCGTAGAGGCTTTTAATCATAAGGTTCAGAGTGGCCACTTTATCGTCGACAGTAGAGGAATTGGATACTTCAGCTTCCCACTCAAGCTTCGAAGCGTCGTCCCGCAACCTATCAACATCCATCTTTGCAAAACAACGCATGCGCAGAACCTTAGGAACAGATTTTGGGGGCTTGAGGAGATAGGAAAGGTGAATCAAGTCATGATGGGAAAAACATGGAGCAGGACATTGGGCATGTGAAGAGACTAGGGAGGGATTAGAGGTCAGCATCAAGTCTAGCCACGTATCATCACCAGCAACATTGCAGTGAGTAGGTTGAAGTGGTAAAACATGAAGACTGGAAGACTCAAAGATATGGAGAAGCTTACGGGAACGATGGGAAGAGTGCAAAAGGTTAGTGTTGAAATCGCCCATGATGACGTGGTGTTCATACTCTGATCCAATGGATTCCAAAACCAACTCAAGATCAGAGAAGTAGTCCACCATGGGAGGACAGTAGACAACACCAAGCAAGACCTTAACTCCTTTTATCCAAACCTCAAGGAAAATGTACTCAGCAGATGAACAGAAATCAGAAGGGGAGGTGGCAAGTATTTTATGTGGAAAATTACTCCTAAGGTAAATAGCAACACCACCACCACCCCTTCCTATCCTATCATTTCTGATGAGTACAAACCCAGGAAGGGAGTAGCTGGTGGAAGGGAGATGAGGTTTAAGCCAACTCTCAGAAACCAGGACAGCATGAATATTAGCATCAAAGAAAGCTTCATATAGGTCATTGTAATGACTTGGTACACTCTGAGCATTTATGTGACATATATTAAGCAAATGTCTGTTGGCTAGTGGGAAGGTCTGACGCAAGTAGTCACCAAGTGTATCACTACAGGAGCAGAAGCTTGTGTTAGATGAGTCAGAAGAGCTGTTGGCAGAATGAAAAGAATCATCATGGGATTGCATTATATATAAATAACAATACTTTACTACTACAATACTACAATACTATATACTAATAAAATAAAAAATATATAAGGAAAACTAAAAACAAATAAGCAACAAGATGGCACAGCACTAAATGAGATCTCTGCACCACCCACCAGCTGTAACTTATTGAGATACAGGAAAAATGCATCTATGATTAACCTAAAAAGAATTTAAAAAAATTAACAACCAAAATTAAGCTAAATAAAACTAACTATAAAACCAAACAATGATAATTAAGGACAAAATAGAAAAGTAATACGTATAACGGAACGCAAAACGGCGACATTGTGCAACATTGACAATGACATAAATGTCAATGTCACTAACAAATGAACTTAAAAAGAACGGTGACAAATAAAACAAAAACAATAATTTATAAATTGCGAACAGTAGGGTAACTAAACAATTTTGTTAATATTAGAAGAGAACTAATGTAAATATGTCTTACTACATGCGATTACGCTCCATACGAAAAAGTTGTTTATTTAGGTAAGTAATAAATATTGCTTATTAGCAAAATGATGGTGAAGTTAATAGATTGGACAATGACTAAAACAATGTGTGTAATTTTAGGACTTGCCCCGGGCTGCAGATGTTGGCTCGGCAGATACCTTAGGATATTTCAACAGCAGCAGATCAAGTTCAGCCTGCGAAGATATTTTGTGTCGATGGCCGTCGGCGGTTTTGATGACAATGACCCCGTCTTGGGTCCAACAAAACCGCATGCCAAAGTGTCGTCTCGCCCTACCGAAGACAAGCTGCCTGCTACGGGTCAGGAACTCCTTGATAGCGATTGAAGAACCTTTTAATGCTGTCTTGGCCCTCCACACAGCAGATTTCAGTCCAACTTCACTGAATTTGACTAATACAGGCCGGGGTTGCTCACCATCAGATGCTCCAAGTCGATGACAGACCGTAATGGTTTGCGCTGTGATGTCCTTTAGTGACAGTTTGCCATGAAGCACATCAAGAACATGGGCTTTGCAGTCCTCCTTCGCAACTTCAGGGATCCCAGTGAAAATAAGCGCCTTCCGCCGACTCCTCATCTCTAAACCATCGGCTATCTTTGCACATTCCTGAATCTGGGTCCGTAGAAGGCCCAACATACTAAACACCAGCTCACGGAAACAGCGAAATTCCTCAGCGAGTTTGGCAACGGTGTTAGATTTTGGAGCACTAGCCGACTGAATTTGAGCCTCCATTTCAGTCATCTTGTTCAAGATGAGCTCTTCCAAGTTCTTCTGAGTGGCTTGAACATCAGCAAGTTGTACATTAGACATTTTAGTGGTTGATGAAAGTGATGAGGTCAATCAGTTGAAACTTAAGTGAAAGTGATTAGCTGGCAGGTGGTAATGTACAAGTGCTATTATTTACATAACACTTTACCTTTGATCTATAGTGATTATTAATTGTGTATTGCTCCCAAATCAAATAAATATTGTAAATAACTTATAAAATTAATAAATATTTTCTAGAGCACAGAAAAATCGCGTCTTGACTTTTTCACACCTACCGCCGAAAAAAAAAAAACGATGTTTTTTTTTTATATTTAACTTATTTCATATTGCAATGAATAAATGTTGAGGTAAAAGGTACTGAATTTTGTAATGATACAAGTTGTGTAAAATGTTAGACTGAATCTTATTTATTTTTAATGAATGATGTATTTTCTGCTTTTGGTTGGATATTCAGTCTTCTTGATGGAAAAGTGTCACCTATTCTTGCTCTATAATAAATCTACACCTTATTTGATGTCTCAAAATGTTCTATGAATGTATTTTCACGTTATTTTCCCTTGCAGGGAGAGAACTCCAAGCGAGGACACGAGGTATGTTCCCAGCCGGGCCGTGTACAGTGTTGTGGGCTTATTACACCAATACTGCATGAATTGGTCGCATACATACATACAGATGATATACAAACTTCTTAGTCAAGTGACGTTTCTGCTTTTATTACAGTTGTGAAGCTCAAATGTATGTGTAACTTGAGTTACTCCTGAATATACAATAGGCACTCTTAAAATGTTCTTAAAAGTCTTTAGATCTTTGGACCCCGGTTTCTAAAACGTTGATCACGGTGACGACCTCCGTGGTCGAGTGGCGTTCGCACCGGTTTTCAAGGTGTCGCTAACTCTGAGGTCCCGGGTTCGATCCCCGGACGAGTCAATGTAGAAAGTCACTTTTCTACATTGTCTCGGGTCTGGGTGTTTGTGATACCTTCGTTGTTTCTGAAATCCATAACACAAGTGCTTAATAGCTACTTACTTTGGGTTCAGAGCAATGTATGTGATGTTGTCCGCATTTATTTATTTATTTGATCAACACAAAAGTGATCACATGTCAAATCAACCAATCATAGCCGTGATCAGTTAATTTGACAACACATTAACTTAGTCAACCTTTCAGAGACCGGGAGTAAGTGACAGAGACAGAATTAGGCTTAACGTTATTCAGTTGTCTTTAAGTTTTCAGTAACTAGACTTCACACGTCCATTCATTTGAGTGTTTTCTGTCAATGTTAAAGCAAGTAGAAATGTCACTTGGTTAGGAGGAAGAATAGGCAAGCGTTTGCGACTTGGATGAGGCGGAAATGGCGGCCTATTACCGTAGCAAATAGGGCCTTTACACACGAGCTATTTCCACACGCCGCGCCGCGTTAGTCGATCGACGATTAATCGCAATTTAACAAAGTTTAACACGAACTAATCCTCATGAAATTAATTATTCATATTTTTTTTTGTCAATTAACTCAACATTACACTAAAATGTCCTCTATCGGGTTTGAAACTAATCGAGTAATCTCGGTTACCCCAAACTCAGTCAGAGTACTGTTTTAATGTTTTGTATTTTTCATCATGATTGACTAAATTATACTAATCGTGTTTAAACTTTTGTCACTAATTATAACTATGTGTGCAAAGACCCTTAGGTTATGAGATTCCGCTGTTTCCATCTCCTTTTTAGCCCGTATTATGGAATTTTGAAAGCGTTATTGTTCGCGTTAGACAGAGATAGAACTATAGTTCTATATATAGAGCGATAGCCCCGTCTCTTTCTAAGCGGAACTTCGATGATTTTCATAATACGGCTTCTGCTTATTTAAGTTGCATAGCTTGCTTAATCTATGTGTATTAACTATATGTTGCCATTCCTCTCCCAAACACTTGGCAAACCATGCTATCCAGTTCCAATATTATTTGCATACCTAGATTGGATTCCTGTTGCCAATATGATGCCACTGAATCCGAAACATTGACTCATGTGTAAATTGAGTACCTCTCCTAGATTATTTCGAGAGATCCAAATTACTTAAGTTTAAAAAATAGGTATGGCAAACTGTTTTCAATCAATGATTATGATTCCATCCTTGACACATACTTGCATACCTCTTTGAATATATCCATAAAATTTTTAATAAAGGACATCGTTTTTGGTCCCATAACTTTGTCCCAAATTTTGTGCACAGCATGATATAAATAATATTTTCAAGTTCAATTTCGCACTATACAAAGACAGCACTCAGTTTGCCACCTCCCAAGAAAATTCCTATGAATTATCAATGTACTCCATTCCTTAAAATCCTCAAAAAGTCCAAACAGTCACTATAAATACCTGTGTCCTCACAAAATGCATGAATAGATTTTATTTTCAACGTTTACTTTATCTAGAAATTCGTCGCATCCTAGTTTCTCTTGTACTATAGATTTTTTTACAGACACAAACTTGCACGAAAACTCAAAACTTAGCACAAATTAGCAAACGAGATACAGGTATATGTTTCATGAGGAAATCCAAGAAACTCAATTTAAACTTTGAGCATTAAGGTAGAGTTGCATCGTCTAAAATTACAGGAAGTCCATAGTTTTGAATGTTAAACTTTTAATGTAATGTAAGTAGGACAGTTGGGAAGGGAAGTTGTGAATATTACATTCTGAAGAATATGTAACAAAGTTCTTTGAAAGCTAGATTTTCGGGAGCTTGTGAAAAGCCAGGTGCATAATTTGAAGTGTGTTGAGTGAATTTTTAATTAGGTTCACACTGACTTGCCTAAAATGTGCAGACAATTTTACTAATTGAGAATATGCTTTTCAATTTGCGCCTTTTTAGCATTTGCGTATCTAGTTACTATTTATTATAGGTTTAGCAGTATATAGGTTACTACTACAGTTCTCGATGCTCGCCAGTGTTGCCATCGATGTCACAGCGCGTTTCACCAGTCGTTTCCCATGCCACGGTTACAGCTATAGTTTATGTCTAACATAGTTTCGACGGCTTTCTTTCCCGACACGCTGCGGTTTGACGAAATATGCTAATGATGGATCATAAGGCATTGTAGGTGGTCGAATGCCACTTATTTATGATGAGCGGTTATTGATTTTAACCGCATCCATGCGTTTTTGTATCAAAAAATACATAAGTGTAGATGGGACGATTTTGCTTGTGTGATATTTTGAACTGGTCCCGTTAAACATACATTTTGGTTATTATACAAATATATCTATATGTTTACTTGTATACACCGTGAAAATTGAATCGTTGTTTTCCCGCGGCAGGACGATTACCCATCAGTAGTACAATCGAAATACAAAGTTTAACTTAAAAAACATAATGTTTTTTTTTTCAAATCATTAAAAAAGTATTTATAAACTCGAAAGAGCGATAATTAATAGTAGTTCACTCACTAGAGATCACGTAGGCACCTGTAGGTAACACGAAACGCACACGCCGCCGCCACGTGTTGTCGGCAAACTTACAAAGAAAGAATCAATAATAAATGTTCAGAGGAAAATAAGCTCTCGGTCATGGTGATACGGTATAAATTAGCTTGCATGCACGCGGTAAGCGCCGAAACACAATAGAATGCCGCCAACGGCTACGGCTTAGTACCTATTACTTATTAGTTAGTGTTCTGTGCGCGAACGTCGATGACGTCAAGTGATGAATGTGCGATGAAAGTGCTCAACACAGAAGGACTGCATCCTTATCATTTTATTTTCGTGGTGGGCCACACCCTTGGCCTCCGAGGAGCCCGGCCTTGACTCCCTTGGACTTTTATTTGTGGCTTGAGCTCAAGAACTTGGTGTATCGTGAGGAACACCAAGCACGCGACTCTTTGATAAGTGCGATAGTGGACGCTTTTAATATCGTGAGACGTGACAGAGACACTTTAATGAAACTGAAAGACAATCAGTTAAAACGTGTTCGTTTGTGCATTGAACGTAGTGGTTTACATTTCGAACAATTACTCCGCTACCGTTAAGTGTAAGTACTCGTACTTTGTAAATAAACATTTAAAAGTAGGTTAGGTAATCAAAATCATTGTAAATAAGTCGATTCCATTTTTAAATACCTACGCCTTAAATACTTAATTATCAAATTCCGACTTTTTTTAAAGATACCTATTTTGATTTTTTAAGTATTTATGACGATCCTAAGCCCATAAAAGTTTGAAGCGAAAATTTGAATTACTTATTGGTTTTGTGTTTTATTAAATCACGAGTAGCGATCAGCTGATTTACACGCGAAGTGCAACGACCGCGCGGCGTTCGGGGTAACCGCGCGCCCGCCCGCGTAGGTATAGCGCGATGTATTACTACTGATTCAAGTCACTTTCGAGTTTTGTTTATAACATTTGTTAATCCGCCATTTATTGAGTCTAAATTTTTTTACATAATATATTAATCGATTGTATGACCGATACAAACTCATTTCGCTTCGGGAAAACAACGACTTGATATTCACCCTGTATATACTTCTCAAGTTTAAATACATGTCTCAAAAAGTAAATGAGGCTTATAATGCAAGAAATATTACAGAACACATTTTACCAACACATTATCGAATTAATCACAGAGCAGAAAAACTATTTTGAAATGCTTTTATACATTTTCACACTCATTTATTTGTATATCCCGTTCAATCAGGCAGGTAAATGTGACAACGACTAAGCTGTACGCAAATTATATTTATGCTTCCCATTTATTAAATTAAAACTTAATCACTATATCCTGTAACCAATAGCATTCACCATCATTTAATATTTAACTGCAAATGTAACATAAAATGAATCCTTTAAATACAGGTAAAAGGGAGCTTATCTGGTTGGATAATCGTCCATTCCGTGATTTCGATGCGTTGCGGTTTTAATACAGGTAGCCATATCTGCTACATCTAGGTCAGGTTTGTACAAACATTTTCGATATTGCAGTTTTTAAATTGACAAAGGGAAAACATTGGGATTGAAAACGTGTGTTGGGTTTTGGCTTATTTAGCTTTGGTAGATTGGTAGTTTTATTGTTGGTCGGATTTTAGTCTGCTTTTTCAACATAAATTACGGCCTAGAGTACTAGGTGCTAAATGCTTAAGTAAATCACTGTATATCTATTTTAAGTGTGCGACCGAAACAGAAACCGATTCCTAAGTATCAGTCTCAGTTCTGGCCGAAAGCGAATCTGAAACTATTTTATTTATTAATTATTTTGTTATGTTATATAAGTATTGTATTTTCTATGGCCCTAGTTGCCTGGATTAAAGGAATGAATGAAATAAATAAATACAATTTTAGGCACGTTAATAAAAAGTATCACGTTAAGTTATACTTAACGTAGTTATATCCCATTTGTAGAAAATCATCTCTTGCTGCGATGATTGAGAAATTCCTATAAAAATAATGATAGCCAGTCCCGTTTTCATGATCTGATGATCTCTAACTGTAAGTAACTACAACATGAGAGGAATCCAACTGAAATTGAGTCTAAACTGTGAACAGCTAAGTAATAACTGTATTGACAGTTTGATAACTTGTTACATGTCCATGTTAAAAAGAAAAACATGTTTTCTTATTTTTAAGTTATTTTGCTCACTTTTTTTAGGCAGTAAATTGCAAATCATTCCAACAAGTAAATGTTTAGGGCCATATTAAGGTAATGTTAGTTGGTATATTCCGTTGTTTGTATTCGTTTTGATTTACACACTCTATAAGCGCCGTTCTAGCACTGATACAAAATAAATAGGCTTGTAAAATCAAAAGTATTGAACAGTTTGCCTGTGGACATCAGGAATGAAACTAATAAAAATAAAACTACTTTTTACGGATTTTTTCGCGGTTTGTATTTAGATTTTAGGTCCCGACGTTTCGACACCTTTGCAGGTATCATGGTCACGGGCAGACTGAGATGGCAGTGGATGTTGCTCGTTCTACCTTCATATTTTAACTAATTATTTGAGTTCCGACCTACGCAATATGAGCTCACTGTGTCTTGATGTCTTGCAGCGCTGCTCTTGGGTTTGGCCTTGAGTTTATGTATTATTGGGTCCCAAGTAGGTGATATCTTATTTCAATGTCTAACATTCGCGTAAACCTAAGAAACCAATAATAAAAATAAATTTAAAAAGTTATTAAAAACTACCTTTTAGATAGTATGAATGCATGAATGCCTATATATAATATATGGGTATTTATGTATTTATAGTTAAAATGTTAGTACAATATATTAGATTATATTGTACTAACATTTTTGCGTTACTATATGAGACTCAACAGGAGTCCACAGTCAAACTGTTCAAAACAGTTTTGTGGACCAATGTATTAACATAAGTCTAATATTTTCTGTACTTAATAATAAATAAACAATAAATAATAAACACAAAGTATAAGTCGAATCTCCTCTACAAATCTGTAAAGACCAGGATGCCGTCACCAAAAAGCGTATTTGCTCCCAAATAACATAGATTTTTCTTAAATTTCCACCCCCGGATAAGGCCAAATAAATCGCCTATTCACATTTGCGGTTCCCCTGTGTACACAGGCACCTAGTCAGTACGCCCACACCGAGGATTCTCTCGTGTCGACAAACAAAGGGGAGACTAACAAATGTTTAGCTAAAATGTCTGGTTGGAGTTATATTCTGATTTTCAAATGTTTTATAAGTTAGGTCATTCACATTCTAACTTTAATAGGTCAAATTATTTCAGGAATTGGTGAACTTTCTTATTGGCATATACTATTGTGATATGTGTGTAATGTAAATTGAACGACAACTTTTAAAATATAGTGTGTACTGCTTAGATTGATTTGATTAATAAAAAAGCTTCGAGTACTAGAATATATGAAAGTAAAGCTATTAATGGTGCAGCAATAAAGTGTGCAGCACGTAGCCGTATCTAAAATGTTAAAAACCTGCTATACTAAGCTAAATGAGGACTTTTACCTTCATTAATCCCCGAAAATACAATCTCAAACAAATTGTACATTGCGTAACAAAAGTAAACAAAACTGTACTGTCACTGTCAGCGTAAACCCACTCAATCCGTGTCCCCTGTAACTCCCGGCCATGTGATGGACATTTAATTGCTACAATTACTGCTAATCAAATTAAGCGGGGACCGCAAAGCCCGCGTTTTTATTACCCCCGAATCTCTCTGATTGTAATATAATTGAAAGCTTTCATTAAATGGGATGTAGGTGTACGAATATGTTAATTTGTGAACTGAATTATTTTAGCACTAATTAAGGGATACAGAGTACCTTTTCATTTAAAGTTGTGGAATTATTTAACGTAACAATCAAAAGCACTCAATTAATTAATGGATAACGAAATAATTTCGTACAATAATGACATGATTAATCGTATTCCTATTTATTTATATTTACTTGATACAATAAACAAATTAGCCTTTTAAATAATTAATTAATATTGATGATGATATAACTCTTTGTTTCGTAAATAATTCAAATTGATTTAAGTAATATTAAATTTATGCATATATCACAGACGATCTTAACTGTACTAACATTTATTCTGGCTATTAACTCAACATTTGCGGTCCACAAACATAATTATATTACTTTAAGTGTACCCAAACCAAACCAAAACACCTGGGAACCCTCCAAACGCCGTACAAATTATAACAAAAATAAACGGTTTATCTACCCATCAATAGCCATGCAGCTTTGTTAGACTGACACTATTGACAACTATTGACCTAGAAACGGAGCCAGGAAATTAAATGTCAAAGCTAGACAACCGGAGAGCTACCGTACATAAGTGACACATGTAGGCACGTGGATATGTGACGGTTAAGGTGCTTGACGGTAATGTAGAATGTTAATGTTGGTATAGATATTTTGATGTGTTCGTATTTGTGGTGGTTAACATATCGAGTCTGGTACAGCACCGTGGAATATGGCACGAAAAAGGGGAGGCCTATACCCAGCAGTGGGAGGACATAGGCTGTGGATGATGGTGATAACATATCATGACGCATGTTGACTAATATATAGTCGTATGTCTTTTAGGCGTTTTTTCCATTTGTTGTATGACTGAAAATTTTGTTATGCTTTATGTGTTAAAAAGAGACATGGGAGGCTTACGAAATATATGACTAGATGAACATAAATAAGGACTAGATGAACATAAATAAGATAGGAAATTGTTTGAAAAGAGAGGTTGTATATCGTAAACAATTTCGCGAGTTTCTGTGTAGTATTCGAGTTCTAATTATAAATTCATTCTGGTCTCTAAAACCAGACTTAATCTCAAGTTTAATAAAAACACTGATAAAATTATGAACGAAATGTACAATTAAGATGACAGATAAGTTGTGTGGGTGATAAACGACAATTTGACATATTATCACCAGGCTTGCTTTGTGATACCATCGGTTAACGCAATAGGTCTTATGGCTCGTTAAACAGGTAATCTGCCGTAGATTGCAATGTACTATGTCTAGTCTGGATCTAAGAGCTAAACTAACTGCCTCGTTGGCCTAGTGGTGCTAAGCGCGACTGCTACGCTACGCTAGGGGTTCGATTCCCGAGTCGAAAAAGTGTTTTTGGGTTTTTCTATGAAATTCTCAGTAGCAGGTCGGAGTTTGAATTTGTGCCCGGTTAGTGGCAATAGGCTCGCCCCCTATTACATAGGACCTAAACATACCGGCGAACTGTGGGTGTACATTGGTACACCTCTGCCTATCCCTTCGGGGATACAGGTGTGATGAAATGTTATATTATGTTATGTGTCTAAGAGCTAAAACAGCGATATTGGTTAGATGACTCATTGAAGATTATCAAAGTTATGTTGACCGGTTTCTTGTAAATGCCAACTGAAAACATTGTTTCTTCAAGAAACTGTTCCATCATGAATTCCTCTTACTTAACATGTATAAAACAACTATTTTGAAGAAGAAACCTACCATACTATAAAATATATTATCCTTACTTTACCCTCAAAGCATAAATGTTAACGAAGCTAATTCTAAATCATGTGTAGTGTAAAATATTTCCATAACCCCAACCCACTACACCCTGGAGCATTAATTAGGTACGGTTCATTAAAACTACATTTCCTATATAAATGAGTTACCATCTCCTACCATAGTCCGAGCCTCAGGGTTGTCGCCCCATGTAATCCAATTATGGTACAGGCAACGCCGGACGACAGTTTTTTCGTATCATTGGGTCGCACCCCACGTAAACTGCCAGCCCTGAGGCACTTAGTTAGGGCTGCGTCAAGTGAAGTTATTACGGTTAAAGATATTTATTTCTCAAAAGAATTACAAATTCACTTATAGAGAAAACATAAGTTAGAGCAAGGTAATTTATCCGCCAGCAAGCGTAGATAAAAAACTATAACAAAACATGTATCTTAAAACTAACATTACAGAATACTTTCACATAATATACACATACATTTAGCACGACAATTAATAAAACAGCAAACAAATTAGAAGAAGGTAGGTTACATTCAAGAAATACCACAAAACTTTTGAGCGATGAGGGTTATTAATTGGAATATTTAGATTTAAAACGACTAAAAATAATAACAGTGGAAATCAGTGCATTTACTCTAGTAGGAAAACTGTGATAAAAAATTACGTTAATTGTTACTGGATGTTTTCTGTCAACAAATATAGCTTTGGATTTTATTATTCAATTGTTTGCGCAGTTATGTGACACCTTCGTTAGATAACAAATAATAAAAGGAGTCCGTGGAAATAATGAGTATAACTATTCAATAAACATCATCCACGTGTTCATATCAAAACAAACTGTAACCAACTGCAGTACCATGAACTCATTTTCTATTTCAACTAACAAAGCTTAAACTTCATACTTAACTTTTCCAAAAGTGTCAGCCCTAGACCGCCATGATGGATGGCACTTCAGGGCTGTCCAATACAAACGACACTTGCGCTCAGACGAAAAGCTTCGAACCTTCGAATTTTATAAGATTGATAAGTCTGCCCTACTCTCTTTGTTGTGTCTAACCTTCACAAAAGAGAACTAGGTATATTTTATTTCAATTAATTTCGGAGAATGATGAGTACTGAGTAATTTAGTTTAAAGAATTATGATGGTTGTTCTGGGAATCAACAGCAGGTATACTTTTTGTAGATGTGAAGTGTATTCGGCGTGTAATTTTCATATTTATTGAACTTGCGATATCAAAATAAAAATACCTCGAACAAAACCTACAAAGTGGTCATTAGTAATACTACAATTTGTAACACCTTTTTTCTTCGTACCTTTAAAGTTTATGTTTATTATTATTATTTATAATTTGATTTATTTATGTTTACGCAGCGAGTGTTAATGGTAAGGTTGTGTTTAATTAATGCTAGTACTTAACAATGTCAGGTCCATTATACCGTGTGTGCTATGCGTGAAGACAATCATTGTATCGCTCAGGGACACTTTAAATGCCGCTCATTTGCGAAAACCTATTGTTTTTCGTGTTACTGTTATTGTAAGGCTAAGGTAGAGATTGGTTCTTTTAGTATTGAAATACTGGTCTGATTACAAGAGATGCTTTACGTGCAAAAACAATGTCAAATAGGTGACATTCCCGAGTGCTCGCGCATTGTTTTCACAATTTTCAGAAACACGGTATAAGCTTGCCTTTTCCCTACTATATTTCAGATTCCTTTCGTACTTGATTTTTCTATATCCCAGTTCCTATATTACATATACTTAGTCGATTCTGACCTCCTGAAAACTTTTCGATGTAGGAAGTAAAAATACAGATCCCAGTGAGACCAAAATCTTCAGATACCAGAATTTCTGTCGGTATTCCTAAGACCCATTCACATTGACGCCGCAAAGAAGACATTCGGTAAAATGTATGACGCTGAAGTCATATTGTGTCAATGCCCCACGAGAAATAGATACAGGTATATATTCAGCTGGTGAATATCAGTTTGTTTACCCAATATTACTCCTACTTGAGACTTCCTAAGTTCTGAAAACCAACAAACATGTTTGTTGCAGACTTGTCAGATATTTCACATGGATTTGTGTTGGAAATTTATAGTTTGTGCTATTTTTCATACACACATACTCGTAGATGTTATTTTAATGGTTGAATGGACATGAAAGTTATGGTCCAACTTGAAGTCAATCCATTTTTTATGTCGAATAGAAGTTCCAAAATCATTCTAGTCTATTTATAAAATTTTCACTGGTTGTTAGGTTCATTGTTAATAGCAATGTTTTAACCAAATTGGTATATATCTAATAAAACATTGCGGGAACACTTATCAGCTACTCTTGTTAAAAATGCAATAGCCACACCCAAATAATGATGATTATTTTGAAGTTGATAGATAATTTTAATAGTCAGTAATATTTTGGGCTTATATTAATCCATAATCCTTTTAATCACATTGTCTGATAAAATATAAAGTGTAAAGTGCTTGGCGTATACGATTATGAGTAAATTACCTTGTTCCTGCTCTATCTCGGCGCCGCCGCTTAATCCAATTAGTGGCAACCCTCGCTCGTAGGGTTACCATCGTTAATTATATTTTCTACCATTTTGACATACTATTTTCTTTTCTATAAATATATTATGCAAGCTTTAAATACATCTATAATATGTCATTTAATTTATCGGGCAAGTTGCTATGTGTATTTTGATTTTGCCTCCTATTTCTAACACGTAGTTCAAAGACAGTACAGTGAACTACTAATGAGTGAAGTAAATAAGTAAACCACCAACATTGAATACCCCCACTTAAAGTATTTATTCCAGCCAACGCCACTTAGTCTAAAGCCACTGAATCCACAGCGACCTAAACAAACGTCCGCAAGGCATCCCTCAATTGTTTTAACAAGGTTGTCACTCCACCTCCGTCTACCTCTACCTACCTCCGTCTACCTCGGTACCTCTAGGTAGTTGTGGGTAGGTTGTGCGTCGCCGGCGGACGTGACAATTTGCGACGCTAGGGGGAGGGGGGGGGGGCTTCTGTCCATCATACCCTCTCGCAATTCTGTCATAGTTATGATGAGGCTAGTGCACGCACTTTACTAAATGCGTTTTAAGGCTAGTATTCGGATAGTTTATCGTGTGAATTGAGATGGAATTTTCGATTTCGGATTAAATGTAGGCTTGGATTTTAGTATGAACGCTTATGAACGTTTTGGTAATAATTTAGATTGTTTGTAGTTGCTAGTATGCTCGATGGAGTTTTCGTTTTGGCTATGTTTTTATTTCCACGATGTTTTTGAACGGTTTTACTAGTTTCGTTTTTTAAAGCGTAAGCGAGAACTGAGAACTATTTGCACTCATTGTAAATTTCATCAATCGACTTCACTCTTTATTTATATCCGATATATAGTTGTATTCTAAATGCGTTATAAGGTATCATTCCATTATCTAATCGAGACAAATGATTTTATTGCATTTTAGGCTTGACAAAACATAGCGTAACCTCTTTTTTCTTTTTCCGAAAACTTATAAAAACTTTTTTTCCAGGTGAAAAAAATGGCGGAAAGAGTAGCGAAATGCCGCGAAGAAGTATCAAAAAGCAGAGAAAAGTACCAATCAGCGTTAGCGGAGATCACAGCATACAACCCTCGCTACATCGAGGACATGACGGGCGTGTTCGAGCGCTGCCAGCAGATGGAGGCGCAGCGGCTCAAGTTCTTCAAGGACGTGCTCTTCAGCTTCCACAAGTGCCTCAACATCAGCCAGGAGCCCACGTGAGTAGTGATGAGCATACAACCCTCGCTACATCGATGTGATGATCTTAGGATAGCTACCACAAATACCTACACCCAGGACAATGTAGAACAATCACTTTCTACATAAACCAGTCAGAACTGGTGACACCTTACAAAACGGTGTAAAGGTGTGCCAGTGCGCTGCGCACTGTACCACAACACGAAGGTCGTCAAATCTATGCCTCCTCTATTTCAGCAATACCTGACTGTATTTTGGTGGAGCGCCCTTGTGTTTGTGGCGTTTGGACCAATATATTATGAAAGCCTCTTCGGTTTCTTCTGTCTTTTATTTATAGAAGTTTAAAATATATATTTTTAACATGCACTAAAGAAATGCTCAAAATTTCCAGATTACCCCAAATATACGAAGAATTCCACCATACGATAAACAACGCTGACAGCCAGAAGGACCTGAAATGGTGGGCCAACAACCACGGCATCAACATGGCCATGGCGTGGCCGCAGTTCGAGGTAACATACAGCTTACACTGCTGGCTCCGTACCCGCCTGCCTCCCCCACTCGTCCACTCACAGAGCAATGCATTACTCTCTCTGCGATACAGTCGATGCATCTATTAACTTGAATGCTTTAGGTAGGCTAGTTGCGTTCAGTCCTTAGGTACGCAACGCACGGATTTTGTTAGACCATGAAATATTCACTAATTTAAACATAAATTAAGTGGAACATTAATGTGAAATCAATGAAAAATGACAATTAAAATGAATTTTTTAACAATAAAATCCTATTTAAATGATTAAAATTAAGAAATTAAATAATTATATAAAAAAATCAAAGTTCAAAACACATGGTTTAATAATAATCTGTATAGTCATAGAGAAATAGCTCTTCTATCGGTATGAGATTGAAAAACTAAGCATGATTATATTTTAGATGTCTTTTCTAAATTTTCCTTTCTATAGTTGACTTATAGTAATTAGTTGTTCCTAATAATATTTAGATATCTTCTTAGTCCCTAAAATGTATTCTTTGGTAGCCACACACTTGAAAATTTTAATTAACAGTTTCTTATTTTTGAATGATTGATTAACACAAACACATAGTTTTGATTTCGTTTTGTTATTTTATTAATGTTTTCTTTTATCATCGTATAATCAATAAATACTTTGCCCCTAAAATTAAGAATGAAACAATAAAATTGCAGACACTTGGTTTCTGGTCCTTTTGTACAAGATTAGGTCCTTTCAGTGTGCGGCTACTGCGCTTGTAGTTAGACCTTCAACAGTCCCGTTATCGCAAGGTCCCTAACACCAGGCAAACAGTAATGTTTGATCAAGATAGTTCCGTGTCGACAGCCGCAACCTCGCATACCGAAACACTAATATACCGCAATCGCCAAATAAACACTTCCAACGGATTTCCTGCATACGTGCAATTTTATAACGCGACCTAGAAAATTAAACAATTTTATCGTTTTACGGCCAAGTGCATTTTTAAGTAATTAAATTTTAATATCATTGCAGCAATAGTTATTACTGTAAGTCACACCATTTCGTTACCAATTAATTAAACTGAACTTTTACATAAACTTGAACCGAACACAAATCACGAATTCCATTAAAACAGATTTAAAGGTATTAAAAGTAACGTTACAACAAGGTCGATACGCCGGAATCGGATCCGATACGTAACAAATACTTGGCGGAAGCGTCAGCGATGGTAGCGCTCGCGCTGGAGCGGGCGCGCGCCCTGCCGCGTCCGGGGGCGGAGCCCTGGGCGCGGGCGCTCCGCCAGCTGCGCCGCCTGCTGCCGTGCCTCGACAGCGCCGCGAGGGTCGCGCCCTCCGACACCAGCAGCCACTGCTACGGGAGCAGCCGGTTCTATAGCAACCCGCTGATGGTACGCTCACGGTGTAGGTTCGGTGGCGATGTACCTGCGCTTGTAATCAGGACTGGTTATTTTACTTGATGTTTGTGTGTTAGCCATTGAAGTGTTAGATAGACCTTGATCTGTCTTCTGTCTAGTCGGATATTCGTTCTATTTGACTAGAACGATGAAAAAGAAAACAAATATAGTATATTGAAACACTATTTTATCTGGCAATTTTAAGCTTTTTTTAAGCTTAAATCTTCTGCCAACGGGCCTTTATACCACTTGACTTGATACCACTATCAGAACTGCGACAAATCTATCAGTATCGAAAATTATTCTTAATATTGCTCAATAAAGTCTTTTGCTATTGCTAATGTACGCTATGATTAATACACAAATATCAAATATAACTAGCGGTCCTGTTTATTATGAGCTCATGGTAAGCCCTTGCAATATGATGTGTGATCAGATTCCTTATAAAAATAATTAAAAATAGATCATCTACTGATCACACATACATATTGCTGGCTGGTTCAGGTTTTAGCACGACTTTATGTCTGGTTGTTGGACAGTGGATTTTGAGGGTAGGTAATAATATGACTTTTCGAAAGGCGTCGATCTTCTGGACCTCTGATATTTTCAAATGTTTGTGGACTTTTCCAAAGGAATATTTATACCTAAATTCGTATTTCTCCTATAAAAGGATTGGTTTATAGAGAGCATAACGAATAGGTAAGTATAACTATAAAATTTCTAAGAAAAGTATTTATTGGTTATCCACTGAGTGCACTGTAAATCGCCTGCCATAAAGCCAGCACTCGATTCGAATCGATCAATCATGATCAACTACCAAATGACTTGCAAAGCACCGGGTTTGAAGGTGTCACTCGAATATACACCGTGATGTTTGGTGTTAAGATACAATTTCGCATAGATGATCACAGCACCGTTCATGGAGCATTTACACCTTGGTCTGCCTGCGACAGACTGCCGGAGACCGGTCGGAAATGTGCACTGCAATCAGAATAATGTGAAAATCAAGGGATAAATAATTTGATAGATCCTTTTCATACATACTTAAATATATGGAAAAAGGAAACACTGCAAAGTAACGAAACTAATTTGCAGTTGAACGAAACCTATGTGTACGTTTAACGAACTAGAATGATTTATGAGATTTTGAATTTGCGAAACGATAATACATCTAAAGTTTTTAATTATACATCATTTATTCCAGAAAAAAAATGTCACACAGCAAAAAATGAATAAATCACATAACAATTAAGTCCAACCTACAAATACAACTTTTTTCTAAATTTTAATAAATAAGTAGGCACGATCATAGCACTCATCCACATTGAAATATCGGTAGCAAACGAGAAGCAAAGATTTAGAAAAGCACGCAAAATCACGTCATGCAGAGTTTGATAGCGGTATGGTTAAACCCGCCATTTTTATAACAAACAATCTTAAACAGGTCACAAAATATCAATTGGTGTGTGAATCGGAAATGGTTGCAATTCGGTATACAAAGTGTTTCACGAAAAATTATACGGCACTAAATTCCAATGAAAAATCGACCTAAAGATGTGAGCCCTAAAGCATAAGGTCGGATAAATCCGCCTCAAAGGACCGACTAGTTTTTCTTGTTGTCTAATAGCATGTATTTTATTTTCTCTAGTTCCCCAATAGCTTGAATTACTTTCTAACGACACTGGCTTTGTATGGACGTGTATATGTTCAATTTTAATTACTTTTTTTTACTTTGAGTTTGCATTCAGACAACGAGACGTTGGGAAAATGTGTATTTAACTTACCGTATTGTAATTATTGTTTCATCTCAATCATTATTATTAGAAATTTTAATTAATTTTAAAGGACAGTGTTTTTATATGTTATTTACTTGTTACTAATTAAACAAGCTAAAATAGTTTAAAATGTCAAATATGTCCTATGGTGAAATCATTTATCCGATCGCAAAAAAGGCATTTTTATTTCTTTAGTAATTCACACAAAACACAAAATTACTGAAAGAAAAACAGATAAGCATCCTTTATAAATTAAAAACAAGAAAATTCTGTAGTAACTAGAAAAAAAAATTGAAAAAATTGTCGCTACATTTTCCCAACGCCTCATTGTCGGCCATTGCCGCTTGTGACCGGTGTGTCGGCGCAGGAGTACACCGAGGAGTTCCGCGACATCGCGAAGGGCAAGTCCAAGGAGAGCCTGCCCACCGGGCCCATCACGCTGCTCAACCAGCGCCCAGTCAGCGAGGATGTACGTTACAACTGCTTATACCAATAAAATGGCGGTGGTGACCAAATACTGATTGACAAATTTACTGATAATTATTAGAAATCCTAAAATTTAAGACTAGGCAGATATTTGCTGCCTACACTAAAGAAATTGTACAGGTAGGTTTGTTGCTTTTAAACAATAATTAAGCATATAACTGAGGACAGGAAATAGAAGTTTGTGAGTAGGATTTTTTGTCCAAAGCTATTTTTGTGCCAGCCCAAAAGTTAATTAGATTATCTTGCATATAAATTCAAAAGACTCTCCTGATTGATAGAAACTGATAAATTGGATATATTATTATGAGTTCCTTAGTTAAGAAAAAACCTAATGGACTTTTATACTACGGATAAATAGCAAATGAAAACTGTCTTAAAATAAATTTTAGTGAAGATAGATGTAGTAGTTCATTTAATTTTGTAGCATTCAATTCTTAGTAACATCAGATTTGGAAACCATCGCTGTTTTACATAAAACAAGGCACGCGCCCAGCCGCGCCACAGTGTTAAACTGAACTTATTTACAAATATCAATACTTTGATACTTGTACTATACATTCAGTTACGATTCAAATGAGAATGAAGCTGACAACCGGAGTCCTTAAGCTTTTTATTTCATTATTATGTTGCCTTTCTGCAAGTAAACTTAGAATCTTATTATGTACCAGCATGACGGGTTAACGTAGTTTGAAAAGGGATGTGGCCATTCTCATTTTAATCCCTATTAGTTGTAAGAGCTTTATTTTTTATGTATTTTTATATTATTTTTGTTATCAATGTCGCATGATGGATGTGCTTCTTTCTACAGATTATGCATATGGCATGAATTAACAATTTAATCTATTATAGTTAATATATTTTAAATTTTATATGTAGGTATTTAAGTAAATTTATGTATTGGAATATTGATCTTTAATCCCCCAAATAATTCTAAAAAATAATATTTTTTAATGAGAAAAAGGACCAATGATTGGTCCTTGTGACAAACAAATTTGTATTGGTCCTTTGGCTCTTAACAATCAACCCTTAAAACTGAAGTTCTGTAGTTAATAATATATTGCCATATTCTTCAGGAGCTGCCACCAATAAACTCCAACAACAAGATAAGCAAGAGCAACAACCACACGGAGGCGCCACCCGCGCCCGTCGCCAACAACACGGCGCCCGCCAACAACACCATCGACAAGAAGAGCATCAGTGCACCTATCGCTGTTACGTGAGTATTCTAGTTTAATTTAGACCTTATTTACGGCAAAATAAGGATCAAAATGATGAATATTGGTACTTCAAGTAGTTGTTAAGACGATGAGCGCTTTCTTGGTCTTAGGTGAAAAATTACAAACAGACCTCAATCAAGACTAGCAAAACTAACGGATTTCTAAGGTTTCTTTTACATAAATTTGCATCAGAAGACAATATGACGTTATGAATAAAAAAACTGATAGTCAATAAAGACCCACCCTTAAACCCTTTCACTAAACTAACGACTCAAAGGACCAATTAATTACTAATCAAGTACTATCAAATATTCCTAACATCCCATCCCCAATCCTATCCTCTCCCAGTATCGAACGCCTGGAGATATTCGCGTGCGCGGGCTGCACGCGGGCGCACGACGCGCACGACGCGCACTGCACGCGCGAAGCGCTCGACGCGCTCGGCAGCGTGCGGCTCACCATGAGGCCTCTCATGCAGAACAGCTCTACGTTTACCATTACAGATATGACGGAGACACTTGGCGAAGATCAACAGTTAGATTTAATTTGTGCCATTAAGTGTATTATTCAGAAAGTTGAATTCTTAGTGTAGCTTACTGTATCTTGAATTCGAAGTATGTGTTTTGTAGTAAAATAGGTATATATTTTGTTAGGTTGTATGTTTCTTGACGTGTCTATAGTTTAGCGTACAGACTGATGTAAGGAAAAAATAAGTCGTATTTTTTTCCTATATGTAGGATGATTAAACAACGGAAATTTCATAGTTTTCTTGTGTATCGACCGATCAATCTTACTTCTCATTTACATAATTATTTAAGTATTTTCAAAAACAGTATTAACTCGTAAACATCATTCATATTTTTTTCTAATCCTTGACGATTGACTGTACTAATAAAATGTCACTCCAAATTCCAGTAACGGAACAGCCCCCGCACCGAAATCGAACAAAACATCCCCCGCCAAGGACAGCGGCAAAGGACAGGAGAACCCCTTCGACGAGGACGAGTGGGACTCGGAGTCGGCGGGGCTGACCGACACCGGCGAGCCCGGCGTGCCGGTCCGGGCGCTGTACGACTACACCGGCGCCGAGAGCGACGAGCTCAGCTTCCGACAAGGTGAGCGTGTGAGAGCAGGGGAGAGTGGGACTCGGAGTCGGCGGGGCTGACCGACACCGGCGAGCCCGGCGTGCCGGTCCGGGCGCTGTACGACTACACCGGCGCCGAGAGCGACGAGCTCAGCTTCCGACAAGGTGAGCGTGTGAGAGCAGGGGAGAGTGGGACTCGGAGTCGGCGGGGCTGACCGACACCGGCGAGCCCGGCGTGCCGGTCCGGGCGCTGTACGACTACACCGGCGCCGAGAGCGACGAGCTCAGCTTCCGACAAGGTGAGCGTGTGAGAGCAGGGGAGAGTGGGACTCGGAGTCGGCGGGGCTGACCGACACCGGCGAGCCCGGCGTGCCGGTCCGGGCGCTGTACGACTACACCGGCGCCGAGAGCGACGAGCTCAGCTTCCGACAAGGTGAGCGTGTGAGAGCAGGGGAGAGTGGGACTCGGAGTCGGCGGGGCTGACCGACACCGGCGAGCCCGGCGTGCCGGTCCGGGCGCTGTACGACTACACCGGCGCCGAGAGCGACGAGCTCAGCTTCCGACAAGGTGAGCGTGTGAGAGCAGGGGAGAGTGGGACTCGGAGTCGGCGGGGCTGACCGACACCGGCGAGCCGGCGAGAATTCTGATGCTTATTATGGGCGTTTTTATGCTTTGGTTAAGTTTTAAAAAGCCATCGGTCGGTGAGACAGAAAGTATTAAAGAGGGGTAAAAGCCATTTATATGCTTAGTGCAGGCTTTTTGGACATTCGCGTCCAGAATAGTAAGCTTTCCGAATGAAAAAGAGAAAATTTGCTAATGGCTAGCGCACACCACACCTCATTTCTGCACAATCCTAGCACTCCACCACTTTGACCTATAAATAATCTGCACGCTGTATACTCTGTAAGCACGGGTTGGTGAATAAAATGGAGTGTTAATGTGCGTGTTTGTTCTTAGAATCGAACGGTCATGTTGTGACGCGCGACGAACAGACGACCGTAGCGTAGGGCAGTCGCCGGTAGCGACGGCGGCGGCGCGGCAGCAGCGGTAACTCATGTGTTATTATCACACGACGAGCACACACACACGCACAGTAGCACTCCATATAAGCACCACTGAAAATGAGAATTTCGGAATGCAATATCGGTAATATCTTTTTTCAGGTGACCTATTTGAAAAACTCGAAGACGAAGACGAACAGGGCTGGTGTAAGGGCAGGAAAGACGGGCGCGTGGGGCTCTACCCCGCCAACTACGTGGAGCCGGTGGGCCACTAGCCCTCCCCGCCGCGCCCACTGCCACCCGACACCCGGCGCAGGCCTAGAGGTGACTGAACACAAGCTAACACTACATTAGATTACTTCAGCATTCTAAATAGTATTGCACTTGAAATTATGCTTGGAAGAAGCATATTTTGGCCTTAGCATTCGAAAATGTAATGTTAGTGTCGACTGATATATTTAGCTGGCATATCCCTACGTACCATGTATGTATCGCTCACGCTTTTGTTTATAGCCCATCGTTTTGGTACGGCTTACCGAGCGAAGCGGTACCAACACGGTGCATGGAAGTCTTGATAAGAATATACTTTAAATAAATAGCACTTAAAGATTGACCATATTTATGTAAAGAGACGAGTCGTGTACGAGTAACTTTAGTCTGCAATCAGTGTTAACACACTGTTATAATTGTTGTGAAGTCCCAAGCGTGAAATTTATTTATAAAAGTATTATAAAATAAAGTTAGTGTTGTTCATTCATTTCTAAGGCCGACAGATAATCAAAAATGTATTGTTACGAGATCATTTGTGAACGCGTGACAGATTATAAAATTAGTAACGTTTTATATTCGCGAGTCACGATGTAGTCATTATCATAGTAACAGGTTTTAAGTACATTCAGCTGTAACGTATGTGTTTACTTCTATAACGAATAGCTATAGATATTATAATTTCACACGTCACCGGAGGCAGCAAGCAGCTTTAATACGTCTTATGATATCATTTCACTTGACATCGAACCCTGGACCTCGAGGATCGAACTCTTTTTGATGTATTTAACAAGACTCTTTTCTATCGGAACATTTTGGACCTAAATTTTTGTACAGTTCTATACAGAAATTAAACTCGTGAAATTGTTCAGTATTTCGTTAACAGTAAGTGAGACGGTCTACGGTGGGATTCGGATATTTTTGGATGGAACTCTTTGTAGGTACAATATGGAAACCAAAAATTGTTTACTTGTAACTTGTAGTGACACTGCGCATCCATTGTCATCGACTAGCTTTGAGAGCTGTTCCCGCGGCCGGCGTGTTACTGACGCCCGACCGACACGCATCGCGCGACTCCACGAGAGTCAGAGGTGTATCGACTATACTATTTAAATTAAATTGACTAGCGCCGACTACTATTGTAAATATCCAATATAGTCGATTTATGTATCGGTTGTATATAAAATGTAAAAAGCAGTATTTTACATACTAGAGTCAAGCTTCGTTCTTCAGGAGTTTGATTCTTTCTGATTGTTTTAAATCTAAATGTAATACGATACTATAGCCGGTACATCTCTAAACACTATCGATGAGGAATTTAGCTAAGCCAAAAAGTGTACGCCAATATAAATAATTAGGTAACAAATTCTACCTTTAGGCGGCAATGGGATTTATATTTTTGTGATATAATGGTACTCGACAGTGGTCGCCACTGCACCGTAGTTGTGTTTATGTACATACACGATTATTATATATCTTGTCGTGCTTATAGAATATTTATTTCCCATTGTATATAATGTAAAATGCATTAATAATGTATGTAAGGTACGACGAGGCGGGCGACAGCGGCGACTGAGCGAGGCCTAATACTGTGTAGCGCCATTTTGTAAATTCCGTTTACAGGAGTCGCGCGACGCTGGCGCCCTCTCGTCGATTAGGTTAAATTAAACGATAACGATTATTAATATATTACGAGAAATGTTTAATCTTTTCTTTTTCCCTTTTATACCTCGTTTTAAATATTGTTGTATCGTGTAATTATTAGCGGGAGTCATTACGTTAGTCGAGGCGGAGTTGGAACTCTTGACTTGTGAGCTGTCGGTCGTTTAGTCCGTAGCTGTTTTGTTTTCATTGTTATAGGTTCAGCGACCATTTGTGAGAAATTCTTTGTATTATATAATTATCAAAGAGGGTGGTTTTGGACCACATATGTTAATATATTATGAATATTGGTAAAATAAAATTGTTACATATGGTACTGATGTGTTTTATTTGGAATTTATTTCCAACATTTGTGTTACCATTGATTTTATCTTAAACCTTTTGAACGCCAGAGAATAAATGCATCGGCGCCTCTCACACGCCAAGCCAAAAATTGAGCGCAAATGCCTCAAAAAAAAATAGGGATTCCAACATCTTATCGATAACCAATTAATCATTGCTTTTCGTGCCATATTATATTGCCATTTTAAATAATTTTTAAATCATTTCATTCGACCTTATTTGGTATCATAATATCATTAAAAAACAAACATTACAATGTTCTAAACAACCTAATAGCAGACATTAGAACGACAAACGAGTAAATCAAATAATAATAAGCTACATCACTAATCTTGTTTTGACGTCTTCCGCTGTCGGCTATACCCGACCGTGGCGTCACTGGCACGACTTTTGACAATTTCCTCGCTTGTGAATAGGGATGTCATAATGTGGGTCGATAAATAAACATTACATCAATTTTGTTATAAAATAATATCAGTGTACCTATAATACTTTTCACTTACTTGGTGTATACCTACCTACTTAAGCTAAATTCGAAATAAAATAATAAAAAAAATGTTAGTACTTAAATGTAAGAATTTGTTGTATAATTTAATTTATATTTTATATTATCAATTTTGTTTCCCTAACGCATCATTTAAAATCAAACAACAATTACATAGGTACCTATCAGTCCGGTCAAATTAGCTCCAAAAATAGGGGTAAGCCAACATGAATTCGCACCCAGCTAAAAATTGGCATGAACTTTGGGAACCCTATTACACACAATTTGTCAATTATCCACATGAATCCAACCACAGATCCTCGCTAAAGAATCCAGATTCCTACCTAGGATGTTCCGCGAGGCTATTGAGATTAAAAAAAACACCCTAATTTCAATAGAGAAGATGGCTGGAAGATATCACCTACTTGGGACCCAATAATACATAAACTCAAAGCCAAACACAAGAGCAGCGCTGCAAGACATCAAGACAAGGTGAGCTCATATTGCGTAGGCCGGAACTCAATAATAAATTAAAATATGAAGGTAGAACGAGCAACATCTTCTGTCAAGACGAACGCCATCTCAGTCTGCCCGTGACCATGATACCTGCAAAGGTGTCGAAACGTCGGGACCTAAATCTAAAATTAAAACCGCGAAAAAATCCGTAAAAAGTAGTTTATAGTGCAGTGTTGATTTCGCGAGTTATCACCTGTCCACCGGTGAATGGATTATGATGTAGCTCGCCGGCCGGCAGCCAACAACGCACCCTTGAACGAGGCATCTTCTCCTCTCCCAGGTTTTAAGTGGGTTCCCTGGATTCATAAGGTACGTGGGCGTTTGCTGCAATAATTGTGATCGGTATTGGTGTGATATTCGAAATCAATCAACAGGTTTTTAATTATTTTTTTTTTACCGCCATATTGGTAGTTCTTAAAAACAGCACCCCAAATCGGGAAGCTTTACACGCTTCCCCATAATTATTTGGTCCGTCGAGCGAGCCTGATAGCTAACCGCTCCCCAGTTAGATTTTTACGCAAAATTTTTACGTAAAATAAATTCAATACCGCATAATAGGTACCCACAGGTTATAGATATTTACGTAAACTTTTGGTAAACTAAACCTGCCTAGGTATAAACCGCCCCGCTTTAACATAAACAACTGACAATAGATTCTACGTAATTCTTTGGTAAATCTGTCAATATTGTTTTATAAAATTAAATGTGTTATGTATTAATTGGTGAGGTGGCGAGGCAAACTGCCTCGTTGGCCTAGTGGTGCTAAGCGCGCCTGCTACGCTAGAGGTCTTGGGTTCGATTCCCGAGTCGACCAAGGTGTTATTGGGTTTTCTATGAAATTCTCAGTAGCAGGTCGGAGTTTGGATTTGTGCCCGGTTAGTGGCAATAGGCTCGCCCCCTATTACATGGGACCTAAACATATCGGCGAACTGTGGGTTACATTGGTACGCCTCTGCCTACCCCTTCGGGGATACCGGCGTGATGATATGTTATGTTATGTATTAATTGGTAAACTTCATTTTATGTAGGTATACTTAATTTCTTTTTCACTTTGGTAACTAGGACAATAGGAGGACATCCATCGTTTCGGCTTTGTGATATCAAAGTAGGTACATAGTTAATAAAATGACTGATCTAAAGCCCGAAGATTTACTGACGTATTCGTCACGAGATAAAAGGGTTTTGTTTAAACGTATTAATCGCCTATATGATTTGTTAAAAAATATGTCTACGCTTTTTGAACCGTTAAAAATAAAATTGCCTGCGATCGCACTGCCATCTTTCGACGGGAAACCCGAGAATTGGCCTGTTTTCATAATAATGATCAGCTGACTGACTCGCAGCGTGTGCAGTACTTATAATAGTTGGTAGGCTTACACGTAACGCGTTAAAAATCACAGCTGGTATTGTGCCTACGGCTGATAGTTGCCAGCTTTTATGGGACAGCTTAGATAATAAATACCAGGATAAGCGCACATTAGATACACACTATTTAAATAATATATTAGATTTAAAAAGTTGTTCATATAACGCAAATAGTCTCGATTCTTTCATTGAAACATTTAGTTCAAGTATCCCCGCTTTAAAACAACTTGGGATTCCGGATCTATCGGATTTTATACTCTTGCATTGCGCCATAAGAAAAATAGATTCGTAGACTGGTCAATCGTTTGAACTTTCCATTCGCGATATTGAAATTCCCACGACTAAATTGTTGATAAGTTTCGTTTAGGATCAGGCAAAGATATTAGCACGCTTGCATTCATCCCATTCAATAGCGAAGAATAATTTTAATAAACGTCGTGATTCCGCATCTCGCGATCCTCGCACACAAACGAAAGCTTTTGTTGTGAGGGAATCGCCTAACTTTTCCGCTCCTCCCGCGAATTCCATCCCGAGTTGCGCGTATTGTAAAGATACCACCCATGACCCATGTTCATTTGTATAATTGCCCTAAGTTTCAATCCGCGTTGACTCTTACTTAGAACTAGATTTGACTTTATTTAATCCGAACATAGATGCGCAAATTGTCTGAATACGTCGTATGGTTTGAGTAATTGCAAGTTTCCTCGCGTGTTATAAATAATAGTAACTTAAATGTTACCCCCAAAAGTCCGATGAAGCAGTCAAAGCCTGCGCTCAGGCTAACTGCAAAGACCTATACCAAAAAAAAAAAGGTAATTGCAAGTCAACGATATGTAAAAAACGTCCTCATACGTTATTACATTTTAATAAAAATTATAAACACCCGCAAACAGCTGATGTCAAACTTCTTGTTCTTGTTGCGCCTCCCGCGCTCTCCCTGCCCCGCGCTACGTCATTGCTTGTTCCGGCACCCGCCGCTGTGGCGCGCTCTTATTCTCATTGCGATAAGGTTGATATTTCCGCATCAATGCTAGTGTGTGGTTCGGGCGATGTTAATAGATCATCTCCAACCCATAACACGGCCGTGTTATTCCCACCGTTCATGCCAATTTTTAGCTGGGTGCCAATTAATGTAGCCTTGAATGTCTATTTTGACCGGACTATATCTATATGAAAAGTTTGGTTAAAAATAAAACTTACCTCTATGGGTCCGATGATTGACATTATTTTTTTTCCACAATTTTATGCATTTGGAATATTCAGATACAAATGGATGTCAATAAAAGTAATAGTAAGCTACTTTTAATAGAATATTTCATACATTTAAAATAAATTTGACTAATAACTTACCCTACTTACCCATGACTAGCCGTCGTGTCTTGCCGACTGTGGCATGTGGAGGGACACTTTTTTACGGATTTCGATTACCAATTTTTGATTATTGTTTTTTAAAGTGAAATGTATGTGTAGTAATGAATATATATTTTTTCATTATACAATATTTCATTAATGTAATTTTAAATAATAGGAAAAAGAAACACAGAAAACTTAATTAAGTATACTTATTTTGTGCTTAAAAAATGTCGTTTTCTTTTCGGCTATACCCGACCGTGGCGTGTTGGGCGCGTTTTCTTGTCGGCTATACCCGACCGTGGCGTTTAAAAGGTTAAGGGGAGGTATAAAATAATAAATGCAATGATGACAATTTTAAAAATCTCTTTATTTGATGGAACGCAAGTGCACTGTCACAGGGTATCGTTGCAGCCTACTGCCGTACATTGTGATAAAACATTAACAATCTCAACTTTTATTCCGCAATTTAGTATAAAATAAAATATCCTGTGACAAAATAGCAATATTTGCGAATTACAAACAAATATTTTCAGTCAGTTTTATAATAATGCCTAAAATGAGTTTATTGTTGGTTGGTAAAGTGCTAAATAAGGGTAAGTACACATCTATTAACATGGTATATTGCACAGAACGTAACGTACAGCAATAGGCTAGTTCACATCTCGAGGCTAGATCTCTGTCTAAGCCAAGCTAACACTACTTTAGGTACAGATTCGGTGGCGACTGTGGAGTGGCCGCTACACTTTACTGCAGCATATGCTTCAAATTATTATAGTCATTTTAAGACTCGGTAGTTTACAAAACTTAATAACTTGTTAATTAGATGACATTTCAATTCCTGTATACAACAGATACATTCAAAATACGAAAACAACATTAACTTGTATATTTAGTAATATAATAGTGAATGTACACCACTCCACAGCGCTCGGTCCGAAGCACACAGAAGCCACTTGTTGCAAACCAAGGCGATCCATATTGCCATGGCAACCGGAAGCCGACCACGTGACCACATTTGTACGACGTGAGCAACGCGTTATGTGCACTTTGTGCATATTTGGCACAAACAACATCGCGCTAGCATCAACTGGCCCTAAGTTTTACATCGATACAAGAGATTAGCGTACATTAACTTGCTACTTACGCAATACAAAAAGCGTAGACGGACATTTTGAAACATTTCTTGTATTTCTATCGATACAAACTCGCGTTACATCTTAATTTATTATTAAACACATCAACTATAGGAGTTACGTATCCACGAATATATGTTTGTTTGTATCGATGCAAAAACAATGAATTTGGACCGAAACCCTCGCACAGCAGTCATGACCCGCCCGACGTGATATTAAATGCAATTACCGAGAAAATAACATTAATATTTACATGAGCTAGTATGTATGTACATAAATAGGGGGACTCACCCCTCCCTGATATGTGGAACAAAAAACGTGTACTTATTTACAAATCATACAAAAATGAGTATGTATTGTTGTGGCTCAATGGAACGAGATTCCTGGACGATAACTAATATCTCTTTACAAGGAATATTACTTTAGAACTAAATATAGCGTTCTACTTGCCTATAATGTACGTCGGTATAAAATATAACTATGATATAGACGAGAGAGGCTTCCTACGTTGGAGCATGAAGGAAACTAATACAATAATAATACACAATTCAACAGTTGATAAGTAATACAAATGAAATAAAATGTAACCCGAACATTGTCGAGTACTCGTGAAACAGATAATATTATAAAGATGACGTCACAACGGCAGCCCCTCTCGTAACACAATAACATCTAGTGCGGACTAACAACATAACATACACGAACCGAACGCTTTACACAACAAACAGATATTTACAACACGTGTAACATACGACACTAATACAGCAAATTATAAATACTTTCATTATAAATGTTACCTGGACTTCTGCTTGGCTCGCGACGAAATAAACTTTAGATTCATAATAAAATCTAGTTCAAATTACAGTACCAAATAAAAGGTTAACATCCAACAAATACTTGTACCAAAAACTGTTTCTTTTTAAACACAATAATATAAATTTATGATAACATTGAAAGCAATCTTTATAGTAAATAGGAATGGCAACAAATTTACAACAAAATACTAAAACAATCCATTTTGTCAATTCTTTATATTGCTTCGAGATCATTGCGCCTACTGACAACGTTTCTAAGCAAACCCGGGGCGCGCTAGTATACATTCCACGTACCAACATACAAAACATTAAATTTAAGCATACATTTAATATGTTGTCTTAATAATCACGAACTAAACTCGTATTTTCTAAAAACAATAAATATAGAAAACAATATTATAATAGTCTTGTAATAACATTTATACCAAGTCTTAGGACATGAATATTAAAAATCTCCGTTCTCGATTATCGATAACACTTATTCAGCACAAGTTTATCGAGTCGTTATGTTAAGTCTACCGGACGACAGTGGCAACACATTCTTACATAACTGTTTTACAAGGATTTAAACTTTATTAATTATACCTTATTTTAGCAGCAGCAAGGTTGATTTTCGTTTGTTTCCACTGTCATCCGGCAGGCTTACTTCAGTCATCCTGTCGTTATTCCGACAGATCGTCCTTGCTCGTCATAGTAAAGACCAAGCGTGTTGGTCAGTCAATGTGAGTGTTGTATCCGCGTGTAGCGGTCTGTGTGTTCACTGCAGACAGGCTTGCAGCTTCTCGATCCACTCCTGCGCGGCGTTCGCGTCGCTCGCGCAGAAGTTGTATGTGCGTCGACTTGTGCGCAACTGAAGGGAAAAAATAAGAGACCGATTACAACACATGTGGTATAACAAAATATTATACTTAAAATGAACCTCTAGCATACAATAAGAGATATTTATAATGTTACTACACTTTACGAAAGTCCCCTCGCCAAGTCAAGCCAGCGCGCCTACCTTTTGTCGATATTTAATACATAGAACATCTTGTAGATGAATAGGTAACCTAATCTTTGATTTATTAATAAGTTCGGTTAAAAATATACATAACTACTTAACTATAACTAGAGTAGACGACTGGATTTCTAGTAACAAATTAGTTAAAATATACTTACATCAAAGAAGGATCTGTCGTCGCACTTCTTGGGCGGGCCGGGCGCGGGCGGCGCCTGCGTTACTGTGATCACCTCCGCCAGATCTGGACACAAACAACATACAACTATAATGATATGGTACTAAAGCACAAAATCCAATATCAACAGTACATAGCCCGCCTATAAGCTGTTAAGAAGTCATTCCCCATTTTTAACATTGATCTTTTTACATGATTTGCTTTTTAACTAGCAATTTATGTTGCTAATTGAGTAATTATGTTAGGGTTTACGTACCAATAAATCCTTTGCAGTGCGAGTCCTCCATCGCGTCGTAGTACCGCAGCTGATGCTTGATAGAATCCAGTACGAACCAACTGTAAAACAAACATATGCGTGTTATTTATTTGTTTCGAGATAACCCGACGAATAAAAGTAGTATATAAACAAAAATGTGTGTACGAATATTATCAAAAAATTACGGTTAGAGTGTATTTTTAATGAGGTAAGAAGACACAAATACTTTTCATTCTCTTTTCCTAGCAATGGAAACCTGTTGTATGTTAACAGTTCAGAAATTGAAGACAGAATCCAAATAAATCCGATATTATAGAGAATATTATTCATTACAAACAACAGATCAGTGACGTCTATCTATTTCTCACTAACAAATTATCGGCAACATAGCGACATATTATAGTCACATACCGTTGCTTCCACCCCTTGAGTAGCGCCCCTCGCTTGTAGAGATGTCCCTCGTGCGTGCGGTTCTCCGCCACGTTGGACGAGAACTGCTCGTAGTACTGCTGCGATGACGACTGTAGGGTCGCTACACCTATTAAATAAATAATGTTGAGACATATTGTAGGAGCTATTGGAGAGGTTGATAATGAGCAGAGCTGTATGCATGTATGAATCAGCCGTTTTTTTTTCTTTCATAAGTATGTATGATAAGTTTAGTAATTTATAAAAAGGATAATTATAATTAATTTCAAATACCTAAAAGGTATGTATCTAAAAATGTATATTTCTGACTCGTGTAGGTATTTGATCGAGCGTATGTGACTGAGCGTAATTGGTGTATCAATGAGCATCTGAAATGAAGCTGTAGGTAAGTCAATGATCGTTTAAAATGACAATGAGTGTCTAAAAGTTATTTAATTTTAAAATAGTAACAAGCGGCCTACATGTTTGTGTCGGTGAGTTAGTGTGTCGAGTGAGTGAGTATGTCAGTGTATGCACCTGAAGCGAGCGGCGGTCGCAGCGAGTCGGCGTCGGGCGGCGGCGGCGCCTTGTACTTGGTGCAGGGCGGCGCCCACGCCTCCGCGCAGCGCTCGTGACACGCCGCGCCGCAGTCCACGCAGCGGACACCCGTCTGCGATAACACACTCGTTAATACTTGCACTATTGTGGACGACTGTTAAAACAACTCTGTTCGACATCGAAATAAAATTACTTTTACGGATTTTATTGCGGTTTGTACTTGAATAATATTTATAGGAACAAAAGGAAATAATATAAAATTGTTTATAAATTTGAATAAAAAAAGAACCTACTGGTTATTGAAATAAACATCGTTATTAACAATTTTTATTTCTGCTGTGAATGATCTTCTAGATTATCGGACGGCTTAATTTTAAGAAAGTGGTTTTCGAACTGCTCTTGGCTTGTTTTCACACACGGGTGCATTCTTCTACCCTATGGCAATATAGAAGAGACACATAAGTATCATGGACAGCGTATAGCCGCTTTTAGTTAGGGGCACCCTCTTTACTCAAATAGAACCTACAACTCCTATATTGTCCTAAATACAAGTGCGTAATTTGCCCCGTATTTGAATGGTCTCCACTATAAGCCGCGTGCTATCTGGGACTACATAAGCCTCGAGCTGGCTGTGTACAGTAGCTGTAACAGAGCAGTCACCTTGAGCGGTCCCCACAGCAGGTCCTGGCAGTGGTCGCAGCGAGCGGGCGCAGCAGCGGGTGCGGCGGCCCAGCGGTGCGCGGGCGCGGGCGGCGGCGGCGCGGCGGCCAGTCTGCCGCGCGCCAGCAGCTGTTGCTGTAGGCACAGTATACAGTATCCCACCTTGAGCGGTCCCCACAGCAGGTCCTGGCAGTGGTCGCAGCGAGCGGGCGCAGCAGCGGGTGCGGCGGCCCAGCGGTGCGCGGGCGCGGGCGGCGGCGGCGCGGCGGCCAGTCTGCCGCGCGCCAGCAGCTGTTGCTGTAGGCACAGTATACAGTATCCCACCTTGAGCGGTCCCCACAGCAGGTCCTGGCAGTGGTCGCAGCGAGCGGGCGCAGCAGCGGGTGCGGCGGCCCAGCGGTGCGCGGGCGCGGGCGGCGGCGGCGCGGCGGCCAGTCTGCCGCGCGCCAGCAGCTGTTGCTGTAGGCACAGTATACAGTATCCCACCTTGAGCGGTCCCCACAGCAGGTCCTGGCAGTGGTCGCAGCGAGCGGGCGCAGCAGCGGGTGCGGCGGCCCAGCGGTGCGCGGGCGCGGGCGGCGGCGGCGCGGCGGCCAGTCTGCCGCGCGCCAGCAGCTGTTGCTGTAGGCACAGTATACAGTATCCCACCTTGAGCGGTCCCCACAGCAGGTCCTGGCAGTGGTCGCAGCGAGCGGGCGCAGCAGCGGGTGCGGCGGCCCAGCGGTGCGCGGGCGCGGGCGGCGGCGGCGCGGCGGCCAGTCTGCCGCGCGCCAGCAGCTGTTGCTGTAGGCACAGTATACAGTATCCCACCTTGAGCGGTCCCCACAGCAGGTCCTGGCAGTGGTCGCAGCGAGCGGGCGCAGCAGCGGGTGCGGCGGCCCAGCGGTGCGCGGGCGCGGGCGGCGGCGGCGCGGCGGCCAGTCTGCCGCGCGCCAGCAGCTGTTGCTGTAGGCACAGTATACAGTATCCCACCTTGAGCGGTCCCCACAGCAGGTCCTGGCAGTGGTCGCAGCGAGCGGGCGCAGCAGCGGGTGCGGCGGCCCAGCGGTGCGCGGGCGCGGGCGGCGGCGGCGCGGCGGCCAGTCTGCCGCGCGCCAGCAGCTGTTGCTGTAGGCACAGTATACAGTATCCCACCTTGAGCGGTCCCCACAGCAGGTCCTGGCAGTGGTCGCAGCGAGCGGGCGCAGCAGCGGGTGCGGCGGCCCAGCGGTGCGCGGGCGCGGGCGGCGGCGGCGCGGCGGCCAGTCTGCCGCGCGCCAGCAGCTCTACAGTTCCGCGCTTGTGCCACGCGAGGGTCGCGCGACGGACCACGCCAGACGACATGGACGAGTTGCGCTACGGACACACATACATGTTAATGGTATGAAAATTAAACGGCATCTATCAGACGCACTACCATTCAGCGCCCGATAAAATAGCATTATAACCACACAAAAAAAGAAATATCATTGCGATTTTTAGTAACACACTAATTCGTGTTGTGAACCACGCATGTGATGCCCTTAGTAAGCGTTGCTGACGTACTGTAGTTTCTTTATTGCTCTAACTAAAGAACCTAACGATTTCACAGCCAAAACTTGCGGTCAGGGTAACTGCAGACCTCCTTAAAAAACCTGGAATTAAATACAAACTACTTCTTACCTGTAACTCTAGCGTGTTGGGCAGCTCGAGCTGGTCCCAGCGCACGCGCCACTTCTGCGGCAGGTGCCCGAGCTCGAGCTCCAGCTGCCGGATCCGCTCCAGCAGCCCGGTGAAGGCGTCCGGCATGCTGCGGGGTATGCTGTCGTATCTGTAGAGAAGAATAGAAATGTTATTTAAAATTTTCGTACTAGTCTACAAGGCATGACCAAAAGTGCGTCAAACTACATAAATTACAACATTCCCCAATACTTTCACCGTCTTATGAGTGTGACAAATATGTGACATTTATGTCACGTGAAAACAGCAGGCACATTTTACGGAAGTTCTTCAGACTTAAGTCAAGTCTCTTAGGCCGCTATCCCACTGGCGTTTTACGAGCGTCCGCCCGCGTCCGCGTCCATTATTAGAGTACAGTGGGAAACATTCACAGTCTTGTGATCGATTGGACCATAAAGGTATTTTCTTATCTTTATTTTCGCCGAAGTTTTAAAGCCAACAGTAGTGCTTCGTCGTTGGAATCCATAATGTTTCTGATTGGACGCCGCAAATAGTATTGTGCGCGACGTCAACGACGCGTCTGCGCGGTGTCTGAGCTGGGTGGACGCGACGTTGACGTGAATGCTCGTAAAACGCCAGTGAGATAGCGGCCTTAAGAACATTAGAGACTGATGGTTGATGGTGTGGTGATTATTTTACAAAAGCTCTAACGTGTATAACTAAGTATTTTCGTAGCGACAGTATCAGTACTTACCCAGCAGTGACCACCCTGCGCTGCGGATGGCGACTCTCGGGCTCTGCGGGCGCCAGCACCTCCAGGTCGTAGGGCGCGCCGTGCGACAGCTCCTCGCTAGTGTAGTACAGCCACACCTCTAGCGCGCTCACTGATGATACCGGCCGAAGGACCTGAGATGGCAGCGAAGGTATAAATCATCATCAATTCAATAGAATGTGTAAAATGCTGCCGTGATACTGATTTTCCGACGCCTAGTCTGACAGTTCATACTTAAAACGCCCGCGCCCAATTCGACAGGGTAAATTCTCGTATTACTACACACTTCGGCGGTATCAAACCATCGACGTATGATATGCATAGACTGCTACTATCGCTAGGTTCCCCTTGTGCCAAGCGAGAGCAGTTTTTAGTCTGATCCTAGTAAATTTCGTTTTTCATTTAAGTTAATTTTCGCGAAACGAGAAACTTATATGTATAAGAAAATATCGATGGTTTTGACATTGTTAGGATAATATTAGTGTTTTAGATAGATTTTTTAAAACGGCAACCTCCATCTTCATACATAATTCACGACAAGACTTGTTCACACTAGTGCTTACGGTTTAAACTCTGTTAGGCTCACTCTATAGTTTCAAATGCAACCTCGTTGTATCAAACGCAATCAAGCTGTCACTTCGCAAGCGCAATTTACGAGTTATATTTGGCGAACTATGAATGTCAGGAGTCCTGAAAGTTTTGGAAATGCGTTGCGTCTTATGGCATTTGTATTAGTGTGAAGTAAGTGCAATATTTTTCTAAAAGAGTTAATTTTTTTTTTTAAGAAGGAGAGTAAAGCAAGAGGTTTGATCTATTTATGAAACGGAAACAAACACAAAATAAAGTCTATTTTAATTTAAAGTTTAACAAACAAAGTAATGCTCACGGGATTATCCAGATCCGGTGTATAGAGGAAGTTGTAGAATATCGGCGACTTCTGATGGTGCCTGTCGATGTAGTCGAAGAGCGAGTGTCCGAGCGTGGGCGCGCGCGGAGAGCTGCCGGCGGGCGCGGGAGCCGAGCCCTCCTCCTCCGAGCCGCCGCCCGTCTCCACGCCCTGCTCATACAGGTACGCCTTCAACATACGCAAGGGGTTACTGTGTATGCTCAACGAACAGGGATCATGGATACTAGATATAGTATACCATCAAGAACATCAAACAAAAAGTAAACATTTGACAGCCTCTACTTAAGAATCATGAAAACAATACATATAAAACTGTTTTACCCGGTGTCTCTCACCCAGGTCAAGCAGTATATAAAAGAACGTACCACAAAAAAAATATTAACTTGGAAAACACAACCCTCTTTTAAGCACAGTCGAGTAACAAATACCGCAGCAGGAACGTACGGAAGCGGCACGACACGCTGTGGTACGCCACGAAGCGGAGGTAGTACTCGTTGAGCGGTTAATACCACAACACTCACCATGCGACTGGTGTCAGCTCTCTTATCGTCGGCGGCGGTGATGCCCAGCTCGGCGCGCTGAGCCTCGTTGTCCAGCAGGAACGTACGGAAGCGGCACGACACGCTGTGGTACGCCACGAAGCGGAGGTAGTACTCGTTGAGCGGTTAATACCACAACACTCACCATGCGACTGGTGTCAGCTCTCTTATCGTCGGCGGCGGTGATGCCCAGCTCGGCGCGCTGAGCCTCGTTGTCCAGCAGGAACGTACGGAAGCGGCACGACACGCTGTGGTACGCCACGAAGCGGAGGTAGTACTCGTTGAGCGGTTAATACCACAACACTCACCATGCGACTGGTGTCAGCTCTCTTATCGTCGGCGGCGGTGATGCCCAGCTCGGCGCGCTGAGCCTCGTTGTCCAGCAGGAACGTACGGAAGCGGCACGACACGCTGTGGTACGCCACGAAGCGGAGGTAGTACTCGTTGAGCGGTTAATACCACAACACTCACCATGCGACTGGTGTCAGCTCTCTTATCGTCGGCGGCGGTGATGCCCAGCTCGGCGCGCTGAGCCTCGTTGTCCAGCAGGAACGTACGGAAGCGGCACGACACGCTGTGGTACGCTACGAAGCGGAGGTAGTACTCGTTGAACTCGAACGCGAGAGGGAACTGCTTTTGAAGCTGTGGGGGAAAAAAGACAATTTTTATCTATTGGTTTCTTAGGTTTACGCGAATGTTAGACATTGAATAAAACTACTTTTTACGGATTTTTTCGCGGTTTTAATTTTAGATTTAGGTCCCGACGTTTCGACACCTTTGCAGGTATCATGGTCACGGGCAGACTGAGATGGCGTTCGTCTTGACAGAAGATGTTGCTCGTTCTACCTTCATATTTTAATTTATTGTTGAGTTCCGACCTACGCAATATGAGCTCACTATGTTTTGATGTCTAGCAGCGCTGCTCTTGGGTTTGGCCTTGAGTTTGTGTATTATTGGGTCCCAAGTAGTTTATTCAACAATTTTTATCATCAAGAAATATTAGGACCGAAACCAAGGGCGCCATCTAATTCACCGCAAACAGTCGTGCGGTGACAGCGCTGACACCGCGCGGCAATACGAATCGTATCGTAGAATCTAAACGAAATACAGAGTCCTTAATTTCCAGACACACCACAGCATACGTTGAAGGCACTTAATGACGTCACAGTTGCAGCAAGCCTGCCGAACCCTCACCTGATGCACAGCGTCCAGGAACATGAGGAAGGTGGGCGTGAAGCCCTGCTGCGGCGTGGCGCCGATGTTGGAGCGCTGCTGGAACTTGTGCCCCAGCGCCAGCCACTCCTTCTCCACCAGGATACGGAAACCTTCCAATGTCCGGTAGTAAGGTTCCAGACAGATTTGGGCGAGTGATGATATCTGGAAAGAAATGGGAGGTTAGTCTGAATATAAAGATGGCATTAAGTCCGCCTTTGTGCAATAGTGTACATGAAGAATTAAATAAATAAACACAAAAATTTTAAAATGTCTCTTCAGTCTATTTTAAGGTTTCAAGTCTGCAACTAGTCGGCCGATAAATGCACATGACAAAACTGTTTCGTACATAAATAATATCAAATCACCGCACGTTATTTCCAACAGAACCTCAAGTCAAATGATTAGTTGAATCAATCACATCCCCTGGTATTTGCTTTAAACAGCCTTTCAGATTTTATGTCGATCAAGATATAAACCATGTTTAACCATTTCCCTACCCTGTGAGTCACATATGAACATTTCCATTGTTTAACTATTGTGTCCACTGGTGAGACAGTTAAGTTGTTAATGAGCCATGTTACTGACCTGCGCAGTAGCATCCCAGCCGTCTTCCAAGGACAGCAGTACGGAAGACCCCTGCAAGTCCAGGAGATCTACCACAGCCCCGCTCAGTTGGAACAACTGTCGCAGCTGCCACAGCCACCCTGATTCTTCTATTAACCTGATTGAAGGAGATGGCGATTTGTTAGTATATTTTAGACTGTAAAGTACAAGTTTTTTCTCAAGATTCGTTTCTCTGTATAGTTAAAGTGATGGACTCAGGCTAATGCATTGTTGCAAAGGTTTTTTTCGTGAGGCAAAATCGTAAGAAAAGTGTATATAGTGCGATTCAAACTTCTTTTCGCCTATGAAGTGCGCTACCCTTATGCAGCTGTTCGCCCCACAACCTCGCTAGCTCATGAGTTTGTTCAGAGCCGCCATCAATTTTGAATCCCACTATACCTGGTTTTACTTAGGAAAACCTCATCTGCGTATGATGAAGTCACAATGGCAGAAACCGATGGCTTTCTTCCTTTCTTTTGCCATGTAGGTCGGGTAACGGGTGCGGAAGTACTCGGCCGGCACAGCTACGAGTGACACAGGTACCTGAGGAAGCCGGGATGGTCGCTGGCGGGCGGGCCGGAGGGCACGGCGGCGCGCATGAGCTTCTTGAAGGCGTGCTTGGTGGCGCGCGCGTCGGGGTACTCGGCCGGCACGAGCTCGGCGCCTGCACAGCTGGTGGCCGCTCCGCCCTTCTCGCACACCACGTACAGGGAGGCACGCCGGGCCCCGCCACCGCCCTCGCCGCACACTGAACGACATGACATAAAATATTAAAAATCTCTTGACAAAAAAAAAGGTTATCGAAAAACGCTGTTAGCACACTTCCAATCAAGTTCTCGTTTGCTCACACTTTCCACAATGCAAGAACTTTCATAGTGAAAATTTTAATCAATGTGCTAATAGTTAAGCTTTAGTCATACTCAATCAACTCCTCTTCGGATTCAACAACATATCTTAATCCGTTCACCCATGTAGTACCCAGGTACATATAAAATACACTCGCAAATTTTCAACACCCAGTTTCCGAAAGACAGATCCAATAAATCTGTTGTCAAATCAACTGTGGTTGACCAAAAGTCTAAGAGAAAATCACAGCGCTTAACTTAAGGTTGGACAAGTAATTAATTTTGATTGTGATATCAATGTTTCTAAATTTGGAGCTAGAAAAATTATTATATTCCGGAATTCACACACGGTTATCTGATCCCAAGCTAAGCAGAGCTTGAGTATGGTAACCAGACAACTGATAAACATATATATATTTCTAAATACATACATATTAAAGATAATTATGGCATAGTTTCTCACCGGAATCAGCATCAGCAGTGGACAGCCGCTGCCGGGGCGCGTAGAGGTCGAGATGCGAGGGCTGGCGGCGGTCCTTGAGCGAGCCCCAGCGCCCGAAGTGGCGCGCGCTGCCGCCCTTGCCGCCGCTGTTGCGACCCAACACGCTGACACGTAAGTTACATGTTATCTTGTTACACACCACCCCGGGTGAAATGTCCCACTTTAATTTAGCTTGTAAGCTTCATATTGTCCCACTACTAGGCAAAGGATCTCGCTGTTTCATGCACTAATGCATATCACACAGTAATGTGTGATAGGCCAGTCTTTTTAGACTAATTGGTAATTCCATATTTCTCTCGGTCCATTAATGTTTAACACGGTTTTTTGCAGATAAAACAAGATTCGGATAAATTCCATGATTGATGAAATCTCTTTAAATGTTTCCCTAATTGACAACCCTGTCAGCCGGTTTTGGAAGACAAACGAGATAAAAATATACACACACATTAATGAGGCAAGGTAAATGAAAGGGGGCTATAAAAATTAATCATGCTATCCTTGACTCTGGAAAGAAGGCAAGCTTTATTGTCTTCCGCACAAATTATTTAACTAATGGAATCAAGAAGATTTTTTTTTTAATCTGGATAGTTTTGCCTCCAGACAGCATGCCTGGAGGGTTGCTAGGCAACGCTCCTGACATAAACACCACAGTGCCGCCACAGTGAGTGGCCCTCACCTGAGCGTGCCGGCGGCCTTGGTGAGCAGCGGCGTGTGCGTGACCTGCTGGTCCTCGCAGCACAGCAGCAGCGAGTCCAGGCTCAGGCTGGAGTCCTCCAGGTCCCCGCGCGACGCCGGCGTGCACGCTACCAGCGTTGCTAGGCAACGCTCCTGACATAAACAAGTCCCGCCACAGTGAGTGGCCCTCACCTGAGCGTGCCGGCGGCCTTGGTGAGCAGCGGCGTGTGCGTGACCTGCTGGTCCTCGCAGCACAGCAGCAGCGAGTCCAGGCTCAGGCTGGAGTCCTCCAGGTCCCCGCGCGACGCCGGCGTGCACGCTACCAGCGTTGCTAGGCAACGCTCCTGACATAAACAAGTCCCGCCACAGTGAGTGGCCCTCACCTGAGCGTGCCGGCGGCCTTGGTGAGCAGCGGCGTGTGCGTGACCTGCTGGTCCTCGCAGCACAGCAGCAGCGAGTCCAGGCTCAGGCTGGAGTCCTCCAGGTCCCCGCGCGACGCCGGCGTGCACGCTACCAGCGTTGCTAGGCAACGCTCCTGACATAAACAAGTCCCGCCACAGTGAGTGGCCCTCACCTGAGCGTGCCGGCGGCCTTGGTGAGCAGCGGCGTGTGCGTGACCTGCTGGTCCTCGCAGCACAGCAGCAGCGAGTCCAGGCTCAGGCTGGAGTCCTCCAGGTCCCCGCGCGACGCCGGCGTGCACGCTACCAGCGTTGCTAGGTAACGTTCCTAAGGCAAATGGGCCAAGATTAGTGTCATCTAACCTTTTCCCAAACTATTTTGCGGTCGGCTTCCAGTCTTACCAGATTCAGTTGAATTTACATGGAGCAACTGCCTATCTGACCTCCACAGCCCATTTGACTGGGTAACACATTATCTCATAATAAGACTAGTTGTCAGAATTCAATTAACGACTGCCAAGAACCGACGTATAACAGTCGAGACCAACGGCTCAACGCGTTATCCTAGGCATGGAGAGGTGTCAGTACGAGTATGTTTAGAAAAGGTCACTCATCCACGCACCACCCTCTGCGAGCGCTGCTTAACCTTTATTATCGGGCTCGTGGCTTAGCGTAAGCCGTAAGCGTTGGCTTACGCTTAGCCACGAGCCCCTCAAATTCAGCGATGTATCATACTTATTTTTTATAGAAAATGTGTTAAGTTTCCCATAGTTTATTCTACAGAGGCAATCAAAGATCTTAAGAACACCGTTAAATAAAGTAACCCCGATAAACAGTATGTTGTGAACATACCTGTTCCAAACTGGAGGTAGTTTCAGTGCCGCTCTGCGCGTTGCCCTGCGTCTGGTGGCTCGCCTTCAGCATGCCCATCACGCCTTTGTGGTGGGGCGCCGCTGATCTGTTGCCATGGTAACGACAGGTAAACAATAATATACTTTGTGGTAAAGTTGTGAGAAAAATACACGGACTTTAAGGACTATTTGCCCCTTCGTAACTAAAACAATCGGCTTGCTTTTGACAAAAAAAGGCGATAAGTTCTTCTTTTTTCTTTATTTTGTCGGAATCAATTTGTGAAAACTATGATAAGTTTTCCATTTTAAGCGAGTAGGTAATTATTGTTTGTTAAGATACAACTCCAATTGAGTCATGCATAAAAATATGTAGCACAAAAAATAATTTTCTAGTTTTCTTTTTAATAGCTAAGACACAAACAAATAGTTCTTTTTACACAAAATGTCAGTGAGAACTTATTTACGATAAACCACAGACAAAGCAATGCTTACATATTGTGGCGTTTAAATGCCTTACTTTCAGGTATTCTACAATAATCTCAACTTAAACATAGGTATCTTACCTAGCCAACAAAGCGTGTGTCCTTGGATGTCGCCACGTGATAACAGGCAGGCGACCTTGTCGATAGCACCGCGATATCCTGCGTAACGAGTCGTCTCCGAAACTCTCCGGTACAGGGATCACGGCGGGGTAACTGTGAATAACATACTAATATGAATAGGGCAAAAATATTATATAAATGATTTTAGAATAATTCTCAGTGATTGAAAATTTTACACTTATATTAATGCGTGCATTTATTAAATCTCGGGAGACGCAAAACCTTATTGTATGGTCAAAATATGAATTTCAAGTGCTTATTTATGTTACAACTCATAAAAGTCATTGAAAGGTAAAGTTAAACGTTGCGCCTTACTACAGTCGACGGCGTTAGGGCCCACTATTCATGGTAAGGCACGCTTCTTAAAGCTGTCCAATCGTATGGCCGATGTAACTTAGTCAGACTGACAAGAGATACAAGATATCGCCGTCTTTTTTCTATCAACTATTTATGTGTACACGCACTTAAAGCGTCTTGTAGTTCTATTTACACTCGCCAAGTTATGTCGACCGTACTGTAAGTTTAACGACTTGTATATATGTTGCTGATCACGTCCTTCCAGCCACGCCATTCCCTTACTAGAAGACTATTCCATTTCCCCCCGATTTCTTCGGTTTAAACACCATTACGTCGATCAATGTGTAGAAAAGAGCACACATACCTCCTGCAGAGAGTGTAGACGGCGTTAGCATGGGCCAGGCGGTATGGCGCATGCGCGAGCCCCAGGCGCGCCCAGTCGCGGGCGTACACGCGCTCGCGGACGCGCTCCAGCGTGCGCGCCGCCGGCGACTCCGCGCTCTCGCTGCCCACCAGCTCTAGCTCCTCCACTGTGGGATATATATATACAAATGTCAGACTCACACAAACACACACAAACATATATTATCGGCTCTTGCCTATTTGCATTTTGACGTTCAATATATGCAATACTTCGCGCAGAACTGGCCCGAAATAGCCTTAGAATGGGAAAAGAGGGAAGAGAAGCCGTTGCGCTGAACTGGGACACTAAAGACTTTTTATAATATACGCAATAAACGGTCGAGAAGGGCGCCTGTTATTAATGTTCATCTGAAAACTTATAGCTATTCTTACGTCGGACATAACATTTTATATCATTGTGTTATGATGGTTTACCATTACCGGTTCAGACCGTCTTTGCGGGCTGTCTTGAGGAGAGTCTTCTCATATATAAGCAGCACTTACATGAGAGCGTGTCAGCGGAGAGCGAGGACATGAGCGGCGGTGACGTCAGCGAGCGCGCGTCCGCTGACGGCAGCACGTACTTCTGACGCTTGGACGGCTTCGGCTTCAGACCGGCTTTGCGGGCTGTGTTGAGGAGAGTCTTCTCATATATAAGCAGGACTTACGTGAGAGCGTGTCAGCGGAGAGCGAGGACATGAGCGGCGGTGACGTCAGCGAGCGCGCGTCCGCTGACGGCAGCACGTACTTCTGACGCTTGGACGGCTTCGGCTTCAGACCGGCTTTGCGGGCTGTTTTGAGGAGAGTCTTCTTCGCGAAACCCCTGGTGGATAGACGAGATTTGTTAAGAGTAAACTCCATAATGTATCGCACAAACCTCGAAAATGTTAGGAGATACTAAAAGCAAGCGGAACAACTGATAGGCGGTTTCACATACAACCTATTATCACAAATTCTTAGGTTCGGTTTACTCATGCAAATTGGTCTCTCATCAAAGTTCTCTTAAGCGTGTGATCGACGGAGCTCGCAGGGGTTTTAATCGCGGCTCGACGTGCTTGATATGCACCGAGCTAAAATTTCAAACATGCGTGACGAGCCACTAGCCTGGCGAGTCACCAAATAAAACCGCTATATTGGCGGAGCTTTGACGGCGAGCCAACAAATTCTTGATAAAAGCTCGATCGTCGGTCACCCCTTTCTGAGTTCTGAAGGGACCAATCATCGATAACATACATTTGTTACTACAGAACAACGCTGTAATTACATAAGACTTCAAACACCCAAAAAACCTCTCATACATACTTGAGCGTGTGGTGTTTGGGCTGGCTGTGCTTGGGCGGCGGCTGCGAGCGCGGCGCGAGCGCGAAGTGCAGCAGCACGTGCTCGGGGTGCCGCAGCCGCGCCACCTGCTTGCGGAACCCCTCCACCGCCTCGCTGCTCACCTCCTCGTCTAAAGCCACCTGGGTATACGATAAAATGCTTGCCTATTGGTATTGTTGTAATGAAAAGATGTTTCAATTTCATCCTTTTTTCTAGTATACGGGCAAGATCAGGTCTATTTTCCGCTCATTGCTTAGACTGAACTTAACTTTTGTCTGAGAATGAAATATTGGGACTAGACGATAAGTTCCAACGTAAAAGTGGAATTTAATGTCGGTGTGAAATTTCTTGAAGAAAAATATGTTTAAGTATATTTAAAACCAGTTATTAACTTTTCAACTATCAGCGAGTTCAGCTTATAAGCGTTATTTGAACTTCATTTTGAAGTTTTTAACGTACCTTAATGAGCTGGAACGTAGCAGATCTGAGCTGCAAGCCCTCCTGCAGCGACTGCTCCAAGTGCGGCAGGTAGTGCGTGCGCACCGCCTTCTCGCGCGTCAGCGAGCACAGCGGGAACGAGCGGACCACTGTCTGCTCGCATGCTACGATATAGATACAGAGGTCAATTGTTTGAGAACTGAAGGAATATAAAATATAGTCATCTGATCCATAACTAGCCAGGGGCTGAAGAGATCAGATAACTGATAAATGTTTACAGCCACACCGGAATAAATGTTCTCGTCACACAAAGCTTTGCCCCGGGTGAGAGGCAGGTCGCTAAACGCTAGACCAGCAGTGAGCAGACCAATCAATCAGTCCATATATTATCTTGTACGTCGTTTAATAACCCCGATCAGTCTTGAGCGACAGTGGAAGGGTGTCTATCGTTCGATTAGTGTATGACAGGGACCACAATCCGTGCTTTGGTTGTGACTCTAGGACGAGGCGGAGAATAGTGTCCTTAAAGACCGACACACGTTTAGAGGTCATGATACCGCTATTCACTTACCATAGGGGTCGGTGGGCGTGCCCTTGAACACGAGCCTGTAGTTGGTGAGGAAGAGCGCGCCCTCTGCCGGCAGCAGCGGCGTGTGGCGGCCGTCCGTCACCAGGTAGGCGCGCAACGCCGGCACTGCCACCGCCTCGCCCGGTACCAGCGCTGGGGCTACTATCCGCGGCTGTGGACAAATATACCGTTATCGCGGACATGTGGAAGGCGGTGAGCAGACGATAAACAAGCGACATAGGCGACTATGCACAACTTGCTAGAATCAACAATTAATAAGGCTCATTTTCATTATTCGTTAGACGTATGAAAATAACGACGAATACGATAACGACGTATGAAAATTTCATCATGCGGCAAGTCCCGAGCGACATACTTATATCATTTGCTCAGCGCTTTACTGTCCTATAGTTGAGACTCATATCAATTATTGGGATAAAGTGGGTCCCTAAGTATTTAACATATTCAAGAAGATTATTTTAACAGTGTTTGAAACTGATATTTTTTGTTTTTATTTCAGTTATACGTTTAATACTAAAAGCCATAAAAATATTATACCGCCAAACAGATAATTATCGTATAAACATATCATTCAATAACCAATGCCCAAACATAGACGTTAGAAGCAATAACGAAAAAATAATGATCAGTAGAGTAACACACGGTTTCTCAAATGCTAAGACCAATAAGAAAAAAGTTCAATTACTAAACTACATTAACTTGTTGACAACCAATTCAATTGAACAGCCTTTGAGAAACCATAAGATGATTTTGCAGAAATTATTTATCACATACCACAATTAATTGTATTATCTTCCCTCCACCATGACACACAGATAACGCATCCAAATTGGTCAGTTGGTATGTCTTACCTATTTTTGGGCCAGGTCTGTGATATCATTATTTTCCAGGATATGAAATACATATCTTCGGTGAAATCATACTGTATATGTACGTGTCAAGTGATCTCAGTTAAAATTGAATATTATCTAAATGTTCAATTCAGTTTCGTTCTGTAATTCAGGGTTTTTCTACCATTTTGTCCAGTTATTCTTTAGCTGTAATATATACGTTCTGTGTCTACACATAGACAGAGATGATGATCTTTTTAACAAATTGTATCGGCTTATTACATCTGTTCCATAGCTCTTTAACAAACTCCAAGGCGGAACTTTTGTGACTCGGTTAGTGACCAGTTCTGTGCACCGTAGGTTAGGATAGGTAGGAAGCACATCTTTTCTGTAACCACAGATGTACTGCACAACTTAGCTCAACACATTCCTTAAAAGGTCTTAGTGTAGGCACTACCATATTTTTTTATTTTTCCTTTGTTTATATCTCTCTTTTTATGAGGATTTATTATGATTGATTGATATTTTATTAAAATTGACATCTTTCTTTTTACAGGTGTTTAAGTATTAACTGAATGGTCTAAATAAATAAATGGTCAGCTGCCATGAAAACACAGTATTTGCAAATTAATATTTTTAATATTCTAAAGCGATATAGACAAAAGCGTAGTGCTAGATGCTTTTGTCACTTTATCATTCATAGAAAATCCAACACACATCAAGTGCGACATGTTTGGATAAAGGAAAACAGTCCTTGTGAACCTCTTCTATAGGTTCCTTAATCGAATGCTCCGTCTATATAGTCCAAGAGTCCGTGAAATCACGTTATCATCCAGTCTTTTGTTATAGTCCAAGAGTCCATCATCTCGTGTTTGCGCTTGAAGTAGTTTAGCGCTTATTAGTAAAAAGTAGAGCTTGGTCGCTAGAAGGAAGAGAATATCTAATATAAATAAATACTGTGAGAAGCTAAGAAACGTGAAATGGTGTGTATTTAGCATGCATGACTTTCACCATAATAAAGAAGCAAAAAGCATTGGTAATTATATTTTAGCTAGTGCCAGATCCAGGAGCGAATATTAGGTGTAATATTTTTTATTTATCTTTTTGTCGGGTATTCATTATCATGGAATTTTCTTCCAATTCTCAGCGATGTCCCTTTCTTAACGACCAAACCTGGATTTGCCACTGACTAGCTAGCACATTTATTAAACAAGTTATCTAAAGGTTATTATAAGCATTAACTTACCCCCACCACCTTAACTATTTGGTTAATTTACAACCGCAACGCATATAATTCCGAATCCTTATTGCAAACCGGCTACATGTTAAGTGAGTTATATAAAGCGATACGTAAATGATAATGCAAATAGACGCACAAGTCTTAGTAATGTCAGCAATGAAATGATTGTAATGTAATGAGTTTATAAGTTTAATAAAATACATAGTTACTTCTATCGGAATAAAGCTGTAATAATTCAAGAATCGTATAACCAAAAGTTAATTTCTAAGCGCTATTTATCGATCATTAATAATTATAAAATTAATTTATTCTACTATGTATGTTTTAAAACGGAAGCTAGGGCGCGGCTCCGGCAATTCAAAACGAGACCGACGTGTTTTTAGGTGGTGCAAGTTCGACATACAGGTTTAGTTTTTAATGACAAGCCAAAACTATCGATTCTGGTCATCAAAAATATGTCATTTAAATGAAGTATTAAAAAAAATGAAACCGAACCGACAGTTAAGCTTGATTCTCAATACATTAATATCATTTCACCTCCGCCACTACAGCAGCGTAGTACTCAGTCCATACCTTCTGCACGGGCGGCAGACGGCGGCTCTCGCGCGCGACGGCGTCCAGGGTCTCGAGGTGCATGTGCACCACGCCCGGGATCATCTGGTGCAGGCAGCGGACGTGGTCGGCGGTCACGCCGCCTTCCGTGCACACCTGCGGGTAAAAGTGCAAGGTAGTAATGTCGAAATGGAAATATACATTTGGAATATCTATAGAATAGGTGGGGAACCATATTTAATGTGATATTTTTTTTTCTTTGATTATTTTTTTAAGTCATTCGAAGTATTTTATTTCAAAATTAACTAAGCTCTCATTCTTACTCGCGTTGTTTTAAGACAAGTCACGTAATGTTAGAATTGAGATATTGAATAATAAAAATATATATATGGTAAATCCGACTCGTAGTTTCAGCGATTAGCATTAGCTTTTTTTATATTAGGAACAAGTATTATGTAGACTGAACCAAAAGTGTTCAAGTAAGGTTTACTGATTGAAATTATTTCTTCCTTTATGTCACCATCACCAGTAATTATAACCTTGTCGTAGTATTATTAGTAAAGACATTTTGGACTTACCTTGTCAACGAATCTGGACACCATTTTGATGACATTGTTCCCTGCCTCTCCGGGATCCGCTTCCTCGAACCCTGACTCCGCATCCACGCTGTCTGATTCCGCGACACTGTACACAGATATTTATAAGCATTACTATTGGTTTCTTACTAAGCAGTGGTCCTAAAAGATACATAGACTTTATTGCCGTCAGCTAGATAAATCTGACGACAATAAAGCCAATACACGGAATACTGGAGAAAATCGGCAATAATTAATATATAGGGACTCCTCGAGTAGCTTACGTCGACTGCTTGCAGCTGCCACTGCCACAGCAGGAACGTGACATTGAACTATGAGTACGAGCGGAGGAGTGTACGATTGAGGGCGACAGCTCGAGTAGGTATTGTAAAAGAGATCGCCGCTGACCGCTGAAGCAGTAGTGCTCGAGCAGTTCCATTTGTGTACGTAAGCAATGACCGTATCATAATCGGTCCATTAGTCAAGCTACGATGACGAGCTACGATGCCATGAAGAGATAGACCGACGAAAAGAATCCTTCTCATGCGTAAGGGCATAAAAATATTTTTCTGTTATCGATAGGGTACAGATAATTGAGAGGTGATCCCATAGCAGTCGACCCAGGAGTTTTCTTATTCACTCGTCTGTTTGTTGTCTCACCTGTTAGTAATACTATTGCTGGCGCGATCGGCATCGTCGCCTCTGACGTCAGCGCGTCGTCCGGCGCCCTCTAGCGGCAGCAGCAGGTACACCATGCGGTTGGCGTAGTGTATCGCCTGGCTGTATAGTGTAGACTCCTCGCTTGCTATTAGCTCGCGTTGTTTTTCTATAAAAAAAAAACAGTTTGAAATGTAAGCATTAAATATTGTAAGGCAGTTAAAAAAGAAAAAAGTCTTGGTGTGTGTCGATCTGTTGGGCACAGGCATCTTTAGTTTACGGAACTTCTGATCTAAGGAATGTCTGCTATCCTAAGCTCAAAGGCTTCGCTTTTTATACATCGATGTCCCCACTTAAGATACACTGACGTAATGACTCTTATCTTAATGTAATAAATTTTGATATCCTAGTATATTCCAATCTTTTATAATAGCATTGTTGTTGAGAAGACTATTTGTTCCAAGTCAGCGATCAATATCAATAAACAATGACGTCAGAACCTCAGTATCTTAGTAAGGTCACAAGTCGTACCTGGCGGCAATGACTGCCAGAGCCTCATCTGTTCTGCAGCGATCTCCAACGCGCTCGGTTCTTGAGCCTTCAGCAAAGATATGTATTCTTCGTCGTCCCTGTAATAGAAAAAAAGTGTTTGTATAGTTTATTTAGCTCATATTCTTTTAAAAGAGCAGTAGACTAGCAGTATTTCTAAATTAGGAAGATGAATACTCCCCGCGGTATTTTTTCCGCTTACCCAATAAGTATGTATCTTGGCTGCAGACTGTTTACCAAATCAAATCTAGACTACATTATTTAAGTAGTTTTTGCAAGAAAGAGTAAATTCAATCATCCTTATATACATGTCGAAGGGTCATTATGCTGGTTAGACATCTTCTGAGTTGCGTGGGCGCGTACGCACAGGTATCCATCAAAATAAAAGTCTCACAATATAGTTCAATCACTGTATTACTAAATTCAAATAACAATCACCGAAAATATCCGAAGATTACAATTATAAATCACGATTAAGAGCAAATGGTTTTGCAAGCGACCATCACGTGCGATTCACCCTCAAAGAATGACGACTCGCCCGTCATGACACTTACAACTCCATTCGGGTGTAACTACCCGCTCTTAAAATTTATTTGTTTGTAAACAAAAAATAAACGATTTAACTAGGCGCGCGCCGTTATACATTTGCATAAGTAATGTTAATAGGAAAAAGTGAATATCAGAAGACCGAAATTTAGCCTACGACAATTGAATTGAATTTTGAACAATACATTTTAATTTAACTTTAACTGCCTCGTTGGCCTTGTGGTGCTAAGCGCGACTGCTACGCTAGAGGTCTTGGGTTCGATTCCCAAGTCGACCAAGTTATTATTGGGTTTTTCTATGAAATTCTCAGTAGCAGGTCGGAGTTTGGATTTGTGCCCGGTTAGTGGCAATAGGCTCGCCCCCTATTACATGGGACCTAAACATATCGGCGAACTGTGGGTGTACATTGGTACACCTCTGCCTACCCCTTCAGGGATACAGGCGTGATGATATTTTATGTTATGCTACATTTTAATTTAGAAGTATTTTAGAAAATATATAATGTATATGATTATTATATATTTACCTCGGACTAGGCACCCTCTGGTGAAGCGAAGGGTTCGGAAGGTACAGAGCTTTGATATCCCTCTGAACGTCTTGATAAAACGCCGCCTCCCAAAACTGCTGACTGGTCCATACTGGATGCTCCTGAAATACAAATAGACGTTGTTTATTGTTTATTGTTTATTAATTAGAAGGCTGACTTTGATGACTATGACATTACTATAGCTACAATTCTCAGTTTCCAAGGCATAAATTGCTTGCAAAGTGTATAACTCAAGGGTAAGTGCATAACTCAATAATGCCTGGACCGATTTCGCTAATTCTTTTTTTGTTGTGTTAGTTCATAACTGGAGAAGGGTTTAATAAAAAAAAATAGTATATTTAATCACCATATTAAGTAATCCTGTTATTTGATAGTGATTTGTTGGATTCATCTCCGCCCCCAATTACATAAAGGCACCGGGAACGGGACCTATGTATTCACGCGGGTGACACCGCGGGGCACAGCTAGTATATTAAAAAACGTATTGCCGTACCTGTATACACATGTAAGCGTACTGGATAACGCCGGTGCACAGCTTCCGGCAGTAGGCGGTGGCGAGGGGCAGCATCGCCGCCGCTATCGAGTGCTCGTCGAGCGCGGTCGCTGATTGCAGCGCGCAGTTCATTAGTCTGAGAACAACAATATACGGTTAATAATAAGCTCTCTCTTTTTGGCTTCACCAAATCGGGTAAAATATAGAAAAGGACGACTTTGCTGTGTAATACGAGGTTGGATTTGAGAAAGTATGGAATAGGGATATAAGAAAGGACATGGACTCCCTATATACTTTTTGTACAGCAGTGCAGCAGGAATAAGAAGAAGAGTAATAAACAAAAAGGTAGATTAATGATAATAATACAACAAAGTAAGTATGAACAAATAGAACAGGAAGTAAATTATGTTCAAGTATAGTATACAGAAGTTATAAAAGAATAGTTTAATGCACATAGACACCATGCTTAACCTTTAACAAAAAAAAATAGTAATGAAATAAAACCATCGACGTATGATATGCATAGACTGCTACTATCGCTAGGTTCCCCTTGTGCCAAGCGAGAGCAGTTTTTAGTCTGATCCTAGTACATTTCGTTTTTCATTTAAGTTAATTTTCGCGCAGCGAGAAAATTATATAAGAAAATATCGATGGTTTTGACATTGTTAGGATAATATTAGTGTTTTAGATAGATTTTTTAAAATGGCAAGCTCCATCTTCATACATAATTCACGACAACACTTGTTCATACTAGTGCTTACGGTTTAAACTCTGATAGGCTCACTCTATAGTTTCAAATGCAACCTCGTTGAATAAAACTCAATAAAATGGGTTATTGGTTGAGATCAGATAAACCGTCGCTTCATGTCAAATGAGATATTCAGTTGAATCCAGCTAGACTAGAAGCCGACCCTAACATGTTATGGGAAAAGGGTAAGCAGATAATGATCAAGCTTCAACTCTGAGCCTACAGCGAGCTAGCGAGCACCTCAAAAACCGGCATGTACCACTCGACCACGAACGCTATCATATTTATCAATCATAAACAAATGTCTAGATAAAAAAACTCTTCTAGCAACATCTAAATACTAGGAAAACCCTAGACCTTTATACAATATATCTGTAACATGATGACCATCAAACCAATAGATACGGCATATGACATGTTATAATAATGGTTCTCAAACATGTGAGGTATTGTTAATATAATGGGTGTCACATTCCTGCGGCAGTAGTTACCGACGCCATGTTGAAGTTGGTTATATGTGGCGTGCTGTGTGCATCCGTTGCGGTGGTTAGTGGTGGTAATTTTGTAAGTTAGAAATGTTTTTGTGATATTATAGTACTAGGTTCAAAATGTGAAATGAAAATTGAAATGTTAAAACTACATGTTTCATAAATTATAATCGGTATACCAATATCTTAGGCAAATCGCGCACTAGACGACCACCACCACGACCAGTGGCCGCAACGATCAGATTTACTAAAGAAAACAAAAAAACGTCACGCACTTAGCCACTTAGTAAATGCGCGACGTGCCTTAAGCTTTAGGGGTACGACCAATTGGCATTAAAATATAAAGTCTATAGGCAATTGGCACTCTAGTATTTTTTCTATTTTAGAAATAGTTGGTTTATGGACAGTATAAAACGCGAGCCAGTTTTAAGACGGATTTGATATTAGTAACACGTTTCAGTTACAAACTACTAAGATAAAAACCTTTTCTTTTTTAAACAGCGTATTTTTCGAGTTACATTTCAATCGTGTGTTTTATGAGCCTACTACATTTATCTCTCGATCACTTGCATTACTTATAATGACTACTATGTCCACAGGGTGTCGGCACATGGAGCACTAAGGCCATAAACAAATGCGAGGAGCCGAGCCACAAGTTTAAGTTCGACTTTAACCTGATGACCATCAATGAGACACATGAAGGTTTCTACGGAGATATCGTGCTTGATGAGGACTTTACTGAAGAGTATGGTGTAGGTGATAGTTTGATATCGCTTTTATGTTAAAGGGTTAAAGTTAATTTTCCTCTGATTTAAACTAATAAACGTAGTAAACGTTTTCACCTTTTCGATAATAGTGAATTGTTATTTTAATATCGTTGTAACTCGTGTTATTGAACTGTCTACTATAGTAGCCTTCATATCGTACATCTCATACGCGAACTTATATAATACAAAATAAATTATAAATCATCGCCAGAATCATATTATGTCACTGAATATAAAGGTTTAATTGTAAATAAAATATATTCACAAATTACAAATTAACGCTGAAATACACTTTTATTTTATTGCTATTCGATGATTTCAACAGTTGATTTCAAATGTCAATTGGACGAAACCGGGTGCTTAAAGCCGTTTTGAAAATTTCCGTTTTTCGCTCTTAAACCCTTATAATATTTCCTTAAAACCAACATTCCAGGTACGTCTAGACATCTGCATGTTCGACGAGGGCACGTGCAAGACGTTGCAAGTGATTCACGACGACAGTCTCTTCAAGTTCTTCAACAAATACGCCGCGAAATATGTCACGGGTTGCTTCAATGCTGCGGGCATTAGTCCGGTCGAAGTTCCTATTGCTAAGGTATTACAACTACTGAAAATGTTTCCTGTCCAGTGAGTAACGTATGAACCCATTGTTTAACTATTGAGAGGGGTGGAACAGTCAAGTTGTTAAATTGGTAAAAGAAAAAAAAAATACGATTATATTATAGACAGAAAATCGGTCCATTCTAACAAGAAGCGTAAAATATATTCTCGGACATCTCACACACGGTTGTCTGATCCCAAGCTAAGCAGAGCTTGTGTTATGGTAACCAGACAACTGATAAACATACTTATATATTTCTAAATACATACATATTATAGATAAATTACACCCAGACACCGAACAAATGATCGTGCTCATCACACAATCATTTGTCCCGGGTGGGAATGGAACCCACGACCTCCGGTATAGCAGTCAGGGTCTCTAACCACTAGACCAACAGGCCCGTCATATATAATAAATGGGGTATATTGGTATTAATATAGAAATGTACCTATTTTTATATTGTTCAGATGATTGAGTACGTGAAATCTGCCTCTAAATCATTTTTTAGCGTTGATATTAAGCTTTTTATCAGTTTTTAATGTGTAAACTAAGAAAAACAACATCCACCTCAGTACAAATTTAAGTTCAGAGAAAGAAATATTTAGCACATAAATAGTTACTAATATTCATTTTTCTTATTCACAGGGCACATATAAAATAAATGAGTTCGTATACAGCAAGGAAATTACCCCGGGTCTGTTTGGGAGTTACATTATCAAAATGTTTATTCTCAACAATGACGTGGAAGAAGGCTGCGTGGAAGCCCACTTGGACTTCAAAAAAATAGAAGACAAGAAGGAAGAGAAAAAAGAAGAATAAGAAAGAATAAAGAAAGCAGGAATAAAGAAGTAATTTTAAAAACATTTTCGTTTCTTTTAATTCTTGGACCTTTGCATAGTTTTTAATTGAATTGTTTGTTGAATATGTATAAAAATAAAGTTACTTTAAAAAACGGTGTGTATGTTTTTTTATTACCTGTCACTGCATAGTATTTGCTCATTGTTTTATGCACAATAAAGATTTATTACAAAAATAACTTTTTTTATTATTATTATACTTGTCTCAGTATCATGAAAAACAGCAGCAGTTGTGTGCCACATACTTATGCCCAATAAGTTAGTGACCCTTAAATTACCGAGATGATTCCAGTGCCATATTAAAGCAATAGAGGGCTTTACTTATTACTATTCAGTGGTGGTTACGAATAGGTTCAGGGTTACATATCTCGTACGGCCCGTTCTTAAACAAGGCGACGCTAGTCTCCGACCCCCGACAACTTTAGTCTCCAACGACCTGCGTCTATTACCTACCTCTATGGTTTTTATGGCTTATTGGGTATAGAAGAAGACCGGAAACGAGATGGATGGATGTGTGAAAGATGATATGAGAAAGAAAGGAGTGAGTGTTGAGATTGCGCCGACCCTAAATAATTAGAGAGAATAGATGCATCGTGTACGAACGGACTTATACCGGTTAATCATTAAAATTGGTTCTCTATAATACTCTGTAAATATGAGATCTGTTTAACACCATGCAAGACTGGCTGAACACGGACTATTCTCCCTCCTGAATTACCCTCTCAGTGGCTTGGGGCCTGGCCTTAACGCAGGAGACCTTTAAAAACATCCGTATGTGCAAAAAACAGTTGCATCATCTTCTAATGAACACTTATAGATTACAATCTGGCTACTTACTCTCTCTACAACTCTATCTTTGACTGCTTATTATTAGATCATCAAATCAGTAAGTTCATAATAGGCCAAAAAAAGATTTCAATCAAGAATTCGATATGTTTCAGTAAATATTAAAAAAAACAGAAAATATAACATTTATGTAGGAAAGCACTAAGCCTTCTAAGAATTTAATAATATGTAGTGAACGGAATGATCACATTATATTGATTGTATTATCTATGCTAAATATAATAAGAATTCAGATATTTTGTACGAAAAATGTTTAACATAAAAAGGTCCTATCATTGTTTATTAACTTAGATAAATAACATTAATTATATTCCTAACAAAAGCGTTAACAATTCAAATTAATTAAGGTTCTTAAAATGAAACTCTGTAATTCAAGAATTAAATATACACGTATCCCGAGTATAAAGCGCAATAAATAAATACATAAAAGTGAAACCTTCATAAAACATTTGTAATAACTGCGAGACTATTCCAATTATTCCACTACAATTCAATAACGATATTTATCTTAACGTTCGTATCATCACGCTATTCGATACCATCGTAATGGCCAGTGAGCATGTAATGTTATATAATTATAATATTATATATTGGCAACACTAACAGGGAAGTCTCATTGTGGCAACACTCCGTTATAATGATGTCTGTTTGGGTGTTTTGTACCGTGCTTTGTTGTGTACTTGTCGCTGTGCTGTGCGTTGGAGATATTGTAAGAATTTGTATTAAAAATAATTTTCTTGTCAACTAATGCATAAATATTAAGAAAGGAAAATGATAAGTGTACGATCTGAAAAGCATCATATTTTGCATTGTTGTTTAAACTTCACATTAACAACGTTTAAGTGGACAGAACTGTTTCCAAAAATAAAATAATTGACACTAAATTGGCATGTGGTTCACATACGTAGATATTAGGGTAGATGACTAGGTATGAAAAGTCAAAATTTATTTAGTCCGTCATTTAGATAATCAAAATTTAACAGAAACGTATTTTTTCTTATATCAAATCAATAAAAAAATAGGAAGATAAACCGCTTTAAAGTTCAGTAGTGGGGGTTTGTGACGTCACGGCTTAGTACAATTTATGCTAAAACGTGACGTCACGCAAGAATTGAAATCGCTGTATCTTCGTCATTCTTTGTCTACGGGACAAAACAAAAAATACGTTTCTAATATATTTTTTTTATCTAAAAGATGGACTAAAAAATAAAAAATTGTCATCATCCCTATTGTCACGTGTGAATTTAAAATTGGTAACTACATAATAAATGATAAGTGTGCGTCTAGATGCGAGCTGCGCGTTCGTGGGGCATTCGCAAAATTCGAAATGAGCAGCTCGCGAGCGGTTCGCGAACGGTTCGCAAGTAATGCATTGTGTACCCGTTCGCCAGATCTGAACAGAGTCTTAATTTTCTAATCCACTTGAATGTTACTTGAACTACAAAATATAATAAAGATACTCTCCTTATTATTAGATATTTTTAATATTTATTTTATATTTGTAAAGAAAATAAACTCTTTTCTTAATTATCTGTGGCAAATTGGCCGCTTATTTAATCTGTTAAAAGAAGCATGACTGTCATTGTGAAAATATTGAATTTGTAATTTGTGTAAGAAAGTAGCAAATCCTGGAAAGAGCTTTAAATGTAGTTTTTTCGTATTTACAGGTAAGCTACGAATTGTTTAGAAGTTTGATTAAATTGTATTTGTTATATTTTTGTTAATAAACATAAATTTTCGTATTTACAGAAAAAACGCAGTTTCGTTTTCTCCAGCGATTTGTATGAATTATCATTATAAAACTACATTTTCTGCAAGTAATTGAATAATTATGGAGAAGTTGAGATTTGATTTTACGGTCAAAAGTTCAGCAGATGGAAAGTCAAACATTATCTGTATAACCTCAATAGGTACACCTACGGGGCAAGTTTTCAATATACCGGACGAATACCAGCCGGCGAGCTTACATCATGTAATTATAAATACTTCAAACTATGCTAAGGTGAGGAAAACATTGAATAAAAGGCACCAGACGAGAAAGATATGGATAACCTTAACAGATGAGATATCTAAGACATATTTAGATGAAGGTCAAAACATACAATTCAATGATTTTTACCTAGAGGAAATTACGGAAAGTATAAATGATTATAAATCATTACCTAGTAGCTCTAACCCAACATTAGAAAAATTATTAGAAAAACTACTTGAGGAAAAACAAACCAAATCTGAAACTCTAAATTTAGGAATAATCGCAAAAGATTTTATGATTGAGAAATTCAATGGCAGAAATGCAAATGCTCACCAATGGATAAAAAATTTCAACAAAGAATGTGAACGTTTCCATATTAATGAAGACAAAAAGAAAATTGAGATATTAAAAAACTTTTTGGAGTACTCCAGTATGGATTGGTATACATGTATGTTAATAAAATTTACAGTCGAATCAGAGTGGAACAAATGGGAGAAAAATTTCAGCGATACATTCGGAAACAAAGGATGGTCGCCTATCAGATATGCTCTTACTTTTAAATACCAAACAGGCTCATTGCTTGATTATGCATTAAAAAAAGAAAAATTATTGCTGGAAGTGAGGAAATCTATTGATATTGGAACCCTTATAGACCTTATAGCAGCAGGTTTGCCTAATTATGTGACTGATAAAATTGACCGAGAGACTTTGCAAGAAACCGAGGATCTGTACAATGAGTTAGGAAGACTAGAACACCTTGTTGGAAAGAATAAATATGAAAAAAAAACCTTCTCATACTCTGAAACAAAAACAAAAGATGTTGAAGGAAAAAAGCCGTGCCAGATCTGTGTCTCTGAGAAAAAAGGGAAACGTTTCCACCTGGAGGAAAACTGTTGGTTTAAGGGGAAAAATCAAAAAGGTGTTGTGAAAAGTGTAAACAACTCTGAATTGGAAGTTGAACTTAATAATGAGAATCCAAAAAACTAGAAGTACCACCATTAATAAGAGTATCATTGCTATTAAATAACACTTTACAAGTTTCTGGAATTTATGATTCCGGTTCAAATGTGTCATTAATTAATGCAAAATTATTGAAGATACAGGAAAGAGAAGATAAAAGTGTTACACAAACAGCAAACTTAAAAACTATTAATGGTGAGAAGAAAACAAAAGGTATGGTAACTTTAAAAATTAAAATATTTAATATTGAGAGAATTATGGATATTTTTGTCATAGAAAATGAAAATTTTTATTATGATTTTCTAATTGGCTTGGATTGCATAAAAAAGTTCAAATTGGTGCAAAATGAAGACTTAAGTATTATACAATGTAAAAATTCAGAAGAAAAGAAGTTCCTAAATGAAGATAATGTGAATAATAACAATTTAAAGTTAACAGATGTCAATGTTCCTGATGCATTAGGTGATACGAACAAAAAAGAGGTCTCTTTATACAATAAAGTACTGGAACAAGAAACTGATTATACGAACAGTTGGGAAATGAACTTTAACGAACATATACACATCGATAAATTTAAATTTTTTGTGAACCATTTAGAAGTACGTCAACAAATAGAAATTGATAACCTTATAAAGAAATACAAAGCAGTCTTTGCTAAGGATAAATATGACGTCGGCACAGTACGTGATTATGAAGCGCATATAGATTTGATAGTGGATAAATATTGTTATAAACGTCCGTACAGATGCACAGCTGATGATAGAAAAGAAATTGAATATCAAATATCAAAACTACTGGAGAAGAATATGATTGAGGAATCTTATAGCCCGTTTGCTGCTCCAGTTACCCTGGCATATAAAAAGGAAGACCATAAGAAAACAAGACTATGTATAGATTTTAGAGAATTGAACAAAATCGTCGTTCCTCAGTCACAACCATTCCCCTTGATTGAGGATTTAATGGGAAAGACTGTGAACTGTAAATTTTTTTCCACTTTCGACATAAATTCGGCATTTTGGTCTATTCCTTTGAGAATTCAAGATAGATACAAAACTGCATTTGTCACACAAGATGGCCATTTCCAATGGACATGCCTCCCATTTGGTTTAAAAACATCTCCGGCAATTTTTCAAAGAATATTGAGTAATATAATAAGGAAACACAAATTGTCGGATTTTGCAGTAAACTTTATTGATGATATCTTAATCTATTCTAAGTCTTTTAAGGAACACATACTACATATATCAAAACTACTTGAGGCAATATTAACGGAAGGATTCAGATTAAAATTTTCGAAATGTTCTTTTGCCAATAGTCAGGCCAAATTCTTAGGTCACATAATAGAAAATAATGCAGTTACACCTCTCAAAGATAATTTAACAGCTGTTAAAGACTTTCCAGTTCCGGAAACAAGGAAGAATATACGCCAGTTTCTTGGGAAAGTAAATTTTTATCATAAATTTGTACCACATAATGCAATTATTCTGAATCCATTACACAATTTACTACGGAAAGACGTAAAATTCATATGGTCCACGGAGTGTCAGGAATCATTTGATAAAATTAAGGAATTACTATGTTCGAAACCAATTCTAAAAATATTTGACCCAGATCAACCGATAAAAATTTATACAGATGCTAGTATTAAAGGCATGGGAGCTGTGTTAAAACAAGAAGATAAAAACGGAGTTAGCAAACCTGTAGCTTATTTCTCGAAAAAATTGACAGAAAGTCAAAAGAAAAAGAAAGCAATATATTTAGAATGTCTGGCAATTAAAGAAGCGATAAAATATTGGCAGCACTGGCTTATGGGCAAAGAATTTGTAGTATATTCAGATCATAAACCGTTAGAAAATCTGAACATCAAGTCGAGAACTGATGAAGAACTGGGCGATTTGACCTATTATTTATCCCAATATAATTTTAAAATAAAATATAACCCGGGAGAAACAAACCAAGAAGCAGATTGCTTAAGCAGGAATCCAGTCCTGAATACCTGTGATAATGGTAATGACTTTTTAAAGGTTGTAAATTTAATTACTTTGGAAGATATAAAAAAGGACCAACACACAAATCTGGATCTACAGAATGGAAAAGCTAAGTTTATAATAGAGAATGAAATTTACTACAAAAAGAATAAAAAAAGAAATAAAATCATATTGTCAGAAGCACTTAGCAAAGCACTAATTAGAGATGTTCACGAAACTTACTGTCACATTGGAAGAACCCAGATGATGAATAAAATAACACCTCTTTACACAGCGAAGAATATCATAGCAAATATAAAAAAAACTTGCGATGAATGTGACATCTGTATAAAGAACAAATCCAGAAGGAAATCGAAGTTTGGGTTGATGTCACATTTAGGTCCGGCAACACGCCCATTTCAAAATATATCAATTGATACCATTGGAGGTTTTGGAGGATCACGGTCTACAAAGAAATACTTACATCTTCTGGTTGATCATTTTACAAGATATGCATATATACTGACGTCCAGAAATCAGAGCTCCAGTGACTTTATTAAGCTTATGGAAAATGTAACACAAAGCTACAATATTGATATGGTATTAACAGACCAATACCCTGGTTTAAATTCGAAAGAATTCAAAGACTTCCTAAAAAAGAAAAACATAACAATAATATTTACAGCGGTGGATACACCATTTTCAAATGGGCTTAATGAAAGGCTAAATCAAACTTTAGTCAACAGGATAAGATGTAAAATAAACGAAAGTGATAAGAAAACTGCCTGGACAACTATAGCACAACAATGTGTAGCAAAATATAATGAAACAGAACATACAGTCACAAAATTTACCCCAAAATACCTTTTAGAAGGAAAAAATGTGGATATTCTGCCACTTGAATTAAAATCAAGTCGTACAGAAGAAGATCTGAAAAGAGATAGAGAACTAGCCCTACAAAATTCAATAAAATCTCATAACTACAATAAAAAAATCTATGATTTTGGTAGAGAAGATTATAATTTTGAAGTGGGAGACAGAGTATATGTCGAAAATGGGAATCGATTAAATAGAAAGAAAATGGACGAATTGAAGATAGGACCGTACAAAATTTTAAAGAAGATTTCTAGCTCAATCTATGAAGTTGATGCAGGACATAGGAAGGCAGAATCCAATCTTTACCATATTACCAAGCTATCTCCAGCAGTGTAGAGCGCCTGATCGAACAATTGCGTGCAATTGTTCTCTCGAAGGATGGGAGATGTAAAGAAAATAAACTCTTTTCTTAATTATCTGTGGCAAATTGGCCGCTTATTTAATCTGTTAAAAGAAGCATGACTGTCATTGTGAAAATATTGAATTTGTAATTTGTGTAAGAAAGTAGCAAATCCTGGAAAGAGCTTTAAATGTAGTTTTTTCGTATTTACAGGTAAGCTACGAATTGTTTAGAAGTTTGATTAAATTGTATTTGTTATATTTTTGTTAATAAACATAAATTTTCGTATTTACAGAAAAAACGCAGTTTCGTTTTCTCCAGCGATTTGTATGAATTATCATTATATATTTATAAGATATTTTCCTTATTTCCCAGGGTCCAGGCATATGGGACGTGAAGTACATCCAGAAGTGCGAGGAGGACGCCCACAAGTTCAAGTTCGACATCGTCAAGAAGAAGATCAACCGGACGCACGACGGGTTCAACGCTGATCTCATGCTGGATGAAGTGTTTACTGATAAATATGGAGTAAGTATTCATTTTGCTATACGGAAATCCCGAGAGCTGCTGAATAGATTTGATTCTCGCCCGCTTTGATTCTTACGGGAGATAAAAATTTGTCTGAAAAGACACGCGTGTGAAACCGCGGGGCACACCTAGTTATTAATAATAATGCCGCATATTAGATGACCAATAGGCCAAACTATAATCACATAGGTCACTCTCAGTGGCAAAAGACAACGCGGCAGGCCCACACAAAGACGCAGGTACATTCGTTTGATAATTCCATTTTTTTATTGATATTATTGAATACTGTATCTTATGTTAAAATATTTCCACAAGCGATCAAATCGCGCATATGTTTGGAAACGAAATTATAATTTCTTGACACTTGTCTGCATTGGAGCAGTCGGCCTTGGATTACTTATTTTTTATTACAATAAATACTGTTTTGCAACCGTGTTACAGATCCGTGTTGAGATATGCAAGCACGTGGACGGCGGCTGCAAGCCTTACCAGCTGCTGACAGACGACTGCATGGTCAACTTCGTCAACAAGTACGCCAAGGAGAACGTTATAACGTGTCTGGAGTTGGCCGGGGCAGACCCGCCAGAATTCCCCTTAGAAAAGGTAGGTATTTAAATGTTCTGTACACATTACGTAATAAGGAAAGTTATCATTGAAAGCACGAATGCAAACATAACTCATTTGTATTCAAAGGAATAGCTTCAAATTGATACGAGACATGATTAATCATAATTGAAAATAGATAAAAAAATAAGTCAACAATCATTTTTACAATTGTAATAATAAATATGAAAGTGCCTGGATGTCGTGTATTCATCTTTCTTCTAATAAATTTCCAGGGTAACTACCACGTCGAAGACTATGCGTTCGACTACTGCGAGCTACCAACAGACTCCGCGTACGGAACTTTCGGGGCGAAGGCGTTCATCCTAGAGGGCACCACGGAGGTCGGCTGCGTCGAGCTGCATGTCGAGTTCAAGGTCAACGAGGACGAAGAAATGTGTGAGAAGTGAAGAAGACGAAAGTATTGGGTTAATAAAGATTTTGGTGAAAATTTTGAAGTTTTCTTTTAGGACCTATACCAATATCCTAAACTCATATGTCCTCCGTTTCATCGCGGGTGACACACTGCTCGATGATACTTTTAGCGTATATTATTCCTAGGAAACAGATACTAATTAGCTATATAAGAAACAAGGGTAACTACCACTTAGAAGACTACGCGTTTGACTACTGCGAGCTTCCAACAGACTCCGCGTACGGAACGTTCGGGGCGAAGGCGTTCATCCTAGAGGGCACCACCGAGGTCGGATGCGTGGAGCTGCACGTAGAGTTCAAGGTCAACGAGGACGAGGAAATGTGTGAGAAGTGAAGAAGACGAAAGTATTGGGTTAATAAAGATTTTGGTGAAAATTTTGAAGTTTCCTTTTAAGGACCTATGCCATATCCTATACTCATATCTCCTCCGTTTCATCGCGGGTGACACACGGCTCGGTGGTACCACCGAGCCGTGTGTCTGTTTGTGTTTTAGCGTATATTATTCCTAGGAAACAGATACTAATTAGGTATATAAGAAACCAGGGTAACTACCACTTAGAAGACTACGCGTTCGACTATTGCGAGCTTCCAACAGACTTCGCGTATGGAACCTTCAGGCGAAGGCGTTCATCCTAGAGGGCGCCACCGAGGTCGGCTGCTGATGAAGAAATGTGTGAGAAGTGAAGAAGACGAGAGTATTTGGATAATAAAGTTTTTGGTCAAATAACGTTTTCATTTATTAACTGTAATTTATAAGCGATCATCCCCAAAAATAATTAAATGTAGAATAATAATGGTTTTTGTAGGTAAGAAAGTTGTTTAAATTCTTTCATTTAATAAAAACTATTATTTAGTAAATTGAATCTTATATAATTGCATCCAAATAAATAAACAGTCCAGTCCATAGACAGTAAAATAAAATAAAAATTGAGCCCCCAAACATTTCTACCTCTTTACCCAAACCTAATTTTAAGGCCGGCGGCACTTATGGCTGCTTCAAGTAGACTGATTACTTTTAGCGGTTGAGAAAACAAAAAGCGCCCGGTCGACTGCTCGAGCAGGCCGTGCACTGACGGCAATACTACTATTCTTTTACCACCACTTAGACCACAAATCTCGCTCAGAGGTAATCAACTACAGCTAAAGTACATGAAAACAGTGCTGGCAATATTTTTTTTTTGTTAGATATCTTTGAAGTTAGCCTGAGCGCAGGCTTTGACTGCTTCACCGTACTTTTGCTGGCAATCTATGGCCGTATCCCCTTACTTGTTAACACGCTGGTCAGAGAATGTGACAATAGAAGAAAAGGCATGGATATGCCTTTCAAAGCTATATATGTGTTATAACATATTATGTATATTTACTAACGTTCAATAAACACTACTGTAAATATAAAAATGGTTTTCTTATATTTACTTGTTATTTACTGGATGTACCTCGCTGATGCCTAATGTGTATTGGGAACCATTCTGTGGTAATTTCAGCCCATGGTTGTATTAGCATACGACAAACATGACCAGCCCATTTCCATTTTTCAACGTAACTGCTTTATATAAAACAATTTTTTACAAAAAAAAAGAACCGACTTCAAAACAAAAATAAAATGCACTAAAAAGTAAAAAATAACTTAAAAACTTTATATAAATACTCTCTATTTTGAAGGCGGTGCCTAGTAAAACTATTGAACGAATTGAATTAACTTAGATATTTAGCTGAGTTTCTCATTTTGACTTTTAAGTTTCGAATAGGTGTATTACTTTAGTGGTATGTTCAATATCATTTTGTGTCTAATAGTTTTACTAGAGACCGTCTTCAAAATACTTGGATACAGGCGTGATGATATGTTATGCATGTTATATTATGTTATGAATAATAACGGACAACAGATTTATTGCATAATATGACACATTATTTAAGATTCTTTTAACGTCGAATATTCGTTATTTATTGACCTTTCAAGTCGTAAAGACCTGTAAAATCTCCAAAAAGCAAAAGTACTTCTCGAAAAATCAGCAAATAAACCTCTTTTGTTCGTTGTTCATTCGTGAACTTAAACTATGCAATAAATATAAGTACACAGTCGCAAAAACATGTTGACTCTTCTCAACATGATATATGTCAACTTTCCTCAAATTATATGTTTTCAAACTATCGTTAAAACTCATCAGATCGCTATAATCAATTCCCGCACGAACGTGTAAAAGTTAAATCGTTCGCAGATACAACAACAAAACAACTGCCTATCTCCGATCAAACGTAGAAATGGCGTGAATGGGAGAATAACAGATACATCTGGTATTTAAATAATGCGACAAATATCAACAATTACAATCATTACAGAGATACCATCGTAATTAACTTGTGTATATTTATAAGCTCATGTCGGTGAGGGCGTAGTACAGAATTGGTAGCAAATGTAAAATGTGGCAACTTTTTCTGCTATGTGCGTTAAGCTGTTGTCTTGTATTGGTGAATGCGCTGGGAAACGCTTTGCTTGTAAGTTTTGATATCAACGTAACTTAATTCCAACTATAAAGTAAAATAAGTGTGTGAAAAGAAGTGACATCCATAAAGGAATGTTTCACAGCTAACTTCAACCAATGGAAGAAAAAAAATATTAAATTACAACCTGGTCACATACGTCGTAACCCTCAGTTTTTTGGTTTTCTCACTTTCACAGTCGGATAAAAATATATTTTTTTAATCTATTTAATAAAATTATCTTTATTAGGGCGAAATGTTACCAGAACGCAGGTATCGTTTGGCAAATGCACGAAAGTATACGTAATTGAATTAAATTACTTTACACATCTTATTTCAGGGCCCAGGACAATGGCTGGTACTGAACATCCTACAATGCGAAGAACCCGAGCAGTATGAGATGATATTCGAAGTGTCCCGCAAGAAACTGAATCGAACCCACGACTGCTTCGCTGGTAAAGTCACTGTGCCTAGGGAGGTTAATGAGACGTTTACTGTAAGTATTGTAAATAAGATTATACTGCTTTTATTTACCGAGTTCAAACGGGGATTCAGTAGTATTTATTTCGAATATCGATTTTATCTTAAGACCGAAATTATCAATTTACACTATTTTAATATACGAGCGGCCCGCCCCGGCTTTGCTCGGGTGCAACGCTGATACCAAATATAACTACATAATCATAAAGTTCTGTAGGGCGAAGCACAGCCTTGGACGCACTATTTGGTATAGAGGCACACGATCCCCGGCCCCCGCGCGGCCCTCCGGCCGCGCCGGTACCGCCGGAACCGCTATGTCTCTGCATTTTAAAGTTGTAATATCTTCGAAAATATTCATTTAAATTACATGCTGTAAAGGGCAATATTGATCTATATTACATGCACAATTTATTGAAGGTACTTAGTTGGATAAGGATTAATATTGTATTGCTTGAAATCGCTTATTCGTAAATAAGTAATAAATAAACAATAAAAATGGTTATTGTGGGTTATCCTCAAGAGATAGACATATACCATCGCTGACTTTTTTGTAGATCTTTTTAAGGAACACAATACTGTAGTACATTATTTTGACCTATCTCGTACGGTTCAGCCAGCGTTCGCAATGAAAGCGCAAAAAAAGTGTTCATTTACGACCTTACATTAGAAATCTCTAAGATTATCCGTGTTTCTCTACTTTATTATGCATGTATTATACATATAAACCTTCCTCGTGAATCACTCTATCTATTAAAAAAAAACGCATCAAAATCCGTTGCGTAGTTTTAAAGATTTAAGCATACATAGGGACAGACAGCGGGAAGCGACTTTGTTTTTAACCGAAATTACTTAGGTATACTCACATTCGTTTAAGAACTTAGTGATTAAGATTAAATAAAAAAAGGTTTCTTATTTTTTGCTTTTCAGTGTTTTCGGCGGTTTAATTTTTTTGTTAAAAAGTTTTTATACTATGTAGTGATTTTTTTCGAAAATATGTAACCACAGCCCTAACCAGAGCGAAGTGGAAGGAGGGTAGGACTTTACACTGCAACGAGACAGAAATGGTCAAAAAAGTTAGTTTCAAGTTAGATAAGCTCTACTAACAATAGGCTAAGAATTTACTAACACTATGGATGTACTATGTTATCCGAAATAAAGAGTTATTATTATTATATTATATTATTAAAAAAATAATAATAAGTAAAAGAACTAATTTCGAAAACGAACAAAAAAGGCAGTACCTACTTAGGCAATTAAAACTTAAGCAATTTACATAAAACATTAACATATCATCACGCCTGTATCCCCGAAGGGTTAGGCTGAGGTGTACCAATGTACACCCACAGTTCGCCGATATGTTTAAGCAATTTCTCATAAAAAATATGCATTTATTTTTACCCATTAAAAGTTAATCTTTTATCATTTCAGATATCAATAGACGTGTATAAGAAAATGGACGGAGGTTTTAAGTTCTACCAGACTATAAAAGATGACTGCTTCTGTACATTCCTGAAGAGACATGCCAAAGAGAACATAGAGCGAGCTTTGCGAATGGCGAAAATCGATCCTCCCGACTGCCCGATACCCGTGGTAAAAATATATTATTAATTTTATTTAATATGGCCATTTGTTGTTGATTTAAATAAAAAAATGTACAAATATTATATCGTCTACTAAAGACATTCCGTGGCTCAGAAAGCACGTTAAGCCGTTGGACCCGACAATCATATGATGTTCTTTGGTAGTCTATAAGTCGATTCTGACAACCAGTCTTACCATGGGATACTGTTTAACAAAGTAAAATGGGTTGTGGTGAACGAAAATCTACTTCACTGCTTTTAAATAAAGCTATTTTTCAGTAAACATGTTAACCTTTTTCGGGTTGAAGATATTAATATACTAAACATTACATTGTAGTTCAGTGTATAAGCATTGAATGAACCCACACAAAAGTTTACGTTACTCCTTTGTGATAAGGTTCTTTTTCGTTAATTCTTTATCATAAATTGAATAAAACTATATCTAACATTCGCGTAAACCTAAGAAACCAATATCTTTATCATAAAGTTCATTTTCATTTAAATTGTTCACAATTTCAGGGTTTCTATGAGGTAGGGGAATTCGTAATGGACTACACAGAGTTACCAATAAACGGTATCTACGGGACTTACGAGGTGCTCGTGTTCTTAATGTATCAAGAAGAGAAAATATGCTGCATTAAGGTGCAGCTGCACTTCGAAAACTATGAAGATGATGACGATGATTTGCTGTAATTATTGATAAGAGTTTCATCGATAAATATAGGCTTGTAAAGAGGGGTTTATGTCGCAAATAAATGTTATTGAATTTGAACTTGTTTTTATTTTCAAACATATTTATAAAAACGCTGTTGTGTATAGAATGCTTGTTCGAAAAAATACCGGTTGTATAGCTGGCTAAAACCAGGTGTATTATATTAGCGCAGGAGTTGCGCCGAGCATTCTAAATGAACCCGCAGCAAAGGTAAGTCGGATAAGTCAAGCTCTCGCTTCAGACTTTCAATCAGACGAACAAACTACAAAGTGATTTTAAGGTTATTTTTTTTTTCTTTTTATGTACAGTATCCTTAAAAAGCATATACTATGTGTACATACCTGACAACCAGCTCAAACTGGTGGTGGTGCAGCAGATGCTTGTTGCTGGGCAGGCGCGCGGCCAGGTCCCGCACGAGCGCCGCCCGCGCGCTGGGGGCACGCAGCGCGCGCAGCACGCCGGGGAACGACTTGCGCGCGTCCGCGTAGCGACACTCGAACATCGCCGCTATGCAGGAACGTAGCACCTGGACCATACACAGAACATTTATACAAATATTCCTTTCGAGTCTTTCATTATCTGAAGATAGTCTAAAAAGATGACACCTGATGGCTTTGTCGGTGGCTTATCAAGTCCTGGAGAATGCAGGTGGTATTGCAGGACGGATAGGACAAAAGATGTGCCATGTTTTGCGAAGGAGCATCACATGCACATGGACGAGGAGAATGTGTACATCGATGTTTTTGCTACATACTAAAAACAATACACGCGGAACCCGATTTGGGGTTAACATTGAAAGTTTATCCCAAAATAGCGTAAAATGCCACGAAAACTGATACAATCGACACAAAATCTCACAACTGTATCCTGAAAACTCACAAAATAACAAGCTATTTCATTACCTCGATGTTCACGAAAAATCACGTGAAATAGAAATATTACAATTTGACGAACTATTCATAAGTTTTATGAACACAGTTTCAAAACAATAGTATTTACCTCTAATCTTCTCGCAGAGTTAGTGAGAAGTAGGTGTGCGTACTCGGCCGCGCCGGTAGGTGGCGCCGCCGGGGGCACGATCCGCGCTTGTGGCGGTCGGAGCGAACTTAGTCTGAAAAAACAACGATTATTATAAGATTTGCAGGTTTTAAGAAAAACTGTTGTACAAGGCAAAATGGTGGATGATAAGGCAGACATGACAGGAAATGTTCTTAATGAAGCCGAAGTGTTATGATTTTTCAAATTCTTCCAATGTGTATATTAGATCTTGTCTTTGATAAGACAAGCAACGCCCGTTTTGATTCTTACTGAGAAGTTTTCTGAATTTCTTGGGTTCGGTTGTGAGATGGTCGCACGCTATCAAGAAGGCTGTGGTCGGTAGCATGTTCTGAGCGGTCCAAACTGCATACGACCGAGCTCAATGGAGGGGCTTGGCATGTGGTCGCGATCCTGAGCAGTGAGGGACGCGCCCTCCGGCGGACGCAGGATGCGCTGCTGTTGGTACATACTTGTGGTTAGCAGCGGCTCTCATGGCGACCTCCCGCATGACGTCCCGCACGCGCGCGGCGTCGAGCGCGGGCAGCGGCGGCTGGTGGATGCGCGACGACGCGCCCTCCGGCGGACGCAGGATGCGCTGCTGTTGGTACATACTTGTGGTTAGCAGCGGCTCTCATGGCGACCTCCCGCATGACGTCCCGCACGCGCGCGGCGTCGAGCGCGGGCAGCGGCGGCTGGTGGATGCGCGACGACGCGCCCTCCGGCGGACGCAGGATGCGCTGCTGTTGGTACATACTTGTGGTTAGCAGCGGCTCTCATGGCGACCTCCCGCATGACGTCCCGCACGCGCGCGGCGTCGAGCGCGGGCAGCGGCGGCTGGTGGATGCGCGACGACGCGCCCTCCGGCGGACGCAGGATGCGCTGCTGTTGGTACATACTTGTGGTTAGCAGCGGCTCTCATGGCGACCTCCCGCATGACGTCCCGCACGCGCGCGGCGTCGAGCGCGGGCAGCGGCGGCTGGTGGATGCGCGACGACGCGCCCTCCGGCGGACGCAGGATGCGCTGCTGTTGGTACATACTTGTGGTTAGCAGCGGCTCTCATGGCGACCTCCCGCATGACGTCCCGCACGCGCGCGGCGTCGAGCGCGGGCAGCGGCGGCTGGTGGATGCGCGACGACGCGCCCTCCGGCGGACGCAGGATGCGCTGCTGTTGGTACATACTTGTGGTTAGCAGCGGCTCTCATGGCGACCTCCCGCATGACGTCCCGCACGCGCGCGGCGTCGAGCGCGGGCAGCGGCGGCTGGTGGATGCGCGACGACGCGCCCTCCGGCGGACGCAGGATGCGCTGCTGTTGGTACATACTTGTGGTTAGCAGCGGCTCTCATGGCGACCTCCCGCATGACGTCCCGCACGCGCGCGGCGTCGAGCGCGGGCAGCGGCGGCTGGTGGATGCGCGACGACGCGCCCTCCGGCGGACGCAGGATGCGCTGCTGTTGGTACATACTTGTGGTTAGCAGCGGCTCTCATGGCGACCTCCCGCATGACGTCCCGCACGCGCGCGGCGTCGAGCGCGGGCAGCGGCGGCTGGTGGATGCGCGACGACGCGCCCTCCGGCGGACGCAGGATGCGCTGCTGTTGGTACATACTTGTGGTTAGCAGCGGCTCTCATGGCGACCTCCCGCATGACGTCCCGCACGCGCGCGGCGTCGAGCGCGGGCAGCGGCGGCTGGTGGATGCGCGACGACGCGCCCTCCGGCGGACGCAGGATGCGCTGCTGGAACGCCTGGATGCAAAACAAACCATCAATCTAAAAAAAAAATGAATTTGAACCGTACGACAAATCGAACGCGTGGATTTACAGCCAAATTCAGTCAGCAACCTACATAGGTAGCAATGAACACACCCATAAATGTGTTGGTGCGCGGACGCAAACACACTGATTCACAATAGGCACGAGGCGCAGGCTGTCACCCGCGTTCCCACCCAGCGCACACGTCGCTCCGGCACATGCGCGGGCAACCCGCCAGCCACCGACGCGCCGGACGTCGCGACTGTGACTTTATTGCATAAGCACGTAACCCGTATCTCTGTGATCACAGTTGTCACCACTTTGTCGCAACCTTAGAGTACAGATAAGAAACTAAATAGTGAACCTATCAGGGTATGATTCGTAAGCACTAGTACGAACTTTTTTTGTCGTAAGTATTGTATGAAGACGGGGCGCGCTGTTTAAAAGAAACTATCTATAACCCTAATGTTATCCTCAATCAATCAATCAATCAATCAGCCAATCATAGTCCACTGCTGGACATAGGCCTCTCCCAATTTACGCCACAACACCCGGTCCTCCGCCTTCCGCATCCAGTCCCCTCCAGCGACCTTTCTCAGGTCATCAGTCCACCTGGCGGGCGGGCGTCCTACCTTACGGTTGCCGAGCCGCGGTCTCCATTCTAGGACTCGTCTGCTCCAACGGCTATCGGTCCTTCGACAGACATGGCCAGCCCATTGCCACTTCAGCAAGCTAATTCTACGAGCTATGTCGGTTACCTTGGTTCTTTGTCGGATGACCTCATTTCGAATTTTATTAATGTTATCCTAACAATGTCGAAACTATCGATATTTTCACATTTAAGTCAGTCGTTGCACAAAAAATAACTTAATCAGTAAACAAATGTACTAGACAGCTGAATAACTGCTCCCACTCGGCTCAAAGTGAAACTAGCGATACTAGCGGTCTATAGGGTATCTAAAGTCTATGATCGCAACATAGTTACTCAAACGCTAAGCATTATCGATAGTGGCACATATCGAGTAATAGCTGCATTTTAAATAGTCGTAAAAGACAAGGACGTTGACCCTGTCTTCAATCTTTAATTTCTTTAATCCGCAAAATGGAACTTGTTCCCTGAATAATGGGGTTTCAAATTCAAATCTATTGAACTGCCGTGCAGTAAATATACCTTTATCTATTTTGCAATATCAGTTAAAACACAAGAAGTGAACATATGAACATACATCAAAAACAATATACCCACACATTACCACAATTTAACCGAAGAAAAAATAACAAGCTTTTACCTGAGGGTTAGGATTTTCGTTGAGATGTAACTGCATCGCCAAGTCTTGTATGTGTTGCAACTCTAGTTCAGGATTCAGTGACTCCAAACGTTGTTGTTCCGGAAGATTTCTGCAATGCACACGTAACCATAAAATAAACAATTTATCGAAAGTAATTCTTCCACTTGACTAATCTATTACATTAGCAAATGATATTACTAAGTAACACCCTCAGATAAGTAACAAGTTTCATATCAGGCCGGGCTACCTGTCTATCTGGAGCATCTTAGCTTCATAACGAAAAGACCGATTTTCTACGGATTTTTTTGTTTTCGTTAAAGGTGTTATCGAAATAGTCTTTAGCTATAATTTGTAAATAATTTTGAAAATTTCAAATTGTCTCGTTTTTTTAATCGATTTCAGCTACTTACTGCACCAGCTCATCCCATATATCAGTAGGCCTCCAGGGCGGGCCTCTCTCCGCCACCAGACCGTTAAAGAACATGGAGTCCAGCAGTCGCATCGCGAACTGGCACTGCGACAAGCCGCGAGCGCCGAGAAAGCCCATCTTATGGAACGTCAGGACCGGCGATGGGTGGATACGGATTATCGTCAGGCAGTGTCTGGAAAGAAAACAAAACTTTGTTTAGAATTTTGATCAGTTTTATATTATTGCATTTTAACCTTTCGCTTGCCTTAAGTAAAACCAGTTCGACGCAAGAAAATATGCTCCAAATGTCTTACGTCGGACAGTTACACTTACGGAATCGGTCAGGATTGGTCATTTTTCGACCAATCCTGACCAAGCCCTTAAGTGTAACTGTCCGACATAAAACATAATTTTCATTTCTTATCTTCTGTATTGTTTATATAAAAATATTTTTTTTTTTTTTTCTTATGTCGAACTGTGTAACTTAAGGAACGCGAAAAGTTAATAGCTGAATGCTGATACAGTCGTTCTTAAGCCTCATGCTGTTTCTGTCACTTCAAGAGGTATAGTAGTAGCAAAAAATAGACATTGAAAAAAATATATGGGCATCGAATTGAGAACCTCCTCTATTTTCGTCGGTTAAAAAACGTGTTAAAGTTCAACTTAACCAATGTAACTTTTGTAGCGTTTAGATATTCGGAGGTACTACACCTACTGTGATTATATGATGTGGACGACGGACGCGATAGAGGCTAAGAAAAATATTTTTGAGTAAAAAATTGGTGAGTTTCTTTTTCGCCGACCCGCTGAAGAAGGAAAATCTTTTTTTATAATCTTACAAAACAACAGCTTTAATTTGTCCAGTCATCACAAATACTAAAATAAAGTCACATACCTATACCCCTGCAGCAATTTCGCCAGCGTCCTCATAAAAACCGCCCTAATCTCCTTATCCAGCATATGCGGGGGCGAAGACGCGGGCGGCGGCGGGGCGAAGGCCGAGTCCGCGGACCGCAGCTCCGGCTGCAGCACCAGCGCCAGCGCCTCCTGCAGGGAGGACAGCAGCTTGCCCTCGGGCCGCGGAATGTTCACGCCGGCAGGAATGTGGAGAGAGCCTACGTCTAAGTCTGCTACTATTACGTCCAGCTGAAATAGGAAATGTATACATTTTAATATACATTCATATATTTTTACTACTTCTGATAATTTTTCAGGCTTGTGCCAAAATATAAGTGGAAGAACTGGTAGTACAGCTGAGCTAATATTTTTCACTGGTATTTTTTTTTCTTTTACCCATTAAAAGAGTAATGTAGGTCACATAGGAAACGCTTCATGTAAAATACAATATTCAAGTGGATCCAGTAAGACTGGAAGTCAACCCAAAAATAGGTTGCGAAAAGGGTCAGCAGAAAAAAAAATAGTTTTTCTCTTTCTTTGGTACACGACTTATGAAACTCACCAGCTCCGAGACCTCCTCCTTGAGGCTGGAATGTACTCCGATGAGGAAGGGCGTGGGCGTGGCCAGCACCTCGGCCAGCCCGGCCGGCAGCAGCGGGATGTACACGTGCGCGTAACGGAACGGGAACATGAGCGCGGCGAGGGCCCGGCATGCTGCGGCGAGGCGGGCCGCGGCGAGGGATACTAACAGGACCTTGTGCTCGCTCATCACCGCGCACCACAGGGTTACTGAGTTGTGGATACCTGGGAAAGAAAAGAAAATTATTTTATGCACGAGTGACTACGGGCAGACAGAAAGCTGTGCATGAAACACTATATGGCGCAGTTAGCTTTGTAGACATCCTCAAGAAAAAACAACAAAGCGAAAAACTTTAATACAGCATAGGTATAACTACTTTGTCACCTGCTTCTCTTGCCAGATCAAACGGTATTTCGGGAAAGACCTTTATTCACAGCAGTGTGTGACAAGAAAGGGAATGTAACTTACCACACAAATTGACATGAGGAATCACAGCACGAGATTCCTGGTAAAAATGGGAGAAAACCCTCCCAGTAGTAAGTACGGATTAAATAAACAACTCACCCAGCAGCCTGAGCAGCATGTAGACAGCGGTGTGAGTGACGGGCATGGGCGGCGCGGCGGGCGGCTGCAGCGCCTGGCGGTCGCCGGCGCCGATGCTGAAGCGCACCTGCGGCCCGCCCGCGCCCGGCACCAGCACGCCGCCCACCAGGTTACCGACCAGCGTCTCCAGGGGCACGCCTAGGTTCTCCACCCATACTGTGTAGATTATGCCGAGGCAGTTCTGGAAACAAATAACGATATGTCAAGTACTCAATCACCGGTAATGATAAACATGATGAATCATGAGGATTTGGACAAATGACTCGATAAACTAGTGGTGCTAAACGCGACTGCTACGCTAGAGGTCTTAGGTTCGTTTCCCAAGTCATGATATACAATTTTTTTAATGTTTACTAATAATGAGTCTGAAAGTTGCCAAATATAAATTAAATATAATTAGTCTAAGACAGATCCACGAAAAATATATTTGCCTAAACTGTCGCGCTGGATGGGAAAAGGCCTCGCCCAAGTTCTTCAATAGGAGAACTATTTAAAAACTTGGGCGAGGCCTTTTATCTTGGACCTAACTGTATTTTTACAGACTCATCTGAAGCATAAACTGCAATAAACTCAGTTAAATCCTACAAAGTTTTCAACTTACTCTGAACGTGTCGATGTAGTCCTGCCGCGACACGATGACGAGACACTTGGGAGCGTACATGATGCTGTGGTGGGTGATGTTCGGCACGGGCCGCGTCGATTCTAACGATTCTTCGTCCTGGAAACAAAAGAAACAGGTATTCAATATCTTGGACACAAATAGGCAAAAGTAGGATTCAGTCTGGCACACATCGCATAACTTTATATGGGAAATCTTTTCAATGACAAGAATATAATGTTATTTACTGTACACCATGATAATAGCTGTACTCGGAATTTGGCTATATATGTATGTGTGTGTAGGTACATATACAAACAGGAACTAAACAAGTCACAAAAATCTTATCTACATAAACTGTATTCCATCATTCACATCATTTCAGTCGTTCAGAAAAACAAACAGGTTTTATTTTACACGAACGTCTGGTGAAAACCCAGGCATAAAAACCAAATCCCGCAAACATCGATAAAAACTTTGTAAACAGTGCGTTCCTCTCAACAGTTATGACGTCAAAAATGTCGCGTTATTAAAATGTAAAATGAGATTTTTTTGCGAAACCTCCCTCAAATCATATTAGAGCGGCGGGGGTGGCAATTTCATTTCGTCGCGTCGAAGCTACCGACAGTCAATAAATAAAAGCTTTACATCGTAAACACTTCAATTTAATGAGCACTTGATTTAGTTAAGTAATAATTATTATAAAATGACGTCAGATGTGAATATTAATATTTTTCAGACAAGAAAGTTAGACCAAATAATATTTATTGAACACAAAGTTACAGCTATTTTATTAAAGTAAACAAGCACAAATAATTACTAAACAATAATTGGTCGTAACATGCCTGTAAAAATCTGACGGACTCCCTGCACGACAACGCAAATTATCTACATATAGCATATAAAACAACATGTGTAGCGTATCTATTCCTAGCTCAATTGCGAATCATGTTATCTGCAATCAAATCGATAACCTATCTCGTATCTCTTCAATTGAGCAATTGAGATACCCAGACGGTTGAAATTAGGACCTTTTCAATCACTTCAATTCGAGGGTCGTCACTATCTAGTCAATCTTCACTGAGTACCAACATCACACTTGATCATGAAGGTCGGTTTATCGAATAATAATAATTTATTGATATAAAAACGTTTACATAAAGGTGTACAATTCAGCTTACAATAATAAGTTTGGAGACAATTATAACTTAACATAAAACTAATACTAAGATGAAAATTTTATTGGTGAAATATGGTGGTTTGGGATTGCGATGTTCTGCAGCGACCCGCCCGAGCTAGTCTAAATAAGTTCTTTGGGATAGAAGAGAATAAATTTAAATATAAATTTTATATGAGAAAAAGCTTAATGGTAAATTATTATCTAAAAATAAAACGTCAATCTTATACAAAAGTAAATAATTACAGATCAAATGTCGTCATGCTAAAATTTTTAAAAGTTTTTCTGTGACTGAGAGTAGATAAGATCATAAGAGTGAGAACAATCGATAACGATTATTCAGTGCTCATCGGTTATCGCGATGGCGGTGCAAGCCAACCGAATGCATTATCGGCATTCGACGCATATTCAACATAACCATTGTGCGGTTATAGTGACGTTTCTAAGAATGTGTATTTACAATCGGCATGCTATGGTGTTCTTGTTATTTTAAGTACGAAGAATAACCGTTTCTGAGAGGTCAGGGCGTCGATCTGTTGTTAATTGTACGTAATGGTTGAAAATAACTTGTATGCGACTTTGTAACGAGTACTTAAACATGTTGAGACGGTAATTTTTATTTATTTATGTCTAAAGACCGTACTAGACAGGTAAGCCCTCGTTTGGCAGTTCTGCATCTTCCGAAGTCCAGGAGAGCTTTAGACCTCTGAAATCTGCATATATAGGTTTTTGCAACACCTCTAACGCTATTTAAAACGTTTTATAAATTAAAAAACAATGAATTACGTAAACTCTTCTACATACTGCTATCTTGTGCTAGGATGGTCTGATTCTTCTGACATAGGGACACAATGACATAACCAATACACATCGCCTATCAACCACACCGCACTCGATGTACAATGAACTACAATGGTCTATTAAGATTGCACTCACGACTCGATTAGCCATACACATAAGCACCACAGCTCAGCTGAGAGCCAACGCCGCAGAGCTCTTCCGCCGGCGACGCGGAAGCCACGCAATCATAATAATGATGACTCCAGACTGCGAGACTTACTCGTAATAGGGTATTGGTTTGTTTGTTTTAAGCTCGTTTGGCTCATAAACAGATTTCTTGCAAAAAGCGGTTTTGGAAGTTGCGCGATGTGTGAAATGTGAAATCATTGAGTATATTCCTCATTGGAGATCCTTAAATAAAGAAATGACCAATTTCTTTCTTTAGGGCTTATTAACGATTGGTTCTATATTAAGGTTTCAAGAACTGCTTCTGCCTCTAAATGATTCTGGCACGATTTCAGTCTGGTATGTAAAAAACGTGATGACGCCTTCTATAGTGCAGTTACAGTGTTATGGAAACGTTGTATGGAAATGTACAAAAACAAAGTATTTCAAATCCAGACTGTGATGCAACTTCTAGCCATTTCATTTCTATAATCACAAATATTTTCCAACACAGAAATTGGTCCTTCGAACGGAGCAATCTCGTGCATTCTATAGATTGAATAAACAATATTCCGAGTCAACTGTGTGTTACATTTGGCAAGATTCTTTCTTTGTGACATAGCTTTGTCTCTTGGCGCTTTGACCCGGATTGTCGGCTGTGTTTTATGTGGAATCAGAAGATTGCAGGCGTGACCCGGATTAAACATTACTCTTATGCCTATATTCAACGAAGGGTTGGCAGAATAAGGCCATTTCGGGTTTGTATGTATTTATATTAAATGAGACACGGATTTAATCATTTCCGCAGTGAATAATCGTCTGAGTTTAGAGGTACAGATATTTAAATAAAACTAGGTAAATAAGTATCTCCTATTTGTATTTATTGTCTCCGGCATACACTCTACCCTCACTCCTACATAGCCTTTGCCTAATTAAACAAGGTAGCTATTATGAAATTTTGTCTACTACATTTTTTATCTATCATTCTTTATTTATTCAAATATACAATATTGCAGCTAGCCTCCAAGTCTTGCAACTCTGTACCCCAACCATTTTGGTCTTTAACATACATACCTTATACATATTAGCCTATTATGGTGTTAGGTATGGTAAAAGCACAGGTTATATAACCTGCGCTATCACTCTACCTAAACACATAAGGGTACCGTTTAACTAACAGTCTGTGCGCAATGAAATGTGAACTGACGTTTAGGGGCTAATAGACGGGCCCAGTCACCCATCCCTGGTTTTGATGTAGTTATGTAGTTTCAATTGTCGTTTATTTTCGAGGATTTAGTAATTTTCGAGCGTAATTTAGTTTCATTTTGTTTATTAATTTAATTTTAACGGATTTTTTCGCGGTTTATATTAAGATTTTAAGTCGCGACGTTTCGACACCTTTGCAGGTATCATGGTCACGGGCAGACTGAGATGGCGTTCGTCTTGACACTCTTGACAGAAGATGTTGCTCGTTCTACCTTCATATTTTAATTTATTATTGAGTTCCGTAAAAAGTAGTTTCATTTCAATGTTTAACATTCGCGTAAACCTAAGAAACCAATAAGTGTATAATTTATTTTTGTCATAATTAGTTAAGTTACTGTGATTGGCGTACCATCGAAGTAATCAATACCAAAACGTTCCTTCCATAACCCTTTTAAATTACCAAAGCAATATTTAGATCATAATTTATTACATTCGATCCCACATAATGATACAGAAAAATAACAAATAATCATAGAGTCAAACTACAACATGTAGTAATCGAATATGGATTGCACAATAACCAAACAAGCCTATAATGTTTGCTAATGAATAAATACGGCGCGTAATGCGGTACTAATTGGCTAATTAACATCACTCAGCCGCGCTCCAATGTGTAACGGACAAACTGGCGTAATTGTGGCGAAAATATACATCGCATATCATGTTTGAATTATTGATTCAATAGTATAGCAGATATACATATTATATACCTATACAGGTGTTACAAAACCCCTGTCCGACCCGAAAGGGGGGTATAGGGCTCACCATCAAATACTCAAATAAAATGTTAAATTTGGAATATTCATGATAATAACAATAATAATGAACTTTGAAGTAGCCGCCAAATTCCCTAAATTTGAAGATAAATCAAAAACTACACCAGTATTTTCGTCGGTGTCAATGGTGGCCTTTTGTATGATCATTTAGCAGAACCTGCGACGATGCCGTCACTCTCACTATCAATTTGGAGAAAAAAATATTTTTTTTAGGTTATATTTTTTTCCATTTATTTTCTACATTTATGTACTCAGATATCGTTACCTAACATCCCCTTAACGGATCGGACAGGGGTTTTGTAACACCCTGTATAAAGTTAATATTTCGACTGACCGTTAGGCCAAAATAACATCCGAATGAACCCTACAAAACCAGAGATGACCACGCGGTGAAGCCAGAAGGAGATAGCGAGATGAGCTGGATTCCTATATGAAGGACTGGTCCACGTTTGCCCTCAACAGAAAAGAATGGAAGGAAGGGATTGAGGCCTTTACCCAACATGGGCTGCAAGTAATAATAATAGTAGATATACAAAATAGACTAATAAACATTCGGTATTACTTAACAAAAGCTTTCGACAGGTGTTTTCAGACTGATTGAGAAGAATATACTATATTTTGTTCTTTGAACAAGCTTTGATTAGATTCATTTCTGGAGGCTGAGACTGAAACATCTTTCTTAGCATGTTCTTTCAATAACAGTGCTGTAAACTTTCAGTATTTAATGTGTCTTATTCAACACTCATTAAACGTCTAACATTAGATCATAACCTCGTCTCCATAAAATCATAGAATAAATAAACAAGCTTTTAATGGAAGGAAAAAACTTAAATAACAATTTAACGATCGAAAACCGCAATATTTGTAAGTTACCCATCTTCTGCTAGTAAGGAAAACCTTTCTTGTTATTTTCAAGATCCTCCCAAACCAATCCCTTAACAAAAAGTTTACCTACATACATTATCCAAACCATCAAAGTAAATCAGAATCGCAAAGATATCGCGATCAAACACAATTTAATCACAAAACCAATCTCGAATCATGTTTCTTTGCTCAAACGTGCGTAGATATCGACAATTGACACGCAAATTTGAACTTTATTGGTTTATACATATAGTTAGAAATCTACTGAAGATTTACTATTTACAATGTATAAGCAATTAAGCCGTAAATAATGTGCATTAAGACTTAGAATCGATTGACTCATCATTGAATCAAATGTTTATTCGATTTTGAACTCAATTACATAAGGCTTAAAGTTGTAAATAGATTATTTTTGGCTCAATGAGCTAGCGCGGGCCGTTTGCGCTTCCTGCGATCAAAGCTTAGTTTACTTACACGGTTTTACATGTAAACAAAGTTTTCTTGTCGATAATAATAGTTTTAGGAAGCTCGTAGTTATAAATATTTAAATAGGTTGAAATAAAAATAAAGAAAACGTGAACTCTCATGCCTCTCAACCTATAATATTTTCGATTAGTCTTAGAAGCAATAATTAAATATTATTTAACTCTTGACATAAAGTAACTGTGTAGTGAATAACCTATAGTTCTAAGTTTGTATATATCTATGTATATTACTCGTGTATTTAAATATAAATCCTTATTAATAAAGAGTCAGTATTCAATCAGCACTCAGAGCGGTTTAGTCAACACCATTCCTTACAATTGAATATTAATAATTAAATACCATAAGTTTAATCCTTTCCTCTATAGGTATGCAATGTACCTACTTAAGTCCAGAGAAAAGGTAAGGAATCCCTCACAAAAACATCTCAGTTAAAACTAAAACAGAGTAAAGAACCGTTTGTAGGACATCGTACATTTTTACGTCTAGTCTAGACAAACCGTACGACCCGAATATTATAATAATCTACGCGGTGACATACATATTACCAGCGTTTAATGAAATAGGTTAGTATGACTGTTTGTTCGGAGATTAGGACTCATAATAATAACACCGGTATTTATATGCCCCACTGCTGGGCACGGGCCTCTTCTCATTTAGAGAAGTAACAATTATTGATCACCACATATCATCACGCCTGTATCCCCGAAGGGGTAGGCAGAGGTGTACCAATGTACACCCACAGTTCGCCGGTGTGTGTAGGTCCCATGTAATAGGGGGCGAGCCTATTGCCACTTGGTCGACTTGGGAATCGAACCCAAGACCTCTAGCGTAGCAGTCGCGCTTAGCGCCACTAGGCCAACGAGGCAATTGATCACCACGCTTGCTCATTACGGGTTGGCATTCTCATTCATTTAATTCCAGAGATTATTTTTAAAACATGTACGTAAAAATTACATTTGCAAAGAGTAAAAAAGTAGTTAATAGTTATGTACTAAACAAACCGGTATTAATATCACCGAATGATAATTTTATAGCAACAGCAATTAGAACATAACTTTATTGAACTAAGTTCTAATCTGAGTTCAACAAACTTAAAATGTTACTTTGATCGACCGTTTTTTTTTGCACATGTAACTAGAAGTTGATTAGGTACAGATATAAAACCACAGGTTTCTCTTCTTTTCAATAAATAGTTTTATGCTTATCTAAAATATTTTATTTATTCAATATTTCTTTAATACACCTTACACCTGAGCCGTGTGAGTGTGGCATCCTGCCCCAAACCATGGATCACTTAATGATTTGCCCAGCGTGCCCTGCCACCTGTTCTCGCGAGGACCTGTATGAGGCGACGGACAATGCCGTGTGCGTGGCTGAATACTGGTCGGGAAAAAGTTAAACAGCCATTGATCGACTCGATAAGAAGAATATTTCTTTAATGCAATTAAAATTACCGAAAATCTTGGGTAAGTAACATACAAAACAAATATTCTAATTGAGAACCTAACCCTTTTAAAAATGATTTAAAATTTTATTATCTTCTAAAGTATATATCTAAATTGATTTTAGTAGGAATCTTATGTATGTAATTGGTTAAACAAAAACAGTATTAATACACTACATGGGTATTCAGAGGTGCTTACCCGCGGCACTGAGGGCCTCACAGAGATCGGTTCAATTAAATCTATGGATCTAACTAGGAAGTATACACTTAAAATTATGGAGGAGGTATGTAGTAATTAAAAAGTAATGCACTAAGCCTCTATAAAATTTACAGTGTACACGTAAAATTACAAACCAACACAAGGCAGATAAAAAAAAGTTTTTGGAGTGATTAAGAAAACATCAAGTTTTATACTTGTTTTAAATCGGTTCCTCTAGGACTTCGATATTCACTATAAAATGGAATTAATGTTAGACGCGTCAAAAACATAGTTAATTCAAAATTCGACTATCATTTATCAGAGAAGGTAAATATTTGTTTCATATTTTCAAATCATTACACGACATTCATAGCCAACTAATATCCAATCAATAATACATAACTCCTATCGTTGACGACAGTACATCGTAGTACAATATTCGACCTACATAACTACCGCATCCACCGCAGTACATTCCACTTCGCGTGTCCGTACATTTGTCGAACAATTCTGTCTTAGGCGCAAGGCCGTCGACCCCATCCGCTAAACTACGTACTGAACACTTGTCGCTTATGCTATTCGAACATGCTGCATGTATTGACAGATTATTATGATTAACTAAGAAAAAAAGTCTTGTATGAAGAGTGAAGACGGATTCGAAGGATAATGCACTAAAAATATACTATATTAAAAAATGCATTGGCAGACATAATACTTTACGCCCGCATTCAATGAGTTGGTGGATCACCTTTGGTCATTAATTGAAACATGAAGTCCAGACAGGCATATGGAACAACAAAATCTACACTAAGCTTTCAAAAAAGCAAAAGCGACAGGACCTTTTTACAGGGACAGGCTAACAGGCCACATATACCTACAATTAACTAAACACAAAAACCTAATTTCACAATTCCCCACCAATCTTCATTTAAGAGCACTATTTTAACTTATATTTATTATTTCATTAATACATTATGGCAATATAAGTATATAACAGACTGTTACAAGCAAACCGCCGTTGGTATCGAGCTCAGCTTGTAAGCTACACTTGTGACCGTTACACCAATTATACGCCGCGTATCATGTTCTTATATCATCGGGAGTTATGTCCAATAGAAAGATAATAGAATATGCGTTGACTACACTAGAAAATATATGGGTAAATGAGAGCATTAGAAATGTTTGTACATTGCAAAATCATACGTGAAATTATAATAATAATAATATTCCAGGACATCTCACACACGGTTGTCGATACCAAGCTAAGCAGAGCTTGTGTTATGGTAGCCAGACAACTGATAAACATACTTATATATTTCTAAATACATAGATATTATAGATAAATTACACCCAGACACAGAATAATTGATCGTGCTAATCACATAAACATTTGTCCTTGGTGGGAATCGAACCCACGACCTCCATCCTCCGTATAGCAGTCAGCATCTCTAACTACCAGACCAACAGGCCTGTCAAACGTTTAAAAATATAAATATTTGCCCAACTTTTAAGTTACTAAGAACACTGTAAAGAAAATAACATAATTTCAGCCTATAATCAACAAACAAATACGGTGTACGCGTCTTTAGTTTCTGATAGAAAATCCAGAAACACCTCAACAGTATTTGAAATACTACGCAGTACTAGAACGACTATTAATTTTAGCTAATACTAAACATATAGTCCACACAACCAAATATCTAACTGAACAACTCCATACGTCCATCGTGATCTAACATACATATTAAAGTACAGTTAACACATGTCTACCCACCACCTAAGTACATTCACAACAACACATGTGACTGGCAAATACCGGATGCATACAGAAAAGCTGATTGTTACAAGATATAACTTATCTTGTAGTTGTGGTACAAGGCTCCTGTTTATTACAACGATTAATATTATTAGCGAATTTTAGAAGCTCTTAATGTCTATTAATTTATACAAGAATACTAGGTTTTGGCAATAATAACACGGCATTGTCATTTATCCTTAAATCGCGAAGCAGAATAGGGGCGCCATAAATTTGACGTGTCATGTCGTGTGTGCCTGTCTGTGGCATCGTAGTTGCTAAAAAAATTGACAAATTACGATGCAGTTTATTTCTGTTTAAATGCTTCTATGATAGAGAGGTAAGCTATTATTTCGCTAAAATTTATTATTAGTTAGCTATAATTTATAAAAAATCTGTTCAGCATTTAAAAAAACATAAATTTACTAAAGGCTGTAGGGTTTCTTTAACCATCAATTTATCGTTATTAACACAAATGCTACTCTACCAAACTCTATTATATTGATACCTTTGTATGTAATATATACTAACATATACCTATATAACGTTGTCCAAACGATTATGCAAATAGGCTTGATTCGGTGGAGCGACGCGTATCTCCGGCCATTGCGTGTAGCTACCGAGCACCGACCACCACTGCCTACGGAGTACGGACGAAGGGCACAGGAGATCAGACTAATGATATGCGATAAGAAACCGCCAGGATGTCTGTACGAATAATGTTATCGAATAACTAGTCTTGTAGAAAACTTGGGTCATAACAGTTTCTACGGAAATCCATTGAAGATAAAAATTTATGATATAGGTACTTACTTAGAATAGTTAGAACTTTGACCTAAAAATATACAAGTAATACTAATGTAATGGATTATGGAATATCAAAAATAATATTGACATAAAAATGATCGGCTACTGTTTACAGGAAGCTAATTTATTTACGGACTACAAACTTTCTGAGAAAAGAAAACTAATCGAATACATCCGGAAAAATCATGTATTCAATTGATTGTTAACTCCACAAAAATATTTTTTAATGAATAAATAAGCCCTTTTAAAGCCCTCATCGCAATCAATTAAGTATAGAAATAGATCTAAAAAACACATAGTACCTATAGGTACCGGGGAAACGGCAATCACTCAAACGCTGTTACACAGTTTGGAAGTCTGCCAATACCGTTAAGGAAAAACATAAATATGTGCCTTTAGGTTAAACGAAACAAACAAACGTTAGTGCCCAGTAGTCTAGCATACTACTAAAATAATAAAGGAAAAAAACATTCAATTTATTTTATCCTTGCCCATCACGAGTAATCACGAGCAAACCAACACCTAGGAAATTAAATAGAATTTCATTTGTATATGGCTTTACGGAAATATAAGTTAATTATGGGTAATTTAATTAAGTGTTTTACATGAAAATATCCTTCAGTAATCTATAACTAATATCGTATAGCAAAAGTGATTTTGTTTTATGTCGATTGAATGATCGTTGAAGAATAGTATAGGCGTAAAGCATGATAAACCCATGAATGTTAAACACGCAGACGAAGACCCGGACTATCGCTAATATCTAACTGTATTTATTATTATCTAGGAAGAACTATCCTCCTGCTCAGCTTTTCAGCCATATCTCTCCCGAATAATAAATCACAACTTAACATACATTATATCACTATATGTGTGTCCGTAAACAGAATTTGTAACAAACAGTATTAATTATAATCTATCAAGGATCAATGCTCATGCCTTGTCAATATGGGAAGAGGCCTGTGTCCAGCTGTGGGACGTTTATTTGCTGGATTATTAAGGAATTATTGTCCGCATTTTTCCAGCCAAAAATAACTAGGTACCAAATAATAAATCTTAACAAAATACTACATGTAGGTATATCTACGTGTGTGTCCGTATCTCCGTAATACAGCGACTAGACATTAGTAGACATGCGAGGCACGGGCGCATCATAGCGCTTATTGGTCCACGTGTCACGATGGCTCCGTAGTCAGCAAAGATTATTATGTGTATACTGCAGTATATTGTAAGCGAAATTACGTGACTGTTGGGGTTATTATCATTTGTGTATCAAAAATCCTGCTTATTGAACACAAATAGGATGTTTTTTTTGTGTTTATTGAAGTTTTTTTTTCACCTACACGATCAAAACCCCTAAAGGCCTACTCCAAAGCGTAAAAAAATGAGTAAAGAGGGAAATAACCCTTTACAAAAATCGCTCGGAAAACAGAAATGTTCAAGAAGAAAATGCACATGGTAAATAAAAGTTTATTTTTAGAAAAAAACATCTTATCTCATGTAAAAAAATCAACTTAAATCTACTTGTTTCTTACATGTAGGTACAACATCTACAACGTCTATTTTAGTACACTTCATCACTTTATTCTTCCGTTTATTACATTTTCCTGTTGTAAGAGTTTTACACCAGCGGCAATCACATACCCCATAAAGTTTATAGCTTACAAATACATAATCTCACTCGTCGATCTCACCATTACGTTATATAACAGTTTTATTGCCGCACTGTTTATATTTGTACCGCTAGTACTCTCTGGATTCAAAACAAGACTAGATTTGAAATTCAGGATGTGAAAATTACAATCCACAATTAATTTATTTTGAGAATCGAGATATAATTAAGAGATTATGGTATTACGGTATATTATTTATAAATAGCCATAGTTCGATGTAGTACTTTTCATTGTTCCGTATTATACTGTTGTACCGATCCCAGCAGCTTCTCCATTTGACCAAAGGTTGACTGGTAAATATAGTCTTGCGGCATTAAGCCCGCCTTATGCACCACAACTGTACGTGAAAGCTTAAATAAATAAATTATTTATAATTGAGCATGATGTTAACATGACATGACAGAATAATTCCCGTATGTGTAGCGTAGAAGGGAGAGGGGTCAATGCCCTGCAGAGGGACTACACGGGGTTATTAGATTAGATCCGATTAATAAATAATGCTGAGAGTATCACTACCCCACTGGCGTACAAGGTTTACCTATTCATGGCTACTACGAACAAGTATAAAACAAAACGGATCTGAACTAGGTAGGTACATACTTTGCAGAAATGCTCTACATGTTATAACATAACATATCATCACCCCTGTATCCCAAAGGGTGTACCAATGTACACTCACAGTTCGCCAATATGTTATAAAATGAAAATATTTAGTTTTGAAAAGAAAGAATTATAAGAAACAGTGCACGCTTTCTAAAACTTAAAATACATACAAAAACCACTCGAACATTAGTTTATAGTTTCTCCCCTAACAAATAGCGCACGCACCTGCCCGATTTGATTATTCCCTTCCGCCCTTCGAAGGTAGATAACAAAATGTACTTCAACGTCCCCTGCATATGCATGCGTGCGTGACTCGTAATAAGAAACCGTAGTGAACTCGAGTTTGTTGTGAATATAACAAGTTATAAGAAAGATAAAGTGTTAGATAAGGCATGGATTCGAAGTAACACATATCATAAAGTTCGACTGCAGGTGTTTCGCACACAAAAACATAAGAAAATACATTATTTAGTCTCTAGGTACGTAATGACTGATAGTTAAACTCGAAGCCTATTTAAATGAAATGCAATTCAGTTGTTTCGAGGCATAAGCTTAACGTTTAAGACTTAGGTTCCATTCAGGATACTTTACAGACTACTTTACAGATCACTTGCGATCCGATTGCGCAAGTACAGGACAGATAAATCGAATGACAGCACCAATCTTTTGGTAGTTGTTGCAACTACAAGATCACAAATAAAGAAGGGATATATAGTAGAGTATAAAAGTAGAATCTAAACTTTACATCTATAATTCCCAAGTTATTAATAAACATGAACGAGGATGCGTAAATGGTTTCCGTAGCGTATTTATAGGTCATTTTTATGATCGGCTGTAGGTACAGGGAGCGTTGCAGTGAAATTCTTGTTACGGAATAAAATAGATGAATGACCCGGTGCTCGGCTTAGGGTTAATAAATTATGATAATGAGACAGGCAAACTCGATTATTCAAGGCATAAATAACGCAATTGAATGATCCTGAATGTCTAATGTGTTGGTTCGTAGATAAGCCCGTTAGCTCGCGGCGCCGAATGTCTGAAGCTTAAACTAGCAGATAAATTATGATCTAGGTATGTTGTATGTGGAATCAACGTCATAATTATTTGGGTTAGTAAGTATATAGTTACCTAAATAATATAAATGCTAACCACTGAAATCGAAAATATTACACTCCAATTATTATTTTCATAACTAAATAGTTCTTGAGTGTAATAGGTACCGTCACAAAAATTTTGTCGATGTGGGCTTAATTTCAAATATTTGTCTACAAGACAGAAAGGCCCTTTCTTTTTTATGCCCCTTACTCTTACGGACTTCTGAGTATTTTGAAAGTAATCCCTTCTATTTAGTTAAACACACATCCGTACAACGTATCATATATCCACTTACTATTTTTTATAAACCAACAGTTTAATTTCACTATTAATCCATTTCGCACATCTGTTTGTTATATGGAGGCCAAAAGCTCTCAAAACAAACTTCCTGCCCGTATTCTAAACTTTGACTCGCTTTGTGTTTATTTCAACCTGCATCGTACGAACTGGCTTAGCCAAAATCTACATCTTGACAAGTTTATCGTTTGCAAGAAGTTTTTGAAGTTTAGTTTGGGGTTTTCCCATTTTTGGGATTATAATGTAGGCATAAGATATCATGCGATTTTTTAAATATAATTTAGAGGATTGAACATTTTTGACTGGATGTAATACTTTATTCAACCAGCTCTTGAAAAAAATATTTAATGACACCTAATGAACCAAGCCATTAAATTAAATAATAAGAACGTTCAATTCAAACAAATATTAGTATTTGTAAAAATACAAACGGAAATGTTACAGAGAAGGACGAAACACTAAATCATTCAAAGCTTAAACGTAACGAGACCACAATACATTCGACCGTGTTGCATGACATATAAAACAAATGGCCACTTACACTGGCAGTCAATCCTTTTAATAAAGAGCAATAATAAAGTTTGATGAGCGAACGCACTCTGCCGACGAAATGACGCGGGGATACAAGGTATCAGGAATTTCGGTATGAAATGGGAGGTAGTCACGACATAGGCTACAGAAAACATAAATGGTAAGGAAAGAATAACAATTCCTTGAAACTGATTAATACTTGAAACAGAAGAATAAAAAGATTGTCAATGATATAAAAACACAACTTTACATGAAAATGAAAATCTTTATTCGCACTATTACACAACATAAAGATAATCGCATAATCATTATTTTCGTAATTCTTCATACTTTAAAGTGATGGTGCTATTTTGGGTACATTTATGAGGCTATTCAGCCGACCGATGAAATTGACCAACGATTTCCATATCGTTCTTGACACTGGACCCACTATAGTGACTTAGGACAGTTGTGTTTTCAATCAAAATGTCAAAAACATAGCTGTTGGTTATTCAATTATGTACCTCAAAAACAATATAACATAATGAAACCAATTAATATTTGAATGAATCATGATTGTTTGTTTAAGTGTGTCATCAGCCTTTCAAAATTAAGAAATAAAAAACAGTATTCGTACACTAACAGCAAAACATCAACAGTAGTAGTCAACTTATATCCATAAATATCCCGTTAACATTTGACAAATCCGTTGGGATCGGTACTAAAACAAAATACGGTCAAGGGCCATTAAAGTAACAGCTTTCTCAATAGAAAACGATCAACAAACCGCCAACATTATTCAGGAAGCTATGAACGCAAAAGACAGGCACTAGACATAAAAGATGAGTCACCAGTCACCAGGCCCATTTGCCAACAGATTGCCTGGCGTGACGAGAATGGGATACACGCCGTCATTAATAACAAAACCACGCATAATAGCTCCTATGCTAAGACTACCAAGGTCGAGAATACAGTGTTCGCACCAGAGAAGCAATTAGGGTCGTTATCACAAGCAAGATTATTGGCTTGAGTACGACGAGAATTTTTTGAAGAATTCTTTCTTACCTAATTGACGATGTTTTTAAGCCAGTGATTTTCTGTTTAAACGGCTTCGATAAGGATATTGTAATTTACTTTGAGGAAGATTCGAGCTTCGAGCTAAATTATATGTTAAAACAAGGAAGAATACTTTAAACAATCTTAAAAGTGATTTCATAATATTAACAATGTAGTAAAATATAAAATTTTCTAGTCCATCCAAATTCTTGTAAAGTTTTAAAGGTAATCTGAACTAAAGTTTTGGGCGGTAGGTGTAGAAAAGTTACTACATGTCTCAGATACTCTGAGTGTTTAAAAAATATATTTAATAGTATTTTTTACAATTTTTTTCCTTAAATCTAATTTAAAGACCAATTACTTACATTGGATAAAATAAATGTAATAGTTGTGCACTATTTACACCACCTGCCACATCACCTTTATCACATTTAGTCACAGAACTAATTTTGCATTTATTTGAAATCACTATTTAATTATCACAATAAATAATGTCCCAACTATCGGAGATATTGACCATACAGAAGAGCCTTGAGGAAAATTTCACCAAGAAGATGGATCAACTCGGAGCCCAAATACAAGCAGCAGGGCCTGTGAAGGACACGGTGGCCAAGGTTGCAGAGGAGTTCCGGGCCTTCAGGGAACTAATCTACAGTGTGTTGGGGTTGCTGAGAAAGCAAATCGCTGAGTGTGTTCTGCACATTGATGCACTGGAGATGAGGCACCGGAGGAAGGTACTGATCTTTCAAGGACTTCCTGAAGCTGAAAATGAAGACTGCTGTTCCAAAATTATAGATGTTCTTCATAATAAATTGGCTCTCAGGAACATCACAGCTGCCAACGTTAAAGCTGCTCACAGGCTTGGCAGTCCTAGTAAGGATCACCCGAGGCCCATTCTCGTGAGGTTCTCCAGTCTGGAACATAAATCTCTGATATGGAAGGCGAAGACTGGCTTGAAGGGGTCTAAAATCTCAGTCAAAGAGTTTCTGACGAAGACTAGGCAGTCCATCTTCACTCAGGCACGGCAGCACTTCGGTATGCGCTCAAGTTGGACGCAGGACGGCGTGATTGTAATTAGGGCCTCGGATGGAAGTCGCCACAAGATTGCCTCGATTGACGAGTTGAAGCCGCTCCTTGTGAAGTACCCAACTAAGCCTACGCCTTCGCCGACTGATTGAGGTTTCTGCAACAAAAATATGACTAGTATGTGACGACTGGCATTTGGGTATTAATCATATTAATTAGTAGCTGCTTCTTAAAGTAAGTACTTACTGTTTGTTAGTTTAATTAGATTTCTTTGTAAATTTGTTGTTTTTCTTGTCTGTGTGTGAGACTCTTTAGTGTATCCCAATTCTTTCTTCACTTGTTGTTGATACTTATTTCTCTACCCTCAATAATTAATAATGTAGTTAGTTTTTATTTTCTTTGCACGAGTCGACCGGTGAATTATTTTTTAGTGTCACTGTCACTGTCGTTATTTTTAATTGATAGATTACTCAAACTCAAATGTCAAAGTCGAACATACATAGATTATGATCATGTCGTTCGGAAATTTGTTCATTGGTGTTATTTCATTATTACGTTTTGTTTATAAGTTTTGTAATTTAGATTTATTATTTCTTGGTGTTAGCTGGCGGGTGATGTCGAGAACGTAAACTTTTTAGATTAAATTAATTGATTAATTTAATAACTTATTTAATAATTATAAATTAATTATATCTATTATATTTATTATTTATGTATTCGGATGATGATAGTTTTCATTCTGCTAATGACTCCTTAGATGCGGGCGAAAGTGATGTTAGTTTCAGCTCTTTGACCGATACTCTGGGAGATACTCTGAGAACACAATTTAATCAATCGGACAAGGTGTTTAACGTGTGTCACATTAATGCACAAAGTGTTGCCAGTCACTATAGTGAGCTCTTTGAGACCTTCTCTAACATTAATGTGCACGCCATCCTGATCTCCGAGAGCTGGCTCAAACCAAATCTCCTGTCTACCTCGTACCCCCTTCCTGGTTTTGTTCTTGTTCGGAATGATCGGCTTGGGAGAAGAGGGGGTGGTGTGGCAATATACCTTCGATCGGACTTTTCTTTCAAGGTCTTGGCTGCTTCTTCTGGTCATCAGGCTAGTGCTGAATATCTTTTTCTAGAGGTTTCAGTCAAAGGAGCTAAAGCCGTCGTTGGTGTTGTGTATTGCCCCCCTTCTATCGATTACTTCACTGATTTTGAATCGGTTTTAGAATCGCTGGGTTCTGAGTATGCACATTACATCATCATGGGTGATTTCAATACCAATCTCCTCGCTCCTAATTCTCCTCGATCCCGAAAACTCCTGCATATTGTGGAATCATCCAGTTTAAACATCCTGCCCTTACAGGCAACTCACCGATCTACAGCAGGTGATGATTCCTGGCTGGATTTAATCCTAACCTCCAACCCTTCCCTTGTTTCCTCTCATGGTCAGTTTGTTGCTCCCGGCTTTTCTCATCACGACCTTATTTTCCTTTCCTATATCCTTAAACCTCCTAAGTCCAAGCCTAAGGTTTTGCATAGGCGTTGCTTTGCGCGTATGGACGTTGATCAGCTTCTCAAGGATGCTTCCGATATTAATTGGACCCCATTGATGGATGCTGACTCAGTGGATGATAAGCTGTATATTTTTAATAACCGGGTGAACTCTTTATTTGATCTCCATGCGCCCGTTAAGAGAGTTAGAGTGAAACGTCCACCAGCACCATGGATGACCAGGCTTATTAAAGTCGCAATGCGTAGGAGGGATCGTGCGTTTCGGAAATTTAAAAAAGACCGTACAAATGAAAATTGGGCTCAATTTAAAACTGCAAGGAATCGGTGTAATCACATGATACGTAACGCCAAACGCCGCCATATTCTAAACAATATCTCATCATCTTCTCCTGCTGATATCTGGAAGTTTCTTGGTACACTCGGTATTGGCAAATCGCGGCATTTAGGCCTACCTAACTCAATCAGCTTAGATACTTTAAATAGTAATTTCTGCACTTCTTCCAATGTGGATTATATAATCAGACAACAAACCATTAACTACATTTCTGGGCTATCACGGCCTGATATCAATTCTTTTAATTTTTCGCCAGTCGCCGAGGAAGAGGTCAAAAAGATTATCCTTGCTATTAAATCGAAGGCGGTGGGTTGTGACAACATCAGCCGCCATATGATTATTTCTATCCTAGTCCCAATTCTTCCTGTCATCACCCATATTGTTAACTTTTCCCTTTTCTCCGGAGTATTTCCTTTGCTTTGGAGGAAAGCGTACGTCTGTCCTCTTCCTAAGATTTCTAATCCAACACTCCCTAATCATTTCCGTCCGATCTCAATCCTGCCTTTCTTATCCAAAGTGCTAGAGGCTTGTGCGCATAAACAATTCACTCGTTTTGTTTACGAAAACAAGCTTTTGACCCAATTCCAATCTGGGTTTAGGCCAGGCCATAGCACTTCCTCTGCCCTCCTTAAAGTGACTGGCGATATTAGACTCGCCGTGGAAGATGCCAAGCTGACTGTGTTGGTCCTTGTCGATTTCTCCAATGCGTTCAATACCGTCAGTCACGACATCCTTCTATCTATCCTGTCATATCTCATGGTCTCTTCCGAGGCATCAGACTGGTTCTCTTCTTATCTTCGGGAGCGCCAGCAGTCGGTTCGGGTGGACGAAGTCTCGTCGACCTGGTGTAATTTGGATGCTGGCGTTCCGCAAGGCGGCATACTCTCACCTCTTCTCTTCGCAGTATTTATAAATCTACTTACTCCTGAGCTTCAGTGTTCGTATCATCTGTATGCCGATGACTTGCAGTTATATCGCCATTCTACTGTTGATGAGTTGGCTGTCACGCTCGGACAAATCAATAAGGACTTAGTCATTGTGAAAAATTGGGCGGACAGGTTTGGCGTGGCAGTCAACCCTGGGAAATGCCAAGCCATAATTATCGGTAGCACGAGATATCTAAGCAGAATTGATACTTCCGGCTTGCCGTCCGTAGTATTCAATGGCACGGTAGTGCCTTATAGTGGGGACGTTAAGAATCTTGGGTTACATATAGACTCAACACTTAACTGGCAAGCACAAGTCGCAGCTGTCAGCCAAAAAGTTACGAACACGCTACGGTTCCTCTACCGCCTCAAAAATTTGCTTCCGTCCAATGTGAAAGCGATGCTTATGCAAACCTTAATCTTCCCCATAATTGACTATGGTGATGTTTGCTACTATGACCTGAATGCAGATCTGCTAAACAAACTTGACCGACTTCTCAATAATTGCATTCGATTCGTTTTTAATCTTCGCAAGTACGATCATGTTTCTGTGTATCGAACGCAGCTCCGATGGCTACCTATAAGGCAGCGTCGTGAGTTGAGGGCGTTGACCACACTTTTTTCTATACTTCATACTCCCACTTCACCTTCCTATTTAACTTCTCACTTCGAAAATCTTTGTTCACATCATGACAAAAATCTTCGCTCTTCAAAAAATCGTCTTCTACTCTGCCCTGCACATCGTTCTGATATTATTCATTCTTCCTTCTTTGTTAAATCTATTCTCCTCTGGAATGAGTTACCTCTAGAGATCAGGATGTTAAACAGCCGTCACACCTTTAAAGTCAAATTACGTGACCACATTCTAGGGAAATTAGCAGAATCATAATAGTATTTCGTTTTCTAATTATTTTTCTTGATATGTAAGTATAAGTATTATATGTAGTGTACATATTTATATAGTTATATATTTGTATATATGATAATAATAATTATATGTGTTTTTTATTATATGTAGGTATATGTGTAATAATGTTCCTGTTAAATTTCTTAGCACCTACCTATGCTTTCTCTCCACCACCCAAAGGTAGACTGGTAGAGAACGCCTAAGGCGTTAAGTCCGCCATTGTACATTGTGTGCAAAAAGTATTTAATAAATAAATAAATAAATAAAATGTAAATAAATCAAAAATCTAGTTACTGACAAGTTTTTTTGCAAAGTAAATTGCGATAACCTACTAGCTTTAAAAGTTACCTGCAAAACAGCTGTATCGATAACCAATAAAGCCCAACCTACAGTTGAATTGGAACAATCTTAATACACCTGCCAATATACCTGCACTAAAACATTCCTACGACCTACAAGCTATTGCATTTGAAACTTCGTTCAGTACATAAATCTCTGTTTAGTTGATTTACTAAATATGTATTATTAAATTGTGTCCGGTTATGTTAATCAACATAAAAGCTTAATATTGTTATAAATAAGCAACTTAGGCAGGCTATGCTTCTTTTTCCAGAAATATGTTTCGTCGGTCGTCCGGGAACAAAATGGGTCGAGGACATAATAAAAGTCTCGGTTCGAGTCTGTATGAGGCTGGAAGAGGACCGTAGAAGATGGCACGAAAAATGGAAGGCCTGTGCCCAGCAGTGGGAGGACAAGGGCTGTGGAAGTTGATGTTTCGTCTTAAAAAAAAAAAGTCAGTTGCAGAAATTGGCGGCTCCTAGTCACCACGGATTCAGCCGAATAATAGTTCTTAACTTGCAACTTCAGTTCGATCAGGCCGGTTGAACTTTATCAGACCTTATGGATCATTTGAAATGGCGACGGTTCTCCTAGCCATTCGCAAGGTCTAACCAGAAAATCGCAATTTCAAACTAACTTTCTCTAAACGGAAGGAAATAATATTAATCCATACTAGGTGTATATAATGACGTACATTAATATCGTATTTCCTATTACCTAACGTACCTAAGTACTTATCTCGACCTTAAAGGTAGTGTTAGGTTAACCGCAACACGTCAAACGAAACCTAACACCGTTGACACCAGTGTTTTGCATCAACGCCTCTGTAGTATTTACTTACGTATAATTAATTAGGATTTCTCACCTAAGCATATTTTCAAGACCTAGACATTTAATTATATCATAGACATCAAAACATATTAACTTGGGGACATAGTTTTTGAATAAATCATCGCTTTAAATGTAGGCAATTTTAATATTTTTCCAAAACCAAAAATATCTCTCATTTGTTCAATGCAAAAATGACATATTCTCAAACAATATTTCCATCCAAAACATCCCAGTTCAACACATGCCAAATGAATCTCGTAAAGTCACAAATACAAATTGAGCGAAGTGAACCGCCCAAGAGACTACATAAACCACATTAAGTAGCAATCAAGCAAACAGCAGAACTACTAAAACTGTCACTGTATAAATTACAGCTTCAAACAGAACATAACAAACGCAGGAAACGCACCATAAAAATAAACCGAGACCAACATTCAAAGAAAGCAATGGTAAACTGAATGCACCCGTCAACTACTTACACGAGTACGTTATGGATAGAATGAGTCTTGAAGAGTTTAATCGTCTTTTAGTTTATTACCAACATGAAAAACGATTTTTTTACTATAGACGGCATTTGGATTCGAATTTTGTGATGTTTTCCAGAATGTCGCTTATTTTCTGATAAGCTCTTGATAAGTTCTTGCGCTACAATCGGATAGTAAGCTATTGGGTATTACAGTAGAAAAATCAATATGACTAAAAGTAACAATAATTCTAAAACGGTTTCTGCATTTATACATTATGTATTGATTCAAATTGAGTTAATATCATTAAATTAGCATTCTGTATTTCAACACTACATCTGCGTATCAATTGTTTAGAACCAACCCACGTGACTAGATCATGAAACATGTTGGTTTATTCATCTCAACCAACTACCAAGCCATCGGTATCAGAACGGAAACGTGAAGCGTTGGCGTGGCCAATGTCACCCGGTCAGTTGATACCACGATTGTGGGCTCAGATTGGGTCAATGCCAATCAGGTATAGAAAGGAAGTCCCTAGTCCCTAGATATAATAATGCCTAGCGTAGGAATGACTAAGGTAACTATAATATCAGGCTTTACTATAATATGTGTGTTTTTTTAGCAAACGCGAGATGCATTATGAATCTGCATGTTTTTTTTTTCTAATACTGCTGATACTGCAATATATAATTTACTTTTTCTTACGAAAATTAGGGTAGAGTCATTTAGCGCAAATGAATCAGCTTCCATTAGCAACGCATTAGGTCAAACAAAAACACGTAATGCACCAAAAATAATGCCAAATCAGCAGGTTGCTAATAATCCTCGCAAAAACTTTGTGCCATTTGTATGTGAACTGCAGGTACTATACAATTTTGAGACACACATACTGCATAGAAATACTCGTAACACTACTTTTGAACAGATTCTATTGCTGTTTATTTGCTTTTTTTCAGAATTATTAGTGAACATCCATACCTCGTCTGCGGGCTTGGTGGGAGTGATGGCGACGGTCTCGTTGAAGCAGAGGCAGGCGCAGTAGTGGCGGTTCGCGTCCACGTCCGTCAGGACTGAGACGTAGAACCGGGGCTCGATCCTCTCCGTCGATAGCGACCATCCTTGCGGCTGGCAGAACTAAACACAAAGATTTGGTTAGTATAATATAAGGAAAAAGTCGAAGAGAATAGTTTGAAAGAAGTTAAGCTTTCCGAAAATCAAATACGAAAATTCTGCAGTTTCTAGATGAGAGACCAAACCAAACAACATATTGGACTATACAGGCTGTTTTATAAATTTGAGAGCTCGCTCCACTACAGTCTAGGAGTTATTCAAAGTCCACTTAGACAAAGTTACACGATCTATTGTCAACGTTAAATTGTCCGTTACAGCGGCGGCTTTACATACAAAACTGTGGACTCAGCCTCGGTAAATAACCAAGTGGTACTTGTGTTCCGCGTTGAAGCACGTAGTATTGTACTACTGGACTTCAGTTATTGAATGGTTATGTTACTACTTGTATAAAAAATCGTAGCTTAGAAAAGCCTGAAAACTTAAAAAAGGACCGTTTCGTACATTCCACTGTTAAAGCGTCTCGAAAAGACTTACTTAGTCCCGTGAAACAAAATAATAATGACTGACCTGTGAGTTAAAAAATAAACGATATCTTTACTAGCCAACGATATTCTATGCCAAAAACCTATAAATTTCGTCGTTTGCGGTACTTCAATATTTTAAGTATTTAGATCTACTCTAGATTTTTCTGACAGTCACCAACAACTCACGCAGCTTATTTATAACAATGACAAATTCTAGGTCGCGAACAAACGCCGATTACGAGCGCTCAATCACATTCGTTCCAAATAGTTTAGAGAATTTAATACTAATCTACATTGCATCTTCGATCAAAGACGATTCGGAATACTGTGACATTAGCATCTCCAAGAAATTCCCGTTAAATTCAGACTCAAAGATCAATCGAAGTTTAAAGGGATCCACGATTTAGGAAACGTTGGGTACCGAAGAACTTTGCTCATTCAAATATATTAGACAAGTTACTGGGATCGGGACTATTCCCAGTACTATTTATTAAATAAGCATGCACACGGTCCTACATTGTAATCAATTCGGATAGCCTATGTTTAATCGATTGGTACAATTTGAATATGTTCTGAGCATTTCTATGTAGACTGTCTAATCAGGCATATGGCCAAAACTTAGCTGCGACTGGTATACAAGAACTGCTATTTAGCCCGAATTGCTACAATTATACATGTTAGAGGTAAGAAGAGCGTGTGATCAGATGGGCACTATGCTCAAAATTATTCAGGTTTTAGCTGATGCTCCAGACATCCACGATGAGCTGATTCGACTTTACGTGCCAAATAATTATCTTCGTAATAGGCGCCACCGATTACTAGACGTGCCTATGTGTCGAACCGCAGCTCGTGCTGCGTCGCCCATACCACGTGTACTGTCCGCTCTGAATAAACTTGTAGAGTCCAACCCGGACTGCGATTTGTTTACTGATGCCTTTCCCAAATTAATGCTTAGTTGTTTGCAATTCATTGAAAATAATAGTATGTAGTAGATATTTCCAATTTATTTTTATATGTAAGAATTGTTTTTGTTTTAGTTAGAATAATATGTTTTATTGTTGTTATTATTTTTCTTTTTATGTGATTTATGTAATTGGCGTCAAGCCGTGTAAATCTTAAATAAATAAATAAATAAATAAAAATACATGGAACTGGTGGTCTATTCGTGGTATAAATAAATAAGGACTAAAACAAGTAAGTATCCCAAAATGTACGTTCTGTAGTAAAAATACTGAAAAAAAAGAATACGAATAAATCGAATAAATAAAAAACCTTTCAGAATGAATCCACATTTAGAAAAGTCCTGAACATTTTTACTTTCGTCCGTATTTTTAGTAGTTCTACAACTAGAATAGAATCCAATAAAGTGTTATTTGCGAAAAGGGTTTTTCTCGGTAAAAGCTCTAACAATTGCGAGTGGCTGGCAACTGTTTCTTTGTGCCATTTCTTCGCCGCTCGTTACCCCTCCACTTACATTTGGTCGTAATGTACTTCGCTATTTATGGCAATGGATGTAGAACTTATAGTTACATGTTATTAATGTTATTTTTGCTTTGCTCACTATCACACTCACAGACGTAAATGGTTACTTAAGTGATTTCATATCAATGATTTAGGAAGGATAGGCCGAAAGTCCGCTTATTTAAATCTTAAGGACCTATCCTCAGATTATAAGCGTTATTTAAATACATAATAAGAAATCCCTTAAGTAGCCATTAGTAGTAGCGTCTCCGAGTTTAGGCGGCAAGTGCAACAAAATATTATATAAATTAAAACGTAGTACGTGTTTATAATTTTAATTAATAAATTGTAACCCCGGACATGTTTCTGTGATAAGGAACGTCCTTGAATTATTGCTTAATGCTACGTGACGATAACATTTTCATAACTGAATTATACGTATTGTTCCTATATGTATAAATATATAAGTTTCATATTTCTGTTAAGTACCTTTAGTATACGAAATTTGATAAGATATTTGACAAGCAATAAACAATTTTGAAAATGTGCCCAGCAATGGGAGGACAAGGGCTGTGGATGATGATGATGATCATGAAACAATTTTAGATATATTTTCCCTAATTTATTACGCTTACGTCTAACACACTAGCAATTAGAAAATAGCAGCTCATACTAGACGACCTAAAAAAATATGTTTTCAGCTTTTCAACATGGATGCCAGATTACCTGAATAAATTCATACTATAATGACAAGCGGTACTCGAGTATAAAACAATTGTGTTATATTAATGTGAGCACCCGTCACAGCTCATAGTAATTGCTGTCTAGTTTTTTACTGCAGTATATGATTGTACAATAGACACACGATATTGATAAGGTTTTGGCCAGGACTAAGCTTTTATTGCAAAGTAATAAGGTTGCTTTTTGTGAAGCTTTGTTACTAGTAATTTGCGGCTCACTGTATAATTTAAATGCTATAATTGTTGTTTGTTTGTTTACTTCACACGTTCTTAGATGTATTATGTAGTATTACGGGAACTGCAATACATATATGATGACAATGTCAATATTACGTTAAAGCAACGATGTTGCATTTGAAACTATAGAGTGAGCCTATCAGAGTTTAAACCGTAAGCACTAGTGTGAACAAGTGTTGTCGTGAATTATGTATGAAGGTGGAGCTTGCCGTTTTAAAAAATCTATCTAAAACACTAATATTATCCTAACAATGTCAAAACCATCGATATTTTCTTATATAAGTTTCTCGTTGCGCGAAAATTAACTTAAATGAAAAACGAAATGTACTAGGATCAGACTAAAAACTGCTCTCGCTTGGCACAAGGGGAACCTAGCGATAGTAGCTGTCTATGCATATCATACGTCGATGCGTTAAAGGCACAATTTGGTGCAAAAGGATAAAATATATATGCTAATTTTTTTTTTGTTTTGTTTTACCGAAGCACAAAAATTACAATGGGCCTGAACAATTTGATAAGACTATTACGTATTTTAGTTTGCGTTTTACTCTGCAGAAAAGTATAGTTTACAGTAGTAAAACTTCATAAGTATTATCTATTAGTTCATAAAAGGTTCAAAACAGACAGTGGCTTAGGAAACATCCAAGAAATAGAATATTCTTGGGTATAGCTATCGACTGTACATCCAGTTCTATAAGTATGCCAACTATATACGACAGTGCAGCCGTCATCAGGCCATTGTTTTATATTTATAGGTTAATTAATGAGGTGCTTACCCATCCTATTCCGTCGTGGAAGGGAGTGTCCTCCCAATTGATCTCGGGAAACCGTTGAAGGACAACGCCACTGTTTAAACCGCCCCCTGAAACAATACAAGATAATTTTAGATAAAGACGTTATAAATGCCAAATGGCCCTTTTAATTTTCTTCTGAACGTCCGGTTGATTTAGTGAAAACTAATCTGCTAAATCTCTCTGTGTAAAGATCGTAAACCAAATTAGAGCACTTGAGATAATGTTTGACTGATGACTTATTTTAATGTCAAATAAGTCTTGACATAATATAATAATATAGGTATATTATATTAAGTCTTTACATAGTAATTTTAAAATGTAATTTTACCTGCAGCTAACAAAGCGCTATTTAATTTGCATATTTCAAAATTAACCAAGTCAAATTATGTCATCTCTAGTTAGCAAAACCAAAAAAGTATAACCTTGTTTGTGGACGTAATGTCATAATATAATTATTACGACAATAACTTCACTTTAAAAACTACAGTTTCACGTAAAATCCTATAAAATGATTTTTATAGAACACGGTACATAAACTCCTGTTAATAAAACGTTTCTAATTAAGTCGGTTACATGAACTCTGGCTTTCGATGGTAGGCAATAAAGCAATACTTAACTAGGAGATGGGTTTGGCGTATGTAATTTTGAATAATAACGGAAGTTTAGTACATAATAATGTTTTATCACCGAAATTAATGAAATACAGTTTTATAGTTTTACAGCTGATCAAAACTGATTTTCTGTGCGAAAATTCTAATGGGCTTGTTCTATTGCTATAGAATTCGTATTACGATTCGAAAAATTTGGTAACTTATTTCATAATCTACTCTTAATTACCTACTGTAATTTATTCGCTTATAAAATACCATAATTTCACTTAAAACAGGCTCATTAAACTCGCATAATTACATGATACAACCCACATACTTCACAATCCCTTCATAACAAGAATACCTAACAATTACACTAACGTAATCTGCATATAAAAACAAAACACAAGCATAACATCGCATAACAGACCGTTATGACCGAGCAAAGAAAGTTAATCATAATACAACGTCTTTTTACGTAGAAAGCCGTAAAGAGCACTACTGCACCCTAAGAACAATGATCAACAATGTAATCAGTGTTATATTTATGCAAACTAACGGTTCGCCACACATATTGTGTAGTACGGGGCCGAGACGTGAGCGAGAGATGGGACATTATAATATCGATACATTTCTACCGTTGCTACGTAACTAGGGTAAAGATGCAAAGTCAAATTACCATCATTGCTTTTGTGATTTTCGCACTTGTGCTGTGCTCTTTCAGAGTTGGTAAAGTAAATGCATAATTTATGCTTGTATAACGTCAATGTTGTAATGCATATCTATCTAAAATATAAGACTAGTACTGGTATCTATGTTGTCTATTGTCAATTTGTACTTTTATGAAATAAATTAGTCGTTGAGCTATCTTCTTACGTGACACTGTATTACTTTAGCCAAAAAAATATTATCAGTAAATGAAAGGTAGTCGTTCTTGTTTACCTACTACGCACTGCTGCAGGATAACATTTTAAAAATCTATTGTTAAGCAGTCTAATAGGAGATGTTCATATAATAAAAATATCGACATCAAGCTGTCGTGACGTAACATCCCTACCTCACCCGAGCGTTGAGCAGATCAACACTCGATTGTGTGTCGTCTGGACAATGAATGTGGAACGGTCACACTTACAATACGTGTTTGCATTTCTATGACAAAATGTCAATACACCGTCAATGTCAAAGAACCGGTTTTGAGAAAATAGGTTAACTGTTTATAGGACAAATCTAGACAACGTGGAAAGTGCTTGCAAAACGACTTTTATGTATACCTACAGGTGTTCATGACATACTATTTGGTAAACTGAAATTATATGACCGTTCTTTACAAAGGACGACCCTTTATTTTGACCCTACCCTAATGGAAAAATATTTAGGAAAGGCGTTTAATCCCACACTAAATATTTCTTCAGTGTTTTGTAGTTTTACTCCTTAAAAATAATTACATTCTTGCTTATCAACAGAATTACATCATGAGCTTATATTTAAAGACTTCTTAACAAATTTTTATCCTTAGTCGATGGTAGGCTAATATTGATTGGCACGCTATGATCTAACTCTGTATAAGTTAAAAGCTCAATATCCAAAAAACTTATTTTATGGAACAACATCAAAACTTAAATACCTTTCCAAAGCACTTCTTGGAAACTCCTAAAGAGTATTTCAGAGTAAAACCAGTAATATTTTTTCTCCAAACTCCAGTACAAGTCATTGGCCGGAGCGAAAGTTCGCACTGGCATGCCAGACCAGAAATAATTGAAGGGAAATCCTGTTTGGAAGTTTTTAATAATTCTATTCGAAGTTATATCTGGATTAACGCTTGAATAGTTGTACAAAACATTCCCATTTAGTATTTTAACTAAAAGCTAATTAAATAGCCTCGTTTGCGGTTCAACTCATTGACTTCTTTAAAGGTAGATGATATGGCTTCAAACTTTAAATGTACAAATTTCACTGGAACTCTATTCCATGTTGCCTATTTGAACCAAATATTAAAAAAAATCGCTTTCATTCGCACTTAATTTTATTTAAATTGTTAGAAACATTTTAGAATAATCAAGTTACACACATCCAAACAAAATTACATAGTAAGGTTACATACAGAACCATACGCAAAAACATTCAAAACAATTTCATTCACGTTCAGGTCCAAAAAGCTTTTAGTAAAAATCGTGACCTAACAAGCGCTGAGGGCGTTCTTTTTATGTCTTATTATGTGGGACTAAAATAACCCGTGACGAGTCATCCCAACTGGGTCAAGGACGCATTCAAACGAGTAGACAACGAATTTTAATTAGACTGAAACTGCCTTCCTAGGTTTATGGGCTTTAGTTGCTATGAAATATGAAGTGTGAGAACAGTAATTTTATAACTGAAATTATGAATAATCCAACCAACTTTAATTTGCCTGAAAGTTGCCATCTAAAAGTGGTAACAGAGGTTGGAAAGCAGTTTGTTCTGTATATGGTACAGGAACAAACTGATGGTGTGAATCTGTAAATTACAGAACAATAACCATTTAGAATTGGATACAGAATATATCGCGAGAGGTTTTAATGACTGACTAGTTCCCTCTTTTATCATTCCTTCAGCTTTTACCTATGACCCTACCCTGTAAAATACCCTGAAAACCATTAAAAATACACGAGATCGTTAACCTGACTAATGAGATACCAATGTTAAGCTCCTCATCTATATGAGGAGCTGATAAATTAACTGTTAAAACAATTTACGTCAAATTATTAACTTATAACGGATCTGGTATTCCGGTTAGTCTAAGTGGTATCTTTGCTTAAATTTTCAACACGTCAGTTATATTTTTTCCGGTAATTATCTACAATATGTTCTGACAATTAATTACTTTATTTCGCTTTACTGCACCATTAACGCATCAATGATGCAATTAATAAAGCGCGTGTTGGGTAAAATTATACATAAGTATCGCGGAAATTATAATATTTATAAATAAAATTTATAAAAACTTATAAAATTAACCCATCAGGTCTTTAAAATGACACTATATTAAATTAATATTAATAAGTCGTTTTGAATTTTAAAATACCTAATTCATACCGATTGCCAATCTCATACATGTGTCAAAATATGCCGAGCAGTATTGGCAAAGGCAAGGCTATATTTGGCAACCCCAAGTAACAAATTCATCCGATTATCCGTTTGTTAAATCGGAAGGATTCGAAGATAACAACTAGAAAACTTAAGCTGAAGAGGAAGTAACGAGTCAAGTAAAAAAAATATGCTGTTAAGAATCTTTATTACCTACGCTTAAATAGCAAGCTTCATAACGAATTATTGGCAATCCATTAAATTTTTGTGTTTCGTCATAAAGGTTTGGTATCCATCCCAACACCCAACTGAAACCCAACTAAAACTGTATATAATACATAATTCTAACCACGAACCAAATAAAGCGGTCTCACTAGTACATAAATATTCGAACATAGTAAACAAATCTATTTCACATTTCCTGTCAAACGTTTCAAAATCACCACTCCGTATTAAACACGATTCATTTCCACCCCGAGTAAGAAATAGCATTTCAATCGTATACAGCCGGTAGTACAAAAATATTTTCCGTTGTAATATTTAAGTGGCATTTAGCAGGTCATTCGAGATTCCAAACTTATGAATAAAACATTGTATATTTTCAGGTTTCCGTCCGGTCGTGGTAATTTACATGAAAAATATAAACCTGTCGGTTACACCACATGGTAATAGGGATATTTAAGTAGAAACAGTCTGCTGAAAAAAAAACTGCTATGTAAAGAGGGAAGCTACTTTTTCAAATTACTAAGCTACTTAGGCAAGATAAACCATTAAAATTTTGGGCAACCATAAATCACCTAAATAAAGTCTATTTACTTTAGTAGCAGACATACTTTGAATAGCCATTGCTTTTTTCTACCATTGCAATTGGGGCTGTTGCCAGTTCCCAACCATTGGAAACTAAATTTCCACCACCAGAACCAAGTATCGATGAAACATAAAAAATAAACGGGATACTAATGTAGAAGCTGTACGCTGTTCATTAGGCATTCATTGGAAGCGCAGAGTTTCGGCGACGCCATGCATAATGCCAGTCACGTCCCCAACGGTTTTCAAATTATTCAACTATAATACCAACGTAACCAACGTAGTTTCGACGCGTTTTTGCTACTGCCTTTTACATAACTTGTTACGTATAAAATTTACAAAACGGAATTCGTACAAAACATCAGAGTTACTATAACTTGTTTGGTATTCTGAAAGTGGAGGCTTCGTAATTTTTTGCTCAAAATTCAAGCTCATTTTTGCTTAAAATTCTTTACGACTCTTGAATGCGAAAACGTTTCTATAAAAAGTACATTTATTAATGAATTCTGAAACAATATTGTGCGATGATATCACGGTTAGTATTAACAGTACTAATTGTAACCTATTAGTTACTTCTACAAACTCATTGGTTTGAACATAACACATAAATAACTAAAATTAACGAGCAGAAAATTAAATGTAAGCCATTGTCCTTGTAGTAGCAATGGTCAGGACACATTGAGGCGTTATATGTTCGCTTATCGACTTTATGTCCTGGAATGTCTCATTGTCAGAAGCGAACCAACTGTAGATGAAGACTTTTATGCAGTTCAACATAGTTATTAGGAGTGGAGTAACTTGAGAGATGTCTATGTCCAACTGTGGACCGCAATAAGCTTATTAAACCTCAAAAACTACAAATAAAATAAACTACGTCGCATACATTTTTCTGGGACATAGTTTATACGGATAAAGTTAAATAATACAAGCAAGAACTTGGCAGTTACAAAATAATACCAATAAACAGTTCCGCATCGACAATCGGGTCACCATTTGGGCAATACCCATCTTATGTAGCAAAGAAAGATTTAACGTAACTACCTTACAAAATACACATAAAAACAGAGTGCAGGCCGTGCCTAAACTAAACTTTTATAACTCAAAACCAACTTACTTCACAATTAAGACTAAAAAGTATCGATAGTCACAATGTTCGTGTCCCAACACTATTGAAGAATATAGGTACGATTTCTACCACAGTGCCATCAATTTTGCAATTTCCGATCACCGCCTCTCCTCGCCTAGCTAGGACATAGCCATAACATTCAATTCAGTTCTGTCACTTGTTGGCTTAATTAAAACACACACGTGTCTAGACGATTATTAAGTGGGTGTTATATTTTGAATACATTGCGTCACACTGCTATAACTGCAAATCGTGATGTCATATCACTAAGCAATGGATTGTTTCGGTTCACTGGTTTCGATATTATCGTACCCGGAAAGGAAATGTCGTCTCAAAATTGTGAAGCTATTTTGAGAATGTTTCTCTATTATTTGGATATTATTTGGGATAAGATTTTGTTCTTATTTTTTAATCCTCATAAGATACAATAGCGTATTCATTTGGTTCGCTGGTTTGGAAATTGTTTCTATTTTTCTCGTTATTACAAAAAATCTTTACGACAAGAAGTTTTATTCGTATGATTAAGTCAATGTCAGTATTATTTACTTATGAGTATTAAATGAAAATTAAAAATGATATCAGATAAGTCGAACGAGAACACTAGGAGATTTTTTGGCATGACTTGAATATTTTTAATTAGGTACCTCATGAATATTTTAATATTTATATAAATATCTTCAAAATACTTGTTCTGTTGTAAGCATAATCTTTTCGTTGATATCAGGACCTAATTAGTAAGACTTAATGACCCAATTACCTCGGTGATTAATGATAAAAGCCGAACAAATAGACATTGACAAAATGAAAGACTAACGATGTTTACGAATACACAAATATATAGCATAACTGTACATTCTAATTACAATAGCTAAAGGCTAAAGGCTCTTTTCTGTTACTAGGTTTCTGTTTCTGGATTAAATGCTTTATTATACCAACTCAATATTAAGATTTCATGTTTAAACTAGTTGTGCCAGCGACTTCGTTCGCGTGAATAACGAAACTTATCTATTTTCCAAACTTTTTGTTCACTACTCTGCTCCTATTGACGCGTGATGAAAAGTATACTGTAACCTGCCCAGGAGTATGAAGAATAACTGCACCAATTTTCGTTAAAATCCATCGAGTAGTGTTTGTTTCTACATATAAGGAACATACAGACAGACAGACAAAAATTTTACTGATTGCATTTTGGCATCAGTATCGATCACTCATCACCCCCTGATACCTAGTTATTTTGAAAATTTATTTCATGTACAGAATTTACCTATCTACAGATTTATAATAAGTATAGATAAATGAATATCACAAACAAACAGATATCCCGAAGAAAAACCGTACAAAACGTTGGCCTTATCTCATTTTACGATTTGTTTCGTTATTTAATCCTAGCATTAAATTAGCAGTTTATAAAAATACTAGACTACATCAGCAACAAAACATTGAACCATATGAAGGCATATAAATACCATAACCACATCAGTTGGCATTGACTACCCCAGCCAACATAACGGCACACAAACTTTTGCTTACATACACACAAAAGTTTGGACGCGTATTTCACATGAACATTCCTAACCTAAGCGTATGAAGTACACTGCATTCCGAATCAAGTACCTATACCGCAAAACTTCGCAGAATAATTAGCCAATAAATATACTACTAATACTTGTAGGCTCGTACTAGTGCGAATGTGAGTGATCGGCATTAGTTAAGAGCCCTTCGCTGCAATAGTTCAACTCGATTGGAGTCGCGCCAAGAGTTCAAGGCATAACAGGTGTAGTTCAGTTTATTGTGTTACTTTCAAATGTATGGAGTTGATTAATTTATTGTTTGTGTAGAATGTATAACGTAAACTAATTATGTGATGTTATTTTATACTAACTGTGCAGGACAGCCTTTTATTTTAAAATGGAAAGGTCCAAATCACCATTCAGGCTTTTTAGTGATGGGGGCACATATATATATATCTTTAGTATAGCATAGATATACATCTTTAGTTCGTTAGTCTCGCTAAAACTCGAGAACGGCTGGACAGATTTGGCTAATTTTGGTATTGAATTATTTGTAGAAGCCCAGAGAAAGTTTAAAAACTGAAAAAATATATAATAAAACATGGAATAAAAAATTACGTACTTTAACTACGGCTTTATTGTATCTATTGAGGCAGTATGAAGTCTGCCGAGACAGCTCATCGAAAATAAATATTCCGACGAATTGAGTAAATTATTGTTTTTCAAGTCGGTTAATATACTCAAAACTTTTTACGACCCACTTTCTATAACTCACGCTTGATGCCTTTAAATCTATATTATTAAGTACACAATATTATCAAGATCGACGACCACCATATTAAAATATAATAAACATAAACAATACACAATTTAAGTATTCGAGGCCACAATCGCTACGCTATTTACACTTGGATTACGAATACCTTTTTTTTATCAAAACCGCTCCACTGAACATTGTTACAATTGTATTTGGCAAAGGACAAAAACAGTTCAGCCGAAGGCGCTTTATGTGGATTACACACGAGATTTAGCGTAAAAAGGTTTTAGTGCTGTCCTTGGGCATTGAAAAGATTCTACTTACTTATCTTTCGAGGAATAAACCTAGTTTCTTTTTTGTGTGTCTTTAGGGTACACTAGTTGTAGGTACAAAATGTATTTCGTGTAGAAGCACTGTGTACTATTACCATCTAAAGAACAACTAATACTCCCTAAAAGCTGCACAACATATTTAAAAAAACAATAAGTAAAATTTAAATTACCTTACAGAGAGATTTATATTTAATCAGCTTTTCATTGGTCCATTCAGGTGCGAGAGACATCAAACTTATAATTTTCCGGCTTTCTCTCAATACAACGTTCTTAAAGGACTTTCTCATACACAAACAGTTTAACAGCCTCTCAGACAAGTGCGCAGGAGATGCAAACAGTATGTCTATTCTGTAAATAATTTCGGTATCGAGCTTCACCTGACTGACAATAAAGCTTATTCAAAAGTGAACTCAATAAGCCTTGCTTTAGAATTCAAGTTTGAGAATACGTATTTGACATCTCACCGCGGATTCCGCTGGCGAGATATGAAAATAATGTTACAGAATGGCACTACAGAACCGGCTGGCGGCCTCTAACACGAAAGTGACCAGTTAGCCTTCCAGTTATGCAATGCTAACGTGATATTACTATGTATGCACTTTGCAGTATGCACTCGCAGGTTTTGCTGTTTCGTGTGTACTGACCATCGGAACTGAGAAACGGTCTGGTGAAATTCCAATCGGTTATAGAATCGTGGAGTTATGTAGGAGAGTTCATATTGATGTAGTACGTTTTTATCTTAGTTTCGTGGTACTTTTTATTATTATGTTGCGTTGAACCGAATTCGGAAATAGGTAAGTATACATATAATACAACCCTGTTATTATAGGTATGTGGATAGATATTACATAATGTACCCTGAATTTGTATTGAAATATAAATATAAAATAATTATTGTTTCTTCTACAAATACAATTTTATTCTTCTTCGATCGATTTTCTTCAATTCTGAGTTAACCTCGCGTCTATACATTTGTTTACACATATTGTGGTAACTTCTATATTTTATTGTGCGCAATAATTAATGAACTATTCTTCCTTCCATTTTAATATGGCGGAGAGGAATCTTCCCAGCACTTCTGCTTACACCAAAACGTAGTTAAATAGAATGTTAAGTACCGCTACAATCGAGGCACGACTGGCCCCGGCTTGATGTTAGTTATTAGTTTCTGTTATTATAAAGCCGGGTAATTATTTACGCTTTGTATTTAGTTCAGATATATGTATGTATAAGTAGAAACGCACGATTTCATTTATTTTATGAGTTTGCTAAACTGCAACTATATAATAAAACATGGGTAATAAAGCTGTGTGGGCCCGATGTTCCTGACGTCACATCGGGCCCACACAGCGCGGCGGCGACATAACTTGCTCGCCCCACCAGCCGCGACCACAGCGGTGGGATAGCGCCGCGCCACTCACTCGCGGACCCCTCTAACGCGCGCGCGCACACAAACGATTCTTCTTTATATCCAGTACCTATATATAATACAGTATTTTTGCCAAGTAGTAGTTTTATTTAAGTTATTCAAGACCACCAGACGCTCACCTGGAGCTTGAAAGTCAGTACATGGTCCTTCGAACCTTAAAATCAAGAAGATCGCCGTTATATCTTTACTGTGCACGCGCCTCAAGTGGACTTTGGACTGGCCGTGTGTACCACGTGCTCACTACGTCTTAGGCCGTTGGGAAACATCAGGAACAGTCTACCTAGACTAGAGGGACATTGATCTGAGTGAGTCCATTCCATTATCCCTAATTTCCTGTCTTTTACTGTCTTGTTCCAGGAATTTAAAATAGTGCTATACGGATCGGCATACTTGATCTCTTCATAATAGCACTAACCCATTCATGCAATATTAAATTACACCGTTAATTCATCGTAATTTCGTATAGTAACATCTGTTTCTTATCTAAATACATTCCATTTTTTGCTTGTCGCTCGGCACCCAGGTGCGATTGCGTAAACAACATCATTAGTGTTTCTTAGAATTTACTCATTGAACCGGTTTGCATACCGAGCTTATCTACAATATCTGCCTATTTACCGCTAGCTTGCTCAGTTATTCACGCATTATTTTATTTATAACTCGCTTACTATTTCACTCGTTTGTTTCTTTGCCTTTCTTTGCATTGCGGCCATTTTGCCTTGCCTTAAGGACTTGCTACCTACACCGCAATATGTCTGATGCAAAATTTAAAGAACTCATTAAGAGGCGTGGAAGTTTTAAAGCTAAGCTTACGCATTTTAGCAACTTCATTAGATTATTACCCAGCACTGATTTAGATAGTTTCCAAGCAGCGGAATTAAAAAGCCGCCTCATATTAATGGAAAATTTATTTAGCGAATTCGATATCTTGCAGACGGATTTGGAACTGTTGTCGGAGGATGCGGACGAAATGTATGCAGAGAGGGTGCAGTTCGAGACGCAATACCACGCGCTGGTGGCTCGCGCGAGGACCATCCTGGCTACCGCGCGTGCCCCCTCGCCTGCGCTCGTGTCTGCCACGTCTGTCGACGATCTCCAACGGCACGGCTCTGGTTGCAAGCACGACTACGTTCGGCTGCCCAAGATAGACTTGCCTCATTTCGACGGAAACTATCAGCACTGGCTCGAATTCAGAGATACGTATCTTTCCCTTATACACAATAACAACAGTATACAGGAAGTCAATAAATTTCATTATTTACGCGCAGCCTTAACAGGCAACGCCGCTTTGATAGTGAAAAATATTGATTTTAAAGCAGAAAATTATAGCTCAGCTTGGGAGATGTTGTTAGAAAGATACGATAACGACAGAATCTTAATTAATAATCACATCCAGGCATTATTTAATATTGAACACATTCAACACGAATCTTGCACCTCATTGCGCAACATAATAGACGTCACAAATAAAAATCTTCGTGCTTTAAAAACCTTAGGACAGCATAGTGAGCATGGTGGTTTAGGGGAAACTCTTATAATACACATGATGTCAGAAAAACTTGACAAAGTTACTCGTAGGGAGTGGGAAGGGTATAAAAATAATTTAGATAGCTTTCCACACTTAAAACATTTTATTAAATTTTTATCTAACAGAGCAGATCTACTTGAATCCTTAAATAATAATAAAAATATAACAACTTACAAAACTAATAATGAAAACATCAAAACTAAAAACTATCTTACAACTACTAAAACTAAAAATACTAATTCAGAAAATGTGAAATGTCCTATGTGTACTCAGAATCATTTTTTATTTAGTTGTCAACATTTCAGAAATCTTGAAGTAGAAGCACGCATTAAAAAAGCTTCAGAAAGCAATGTTTGTTTTAACTGCCTTCGACCTGGTCATTCAGTTAAGCGTTGCAGTTTATCTCATTGCAAATATTGCAAGATGAAACATAATACCCTCTTACATAGGGAACCAACCTCAGAAAGACAAACAGGGGATAACATTGCGTTGTCTACAAACGTCGATTTACCCTGTTCAGACAATAATCAGGTTCACATTTTGCTATCCACAGCTTTGGCGAAGGTGACAGATGTGAATGGAGAGCTTCATACAGCCAGAATCCTGTTGGACAACGGCAGTACCTCCAACTTCATCACCCGAGAGCTCTGTGGGAAGCTTGGTCTGGTAAGACACAGCACTAGCTCCACCGTCTCAGGTATAAACGGTCAAGTTTCTAATACCTCAGAAATCTGCAGTCTTCATTTGCAGTCTTATAATGGTGGTTATCAGGTGAAAGTAAGCTGTTTTGTCATACCGAAAATCACACAATCGCTGCCTGGTTCCTACGTGGATAAAAGGTACATCACCATCCCACCAGGTATTCAATTAGCAGATCCTACATTTAATATACCTACTGCTATTGACATTCTTGTAGGAGCTGAGGTATTTTGGGACGTCTTAGGTTCCGATACCATTGATTTAGGCAATAATCAGCCTCGATTTCAGTCATCCAAACTAGGTTGGCTTATTTCAGGCCGCGTCAGTCAGCTTCGTAAACAACTACCGGTTTGTCACTTTCTTTCGCAACAGGAGTCTGATCAGCTGACTCGCTTCTGGGAACTTGATACTGTGTCGTCTGCCAGCTGTTACTCTTCAGAAGAACAGGCTTGTGAAAAGCTCTTTCAAGAGACCACATATCGGGATGCGTCTGGCCAGTTTGTTGTCACCATACCATTGAAGGACTCGCCAGAGTGCTTGGGTGACTCTTATGCGATGGCCAAGCGTCGTTTCCTCTCCCTAGAACGCAGATTTGAGCGGGACTCCACATTCAAAAACAGATATTTAAAATTCATGCAAGAATATATTGACCTTCATCACATGACAGAATATTCCAAAACAAAGCAGTCAGAATATAATTACTATTTGCCTCATCACGGTGTTGTTCGCGAGTCTAGTTCTACCACAAAACTCCGCGTAGTTTACGATGCTTCGGCCTCCAGCACCTCGGGCAAGTCCTTTAATGACATCCAGATGGTAGGTCCAACTGTACAGGAGGACTTACTATCCATACTTTTAAGATACAGACAACACAAGTTTGTTGTAACGGGTGACATCGAAAAAATGTACAGAGCCATTTTGGTTGAGCCATCTCAGCGTCCGTTACAACAAATTGTTTTCAGATCCAATTCCTCAGACACTCTAAAGACGTATGTATTGAATACAGTGACCTACGGTACAGCCTCAGCACCTTATCTGGCTACAAGATGTTTGGTGTCTCTTGCAGATCAATGTTCAGACCCAGAGGTTAGTCAGTCTATCAGACGCGACTTTTACGTGGATGACTATTTATGCGGGGGTGACACTATTGAGTCAGTCATTAACTTATGTCAAGGCGTTCGAAAAACTCTCGAGTCAGCTAAGTTTCACCTAAGAAAGTGGCAATCAAATAGTCCAAAAATATTAGAGTCAATAACCAATATTCACACAGAAATTCTTGATAAAAAACTAAACTTAAATGATTCTCCTAGCAAAACTCTTGGGCTGTACTGGGACTGTAAAACAGACAGATTATCTTTTTCAATAGATTTGCAACATAATATCTCAAAAATAACAAAGCGTAATATTTTATCTTTAATAAGTCAAGTGTTTGATCCTCTCGGTCTTGTCGGGCCATGCGTAGTTCAGGCCAAGCTTATGTTACAGCAGCTGTGGATACTTAAATGCAACTGGGATGATGAAGTACCAACAGAAATAAAATCAAATTTTATTGAATTTATAGAATCACTTCCAGCTCTTAATTTAATTCAAATTCCTCGTTGGGTGTCTTGTCACAATGCTACATCAGTAGAGTTGCACACTTTCACAGACGCTTCTGTATGCGCCTACGGCGCATGCATCTACGTAAGATCAGTTTCGGTCGACGGAACGGTTTGCGTTCGCCTGTTAGCCTCCAAAAATAGGGTTGCCCCTATAAAGCCCACAACCATACCAAGGCTGGAGTTGTGCGGTGCTTTACTGGGCACTAGGCTTTTTGAAAAGGTACGTAAATCACTCACTCTAGAGTTTAATCACTGTTATTTTTGGTGTGATTCGACAATCGTACTAGGATGGCTGTCTACTTTGCCAAGTCGACTTGAACAATTTGTTCGCAACAGAGTGAGTGAAATACAGGAAACTACGGCCGGACAGACGTGGAGCTATGTGCCTTCCAAGAGCAACCCGGCTGATCTCACTTCTCGGGGGGTGAAGGCTGATTGTATCAGCTCGTCCACTCTTTGGTGGTCGGGTCCCGATTTTCTCAATCAAACACAAATACAATTTCCTATTGCACCTAATACTAAACATCAGTCTTTACCTGAAACATGTTTACATACAACTGACATACTTAAACAAAATAATAATAATTTAATTTCAAATTTAATTCACAAAAAATCATCATTTACATCACTAATCAGAATTGTAGCATATATACAAAGATTTATATTTAATTGTAAAACACAGAATAACAAAAACATATCTTACCTAACACTAACAGAATTAAAATCATCAAAGAATCTTATATTACAGATTTCTCAGCAGGAAATGTTCCCTGAGGAATATACATGTCTCAAAACAAATCAGGCCTTAAATAAAAAGAACAGACTAATAAGTCTTTCTCCTTTCATTGATTCAGATAACTTAATACGCGTAGGTGGACGTCTTAATAACTCTAACTATAGTTATGATGTTATGCATCCTATCCTATTGTGTAGTAAACATTACGTAACCAAAATTTTATTCGAAAAAGAGCACAAAGCTCTCTTTCATGCAGGGCCTCAATTACTTTTAGCGCACATTAGACTCACCTATTGGCCTTTGGCAGGCAGGAACTTAGCCAAGCACGTAGTGCGTAACTGTGTTCGCTGCAGTCGCTTCAAGGCTCAGCCTGTTCAGGTCGTCATGGGCAACCTACCAACAGATAGGACTCATCTTGAGTACCCTTTTTTGAATACAGGGGTTGATTATGCCGGGCCAGTGCTGATAGCCGACCGTAGGGGTAGAGGATGTAAATTGCTAAAGTCTTACATATGTGTTTTTGTGTGCTTTGCAGTCAGAGCCGTTCATCTGGAGCTGGTTTCCGACCTCACGAAGGAGGCTTTTCTAGCGGCTTTCAGCCGATTTATTAGTCGTCGGGGCAAGCCTCAACGCGTGTACTCCGACAACGGCACTACATTCGTGGGAGCTTTCAATGAGCTTTCACGCTTCTTAAAGGTTTCATCCAACAGTATTGAGTCAGATCTTGCAAACAAAGGCATAGAATTTAAATTCATACCCGCTTACAGCCCACACTTCGGTGGGCTATGGGAAAGTGCAGTAAAATCCACCAAACATTTATTGCGTAGAGTCATGGGCCTAACTCATTTAACGTATGAAGAGCTCTCAACGTGTCTGATTCAGATAGAGGCTATTTTAAATTCCAGACCTATAACGCCTCTATCCACTGATCCATCTGACCTTTCTTATCTTTCTCCTTCCTTATTCCTCATCGGACGATCACTCACGTCATTCCCTCGCCCTCAGATCACCGACGTCAACATCCAGCGGCTACAGCGTTTCGATCGCGTAGAGAAACTGCGGCAAAATTTTTGGCAACGCTTCTCTAATGAGTATGTGTCTCTCCTGCAGCAGAAAACCAAATGGCAGACAGCTGGGCAAGACCTGAAAACTGGCACCATGGTCTTAGTAAAAGACGCCAATCTTCCTCCACTTCTATGGCTGCTGGGCAGAGTGGTAGCAGTGAAGGCTGGTTCTGACGGACGTTGTCGAGTCGCCGACATCCTGACAAAGAAGGGGACCATAACTCGTGCATACAACAACATATGCCCTCTACCGGTCTCTTCATCATCATCATCAACATCATCTTGAAGTATTCCTTCAACCCGGGGGAATATGTTCCTGACGTCACATCGGGCCCACACAGCGCGGCGGCGACATAACTTGCTCGCCCCACCAGCCGCGACCACAGCGGTGGGATAGCGCCGCGCCACTCACTCGCGGACCCCTCTAACGCGCGCGCGCACACAAACGATTCTTCTTTATATCCAGTACCTATATATAATACAGTATTTTTGCCAAGTAGTAGTTTTATTTAAGTTATTCAAGACCACCAGACGCTCACCTGGAGCTTGAAAGTCAGTACACACCTCGTATTTATTCTAAGAAAGAAATAGGTAATTATTTAATATAAATCCCCGTCGAACTTCGTTCTCCAGTCTCTTTTACATCGTGGTGTCTTGCAAGAGTAGATAGGTTACTTTATAATACGTATGCTCCATTACAGCCTATCACGATCTTAAATGCGCTAGACAGATCTAATACAGAAACGATACACATAAATTGACTTAATAAAACCCGTGTATGACAGGTTAAAATTATTTCTTTAATAGCCTAGCCTGGCCTTAGGCTTTCAAGCATCCAGTTTAAGTCAGACACTCTAACAATATCATACAATCTAACCAGTTAGCATGTAATAAACAAATAACAATTGACCTACAAACGAACGGCAATGGCCTTCACGATCAAAATACGCAAATTCATGGGTAATTAATAGAAATTAACGTATCACGTTTACTTTAACGATATGAAGGATTGTTTACGCCATAATTTTAAGAAAAATACTGTGCCAGGAGTATTACTATGACTTATTTAAAAAACCTAGATTTACTTAGGGCAATAATCTAGAACTCTATTTAAGACATGGTAAAACGTAACTTACTCTCATAATTAAAACGAATCTAACGATGCCTCTTAAAATGAAACTGAAAAATCGTTTAACTGCCTAGTTTTCTTAGTGGTGCTAAGCGCGACTGCTACGCTAGAGGTCTTGGGTTCCATTCCCAAGTCGACCAAGGTGGTATTGGGTTTTTCTAAGAAATTCTCAGTAGCAGGCCGGAGTTTGGATTTGTGCCCGGTTAGTGGCAATAGGCTCGCCCCCTATTACATGGGACCTAAACACACCGGCGAACTGTGGGTGTACATTGGTACACCTCTGCCTAATTTTTCGGGGATACAGGCGTGATGTATGTGTGTGTGTGTGTGTAAAATCGTTTAGGCTAACGCACACCCACACGGGACACATCAAAACCATACACAACCATTTTGGCGCAGTCGGTTAAAAAGGAATACTTCACACGGACATTTCACTACCTTTCGTCATACAACACAGCATAAACGAAGATGAAAGTTGCGTCAAAACAATATGAATCGCTAATTAAATAACTGACATACAAACTCTTGTAACAATTATCGATAAAATTATAAATTAGTCACACCATAAGTTGATAAAGCACTCGTAGTTAAAGCCAGAAGGTCAAAGAATTACAACATGGCTATAGCAAGTATTTTGTAAGGATTTAAAATTATTTTTTTATTTTTTCAATTTGATAATTAATTCATTTATTCCAGTCTTTATCAAATACTTTATAATCAAATTCTTATTTCAGTGACATTATTAATAAAACCAGCGCGTTGCAGGATATTTATCATTTTCCTGTAATGCATTCGTTTCTAAAAATAACAATATAAAAATATCAATATACGAAATATATGCATTCTAGCATCACGAAAAATGATATGATGACAACAAATCATGAAATAATTAGAGATTTCACACATTTTATTGTTAGCTTTTAATTAAATTCTTACATTATAAGTATAATAATCTTTTTATCTGTATTAAAATTAAGAGGTAACGTAAAATAAATTAAAGAATTGTATTTCTATATTAATGTTTCAATACTTATTCAATATTCTGATAAAGTATTATAACATCATCAGCTAAGCCTAGTCCTTTGCTTTACAAATAACTATCCCAAATTGCTACACAACACTCTACATCTACGTATGTAATGTATAATTATGTATAATTTAAACCAAAGCACAAATAAAAACAGTCTACACCACTGCAGATCGTAAAGGCAGAAACATACTTACGTGTCGTGGCGTGTCGTGGCGCGCCAGAAGCACGCCAGAAGCATATCCGTTCCATACATTTAATATGTTTAGAGACATTTTGCATGTCGACACGACACGACACGTAAATATGTTTTTTCCTTAAATCATCAAACTATTCATCAGTGAAACTTCTGCACATATTTCTATGCATTAGTCACGAGCTCACGAGGCAAGAGCATTGTCGTGTGAACGATGACGCAATACTGATGTCAGATAGTAACTGGGAAATGGGCAAAAAGTGCACTATTGTTGGATTCGACTGTAACTTGTATACTGTGTGTTTTTGGAATTTATTCGTATTTAGATCAAGTTTAATAGGGAAATCTACGTATTGAACAAACGCTCAGATCAATGATATTGCAGCCAATTTATTGATAGTAATGTATTTTATACTATATGATAGTTCCTTTTTTCTTAAATTTTTCCTCTTAAACATGCACTTAAAACACCGTCATCTTTGCTAATTACATATCCGCCAGATTCACGTGATCAGTGTTTATAGGTGTACTAAAACATCCATAATTCTATTCTGACTCAAGCGGACTTCAGAGCGGGTAAATAAACAGCTGAATGATTAGTTAATGAATAGTTTCAAAACACATTAATTTTCGATACATACGCCAAATTCTTCAGGGAACTCGTAAAACCGACGTAGACGTAAATATGTTAAATTCTTCAGCTTCAGGTAGTCTGGTGTTTCTATTCTTAACATCATTCATGTTTTCAAATGGTTAGACCTTAGAGTATACATAAGGAACTAGAGTGAGCCTATCAGAGTTTGAACGTAAGAACTAGTGTGAAATGGTTTTGTCGTGAATTATGTATGAAGATGGAGCTTGCCGTTTTAAAAAATCTTTCTAAAACACTAATATTATCCTAACAATGTCAAAACCATCGATATTTTTGTATATAAGTTTGTCGTTGCGCGAAAATGAACTTAAATGAAAAACGAAATATACTAGGTTCAGACTAAAACCTGCTCTCGCTGGGCACAAGGGGAAACTAGCGATAGTAGCAGTCTATGTATATAGTACGTCAATGGGTTAGACAGAGATTCCATTGAACATTACTGTTTCAAACGAATGTAGAACGTAAATAAACGGCCATATAGGAAGGAAACATAATTTATATAAGCAGAAAGGAAACATAATTTTATATTTACAAACCAGATGTTAATTCCAGTGTTCTGAGCTAAAAGTCAAAGGCAAAATGTCTGTGGGTAGACTAAGCGTCTATATTTAGGTAGCACTAAATAGTTATAAGGAAATTAAATCGTTTTGAAGGCTAACTCCATTGAGTTGTTATTACAATATTAGGTTTTCTTATTGTTTATATCTTTTTCCATGTCGTTAAGTTAGATATATTTAGTCTGAGATTTTAAAGCATTCTGAATGCAGATTTCGGCTCATATTTTTGCAAAATTAAAGTTTTTTTTTTTAACCCATTTATATGTACGACGTGTGCGTATAGTAAAGTTATAACTAAGAATTTGTAAACTTAATTTACTAACATTAATATAAAACTCAACCGTCATCACCTCGGAAAGCATATCACAAGATAAACTGGACTGTTAATATAAAACCATAATCTAATGATATCATATAATATTAGAATATTCATGCCGCTATCTGCATAAATTAGCCATAACTCACGTGTAGCAATGACCTAAGCTTACGCTTACTTATATAATCTACAATAGGGCTATTTATTAAGCACACTGCGCGATTAGGCATCGTAATTTTGAACACCTGTGCAAATTCAGCTATCGACGTAATACTTACATACATTTTCGTTTCAATGACTTCTTTGATAAGGATATTCTTATTTAGATTTAACTATGTTAGGACGGTAACAGGTCAGTGGCTGAAAAATATACTGACTCCAAAATATTCAATAGAAAATTGTCTTTCTCCATAAACAATAAGAAAACCTCGTGGCCGGCCCAGGAGATGGCGGGAGGAACTTGACTTCTATTTTATGTTATTTACAACGATGGACGAATCGGGAGAGTTAGAAGACCGAAAGGGAGGCCCTTGTCTTGTAGTGAACGAATTTAAAGTTATGGAAATCATCCTTCATTAGAATAAAACGTTTAGCACCTGTGTTGTTGTGAAATCAATAGTAATGTCTAGTACTCATCTTCAGGCAGAAACCAAGATGAGATTCATACGCTAGAGATGCACAAAACAACAGAAGCTTTATTTAGGATACTGTTACCTATACTTATAACCATTATGGGAGCATTTTTCCTTAATACAGGACATAAAAATGAATATTTAAGGAAGTTAGTCACAAAGCTGTCCAGTAAAGACGCATTTGTTAACATAATTACATGTTTCGGACGGCACAGGGCCGGGCCGTGAAATAGGTCAATCACATGAATTACTGGTGGGCAAAGTTCATTAGGATCTATATTGGGAGGCGCCCTTACTACCGCTCCATGATTTGTATAGTACAGTATATTTTGTATAGTATAATATAAAAGCTCTTTCCAAGAAGAAGCCTGGTTTTTGAAGCATCGCCTTGCAGAGGAAGTACAAGAGTGATACCCAACTGCTCTTCCCATCCCACCTTCGGAAAAACTTCCCCCCGGTAGCAGTTTACCATGGCCGACGTGGAAGTCTATGAATAGACTCCGGACCCAAGTCGGCCGGTGTAAAGACAACATGTACCGGTGGGGTTACAGCACAGATGAGCCTTGTGAGTGTGGTATCTCTCCCCAAACCATGGCTCACTTGTTGAGTTGCCCATCGTGCCCTACCACCTGTACACGCGAGGACCTATACAATGCTACTGATAATGCTATCCGCGTAGCTGAGTACTGGTCCGGGAAAATCTAATAGGAGTATTGCCATTTATCGACACGCTAAGAAGAATATAAAAGCTTGTATAGTACAGTATGGGCTATAGGCACGTACCTTGATAAAAGCTGTCGAAAAGCAGTTTAGTGTCGTGTGCTTCTAATGGGATATCTCGTAAACATACATTTGCTAAGGATCGGGAAAATATTAAAGGAAAAGTCTGCATTTCGCCATAACAGACAGCGGGCGGAACCATAAGCCACAGCTAGTTATTAATAATACTCCTTAATTAAAGTTGTACATAGTACAGGCGCAAGATTGAAGTTATAAAGGTCACCGAAAGCTTCTACATTCGTGATTTTAAAACTGGGTGGTTTAAAAGTTCAGCGGAAACTCGGAAAGAGCAAACGTACTTTTATCCTCAATAATATACTAGGTATATTCTCTAGTGAATTAGTATCATATAAACCTATATTTAGACCTATTTAACAGACGTTCTGTTTTAGGTTAAACGACATTACGCAATACGAACTTCAAACACTGCCAGGAAAGCGTATGAAAATTTCATTGCCTGAATTCCACAAATATACTTATTACATGTATAACCGCGCAGTTCTCATTGTGGCGTGGAAACAATGAGACAATGCTGAAACATACAATATTATACCTACATAGTTACTAAAACATGTAAAATTAAAATAAAACTGCTGTACTCATTGTCGGGTTCGCGAGTGCGTGCCAATGTGCCAATACCAACGCTGTTATTTTAATTTTTATTAGCCGAGTAGGAAAACGTTAGAGGAAATTGATACATAATATTATATTGTATGTATGGCATCATAATTACGATTGCAGAGTATTTAATGACCTTTTAAGTTTTAACTATAGATTAATAATAATTAGGGCATCGAGAACCGGCCCATTTTTAGGAACCGGTTCTTTCGGTTCCAAACTCAAGCTGGAACCGGGTACCCGGTTTTTTCGGTTCTTTCGGTTCTTTTCGAAAAATTTTAGTTTAAAAGCTGATTTTCTACTGCCATAACGAATAAAAGAGAATGGATAAAACACACTTTATTGGAAAAAGCATTTTTTATTATTTTTATAATTATACTCCTGGTTACAACATCGTTTTTCAGTAACATTAAACGATAATCAATGCACTAAAATCAGTCTTTTCGAAGTTGTTTATAATTCACTATAGAAATCGAAAACTGTGTTTGAAATAAGGTATTGAAATAAACTCAAAAAAAACTTCTATAAATTCCGAATAGACTTTTCAAATTCTCTTTAAATTCTGCTATTACTTTAATTGGCTGTTGTTTTGCTCTAAAATTTACATTACTTTACGTTAACGTCCATTTTTAACGTAACATTGGATGACCGAGCTTGGACCCAAGCCACACTGCCGATCCGATTTGGTCGGCTAGGTGTACGTAAAGTTTCCAGTTTAGGCTAACCAGCATTTTTGTCTTCGGTCCACAAAAAATTAACCAGGCAAATCTTAGGGTCCACTCTGGTTGTTTTCCAGATTTTGTGCATGACTGAGGCAGTAAATAGTTGGGAATTGTCCTGCCCGGGCGTAGATCTACCCGAGCAACGTTCTTCCCAGAGCCAGTGGTACGAGCCGCTTTGCAGTTTGATACGGAAAGAATTCATTAATACGTCGATCAACACTGCAGAGCGTGCGCGTCTCCTGGCTGTGGGAGAATGGGAATCGGGCCTCTGGTAACAGGCACTTCCATCATCCACTCTTGGTACGATTTTGGATGACAATACTTGCCGGCTCGCCATCAGTTTACGTTTAGATATACTTTGTTTCGCATGTCATCGTTGTCAACGCGGTGAAACAGTCAATTGCCTCGGTCGCTATGACCTGTCCTGCAGCAGGAGCGCAGGGCGTATATCCCGTCACGCAAATAATAATGTCATTATTCGTCACTGCCGGTGTACCAGCTGTTTTGGAACCTAATGGTTAGGTGCGCGGCGATGGTAAGAGATATGACGGTATGTCATTGTTGCCTTGGAAATTGGTTCGACCTTTGGTGTGGTACGCAAGGTCCGTCGACACCCTTGCGCCGTCCCACTTTCTAAGTTCGGCAGCCTCTCCTGGCGCTGCTCCTGGAGCTGCAGAGACCCTTAAATGGCGAAAGTATAGTAACCTAATGGGTAATTATAATTTTGAGCCGTTTGGGGTTGAAACGCTCGGGTCGTGGGGTCCGATTGCATGAAATCTTTTTAAAGAACTGTCAAAACGTTTGGTAGACTCCACTCGTGATCAGAGGGCTGGTTTGTTCGATGTACTGAGAATCGACATAACCATTCAACGTGGCAATGATACCACTCTCGGACAGAGCCATTTCTACCCTGACTGTAGTACTCAGGTCATTCGATATCAATTCAGGAGCAGAATAGCTTGACTTAATTCCTTATTAAGTTCCTCTTTATTTGTTAAAGAAGATACGTGTAACAATATTGTATGATAATAACTTGAGATTTAGCGTGAATTGAGGTATTTATAAGTTTATTTTAAGAAAGAAAGATAGAACCGAAAGAACCGAAAAACCCGGTTCCCAGATTTACAGAACCGGTTCTTTCAGAGACCTCCAGAACCGGGAATTCCCGGTTCTTTTGGAACCGGGAAAACCCGGTTCTTATGCCCTAATAATAATACATGTAACCGTTTTGTCATGGATATAATAAAATAAGGGAATGGCCATTAATCAATAAGGATATAAGGAAACAATTACTTTATTTTCTTGACCTATTAAGTATGTAACATACTTATATATTGCGATAATAGAAACTTTTAAGTTAAGGATTAATTTTAATTATGTCCTTAATATTACATAATTAATATTATTAATTAGTACACAATTAAATCTAATATAAGAAAATGTCCTATTTTGGTTTTGACAGGAGTAATGACGGTAGGTGGAGCGTCAAGACTTGGACGACAAACCATGAAGACCGAGGATGTTGGGCAGATGATTTGAAGAAGATGGCAGGAGTAGTTAGGATGCTAGAGGAGAGAGGTATAAACAATAGGAGCAGTGGGTTATACAGTGCTAAAGGTGATGATCAAGAAAATAACATCGTTATTTACTTAGTAGAACCAATACACGATAAAACTTATCTCTACAAAAACTCGTAGGAATAATACATACAATATCTAACTCGTCAAAGCCAAACCAATTAAAATGATGATACATTAAAATTTTGTATTTTATCACAGACAACAATGAATCTGTCTAGGCCGCAGAATAAATAAATCAATACAAGATCATTTCTATTTAACTTGTGCGACCAAGGCCTTATGAATTAGGTATCAATTTAGACGCACGCTCTAGAAATGTATTCAAACTACACGCACATTATTCGTGCTGTAGCCATTCCATTTCAATTGATTTATACAAGGCGCAAGATTGAAGTTCTGAACGTTTACCATGAGCTTTTGAAGCAGGACTGTTCTTGTGTGAAAGTGAGTTGCCACTATGCGCAGTATCGCGCGCTGTCTCGCTTCCACGATGGCAACAATCTTACTTCAAGTTTTCATAGTACAGACAATGGCATAGAATGCAATCAATCAATACTAATTTACCTACTAACTTATTATACACAATTGTAATCTCATCCTTTATATTGTATGTCACTACTCACTACTGACAACAAGATTGTTTCCCATGGCAACAATGTGTTATCAAAATCGATTCAGCTGTTTTATTGATAAGTTCTACAACAGTCACAATTTTATAAATATCGAAGATTTGAGTGTGCAATTTCACGAAAGAATTCTAGATCAGCAAACTAAATACCTATACATAGATGAACATATTTGACGGGCCTGTTGGTCTAGCGGTTAGTGATCCTGACTGCTATACCGGAGGTCGTGGTTTTGATTCCCACTCAGGACAAATGTTTGTGTGATGAGCACAATCATTTGTTCTGGTCTGGGTGAAATTTATCTATAATATGTATGTATTTAGAAATATATAAGTATGTTTATCAGTTGTCTGGTTACCATAACACAAACTCTCTTAGAGCTTAGCTTGGGATCAGATAACCGTGTGTGAATTGTCCAGGAATATTATTATTATATTATTATATACAGGAATACAGTCTAAGCACTAGCAAAAGCTAATTTTATTAGCCTACCAGTCAAACAAGTGTGTTTTCTTGAGAGATAAGCTTTTTTGAGTTTCAAAACTAATTATGTCTCTTACTTAATATAATGTTGTAAGTTTATATTTCCAATTTAATCTAGCGATAATAATTATAGTCTTAGTCGAAACACGAAATAGGTATAATAAAAAAAAAAAATCAAGATCGATTTAGTTAGCAGTATTAAAAATGCCGTTATGTATTACGATAAGGAAGGTGAATTTATTAAAGTAATTACTAGTCAATAGTAAATAAATATAAATATGTATCTATACATTCTTAAAAACATGGTTGAAATAATGACTAAACTTATTACCTGATGTTTTGAATACTTCAGAGTTACATTAAAAAGAACTCCCCATATGTTAAAATTGTAGTGTGAGGCGAATTTCTAAAAGTTTAGGCGCAAGAGCTAAAAATTCAAAATCAATATTGTTTGCTCAATAAATACGAATTCTTATGTATTGGCCTGATTAAGGAAATAGAGGCAAAATGCTGAATGTATATAAACTTTTCTGATACCTATAAGTTTGAAAGACTAAATTAGATTCACAATTAAATCCATTAATAAGACAAGCAATTACAAAACATTATATTTGAACATTAGTATAATGTATACCAAAGACTATAAAAACTAGGTAGGTACAGATAGCACTGTCATTGAACTTGGTGACTCATTCATGTTTAAGTAACATAAATTGTTGTAATAGGGGAACACTTTTTTTTTTTTTGTCGGGGTGAAACTCTAATGATTTCAACCCACGCTGAGGGCACAGCGTAGGGATATGTCGGACTTGCACCAACTAAAAACACCCCGGTCCCGTCTTAGCCTTGGTCAGAGCCACGGGGTCGCTTGCGCAATCTCGCGGCTCCGGCAGGCTTCGGTCCTGACTGGACCCCTTCCGGAGGGTGGGTGTAAATAATAGGGGAACACTGGTCTTATTTAATGTTATTAGTATGTAAGATACAGAGAAAGATTACAATTAATAAGATTTAAGAGATTTAATTTAAGAGCATGTATGAAGGGAATTATGACAGTGGATGAAGCGAAACAATTATGTAAGGATCGTAGCAAGTGGAAAAAAGTGGTCTCTGCCTACCCCTACGGGAAACAGGCGTGATTATATGTATGTATGTATGTAAGATTTAATTAGTTCAACGAGATTGGATGATGTTTGGGGGGACTAATTAGTATTTGATGAACAAAAATAATAATGCAACAAACAAATTCGTTTCTGGTACAGTTTGGTACCCCGCATATTTCTGGCAATTTCAATGATTTAGTATTTGAACACTATATCCATTCAATATTTCGTACCTGAGTACACTGTGAATAAAATTATCTTTTATATTATTGAGGGCAGCATATTCTAGATCAGGTATATATAAATATTGTTTTATTATAATGTATTATTGTATAAACAAATTTGTTAGGCAGGATATAACATATTATTATCATCATGCCTTTATCCCCGAAGGGTTAGGCAGAGGTGTACCAATGTACACCCACAGTTATAAGGCCACAGTTGGCAGGCTGATTGATAATGCCAATTTTGCATTAATTTGCTAAGTATAGTTGTCTTTATCTGTGATTTTGAGTTACATAGAGTATGTATATGTATGCAAAATATAAGAGTTGAGTGTATCTTAAAGATAAGTGGATATTAACATTTATCAAAAAGAAAGCAGATTAAGTTCTTTAGTCCAACTGTTTTAAATTATTTTTGATAACAGGTTATCTTCCTATAATGTATCAATAACATTCACTAAGAAATCCGTTCAACAAAACCTCTCACAATTTGTCAACTCACATTTCAATGGGGGTAGTAATATAAATATAGACTAGGTACTTTCTGAATTAAAATAATATTAATTTATAGAATTTTTAATGCATGATTAAAACATATTCCATTTAGAGGAGACCTAGCTTAATTCTGATGGTAAAATTTACATCAATATTCTATTAACAAAAATTTTTAACACTCCTAATATAGATTTACTTTCTCTTAATTACCTATATTATCAATTAAGAGAATTTTAAAAAAGTTTTGTTATTTTATGCTCAACAGTCAAATTAAGCTAAAATAACAAGCTGCTATAAATGAGTTATTAAAAACTTATTATTTACTTAACTGATAAGAGAAATATAATGATAACTGTTGTTATTGCCATAACAAACAGTTGTTGATAATACAATCTGCAGTCAGAGAAAACAACCCATACTTATTAACTTTTTGTGCATAATGCTACTAAATGAATATTAAATATTAGACTTAAGAAATCTGATAAGGTATTTTCATATTAGGATATAATTAAGAAGATAAGAAATTGTCTTCATTTTAATAGATAGGCAATTAAATATAATTAAGCTAGTCATCATGTACTCAGCCTGTTGCTTTTTACTTGCTCGTTTTTTGCGACAGAATATCCTATCCGCATTGAATACGTGACTAGACTTCATTGAGGCAAATAAAATACAGTGTATACTAGAGAAATTTGATTTTGTACTTACTCTCCTTCTCGTGGTCGAAGCCCACTATAACAAAGTAGTCGACGAGCCTGGACATCGCACTCCTACGGCAACATTCCAGCACAAATACACTTTATAATTTGATTATAAGAATTTACACACATTTTATACACACAGCTTCTCGTTTGCACATATTTGTAGCACAATGCCGATCACCGATAATTCCGTACACACAACGCGTACAATTCGCACACCATACACTTCACGGAATGTAAACAACACTTTCATTTATCGCGAGCTAAAGAATTTTAGCTTCAATTACCAGAAAGATTGTAGATTGTCCATTCGAAGAGGTTATACTCTTATCCCTAAAACGGCACCGGTTTTTAACATCACTTCATATAAAACAAGGGCATCCACGCTTAAATAAATTATTGGTGTAATAAATACCGCCCAACTTTGTATCTTTTAGCACAATTTTTGTTATCAAACGTCACTACAACCGCGACCCATCGCTCGCCCGTCCGACATTTCTAAAAAATCTACTAATTCTACTACGAATAAAAAACCTACCACAAATCATTGCCATATACTGAATGTGTTTGCCTACTAAAAAAGGTTAATTAAGAAAGATGATACTATAAATTGTGGATGTAAAGATGTAATTCATAATTTTATGTCATGCAAGTTATAAAAATGTATTAATGTTCAGATACAAACTGCATAAAATTCCGTGCCTTACAAGTTTTGTGTTATCTTAAGATGTTAAGATCACCTCCTATGTTCTTAGGAGCATACTGCATAACCCATGTACTTAATAGGTAATACATATTTAATAATCATTGACCCTTTCGTTAATATGGTCGGAATCATATTACTTAGCCAGACTTGTGCATTTATTTAATATCAGTTACTTTTAGGATACAACCATTAGCAATTTTAAAATAATGTAAATATACTCTTTCATTCTTTTATATTTTTTGCATGGACTGCAATGCAAATGGACCCCACAAAACAACAGAAGACGTCGTGCCCGACCATGAAGGTTTGTCGAGCCGAGCTTGACTCCTTTTCATTATTATGAAAATATTGGAAAAAGGAACCTTTGCTCTGCGTTTGGAAGCCAAAAAATATTAAGTTTACCACAAAATTTTCACTGTTTTTCGTGTGCTTTTTGTTTTATTACTGTGTATAAAAAACAATTAGACGGACAAACGAAAAAACAACTGACACAAAACAAATCAATTTTTTGTGATGGAATTGTTCAATTCATAGTAACCATTGGCAACATTTTTTACTTTGGGTCATCAGCATTTTATAGAAATTGTTCGTGGTTTGTTTGTCAAGTGCTGACTGCTGATAACTTATTACCAGTCCAGTCTTTTAAAGTGCAGCATAATGATGAGATATCACATGTCTGTTGTGTTCACAATAAAAGCTACTAATTATTTATGTATACAAAAATACTAATTATGAAGACGTTTTCATTTATGGCAACAACATTTTCAAACTTCAATTTAAATTTATTGTTTATCTGTAGCAATCGCAACTCAAAATAACCTTGCCAATTTAAATAGTCTGCGGTAGTACGGTTGATTTATCCTATTTAAATACAGACTCCAACCGAGTGACAGTACTTGTATACCTTTTGAATTTATCTACATTTTATTGCTGATAACGCAAACAATGTATCAAAATATTATTGATGTTTGATTATTGTACGAGATTATTAACCTTATTACCGTAAATTTCCGTTAATCACAACACTAAACAATGTCGGAAACAACAACGCATCAAATACCGGGATTGAAACAGAAGAAAGTGTTTAAAATAATTGTTTTAGGTGATTCAGGTGTTGGCAAAACATGTTTAACTTATCGCTTTTGTGAAGGACAGTTTTTAGATAAATCTGAGGCTACGATCGGTGTCGATTTTAGAGAAAGGAATATAAAAATTGGCCATGAAGATATCAAGGTAACCCACATTTTATTGTCATTTCAATGTCGTTATTTTACCCCACTTATATTCTCTTATCATCGGGACTTGAGCAGATGGTAGGCGTTTATTTACTTTTAAAGTCTAGTCGAGGTCTATATTATTTTTATGATATATCCTAAATTCACGAGTTTATAATGTACCTACATAGATAAATTCTGCCTGATACTTCTGGTTGAAAACTATCAAATATATCGTGATATCTCTTTGACTATAAGAACCACTCCAATTAAATATTGAAGATTGGCTAGCAGTACTAAACTGTATCCTGGTCATATAAATAATAATAAAATTCATATATCTTAGAATGGCCATTGTGACAAACATATGGTTTTTACCTGTACAAAGTGCTGAATTTCTCATATTTTTGTCAGATTCCTGATTAAGACTCTTATCTAGTTAGGTTATCACTTCCATTACTATCTTCTAATTCAGTTATGAGTCATTCAAAATGCAAATCTATTGATTTTTATGAATGACTCAATGTTGAGAAAGTAAACAAAACAATTAACAAATAAGCAGTACCTTTGTACATTTTATGTACAATTTATTTCTATAAAGATTATGTTGTTTCTATATAATTTTGTAAATTATTAAATAAATAGACAAAACATTAATAACTTGTATCATACAATATAAGTATGGACTGACAACTTTAACAGTTATCTGGCGGTTACCATACAGCCTCTGCCAAGTTTGGGATCAGATGTCCATCCATGATTAGTCCTGGGTTACTATAACATTTTGTTCCATGCAGACAAACCATCTAAACAGTTTTGCAAGGCATAGTTTTAAGGAAGATACTTATAAAAGTTGTTCATGATAAATAAAATAATAATATTTTTTTGTTGTTTCTAGCTTCAGTTATGGGACACGGCAGGACAGGAGAGGTTTCGCAAGTCCATGGTGCAGCATTACTACAGGAATGTGCATGCTGTGGTCATCGTCTATGATGTCACCAAGCCAGAAACTTTCCATGTTAGTATTGGTCTATAAATTCTTAGGTTTTTTAGATGTATCATATCTACCAATGGTGGGTAGATAAAGGCTAATCTTTATCTTATGATAGGATAAAATAATGTATGTCTAAAATACATCCAAGACAAATAATTATAGGACCATCATTTAGAAAAAAAGGAAACATATATTCTATGTTTGTTTTCTAGCAAATTTGATACCTACATTTTTACATTCAGTGGTGTTAAGTGCCATATTACTAACGCTACATTGAATCACAAAGTAGTGTAATCAATTTGTTCTGACCTAGTTTATCTTACTATTTTTGCCAAGTAGGTTTTTTAAATAAATACCTATTTTAAAGGCTGAGATTCTAATGTAATAAGTCCATATTGTCCTAATACTAAGTAACAACCTTCTCTCCCTTTTCTCTGACAACCCAGTAAATGTATTATTTTTCATGTTTTTCCTGTAGTTTGTTACTAATAATTCCCTACTTCCAGTCGATAGCCAGTTGGATGCAGGAGGTGGAGTCGCACGGGCTGATGCGGGCGCCGCGCGTGCTGGTCGGCAACAAGTGCGACCGCGGCACGCCCGAGTCCCGCCTCGCCACTACCTACGCGCAGCGGCTCGCCGATAAATATGGGATGCCTGTTAGTATTACTAATATTATACTCCAGTCGATAGCCAGTTGGATGCAGGAGGTGGAGTCGCACGGGCTGATGCGATTTCCCGTAGGGGTAAGCAGAGACCACTTCTTTCCACTTGCTACGATCCTTCCACACTTGTTTCGCTTCATCCACTTTCATTTTTCCTTTCATACATGCTCTTCGGTTTAGGGTACTCTTGACCTGGCTTTATTGCAAGACGTCTCCGATTTGGTCTCGACACGTCCGCCTAGGTTGGCCCTTAGGCCCTTCCAACACTTTCATTCAGACTCACATTAACTAATATACCTAGCAATTATAGGATTTTAACAAACTAAACTGAAAGACAAGCACACTCGTAACTGATAAAATTCTCAAAAGACCGTAACATATACCTACATAAATTATTATTTGCCTGAGCTTGGCTAGTTAGAGAGATTTGGCATAGATTTAATTTGTAATTAAAACTTTTTTGAGTAATTCTTTCGCATTTATAAAAAACGAGCGACCTACCCATACACTAGTGGCAGAACTGAATCTGGTGAAAACTACATCAAAATTTTATTTTTAGTTTTTAAGTTTATAGCATTCTGGCAGATAGACGCGGCAAGGAACTCTGTTTTATAATATGTATAATAGATATATAAGTATGAACGATCGTTTTAGCAGTTCGCTTTTAATTTTCAGCTTTTCTTTTGTTTAATTTAAATATAATTGTATGTTCCAGTTATTCGAAACGTCGGCGTTACTGGACACAGAGTGTAACAACGTTGAGTCTATATTCATGACGCTGGCACACAAGCTCTACTCCAAACAGCCATTAAGAGTCGTTAGTGTTGAGGTAAGGAACCTATCTCTTTCATTATTATAATTTGACAAGATCAATACTTTTCCGAGACTGCCTCGTTGGCCTAGTGGCGCTGAGCGCGACTGCTACGCTTGAGGTCTTGGGTTCGATTCCCGAGTCGACCAAGGTGTTATTGGGTTTTTCTATGAAATTCTCAGTAGCGGGTCGGAGTCTGGATTTGTGCCCGGTTAGTGGCAATAGGCAATAGGCCCTATTACATGGGACCTAAACATATCGGCGAACTGTGGGTGGTACATTGGTACACCTCTGCCTACCCCTTCGGGGATACAGGCGTGATGATATATATAATACTTTTCCAGATAGATGTATGATAGATATAGAAGGAAAAAAGTAGCCAATCTGTCCAAGACAAATTTTAATAAACTACTTATTTCTTCAGACAAATATTAGTGATTAAGTTGATTCGTAGAAAATGCCGTGTTTGTTTTATTGAATTATATTTCTGTTATTGTGCGGCTTCGCTGTGACGTCAATACTCACTATTCTTTGAGTATATAAATAACATATTTCCTGACTGCGTCACATAAAATAAAGTATTATCAAGATACCAAAACATTGTTTATTTTCAGATGTAAAATACCATTATTATGTAACGAGAATTAGCGCGTATATCCTTAAATACTTTTCTGGCTTGACGTTTCTGCCTGCGACCACGGCCGGTATTTAAACATGTATGCGCTAATCCCCGTTCTATAATATTACTATAAACATGCAGCGCTATAGTTTAGTTACTATTAAAATACAATTTTTCATCTTTCCAGGGCGAGCTCGGCCCCGGCGTGGTAACCCTCGGGCGACAGAAGCGATCGACGAGTTCCAACGACAGTTGTCTGTGCAGCTAGACTACCGTAGCGGCTGCCAGCGCGCAATGAACGCGGTACAACAGATTCCGTCTATATCCATGACCAACGTATCTCACGGTGGAAGTTACAAGCAAAGTCATAATGAATATACTTTTTTCCTATTTATTTATTACTGTACACAATTAAATCTAATATAAGAACAAACTCTAACTATACTAAAATTAAAACTTACATAAATAAAAACTAACAGGCGTCAAAGAACTCATCGTCATCCTTGTCAATGGCGGGGAACGTGCCCAGAAGGCTGGCAGCATTGCCACGTTGAATGGCTATGCCGTATCTCTGTGCAAGGAACAAACCAGCCCTCTGAACACGAGTGGAGTCTACCAAACGTTTAGAGAGTTCTTAAAAAAGATTTATACAAATTTAGATATACTTTTTATGTTTTTAATACTCGTATCAAAAACATCATCAACTTTCTGGAAAAGGCTCGGAAGATGATGATTTTAATACCTACTCGAAAACAAGACAAAAGACACTTTACTGTTGGAATGTCATATTAAAACTAATTTTATTATGTTGCTTGAGAATAGTCGTGTTTGAGACAAGAAACATTAAAATCACACAAAAAAAAACTGTTTAATGATTGTTACAAAATAGTTCAGGCTGTGATGTAGAGATGGTTACAAATGCCTCGTCCAGCCTAGATAGACAATTTTAGATAACTTTTACTTGGTCTACTTGGTCTTTAAAAGAAATATCAACAAGGATGGTATAGTAGCCCAGGGCGGGTCACACATACTTTAATATGATTCCAGTAATGTTATTGTAATCTAAATGTAAAGCATAATATTTATTTTAAATATTTTTTAATTCATTGAAACTTACAAGCTTTCCATCGTGGATATAACTATTAATACAAAACAATTCATTCCTCAGTTCAAGCAATAATCAATATTTAGGTATAATAGTTAAGAACCATATAATAATAAAATTATCCAGTTCAAATGAGATTAGATAGACAGTCAAATTATTTATAATATATAGGTACAGGTAAATTATACATAGACTGAGCTAACATGACATAAAAATAGTAGCAATAGTCCCACTGCAAGTTCGCCCAAAAATCACGAGCAAAAATATGTATACACTCTCCAATTTTTGATTGAATTTCTCTTTAATTCCAGATTGATATTATTAAACGTGTTATTAAGAAATTATTGAAAACAGTTCCTTAATCATGTACATATTTTCTTTTCGACTTTTAACCCAAAAATCTCGTATTATTCATTTATAATTTCGCTATGTTTATACATATTTTTGCTCGTGACTGTACACGGACTGCTTCAAGCACTTTGACTGCTTCAAGCGGTCGGCAAAACAAAAAGCGGTAGGTGCACGTGACGAGCGAGAACGGTCGACACTTGAGCAGTAAGCCTATTCTGTAAATAATTTCGATATCGAGCTTCACCTGAGTGATAATAAAGCTCATTTCAAAACTGAACCCAATTGGCCTTGATTTAGAATTCAAATTTGAGAATACGTTTTTGACATCTCACCGCGGATTCCGCTGTCGAGATACGAAAATAATGTTACAGAATAGCACTACTGTTCGTGTAACGGCTTCAGACTTCATACAGATAAAGAAATAGCATACATAACGCTTTACAGTGAAATAATTAATTAAAAATATTAAAGTCATGAGACTCCTATTAGTTGTAAAATTTGTTAATATTTCTTATTTTTTTGTTCAGTCCACCGTATGTTAATCGTAACAGCGATCTCCAAAATAAACTTTTTACATAATTTGTTATTTACCTAATATTATTTAAATTATGTACCTATAATATAATATGATCGGTTACTTATTTCTTGCTCTCAATTGGTATTTATTTATTCACGACAGTAAATAATTAATTTTGTTCTATAAAATTGATCTCAAATATTTGGAGGTAAATACAAATTGAATTCAGTATTTATTTTTAAAAATGTCCTTTTAATCTGGGCCAAGCGAGTCTAGCGCCACCTATATTAAAAAATCGTCACAAATTTTATTAAACCGTGTATATTTAAATTAGTTCCTGTATTATACTTAATACTTAAATTGCTTATAAGTGTGTCATTCCAAAAATATTTATTTTATTAGAATTTATGTTTAAATTAGTTTGTTATTATAAATTATTGTGCTAGATAAGAGCCTTATATGCCTAACTTAATCTAGGAATATATCATGTTGTATATTTTTATTATTCTTACGCAATAATTATCTGTTATTTTAATGTCAATCTATTTTAAAAGGCCATAAATACTTCGTGCGCTTTTTAGCCAAGTTTTTTTACAACTTACAAAATTAATTTTATTAAAACTATCCTTCCTATTTCCATCTATACACTTCTTAAATCATTCTTCCTACATGTACTTTGTTCAGTTTCAAATCCATGACAACAATACTCTATTTATTATGTTATTATTAACTAACACCAATTAATTAAGACCATACCAACGCAATGTGCCAATTATAAAACATCACAAACGAATGTAAACCAAATCAAGAGTAATAAAAAGTTTTAGTCTGTAATTTATCTTCCATATTTTTATCTTTGAATAAATGTTTAATATTTACCTTTTTATTCGAATTTTTAATATGTGTAATTGTGAATTAATGTGTAAAATATAAGTGAACAAAGTAACAAAAGCCTTATAAATTCTAGAAATGAAAGAATCCAACAAAACATTATGCATAGATATGAATTTAATTATTGTGTGGAATAAAATTGTGTAATATTTTATTTATTTTTATATAAGATTAATACGAGATAAGTATTAGAGGATAGTTCGTGAAATCAATGAGATTTAATTAAATCAGTTTACGTTGTTATTTGGAGTTTTATTTTATACCTATCTCATTAATGACTGAATGTTAGTAACATTATGTCAAGCACTTATTCATATCTTACATTCCAACTGCCCCCACACAGGGCCAGCATTTAGTGTTGTGACACGTGCCAAGTAGGATTATTATGACCATTGGCCATATGGCAAAAGTTTTGGGTCTAATCTAGATGACCAGAGAGACTGAGCCTTAATTATTTTTACAAAAATGATCCGATTTTTGTTATGAATCCCACTGTCATTACTGGATAAAATGGGACCACACAATCACCAGCTTAAAACAGTCTAATTGAGACCCTCATCCTTTTTGAAGCCGGTTAAAAAAAGAAGCGTTTACTTACTCAGCTGTGTGGCGACAAGGACTGGATAATAATTACTATCGGCCACAAATTTTTAACAAATTATGAATTAGAATTTTACATCACCGTAATGCACAAAGTGAACTGGAATGGACAGAACGAGGAGTGGTCCCTGGCCTCTGGCGGCAAAAAGGCCTTCTATACTTAGTAAAAGAAAGCGTCGCGACCGCTGAACAACCAATGTAGCTCTACCCAGAACCGAGGGCTATGTGCCGGCCACCGAAAATGAGTTTTTGTTTATAATATGAGTGACACGAACGCTACTATTCTCTTAGAAACAAATAAAGATATTCTATATCAAAAAAGTAATGTGTCGTGTATTATCTTACCGTTTTGTATCGATAAGTATTAACATATTTGTGTGGAAAGTGCAATGTATTTTTAGATTATGTTTATATGCTACAGAGCTTTAATTTTGACTCACCTCACATCGACTCCGTGGCGCAACGGTAGCGCGTCTGACTCCAGATCAGAAGGTTGCGTGTTCAAATCACGTCGGGGTCAAACAAAAATATCTGTCGAAACTTTCTTTTTATAGGAAGCTCACCATTTTTTTTTTCAATCTAGCCTGATTTATCTACCAATATCATAACTATGACATTAGCATGTGAATGTTAAACTTGTCTTTTTGTGATTAAAATATGCTTATTATTAATAGCAACACTTTACTCCGGACGTGTATATAATCAAAGACTCTGGCGTTTCATCGGGTTACACAATCCATTCCCTTATATTCCTTTACTGTCTTTCTCTGACTGCCTGATTATCCAGAAAATCTCACAAAAGTCACAATTTGTTATTCTTATTTGGGCTATTCACATACACAGAAACATTTCAGCAATAATATGTGCTTTTTTAGCTCTAAAGATGTTTCCAATTTTCGTGTTTATGGCACCTGCACAAATGAAACTGAATAAGTACTACTCTTATATTTGTTATATGTAGGTAGGTAGTTATTAGTAAAAATGTTGAATGTGGGTATTTGTTGGCGCAACGAATCGTAGTTTTTAAGTTACTCTTAATCAAATCAAATCATTTATTGGAACATAAACCAGTAACTAACATTAAGTATGCGTTAACAGCCACATTAGTTACAAAAAACCGTGTCGCAGCTTTTAGCGCCCACCTCCGAGATGAGGACTGCTCCAACATAACTAAGAAAAATACTGTACTTAATGTATTTTTATGTAATTATGTCTATGCCATATGCATGTGCCAATAAACAATATTAAGGAACTGTTTTTTTAAGTGTCTTTCGGCTTCCCAAACCTCAATAAGGCCACCAGGAATGCGGCAAAATAAAACGACCAAAATAATTCATTCAATTATATTAATTTAATTAATAAGAGAACATCCAGCTTTCGCCGCACGGTACAACCACAGGACAAGTAGACACTTGTAGTACTATAAATAACAAATTACGATCAGTGACGTCACCGGTAACAATAGACGGATAATATATTAGCGGAACAATCGAGCGTATCTATAGGCTTCGTAGCACTGTGTGTGATAAACCGCAAGGCTATGGGATATTCATCCTTATTGCTTTGGAATAAAGGTGCTGTTGTTGACACAGTAGCCTCAGATCACACGGAGACCCGTGTCTTCCAAAATAAAGCGTAAATTACAAAATTCAAAGATACTGGATATAAAAAAATCCGTTAGAATCATGACACATCAGGTATAAATGTCATTCTTAACCAATGAGAGACAAGCTGGCTTGTGATTGGTGGAAATTAACCGATAGACCGAATGCGTAACTAGCGATCACATCAGACTTTTGATGCCCAGTAGCCCTTACTATTTCATCATTTATTACTTGTACAGGATGCTAATTTCATCATTAAGTCTTTATTACCTTAGCATTAAAGGTGATTATTCCTTGCCATAGCCGTGCGGTATACCACACATTATAGCGATCATTTCATTTTATTAATATGCTGTAAGTGCTATAAAATCTATGCACATATATATTACAGTTAGACATTAGTTCTTTATATTTCCTAGCAATCATCCGTAGGGTATCTAACTATATTTTAAACTATTTTAAATCCAATATTATTGCATTTTACGTAGTTTTGATTTTCGGGTTTTTTCGTGCAAATGGAAATAGCATAGCTCTAAGTGGGAAACGACAAAATGTTATTTCATAGACATCCATTTCAATTATTTTATCAGGATTTATTTGATAATACAAAAGGCTATATACCGTTAAGTACAGTCGTTATTTCTCCTGATATTATGAACATGACTATCTAGTTTCAAGCTTGTGAACTATCTACAATTCCAATGAAAATCTTGATACATATTTTAACGGTTATTTTTGTGTTATAGCTTTAGATAGATGATGGCTAAGCGCAAATCATTTTCAAAACTGTTAACAGGTAATTATTTGAAAGTCATCAATCTGTAATATCTTTATTTCATGATAAAAGCCGCGTTCTCATTTACTTTTAGTTCATCAGCATCCTCCAGCCCTAGCCAAGTGATATTCCTACAATCTTCAATATTCATAGACAATTTTATTTATGAATGTACGTAATTAACACATTTCTTTAGGTCACGTGACTTAAACATGTCCCTACCATACATTTCAGCGCTTTCTATTCTATATAACGATTACAGGAATGTCACTTGGCTGGGAACAGTACATACTTTTATTTGTTCCATATATGAGAAATACGGCCGATTGACATCCAAGCGAGTCCTCATTCTATACCCCATGTTATCAATTTAAGAAAAAAAAAATGTTTTTTTTTTGAGTGGGGATAGTATGAGCTTTTGCTAGTTGGATGTAAATCGGCTGTTACAAATCAATTCTCGTAGCCCGCTACTTGCAATTAATGCACATATTTCATCTTCATTGACCTGACCTGACCTGACTTGATCTAAAGTTGCCTGGCCTGCAGGCGGCTAGTTAATCTTCATAATATACCTGAAAAGCCTACTATTCTTCTGTGCTACAAACCATAAACTAATTCATGTTTTCTTTGATAAGGAGAGCCTATTCTGGATATAAGGATCAGTTCATACTACAGCAAAATGAAGGCTCATCGAAGCGTCAACATAGCGAATTCATCACTTATCAACTTAATGCTCATATTTCCCGAGATATAATAAGGGATAATTTTTTTTTGTTATCTTCGAAAAAATATGATCATTATTTTCTAAGGATACATTTTCTATATCAGCTTTGAGATCGACGCTTTGACCAATATGAATGAAGAATAGAGCTCTTCTAAAACGTCATAATTAGGAAAAAAGCCTTTTAGCAATAAAGCCTGTATGTATTCGGCACTTTGTTATATTCCCTGATAATTATTAGCTACAATCTGAAACTCTCTGATCTCTAAAACATCCAATTGTTATACCTTAATTTTATGGACACGATTGGGAGACAGAAATCTAAAAAAAAATTGTTAGCATATTTCTGCATACCCCGTATAATGTACCTTCAAGTAATTTCTATACATTCAAAATGTAAGCTGCATAATCTATATGTCTATATGTTAGGAATCTCTTTAATAACTATATAATATTTAAATCAACATTAAATTTAAATTAAACTAAAAAAAAATAACACACGAGACACAATATTGATGTTTGATGATTGCACTAAACTCTTATTTCAGTTGTAATTATAAACTAGTGTTTTCCCCTCGCTCTGCCTGCGTCGATTTCAGTCAAAGAGTAGACATGTCTTCTTTTTTGGGATCAAAACTTGCCCCCATACTATTATCAAATTCGGTACAGCGTTCTGGGCGTAAAAGCGTAACTGACAGGCTAAAACCTTTATGTAGAGTAAATATTACTAAATCGAATTGAGTGCAATCATTAAACATAATAATATTAAAACTAGATCAAAACTGGCATTCAAACCTACAGATGTCACTTCATTTGAGCGATTACATTGTTATTAAGTTGTTTATAATGATCATACACATGTACAGTTCATAGTGACTTGCGGAGTCAAATAACTAAATATTCATAACATTAGGCGAAAACGTACCACGTGACTAGGAAATATTGCAAGTGAAGTGTGTATTGCACATGCATGGTTGCAGGTTCAACCCAAGGTACAGTACGGTGCAAACTTAATGGCGGCGCTGAACACGAGGCGAGTGGCTGCGCAGTAACAAATTTATGCGCCAGCGGGGGTGCGGGGCGAGGTACTGCGCAGCGTGTAGCTAACTTTAGAGCCGCCATTAAGTTCGACTCCAACTATAGTAATGTGACTATTTCAAGTCACATGTACTTTCTTAATTATTGTAAGACACCACTGATAATGGGTAAAGGATAATTTGTAAGGAAACCTTGATTTCAAAATGGAATCTAAAATGTTCGTTCCTTCTCCATTTGGGAAGAGCTCTGTCCCAGCAGTGGGAAATTAATAACGCAAAAACGATCTAAAAAAAAAAGGATTAATATTGTAATTTTCAATGAGATAGTGTGACAGTCTACTGGTCTGTGAGTGATAGAAAATGAAAGATAGTTTTCAATCGACACTAGCGACCCTAGCGGATTATTTCGACCCCATTTAAAGTTTTTCTGATCACGTGACTGTTTTCCTCTAATGCCATTAATAAGTGTACTAGCGAATCAGGTATTTAACAAACGGTAAAAGTAAATTCATCACACATTTTGTGAAGAGATTAGTTATTTATCTACATACCTATACCGAGGCTAAATTGCACCATCAAAAGTCATACTTAATCGTCCGTTAAGTCGCGATTAAACTAAACTTACATCTTGAAAGGGGATCTGTTAACCTTAGATAGGTGCAAGCAAGCCTAATTTAGACACCATTGTTAACATTCAGACAATCACGAAATCACGCCACGAAACACTCAAAAGATATCTTTTGAATATAAAAACGAGATTAACAGACATTTCATTATATCTAAAAAAGGGAGGGGGTACGTAAAAATAATGATTAAACATCTATGTTAGATCTATAATAAAAATCATTGGTTAATCAATCAAAACAAAGTAACTAAGAGAAAATCACAGTGATTAAACTATATTGTCTTTGTGCCAAATCAATTGGGACCGTTCCCTTGCCTTCCGACACTCTGTAGACTGGCCGACTGACCGGTCAGTGCTCGACACTGGGGCCGGTTGCCATGGAGACCGTTGTGTGAAGGCACGTTATTTGTCGGTTGGATGCGATCACAAGTTCTGCCAGGTGGTGATCATGAGCACGTTGGTGTCAAGCGCGCGGGCGATGCGCTCGTGTAAGCCGTGGCTCAGCCACAGCATGCGGAGGGTCTCGTAGCGTTCAGGGCATAGGTGTAGGGGATTGCCGCGGCGGAGACCCTGTGGATATAAATACGTATATTTAGCGCATGTAGTGGGAGCCATAAATGGAGAGAGAAACATCAGAAAATAACTAATAGATAATTGAAAAATGACCGAAAAAAATGTTTAAGGCCAAAGACGGCGTGCGCGGTGCATCTACGCGCCTCTAATAAAGCGAAGGGGGTAGAGTCCTTCCCCTTGAACGAAGCGGTTCCCGCCTGATTCCCGGCAATAAGGAAAGTAGAAGCACTCCGGTGGTATTAGCCGGTAGGAGTCCGGCACGCCCCTCCATCTTCCCCAAAACGGAGGTAGTCTATCCACCGGGTCGAAAAAAAAAGCTATATACCTGATCGGTTATGTATGTATATATGTGGTGTACATACCTGATCGGTCTCGCCGTAGGTGTCGAGGTAGGGCGCGGGCAGCTTGGCCCCGCGCGAGGGCGCGGCCAGCAGCATGAGCTCGCAGTCGCGCACGCGCAGGAACAGTCCCGCCCCGCCGCCGCACGACACGCAGTGGGCCAGCACCGCGCCCACGCGCTGGGTCTCGCCGCTGCGACCCGACTGCGGCCATACACACGTACGTTACAACACAAAATAGTAGCACAGTTTACATAAACTCTTTCCTAAAGTCGGTGAACGGGCACAACTAGGCAGAGCAATCGTGCGGAATTTGCGAAGCGAGAAGGGTAGTGGAACCGAGCAGCATACATTCGCTTGGGACACGCCCAAGTGTAGAAGTAGTATAGGAGTTTATTAAAAACAAAAACTTATATGTTGAAATTTTGTTGTGTCCCAAAACCGGGTTCATAATGTTATCCTAAAATCTTATTTTTTATAAAAAAAATATTGGAAAAGCGAGTATACATGAACACATTCAAAATAAAAGTACTGTAGGAGGTGACTAATGTCCAGATTTGGGAAAAATTTAAGTCCATATTGTGTACTTTTTATAATATTCACTGCGGAAAATACTAATTTAAAACAAGCAGCAAAACATATTTTTCTACTATAGATAAAACAAACACCTGAAAAAACTTCTCTCAAGTTACTGATAATCAAGTTAAAATGTTACCTTTGTCCTGCAACTACATTAGCACTGTCCAAAATGAAAGAGACCAATCATCGAGCCAAACAGCTCGGGTCTTTTTATTAAATGAAAATTTGAGGACCATTCACACTAAGAGATCAGGAATAATAAAATACTTAGACGATTTCAGTTCATTTCAATACAAAATGTAGCCATTTAAGTCATCATCATACAACAATAGTAATATAAACCAAACTCACCTTAGGTATATCAGTCTGGCAGCAATAGCTCTGCGAGCAGAGTATCTGTCCGCAGACCAGGCACATGGTCGGCTTCTTGCTGTCTTCCCGCTCCGAGTTAGGGCAGGAGAACTCCGACACAATGTTCATCAGCTCCGAGAAATCATCAGGTAAAGGAATCAGTCGCGGCGGCTCACTCGGCTCCCGTACCACATGCTCAGGAATCTCGCCGTTAAACCACTCGGTGGATAATCCTACCCATTCAATCATCTTCTGTCTCGTAGTAGGGATGTCGACTAGGTCTTTGAAAGTCATAGGCATGCCTAGGTAGCTGCAGAGCGACTCCCAAGTATCGCCGTTCACGACTGTTAGTTCTGTAGGCGCGCTAATATCGCTCAAGAAGTGGTAGAATAGACAACAGCAGCGTAAGAACGTGTGGCATTGACTCTTAATCTTCTGCCAAACTTCTATCGGATTTAAGTCATCTTCTAGGGTTCCTTTTCGTAGTTCCTTCATGAATGGGAGTAGATTGTCTAGTTCTGATATACTCTTGAAGTCTTCTTGCCCTTCCATTGGCTGACTCTTGCAGGATGTGACGTCGGTTACTAGGAGCGCTCTCGCTAGGGTTGCTCTAAAGCATTGTAGTGTGATCTGCTTGGCAAGGTGGTTGGGTCTGGCTGGGGTGGCGACTTTGCAGAATAGGGATGGTGCTGTTAGGACTAAGGAGACTAAAGTGCCAAAGGGTTCGTGTGCTAGTGGGGAGGTGCTTTCTAAGGCGTTGAGGGTGCTGAGGGCGTGGTGCGCTAGATGCTTGGGTTGCGACCAGACTGAGGGCAGGGCTGCGGCGAGGCGGATGAGTGCCTGCAGCGTGTCTCTGTGTCGTGCGGGCAGGTCGCCCAGCAGGGGCCTGTTCTCGGCTTGTAAGACGGCGTTGGTGCTGACGATGGTGTACGATGTGGAGCGGTACAGAGCCGCGCTGGCCACCATGCCGCCGTATTCCGATATCGGAAGAATCTGTGGAGAGACAATGATCTTTGAAAAATATTTTGGACACTTTTTGAACATTAAATGAAAAAGTAGAAACGATTTTTTTTCTTTCTTCATTGCTTGGAAAAAATACTAGTAATAAGATCATTTTAGAGACCTTTACCCTGCAGTGGGACACTTAATAGGTTAATTAAAAGAAAAAGATAATTAAAGTATTATTTATGGTAAAAAAATACCATCTTTGCTCTTATAAAGTCACATACCTATAAGTACAAAAACAAAAAAAGAACTTACATTAGCAAAATCTTCAATCAGCGCCTTCGTCATCTCATTATACGGGGGTATCTCCCCCTCAAAGTGTGCTAAAAAGTCCTGCGTCAGTAAGTTCTCAGCATGCGTAGAGACATAGACCTCGGTCTCATCAGCGGCCTCCCCCTCCTCCATATCGGAGGACATTGCCCCCACGCTCCTCGCGCGCGCCTGGCAATGCATCTCCTCGCAGAACTCCGTGCATATATGTAAAGCTTCCGACTTCACTTGGTGTTTGAGTTTCAGGATGAGGTTAACGGACTCATAGTAAGCTTCTTCGGTGAGGGGGGGAGGGGTGCCGAGGGGCATGGCGGGCGCGGGGAGGAGGGGGAGGGCCGTGTTGCAGAGTCGCTCGCATAGAGGACATAAGTATTCCTTCTTTTCGACGTCAAACGCAGCTGGTTGGCGGCCGCGGTATGGTCTGTAAATAAATGTTTTTTTAGTCAATTGTGTATTTGTGTATGGTATCCGGCTGCTGAGAGGATGCGTTTTTGGCACATGTCAGTTGACTAGTAAGGGGAAACAAGTTACCCTCTTTTAGTTTTCATTGTAACTTGACATTGCGATACAGTTTAGAAATATATGCTTCGTTTATAAGACAAAAAAATGTATAGTAATTTATTTGTCGTAAATTTTTCGCCTCAGCAAATTTATATCTTCCTATTGATCAAGACCAGCCAGGAACACATTCTCTCACTACTACTTCTACACTACGTACCTCCTGTTCTCCTTATCCTGCACATTATCGACATAGTTCCGCCAGCAGGCCGCGTGTAGCGCATGTCCGCATGACGACACGTGCGGCTGCAGGCCCAGGCCGGCCGGCAGCCAGCTGGCGCGCCACCACTCCGGCACGCGCCCGCACCCGCCCTGCCGCAGCCGGTTCAGCACGCTCGACTGCTGCACGAAGGCCACCAGCACGAGCGGCTCCGTCTTTATGTCCACGCGGGCCTGGAGCAAAAATACTTAATTTAGCATCTCCGCAACACACAATATTGTCGCTGCGGAATTGTCCACCATTTTAAGTCAGGTCTTTGTCTCTTTTGAAACTTGTTAATAGCAATTTTGGCTCTATTCCAAGTACATATTGCAGTACAACGGCCGCAGCTCTTGTTCCTCTGCCGTCACCTAGCAACACATAGCGTGATGGTTGCACTACATACCTCCTCCTGGCACATGATGCAGACGCGCGGCGGCTCGGGCACGCCGCCGCCCCACACGCCGAGCGCCGCGCCGCAGTACAACGGCCGCAGCTCTTGTTCCTCTGCCGTCACCTAGCAACACATAGCGTGATGGTTGCACTACATACCTCCTCCTGGCACATGATGCAGACGCGCGGCGGCTCGGGCACGCCGCCGCCCCACACGCCGAGCGCCGCGCCGCAGTACAACGGCCGCAGCTCTTGTTCCTCTGCCGTCACCTAGCAACACATAGCGTGATGGTTGCACTACATACCTCCTCCTGGCACATGATGCAGACGCGCGGCGGCTCGGGCACGCCGCCGCCCCACACGCCGAGCGCCGCGCCGCAGTACAACGGCCGCAGCTCTTGTTCCTCTGCCGTCACCTAGCAACACATAGCGTGATGGTTGCACTACATACCTCCTCCTGGCACATGATGCAGACGCGCGGCGGCTCGGGCACGCCGCCGCCCCACACGCCGAGCGCCGCGCCGCAGTACAACGGCCGCAGCTCTTGTTCCTCTGCCGTCACCTAGCAACACATAGCGTGATGGTTGCACTACATACCTCCTCCTGGCACATGATGCAGACGCGCGGCGGCTCGGGCACGCCGCCGCCCCACACGCCGAGCGCCGCGCCGCAGTACAACGGCCGCAGCTCTTGTTCCTCTGCCGTCACCTAGCAACACATAGCGTGATGGTTGCACTACATACCTCCTCCTGGCACATGATGCAGACGCGCGGCGGCTCGGGCACGCCGCCGCCCCACACGCCGAGCGCCGCGCCGCAGTACAACGGCCGCAGCTCTTGTTCCTCTGCCGTCACCTAGCAACACATAGCGTGATGGTTGCACTACATACCTCCTCCTGGCACATGATGCAGACGCGCGGCGGCTCGGGCACGCCGCCGCCCCACACGCCGAGCGCCGCGCCGCAGTACAACGGCCGCAGCTCTTGTTCCTCTGCCGTCACCTAGCAACACATAGCGTGATGGTTGCACTACATACCTCCTCCTGGCACATGATGCAGACGCGCGGCGGCTCGGGCACGCCGCCGCCCCACACGCCGAGCGCCGCGCCGCAGTACAACGGCCGCAGCTCTTGTTCCTCTGCCGTCACCTAGCAACACATAGCGTGATGGTTGCACTACATACCTCCTCCTGGCACATGATGCAGACGCGCGGCGGCTCGGGCACGCCGCCGCCCCACACGCCGAGCGCCGCGCCGCAGTACAACGGCCGCAGCTCTTGTTCCTCTGCCGTCACCTAGCAACACATAGCGTGATGGTTGCACTACATACCTCCTCCTGGCACATGATGCAGACGCGCGGCGGCTCGGGCACGCCGCCGCCCCACACGCCGAGCGCCGCGCCGCAGTACAACGGCCGCAGCTCTTGTTCCTCTGCCGTCACCTAGCAACACATAGCGTGATGGTTGCACTACATACCTCCTCCTGGCACATGATGCAGACGCGCGGCGGCTCGGGCACGCCGCCGCCCCACACGCCGAGCGCCGCGCCGCAGTACAACGGCCGCAGCTCTTGTTCCTCTGCCGTCACCTAGCAACACATACCGTGATGGTTGCACTACATACCTCCTCCTGGCACATGATGCAGACGCGCGGCGGCTCGGGCACGCCGCCGCCCCACACGCCGAGCGCCGCACCGCAGTACAACGGCCGCAGCTCTTGTTCCTCTGCCGTCACCTAGCAACACATAGCGTGATGGTTATACTCATATAAGGTACATACAATGTTAAATATGGGATGCCTCGGTCAACATCAGACAAGGCTTTTTGCAGGGCCCAACAACCGATAACCTGATAACAAGGAAAACTAACACACACGCGGGATAGCAACCAATGAATGTGCGCCAGTAACGACTGGCGCAATTTCATTGAACACGCGCCACATGCTCTATAAGGATACAGCATGTAGCGTGCCCCGCACGCGGCCTAACAATCGACAACCTGGCATCAAAACACACGCGGGCTTAAAGCTAATGAATGACATCGGTTGGTGCTTTAAGTAAATCTCCCACACTCCGAACAAGGGTACAAACGACCAATGAAACCAAGGCATGCGGACCCTGTGGGTGAGGCATGCCTTGCCAAAATGTCACGCACCCCGAATACGGGCCATTACGACCAATGAAAATGAGCCTTATGCTTAATAAGACTCTCATTCGGAATAAATATTAAATTACAAGTGGAGCGCATTGATATTATAAGTTGTAGCAAGGCATTCCACATCGTATCATTACAAGGTGCGCATTGTAATAATACAATAATGTAGAGCCTTGGTACATTATGTAAGTCGTCTTACTAATATACTACAGACTTAACATAAAGGAAACACTAAAGATAAATTAGACGTAATCGAGAAAGGAGTTAGACATAATATATTATGAGAGTCGTTTCGTTTTTAGGTATATTAATTTCAAATACATTTTTATTTTCTACTAGCTGTGCCCTGCGGTTTCACCCGCATGAATGCCTATGTCCCGTTCCCGGTCTCTTTATGTTATTCAGGGCGCAGATGAATCACTATCGTAGCAAAGGTCAGGATTACGTTTTTTTTCACCGAGCGATTTTCCATTTTTTTTTTCATAAGAACCCTCTCCTGATAATAACTAACACAACAAAAAAAGAATTGGCGAAATCGGTCCAGCCGTTATTGAGTTATGCGCTTACCAACACATTTAGCGATTCATTTTTATATATAAGATAAATATTATCTTAAAACAAAAATGTATTGCTAAAATCTCAAAGAGATAAAAACACAAAAAGAATTCATTGACCCCGACGTGATTTGAACACGCAACCTTCTGATCTGGAGTCAGACGCGCTACCGTTGCGCCACGGAGTCGATGCATGAGAGCGCCAAAATAGAGAACCATTTCTACACTAGTTTAGGTACTCAAAAATAACTATACGATTACGATAAGACACTTAGCAAATTTATCCTATAATATAGATAGAATTAAGAGGCTAGAATTTGTAATGGAAATAGAAGGTAGGTTGGAAAGCTTTAAAATAAAAAAAAATATAACTACAACTGGGAACAAAAATGGCCTGAATAAAAAAAAATTACCGTGCCATACGTTAATTTAGGATATTTCCAACTTGTTTAGTCTTCAAGAAATTGCTATTGTACTATTTTACGACTAAATGTAAATTTTTAACATTTTTACCAGAAAACTCCAAAAAGAAACCACACAAAATACATAAAATAAAGGTATCTTACCTCTGTAGTAGTCTCCTCGAATAGCGTAGCGTTGTTAGATATAAAGTTGTTCATCTGTGTCTGCATCTGCGCCATGACTTTAGCGCGACGTTCTGCCGCTAGCTTGGCACGACGGGTCTTTTCCGCTTCTGTACAAAATAACATAAGTTATTTTTTAAATCTTATTTATTTAATTTTATTACGTAACTTTTTCAAAGTATTATGTACTTTCTTAATTATTACAAGATACTATTGGCAGACGGTGAAAGAAAGCATCATGAGGAAACCTGGATTCCAAAAATTGAGATCTGTAATCGCTGATCATTGATCAAAGCTTGTGCCCTATCTATGTGGGAAGAGGTCTGTTCCCAGCAGTGGGATTTATACAGTCTGGTATCATGTAATGTAAAATAAACTGATCTTCTACTGATCACTCCAGTGCTGGGACGTGGGGCCTTAATCTTCCAAGTTCTTTATATCCAATAAGATTAAAACAAATATCATTTCTCTAATTAAGAATTTAATTAAACCTCTCATACTTTGTTTCTATTTATAAATTTCATAAATGACTTTTATTTCATCGTCTAACTATCTAGCAAAGTGTGGGTTTTTGGTAGATTACAGTATACCCACCATATATTTAGTACATAAAAACAATAGTAGCACTTACCCGCGGCTTCGTCCGTGGCCGGTTTTTCTTCCTGGTCGGTCTCCATGCTCTCGCCGTCGCCGATGTGTTCGTCGTTTTGTCCCAGAAGAGTTCTATAACAAGAGAAGAGATAAAATAAGAATATAAGTAATTTTGGCTTAGGTTTGATCGAGGTAAGCCGCGAGCGTTCTTTGGAGGCAGAAGTGGCGATGCGTGGAACATAGTTTAAAAAAACTTTTTTTAATAGTCAAATGTTATGTCTCGACATATTTAAACCAAGGCAAAGGCAATACGGCTAAACCGCCGCGGATTTTAACCGCCCGATTTAGTAAGTAAAGGAAACTAATGGGAGCGGCCGCACTGACGGTTATTTTCCGCGATTGATTTTAACCGTAGTGTGTGGGTCTTGGGCAGTTTTGCGGTTTCATAGTTTACCACTTGCGAAAATAAACCGTAGTGCAGTCTTAGCCTAAAATCTAAGTCTCAATAGGTCAAGAACATGTGTCGTGCGACTCTCGTTTGAATGAGTCGTCTCTTCCTCTTTGGGTTGTGACCAAAAAACTTTTTACCGATTATTTTTTTTAAATTCATAAGCGATCCAGCCTGAAGTACCCCAGTACACTGACCTGATCTTATTCCGCACCCATCTGGCGAGCTGGCGGTGAGCGTCGACCCTGGGGCTGGCCTGCAGGCGCTGCAGCAGCGGCAGCAGACCAGCTCGTGCTGCACTCTCCGCGAACGCCAGGAACTCGTAGTGGCCGCTCTCCTCGTCGCGGAGCGCGTAGCCCATCAGGTGTAGAGCCTGGGGGATATTTATATTAGATTATAGAACAAATTACATTACACTTACATTACACCAGTTAGTACTTTCTCTCGCACTCCAAATACAGTAACAGTGAAAATGAGCCTTAAAAACTTAATCCCGTTCCCTTTTAATGATCATACTGACATGAAAAATGTTTTAATCCTAAGAACATACGACATCCAGTCATCTGATTTTTCTCGCAAATCGCGTTCAAAGTATGGTGATATGAAATTAATATGAATATGACCATAAGAAGCCAGTTATGTTACCTATTTTTCCAAGTCTTCTCTATATCAGGGCCCTCTTGATTCTCTACATGACCAAGATATAATCGTACATACCTTGTGCACTTGCGTCTCGGAGAAGGAGCGTGCGCGCAGGTCGAGCGCGCGCTCGAGCACGGCGCGCAGCACGGTGAGCGCGGCGTCGCTCTGCAGCAGGTTGGCCAGCAGCCGGAACGCGGGGTCAGCTTCGGCAGCGGCGGCGGCGTACATACCTTGTTCACTTGCGTCTCGGAGAAGGACCTGGCGCGCAGAACGAGCGCGCGCTCGAGCACGGCGCGCAGCACGGTGAGCGCGGCGTCGCTCTGCAGCAGGTTGGCCAGCAGCCGGAACGCGGGGGACAGCTTCGGCAGCGGCGGCGGCGTACATACCTTGTGCACTTGCGTCTCGGAGAAGGACCTGGCGCGCAGGTCGAGCGCGCGCTCGAGCACGGCGCGCAGCACGGTGAGCGCGGCGTCGCTCTGCAGCAGGTTGGCCAGCAGCCGGAACGCGGGGGACAGCTTCGGCAGCGGCGGCGGCGTACATACCTTGTGCACTTGCGTCTCGGAGAAGGACCTGGCGCGCAGGTCGAGCGCGCGCTCGAGCACGGCGCGCAGCACGGTGAGCGCGGCGTCGCTCTGCAGCAGGTTGGCCAGCAGCCGGAACGCGGGGGACAGCTTCGGCAGCGGCGGCGGCGTACATACCTTGTGCACTTGCGTCTCGGAGAAGGACCTGGCGCGCAGGTCGAGCGCGCGCTCGAGCACGGCGCGCAGCACGGTGAGCGCGGCGTCGCTCTGCAGCAGGTTGGCCAGCAGCCGGAACGCGGGGGACAGCTTCGGCAGCGGCGGCGGCGTACATACCTTGTGCACTTGCGTCTCGGAGAAGGACCTGGCGCGCAGGTCGAGCGCGCGCTCGAGCACGGCGCGCAGCACGGTGAGCGCGGCGTCGCTCTGCAGCAGGTTGGCCAGCAGCCGGAACGCGGGGGACAGCTTCGGCAGCGGCGGCGGCGTACATACCTTGTGCACTTGCGTCTCGGAGAAGGACCTGGCGCGCAGGTCGAGCGCGCGCTCGAGCACGGCGCGCAGCACGGTGAGCGCGGCGTCGCTCTGCAGCAGGTTGGCCAGCAGCCGGAACGCGGGGGACAGCTTCGGCAGCGGCGGCGGCGTACATACCTTGTGCACTTGCGTCTCGGAGAAGGACCTGGCGCGCAGGTCGAGCGCGCGCTCGAGCACGGCGCGCAGCACGGTGAGCGCGGCGTCGCTCTGCAGCAGGTTGGCCAGCAGCCGGAACGCGGGGGACAGCTTCGGCAGCGGCGGCGGCGTACATACCTTGTGCACTTGCGTCTCGGAGAAGGACCTGGCGCGCAGGTCGAGCGCGCGCTCGAGCACGGCGCGCAGCACGGTGAGCGCGGCGTCGCTCTGCAGCAGGTTGGCCAGCAGCCGGAACGCGGGGGACAGCTTCGGCAGCGGCGGCGGCGTACATACCTTGTGCACTTGCGTCTCGGAGAAGGACCTGGCGCGCAGGTCGAGCGCGCGCTCGAGCACGGCGCGCAGCACGGTGAGCGCGGCGTCGCTCTGCAGCAGGTTGGCCAGCAGCCGGAACGCGGGGGACAGCTTCGGCAGCGGCGGCGGCGTACATACCTTGTGCACTTGCGTCTCGGAGAAGGACCTGGCGCGCAGGTCGAGCGCGCGCTCGAGCACGGCGCGCAGCACGGTGAGCGCGGCGTCGCTCTGCAGCAGGTTGGCCAGCAGCCGGAACGCGGGGGACAGCTTCGGCAGCGGCGGCGGCGGACAGCACTCCGCCAGACCTAAGGGAAAAGGATTTACGTTCATTACTTTTACGTTCGTTACACGTAGCAAAAAAATATTGTTCGACAGTCCTTATGAGTGTCACTTCTGAGGCTTGACGTTTCGACCGGTTTACACCGACCGTGATCAAAGGCAAAGCAACATGTAACGTGATAGCTTAAAAGTAATTATTGCAAATAACTTGATACTCATTTTACATGAAGCAACTGTCTATCTGACCTCCCCAAGCAATTTTTACTGGGTAATTCAATACCCCATAGTAAAACTGTTAGTCAGAACTTACTTAACAACTGCCAAAGATTATCGTATGACATTAAAGACGAACTACTAAACGTGCTTTCCGAGGCACGGAGGGGTCTCGGTATGTTCACAAATGGGCACCCATCTACAGATAAACGGCGGCGAGCGCGGCTTAACCTATATTATGTTAAACCTTACAAGCTTACACTGAGCCCCGAGCCCATTATCATCCTGTGTCCATATCGTATGTAATGTAAGGCCACTCACCAGCAGCCTTCCTGCGTGTCCGCTGCTCCTCCTCGCTGCGCGACAGCTCCTCGCGCGTGTAGTGGTAGAAGAACGTGTCGTACTCGTCGTACAGGTGCGGCTTCAGCTTGTACACGCCGCGGTTGTTGCCGCCCGACGGCTTTATGAAGTCCGCCACCTCGTGGATCACGGCTTCTAAGCCGGTCTCGTGCAGCTGGTTCTCCGGTAGCGATCTGGAATATTGATGATAGGGTTACATTTCTAACATACCAAGAAATAATATGGATGAGGCTGGTACAAAAAGGGAGGTCTATGCCCAGCAGTTGGAGGACAAGGGCTGTCTATGATGATGATGAAGAAATAATATAATCCATGTATCGCGGTAAGAGCTCATCAACAATGGTTTATCAGGTTTTTTATGGCATTTTTGTCAAACAGGCAGTAAATAATTTTTCTAAGGGTTATTTGTAATTTTACACTTCTTTTCCAATTTCTCACGAATAATCAGAAAGCGACCAAATTGGTTATATCGATTACTTTCAGGTAACTTTAGACGCATGCACCTTTTAAGAAAGTCACTATACCTTGTGCGCTGTAGCTTGGTGCGGGTGACATTTGTCAGTATGACGTTGAAATCTCTCAGTATCACATGGTTAAGGATGTAACGTTATGCAAGTCATTTTTATCGATGACTTTTTTCACAGCAAAAATCACATTTCCTTTTTCATTATTATAAAAATAATGTAACATTAAATTTAATTATTAAAAAAAAAATTTTTTGAATGTAAAATTTATCATTAAACATTATGTCTGATTGCGATCGTGATATCCATATTGGTGATTTTATGGAATCATCGTTAATAATATCAGTTACAGATTCAGATGATGAATTGAGTCACAATTTAGATGTTTCTGACTCTGATATGAGTTAAGACGAAATAAATGTACTTTTTTATTAGTTATAAAAATATCGATATATCCATCGTAGCAGTACATCCCATCACTAAAGAAGTCTTTGGCGTTACGTTATACGCATAACACTTTGCTTATTTTTTCTTCCAATATAATTTTATTTGTAAACTAGAACATTCTGGTTGGTTTAATTTAATTAAGAACCGTGATTAATGATTTAATATATTACAAACTAGCGGCCCGCCCCGGCTTTGCTCGGGTGCAACGATGATACCAAATATAACTACACAATCATAAAGTTCTGTAGGGCGAAGCACAGCCTTGGAAGCACTATTTGGTACAGGCACGACCCCCGGCCCCCGCGCGGCCCTCCGGCCGGTATCGCCGCTACCGCTATGTCCCTTCATTTTAAATTTGTAATATCTTCGAAAATATTCATTTAAATTACATGCTGTAAAGGGCAATATTGACCTATATTGCATGCTAGACATGGGTAGCTCGCGAATGAGAGATAAAATTGAGCTAGCTCTTCAATTCCAATGTATCTCTCACTCGCTCAGTCGCTCACAGAGTAACTCACTAGATCATTTCGCTCAACGACTCATCGACTCTAGACTCTATAGGTGAGCGAGTAACGAGTGTCCGTAATAATCATGTACTCTGTGGTAACGAGTGATACCGACGAAACGCCGACAGCGGCCGACAATTGCCGATGTGACCCGACGACTGACATTCGCATGTCGCTCACTGAGTACTGAGCGACTCTTTGGCTTAATACGTCATAGTAAAATAACTCTTATTTGCATTGTTTTAAAATTTAAATTGCTTTAGCATTTTTACTTAAGTATGAAAATCCTTAGGGAATAATAGTTTATGATTTTGTAAACAAAACAAAGATCGTTTTCTTGAATGTACTCAAATTTTTCGGCGGATTATAAGTCATTCGTTTCGCATATTGCTATTTCGCAGTTTTTGTTTCTTAGTTAAATGGTTAGTTATAATTAGTAATAGGTAGTAAATAAGTGTTTTCAAAAGAAAAAGACTTTCTGTGTAAATATATATATTTCTTAGTTAAAAGTTTAATTATTAGTTGTAGTTAGGTAGAATTAGTAATAGGTAGTGTTATAAGCTAAATAACATTAAGTGTTTTCGAAGAAAAAAGACTTTGTGTGTACATATAAATAATTAAGTATGGCTTCTCAAAGAAAAAGAAGTGCACTGTGGAATCATTTTGAGGAAAAGGAACCAAAAATAGCCAAGTGCAATTACTGTAGTCAAGTAATTAAAATATCGACGGGGAATACAGGCAATTTAGGAAGACACATGAAAACGAAACATCCCACTGTATCCCTTGTTGTAGAGAGACAAGTTTTGATTACTGGAACACAAGAGCCAGCGCCAGGGGTAAGTGCTGGAATAAATTTCGTACCCGACGTTCCCTCTACTGTTCAATTAACTACACAGCCCTCAATCAGAGATTTTGCTCAGGCAATAAAAAATGTGCCACCTCGTAGAGCTGAAAAAATTGACGAACAATTAATGCTGATGATTGCCAAAGGATTCTATCCCTTTAGTATGGTTGAAGATGAAGAATTCAAGAAATTTATAAGCATGCTGTGCCCTGGATATTCATTACCGACAAGAAAAACGTTGTCGGCAACCTTGTTGCCGAAAATGTACGAAAAAAAAAAACAAATAGTGCAAATAAAATTAGAAAACGCTAACGCGATATGCTTGACCACTGATAGTTGGACATCAATAAATAACAACAGTTATACGGCAATGACGGCCCATTATATAGATTCCAACTTATCGGAAACAAAATTGGAATCGATACTTATTGGGTGTATCGAACACTCAGAGCGGCACACCAGTGCAAATCTAGTAGAGTTCTTTCAGAATATACTAAAGGAATGGAAAATAAATAATAAAATTACCGCCATCGCGAGCGATAACGCTGCGAACATTTCGTCAGCAATAAAAACAAATTGGCGTCACATACCATGTTTTGCCCACACGCTTAATCTATGTGTGCAAGGGGCATTAATGCATATTGGCACCACTATAAATAAAGTAAAAAAAATCGTGGAACACTTTAAAAGAAGCCCACAAGCCCAAAAAAAATTTGAAGATATCCAAAAACAACTTAATCAGCCACAATTAAAATTAAAACAAGATGTAGCGACTAGATGGAACAGTACATACGACATGCTCTCACGCATTTTAACGTTAAAGGACGCAGTGATAGCGACAGTCGCTCTTATTAGAAGTGATTTAAGTTTAACGAATAATGACTGGGACGTAATTGGAGCCGCAGTACCTATTTTGAAGATTTTTAACGAAATAACCGTAGAAATTAGCACAGAAAAAAATGTGACTTTATCAAAAGTCATACCACTCTGTAAAATAATAACACAACATATTAAAAACTTAATAAGGGACCCGCAGCAAATAAGCCTGCCAGAAATAAAGTGTTTATTAGAAGCACTTAATAAAGAAATAGACCGGCGCTTTGCTAACGTCGAAGTAAATCAATTAAATGCAGAAGCAACGATTTTAGATCCTAGGTTTAAAGGAAGAGGGTTTAAGGATCGTAACAATTACGAAAAAATTTTCAACACTTTAAAACTAAAAGTTGGCGCAAGTACCGAATCATGTGTTCAGCCTATCGTAACACCGATAGAAGAAGCGCAGCAATTGCCGACGCCTTCGTCGTCTGTTTGGAAAGATTTTGATGATGAAGTGGCGCAGTTAACTCCTGCAAACGCAACAGCGGCGGGAATCATCGAAGTCAATAATTATATTCAAGAACCACTGCTACCAAGAACAAAAGACCCATTTACATGGTGGCACGAGAGGCGTTTAATATATCCACATCTTTTTAATTACGTCCAGAGAAGATTAAACCTTGTCGCTACATCCGTTCCGTGCGAAAGGATCTTTTCAAAAGCAGGATACACCCTCAACGAAAGACGCACTCGGCTCACCACAAGCAAATTGTCACAGTTGCTATTCATCAACTGTAATGCACACCATGTTTAGTTAAGGAGGTACGGAAATGTCCCTACGTACAATGATCATTGTAAATAATAAGTATTGATTAATGCACAATTATTGTAAATAACCACTGATTTTTAAATACGCCAATCTAAATGATATACGTCATTCATCTAGATTGACAGTCCTAAGCCTGTTAAAGTATGAAGGAAAATCATTGACTTTCATAATTTTAATATTTATTTGTAATAAAACAAAACAACTAAATGAACCTAATTTTATCTATAGATCGCAACTAAGTCAAATAAACTAAAGATCTTTAAAGTTTGTATGGAGTCACTGAGCTAATTGTCTCTTTTGACTCAGTTTGATCTGTAGCTCGCAACTCGCAAGTAACTCAATTCAGCTCAAGAGTTAAAAGAGTTGTTTGGTGAGCGAAGAGCGAAAAGAGTGATATCGCTCTTTTGATCAAAAGAATGATATCACTCTTTTCTTTTCAGTGAGCGACAATTCCCATGTCTATTGCATGCACAATTTATTAAAGGTACTTAATTGGATAAGGATTAATACTGTATTGCTTAAAATCGCTTTTTCGTAAATAAGTAAATAATATAATAATAAATAAACGATAAAAATGGTTATTGTGGGTTATCCTCAAGAGATAGACATATGCCATCGCGGATTTTTTTGTAGATCTTTTTAAGATGCACGATACTGTAGTACATTATTTTGATCTATCTCATAGGGTTCAGCCAGCGTTTGCAATGAAAGCGCAAAAAATGGGTTCATTACGACCTTACATTAGAAATCTCTAAGATTATCCGTATTCCTCTACTATATTATGCATGTATTTTACATATAAACCTTCCTCTTGAATCACTCTATCTATTAAAAAAAACCGCATCAAAACCCGTTGCGTAGTTTTAAAGATCTAAGCATACATAGGGACAGACAGCGGTAATCGGCTTTGTTTTATACTATGTAGTGATATGGTGCACCTGAAATACTACGGTCATAATTGTAAATCGCTGCAACTTTCAAGAGTGAAACGAAACATGACTGACAACTGTCACCCGCACCATGCTACAGCGCACAAACTGTAGTAATCTCTTCACCCTTAACAACTTCACTGTCCCGCCAGTATACATAATAGTTTAAAAATGGAAATGTCTATATGTGACTCATGGGACAGGGAAATGGTTAATAAATAACTTTGAAGTGTATATTAAGCTTACCTGTTAAGTTCAGAGTGCGGCATGGGCTTGACGCATAACATCTGTATGATCTCCTTCTTGGTGCGATCTTCATTGGTGACCTCGCCCACGCCGGGCACGTAGCGGGAACCGACGACTGTTCACGAAAATATTGTATTTAATAAAAGTTTTGAAAAAACTAAGTATACTTTTCTGCAAGGACTTGAAATTAGTTTTTTTAGTGAGCTAAAGTTATTTACCGACTTCTAAAAAAGGAGGAGGTGCTCAATTTGGATGCTTGTATGTTTTTTTTTAGTAACTTAAAGGTTCAATGTTAGCGTATTAATGCATTTATTCAAGTAGCCTGCCGATATTGTAAGCGCCATAAATATAGTATGTTCGGAAAGCTAACGAACGGCACGATGCCGTCGAAGGAAGCGGCACCGGCGACGGCATCAGGGGGGTAGGGCGCGGCGCAGGGAGCCACCATACATACGACCCTACGGCTCCGCAGCGCCCCCTCTCGATCGATGCCAGACACTGCACGCGTCGTTTATACCCATTTACTGTTAATGTTCTAATAAACCAGTTTACCAAATTCCGCCTCATCATTTCGCACAGTCCACTGAAATCTCCTCAACATAATGTTCTATCTGTGTTCAAAGAAATATACATAGAAAGTTTCTTAAGTTAACCATCCATACACAATTATACACCCACTGCGCGAGATGTCAACTGCATTCACTCGTCACGTGCGCCTCCCGCTTGCTCATTGATTTCTACTACTCGGAGCAGTCAACAGCATAGGTCTTTACTTCATTTATTATATTATTATTGCCTGAGCTATTAGTAATGTACTCACTAGTTATAAGCAGTCCCAGGAACTCTTCCAGCATGCTGATAGTGTGCCGGAGCGTGTCATCCTCAATGCTGCGTTGTTCGAAGTCAGCGGCCGCCCAGTCCAGCAGGTTGAACTTGTTCAGCACGTGGATTATAAACTCGTTGCTTTCTATAAGCGAGGCGCCGATCTGTGGAAAGAAATAAGGTTTCAATTAAAGTGTTTATTAAGCATTTTACAGTATGGTGCAAACTAAAGGCGGCTCTGAACACGAGGCGAGTCGCTGCGCAGTAACAATCTCATGCGCCAGCGGGGGTGCGGGGCGAGGTACTGCGCTAAGTGTAGCTAACTTCACAGCCGCCATTAACTTTGAATCCAACTATAGAAAATGTTTGCTTTAATTTTAACTCGTTTAATGGTAGCTGCGGAGTAAAGTATATGACATAGTTATAGTACATTACCTGCAGCATTACAACATCGCGGTCCAGCATCTCGGCCCTGCACTTGACGTTCTGGTAGAAGAACAGCTGGTTGATGAGCGCGAAGCCGTTGCGGCGCCACATGCCGGCGTGCACCTGCCCTATCATGGCCATGGTCTGCAGGACCGGCTCTGGAACGAATAATATACGGTTAAGTTAATTATCATCACCATATCAGCCTGTTGCAGTCCACTGCTGGACATAGGCCAAGGAGATCTCCCGCCCTTTTCCAGCTGCCTTCTTCAGGTCATCGGTAATAAAATTTAATAAATAAATACTTATTCTTGTTTCTTAACCATTTCTGTCTCAATGCAAGGCAAAAGTCACTCTTTCTTCTATCTCAAAACAAATATAAAGCACGTAATTTCTTATTGAAAAACTTGATAACTTTGCTAAATACGCTATGCTACCCTTCGTGTAGTGGTAGAATCAACAATGTTTGATGTCTAATTCTATGCGTCCATTTATATAAGTATACTCATTGAAATGAAACTACTTTTTTTACGGATTTTGTCGCGTTTTATTTTGATTATAGGTCCAACGTTTTGACACCTTTGCAGGTATCGAGGTCACGGGCAGAAAGCTGCAAAGGTGACCTTTGCAGCCGTAAAAAAGTAGTTTTCTTCCAATGTCTAACATTCGCATAAATCTAAGAAACTAGCATACTATAACTCACCAATAAGCTCCTCGGGCGTAGGTTTCGGCCTATCCTGTCTATCGAACTCCTTGGAATGGTAAGAGAGGCCGTGCTGGTGCAGCAGCAGGTGCAGGCCGGCGATGTAGCGCGACAGCGGCCGGTGGATGGACACGGCCTCCGATGACACGTCGTACGGGATCACTGACGCGCTCTGGTTGCCGAGCTCTGCAAACAAAATAGATATATTTAGATATTTCCTAAAAATCCCTACCAATTTTTTCAGAGACACACTTTTCCCTGTTTTTGTGTCGGCATCCAGTCTGACCGGAGTTAGATGAAGACCGAGCGTCTGCCTATCCGACCTGCACAACCAATTTTACTGGGTAAAAGTATCCCTTAGTAAGAAAATTTCGCACTCTACGTCAGTAAAGGTTGATTGAAATATTAACCTCTGACCACCTTGGGCGGCGGAGCATACGTCTCGGCATGCTTCCGCAGCGCCATGCGGTACACGGCCGCGGCGAGAGCCTTCTCTGCCGCGCACCACTCCAGGGATAGCGTGATGCTGTGCGCCAGCTTCACGTGTAAGTTGAAGGCGGACTCCCATTCCGGCTCGTATTCCATGTGCTGGCCCACCTGGATAGGATATACAAGAAATTTTTTAGCAAGGTATTGGCAGAGGACAAGACACTGTCGATGCGCCCGTCGAATGTTTCCATTTAAATAGAGTACAGGGTATTTCTAACAGACCACAATGAATCTTATCACCTTGACATAAGCATCAAATCCCCACCTGTCTGACAACGGAGTCCATTCCCTGCATCATGACGAGGAGGTTCAGCATCAAGGAGATGCCATGCATGAAGCCCTTCCGGAGGTCATCGTTGAAGGTCGTGGGCACGGAGCTGAGCAGGTACTTCACGTCGTATAGGATGAACTGGGCGCGCTTGAACGCTACGGGCACGTGGTTACGGTCGAATTCTAGGCGACCCTGTAATATTAAACATGTTTTAAATGTTGCAGGATAAATATTGATTGGAATAAGGAGGATTTTTGCGATATATACGCTATCAGGTGATCCACGAGCGATCTCTGCCGGTGAGCAAACAATAATAATATTCCGGGACATCTCACACTATGACAATACCGTGGTAAATTTCTCGTCGATCACACCCTTAAGAAACCAGCTACTCAAAGAAAACAAACTGAATACGAAAATAAAAATCTATTTATTATTTGAATTTTGATTTACTTGGGCCTATGATTAAAAAAAAACCGACAAGAATACACGTCCGAGAGCGGCATCTTAGGATAAGAATATTTGGACGCATCAATTGTATTTTTTTCTATGATATTAAATTGTTTTAAGCCAAAAAAAAAACTCAATAAAATAATGTTGGTAGGCTATAAAACTTTTACCCTGCCGTTTTGTTAAATCCATTCACTTTCATATTTCTACACCAATCTTAGTTTAGAAACCAACTCGGTACAATTTGCTATATAACCTAAAAATAATGCCTAAAAAATGAAAAAGAAAACTCATACTCACATTATTACATCTCCTATTACACTCGCTGACGAAGGTATTCATAACGACAAACAGCGCGTCGTGTTTCGCGATCAGATGATGCGCAAGAGTCGGCGTAGTATACAGCTGCACCGAAAGCGATGAGATTGAGAACGAGTGGTCGTGGTCGTCGCGGATAAAGTCCTTGAGGATCGAACCTGTGGTAGAAAGGTACAAAATAATATTATTTACTACTGACTTCTACAGAAAGGAGGTTCTTAATTCGACTGTTTGTTTTTGGTTTTGCAATATCAACGGCACTTGGAGATTTATTTAAGTTTGCTACACTATCACTCTGAACTGTTTGTTGCATGTTGACTAACTTGACTGTTGAATTTATATGACTTATATTATGTGAGCACTACATAGTGCAGCACCTGCGTAATATTGTTGCGTGTAGTGAGTGTGTAGGGGGAAGTGGGTATGCTTGTGTTGTAGGAGGTTGCGTGTTTATATGGGATGCTTTTCGATGTATATGAGGGGGGTTTTCTTACGTGTGTATGGAAGGAGTTGTGTGACTCTTTGGTGGGGTACCGTACCGTAGTTCCTGGTGAAGAGCATGGCCATGGTGCGCTTGGTGGTGTAGTCCATGAGCGTGGTGGCGATGAGCAGGCGGTGGCAGGCGGTGCGCGCGGCCTTCCACATGCGCGCGTCGTTCTGCATGATGCCGCACGCCACGCCGCCGCCGCCGCCCACGCTGCTCACGCCGCCCGCCCCTCCCGCCCCGCCCCACACCTCCTCGCCCAGCGCCACCTGGCTCACCGCCAGCCGGAGGCTCTGCTCTTGGCTCACGAAGTTCTGCAGCCTGCCTCACAATATCGTCAATAAGTTACTGCACTGATAGTCCATCTCATCGTCGTATGTGACACTTAGGCTAAGAACTCACGGAGCTGATTATCACAAGCTACCAAAAAACTAAACTTGCGAAACTGGTTATTTGCGCAGTAACGCAGCCGTCACATTCGCCCGCAGACATGGCGGGCAGAGAAAATAACGTTGGATTTCTGTTCCCGCCGAACACCGCGGTCGCCCGCCAACCGATCGCGCGGGCCCCAGCCTCCGAGGCTGGTGACCGCAGTCCGCGCGATTTTACTAGTTGCCCACCAGTGCCGCGGGGACCGAAAACAACCACGCACACAGCGAGCGTAAAAAGCATCGTGAGTTGTGCTTTAATTTTTACATATGCATATATCTGATTCCACTGAAGCTGCGGGCCAGCAGCCGCGGCGGTCGCGGTTATATCAATCATGTTATATCGCTCCGTGAGTTCTGAGCCTTAAGCAAGCCGCACACCAGGAATACACTTGTATCTTGACAATTGCGGCGCAACATGTGACGGTACGCGCACGCACATGTACATTGATTCACAATAGGTACGACGCTGTCGTTTGTGAGCCAGGTCGGTTAACTTATTGAGTGCATAATATCTTACCATTTTAGATTTTTTTACGACATGTTCAAATGTGCAAATGTTCAAATGTCATCATATTACTATAATTCATTCGACAATTATATTCAAAATATACCTTCGGCTCGATATCTAGATCCTAATTAAAAAATTTTGCTGGTCTTTAAAAATTACCCTTTAAATTATTATTATATTATCACACTGCTGTCCCACTGCTAGGCAAAAGCCTGCCTTCCTTCCATAAACTTATCACACACGTAATAATTTCATAAATATCTTCCAATAGTAATGCAGTTAACTCACCAATGCAGCAGCTTCATAGCGAAGGTCTGGTGCGCGATGACGTGCGCGTGCATGACGAGCACCTTGAGGCTGGGCCCGTGGCGGGAGGTGAACCTTTCGAACATCGCCGTACAGCTGAACACATGGACCACATCACCCCACCACAGCGACCGACACCAATACGGGAGGGGGGTGATTACAGCGTAGGAGATAGGTACGTGCTCGAGTGAAATAGACCGTATTCGTTGAATAAATGAGATATATAAAAAAGATTTTTATTTTTAAGTGTCTACATAGACACTTATAAGATAGTCATAGGTTATTGGAAATCAAAAGACGAAATCTATTTAGTCTGCCAGTGAGATAATAAAAACTATTGAAAGCATACTTTCTATTTCAAGAGTGGTGGTTTGCGGGTACGATGTCGTGCTTTCGCTTTTGAAATCAATAAATCGTCGTAACTTTTTACTTATGTAAAATGAAAATCATCATCTTTTAATAGACAAGGAAAATAAATGTCACCTACCCATAGTAACCCATGATCATCCCATTACGGATTATTCTGCATTCAATTGCCATCAACTTGACAGTCTAGGTCGAGTGGCAATCTAATTGTGTCTAGACATTTATTTAATTTATAAGCCCAACATAGTTTACCATATTAGGAGCTTCTAAAACCGAACTTCTACGCTGTAATGTTCTGTTCGCATGCAAGAAGAGTATATAGGAAAGTCTTAAAGTAAATAAGTTATTAGTAGAAATGAATCTTAAATAGTAAAGTTAGAATTAATATATAAAACATATATTTAAGTAATAAGTAAGATTGTTAGTCTAATTCTAACGATATTAAATGAAGTATACCGCGCGATCTGTCAACGTCGCAATTCTGTAGGGATTTTCAGGAATTATTTTAATATATTCATTATGTAATATTTTTTTAACCTTCTAGATTAGACTAGTAACTATGTAAGTTAGCTATTTTTGACAGTTATTTTGATAGGAATTGATATTTCTATGTACTATAGATGAATGTTAAAAATAACTCTAAACTTTGCCCTACTGTTGATCTAATAGTTTGGCTACAAAAAACTTAATATAAATTACGAAAAGGTCTTCAAATGCGACGTTGCCAGCCCGCACTGAATTCGGGCTCTTAAGCCTACCTTCTGAAAAGCTATTCAACCTTCATAATAAAGTATAGATGTCAACTTACATCTCGATATCCGTCTTAAGCTTATCGCAGACTTGGAAGGAGTTGCACTTGACGAGCGCGCGGCCCTCGCGGTCGATCAGACTCACGAGCTCCAGCGAGTCGCGCTGGTTGCACTTCGTTACTCGGACTAGAGTTGTTATCACCTGGGGATAAGGGTTATTTTATTAAATATATATATTAAATATACAGATTTATGAATTATTATGACCTGTGTTGAGGAGGAAGTTTTAATATAAAACGGGTGGGAAGAAATGCGACTAAAGAAGGATTGCGTGAAAGATGATATGAAGATGAAATCATCATCATCGTCGCTTGTCTAGTAATACGATAGTATTAAATAGTTTTTGCCGAAATTGGGTACCAAGCGCAGTTAAAATTTTGCATTTACATTAAACAATGGTTACTTGAAATGAAAGCATTTCGGGAATGCTCGTATAGTGTGACTAAACCTGAGTCTTACTAAAGTAAGAGATTCGTTTCGAAATTGTATCATAAAAATATGTCTTAGTAATGCAGTGTGCTGTTTTAAATTTCTTATAAATAATAAACTTTTATGGTGTATTCCGTGTATTATAATACCTGATCAAACGTGTGAGTCTCGTCGTTATATAGAACGGTGCAGTAACAGTCTGGCTGGTCTAATATTTGAAGGAGATCTCTTTCGGCATCCTTTAACCTGAAACAATAAATACTCATTAATAAACCACTCTTCAAAGTCCACTTACGAATACCAATTTTAAACATAGGGTTAAGTGGAAGAAGCCTTTTTACTAACGGGAGTTAACAAAATTTTATGAAGACACAGTAAAGAGAGGTTTCGTACAGCATTACGTATCACGGATGACTTCGATTCAAACCGCAGGATGAGTCATTGAACAGACGTCAAACAGTCTGAAATATCAACGATTCTAGCTAGATTTTCTGTAACTCACGACACCTCTAAGCTGAACCTTATGTATGAGCATTACAGTTGTTTTTCCTTTAACTGTTCAGCTGACAGTATCCCTTATATACGACACCTCTAACCTGCACCTTATGTGTGAGCATTAGAGTAGCTTTCCCTCCGTACCTGAGGTCGTTGGGCAGGCAGGGCGCGTGGTCGTGCGTGAGCAGGCGCAGGCAGTACGTGAGGCAGACGGACGCCACGATCTTCATGCGCTATACGACACCTCTAACCTGCACCTTATGTGTGAGCATTAGAGTAGCTTTCCCTCCGTACCTGAGGTCGTTGGGCAGGCAGGGCGCGTGGTCGTGCGTGAGCAGGCGCAGGCAGTACGTGAGGCAGACGGACGCCACGATCTTCATGCGCTATACGACACCTCTAACCTGCACCTTATGTGTGAGCATTAGAGTAGCTTTCCCTCCGTACCTGAGGTCGTTGGGCAGGCAGGGCGCGTGGTCGTGCGTGAGCAGGCGCAGGCAGTACGTGAGGCAGACGGACGCCACGATCTTCATGCGCTATACGACACCTCTAACCTGCACCTTATGTGTGAGCATTAGAGTAGCTTTCCCTCCGTACCTGAGGTCGTTGGGCAGGCAGGGCGCGTGGTCGTGCGTGAGCAGGCGCAGGCAGTACGTGAGGCAGACGGACGCCACGATCTTCATGCGCTATACGACACCTCTAACCTGCACCTTATGTGTGAGCATTAGAGTAGCTTTCCCTCCGTACCTGAGGTCGTTGGGCAGGCAGGGCGCGTGGTCGTGCGTGAGCAGGCGCAGGCAGTACGTGAGGCAGACGGACGCCACGATCTTCATGCGCTATACGACACCTCTAACCTGCACCTTATGTGTGAGCATTAGAGTAGCTTTCCCTCCGTACCTGAGGTCGTTGGGCAGGCAGGGCGCGTGGTCGTGCGTGAGCAGGCGCAGGCAGTACGTGAGGCAGACGGACGCCACGATCTTCATGCGCTATACGACACCTCTAACCTGCACCTTATGTGTGAGCATTAGAGTAGCTTTCCCTCCGTACCTGAGGTCGTTGGGCAGGCAGGGCGCGTGGTCGTGCGTGAGCAGGCGCAGGCAGTACGTGAGGCAGACGGACGCCACGATCTTCATGCGCTATACGACACCTCTAACCTGCACCTTATGTGTGAGCATTAGAGTAGCTTTCCCTCCGTACCTGAGGTCGTTGGGCAGGCAGGGCGCGTGGTCGTGCGTGAGCAGGCGCAGGCAGTACGTGAGGCAGACGGACGCCACGATCTTCATGCGCTATACGACACCTCTAACCTGCACCTTATGTGTGAGCATTAGAGTAGCTTTCCCTCCGTACCTGAGGTCGTTGGGCAGGCAGGGCGCGTGGTCGTGCGTGAGCAGGCGCAGGCAGTACGTGAGGCAGACGGACGCCACGATCTTCATGCGCTATACGACACCTCTAACCTGCACCTTATGTGTGAGCATTAGAGTAGCTTTCCCTCCGTACCTGAGGTCGTTGGGCAGGCAGGGCGCGTGGTCGTGCGTGAGCAGGCGCAGGCAGTACGTGAGGCAGACGGACGCCACGATCTTCATGCGCTATACGACACCTCTAACCTGCACCTTATGTGTGAGCATTAGAGTAGCTTTCCCTCCGTACCTGAGGTCGTTGGGCAGGCAGGGCGCGTGGTCGTGCGTGAGCAGGCGCAGGCAGTACGTGAGGCAGACGGACGCCACGATCTTCATGCGCTATACGACACCTCTAACCTGCACCTTATGTGTGAGCATTAGAGTAGCTTTCCCTCCGTACCTGAGGTCGTTGGGCAGGCAGGGCGCGTGGTCGTGCGTGAGCAGGCGCAGGCAGTACGTGAGGCAGACGGACGCCACGATCTTCATGCGCTATACGACACCTCTAACCTGCACCTTATGTGTGAGCATTAGAGTAGCTTTCCCTCCGTACCTGAGGTCGTTGGGCAGGCAGGGCGCGTGGTCGTGCGTGAGCAGGCGCAGGCAGTACGTGAGGCAGACGGACGCCACGATCTTCATGCGCTATACGACACCTCTAACCTGCACCTTATGTGTGAGCATTAGAGTAGCTTTCCCTCCGTACCTGAGGTCGTTGGGCAGGCAGGGCGCGTGGTCGTGCGTGAGCAGGCGCAGGCAGTACGTGAGGCAGACGGACGCCACGATCTTCATGCGCTATACGACACCTCTAACCTGCACCTTATGTGTGAGCATTAGAGTAGCTTTCCCTCCGTACCTGAGGTCGTTGGGCAGGCAGGGCGCGTGGTCGTGCGTGAGCAGGCGCAGGCAGTACGTGAGGCAGACGGACGCCACGATCTTCATGCGCTATACGACACCTCTAACCTGCACCTTATGTGTGAGCATTAGAGTAGCTTTCCCTCCGTACCTGAGGTCGTTGGGCAGGCAGGGCGCGTGGTCGTGCGTGAGCAGGCGCAGGCAGTACGTGAGGCAGACGGACGCCACGATCTTCATGCGCTCCACCACGTCCGGCTTTATCGTCGCCTCGGCCTGGTTATCTTCCTCTGATGCCTGCAAGGGACAGTAACATAAGAACATGCTAATAAAAAGCATTAAATCGACAATTTTTTAGCAGAGGGTAGAAAACTGTTCATTAAATTCGGGTCCAAATCGTTACTCTATAAGAACTCAACAAGCGACAGTCTTGCGCCATTTAGTTGATGTCAATTATTTAGTTCTTGCATAACAAAAGTTACTGTATTTACAAAGAAAATCTGGTCCCCACGGGCTCACTGGTGGATGATTATTTCTTTTATCAAAAAAGTTTTGGATTTTTGTGTGGTAAAGATTTCAGGAATTGGCTCGATAGAAGGAAATGGAAGGAGCTGCATCGACAAGAGCTTGGCTCTTAAATTAAAGAAGAAAGATTTCTAGTGAGGGCCTTAGGCGCCATCTAAATTGGCCAACGATTTTCGGGGAAGGAAGGGTTACATAGTCTAAGGTACATGTAACACATACCGCATGTAATTCACAGAAGGGCTCCCGCTTCCAGGCCTCGGTGTCGCCGCAGTCGCAGCAGCCGCCGCCGCTGGACTGGCCCATCTTGTACTTGTGGTGGCGATGCGCCGACACCTTGAAGCACTCAACGCACAGCACGCATGTGTTGTCCATGCCTGCAACATGGAATATGGGACTTTAGTAAACGTTCTTTTCGATCCAGCATCTCTCTTTTCTGGTATTACAATAGTTGGGTAAAGATGAGAAGAAAGACTACGGGTTCCACTTGCATTAACATCGGTTTTTGAGTTAGCCAGAGTCAAAGTAAGCTATCCATTTTTTGCTATGTGGAGAAGTAACCTACTGCTATTAGCTCTTGGCAAGGCAGGGTTACAGGGTTAGAGAGCGAAAGCAAGATCCGACTTTCGAGGGATCATATAGACCTTGGTGGCTTATGTTACATGCCCTGCGGATTACGTAAAGACTCTTGAGGGGTGCTTAGCACTAAATGGACAAGACCTCTGTTGCCCCACACAAACTGCTCCAGCGGCTGGATCAGCAGCTTGGCCGCCAGCTCCTCTAGGTAACATGTTACTGACCGCACTCCCTGCAGCTGTAGGCGGGGTCGCCCTGCTTGAAGACGCGGCCGCAGAGCGTGGAGCGGCGCGGCAGCGGCGGCTGTGAGCCGTCGCTGTTGCCCCACACGAACTGCTCCAGCGGCTGGATCAGCAGCTTGGCCGCCAGCTCCTCGTCGAAGGCCCAGTCTAAAACGTACCAAAACAAATATTTTACACTACACTAAGACTACTACACTAAGGCTTTTACACTAAGACTACTTTTAAATCTTGGATTTCGAGTTAATTTAGTAATGCCAAAATTTTCAAATGTATGTTGTACTAAGTAAAACAGAATAAAAACAAGTGTATGTAAGGTTTTCAGGTAAACATTATGAGGACTTAATTCACGACCCATATACCTACATAATAGACAAGCACATGCATCGCTTATTAGATGAAAAGGTCAGCGATCAAATTAATGGCTAAACATTTCATAGAATGTCTGTTGGCTGTCATGCATCAATTCAATGCTTCAATAATGCAAGCAACGATTGTATCAGTGAAGATAGACAACCCATTGAAACTGAAACTACTAAGTAATACGAGAGAACGTAATACTTTTAGTCATTATAATATAATAATATTCCTGGACAATTCACACACGGTAATCTGATCCCAAGCTAAGCTCTAAGAGAGCTTGTGTTATGGTAACCAGACAACTGATAAACATACTTATATATTTCTAAATACATACATATTATAGATAAATTACACCCAGACCAGAACAGATGATCGTGCTCATCACACAAACATTTGTCCAGAGTGGGAATCGAACCCACGACCTCCGGCATAGCAGTCAGGGTCACTGACCGCTTGACCTACAGGCCCGTCCAGTATAGTCAAAGTAATTCGACTAATTACGAAGCCATCTAAAACAAGTAAAATCGGGATTCAGCCGCCTCAATCACACGAGTTATGTGTACTATCCATTACAATAACATTGACGAGTGTTCGTCAATTGGACCACTCGTCCTTGACCGCCAGTGTTAATCCAATTGACAATCTACACCAAAACACATTGTGTACAATTTTACAAATAGAACTTTCCATCAATCAATTTATTTATTTACATTTCTTTGACAAACGCACTGCACAATGGTCCGTCTACCTGTCAACCATAGGGTGATGCAGAGACGACCAGAAGTAGGTGCATTCCTAAGCCTAATATGCGACAATTTACGAAGCCTATATCTTTCCCTGCTGGATACAGGACTATTTACATTCCGCATCCAGGGCGAACCAGCTACTCTTTTCAGGTCATAGGTCCATCGGACTGGAAGATGTTCCTTTAAACTGTTAAACTTATCTTTTTTTTTTTCAAGTAAATACTGCTACCAAGAATATGCCTTGCAGTTTTATAAAAATTGTAAGAGACAATCTGTGTTTGGTGAAATTTGAATGGTCTTACAAATTACTCCGGTGTCATACGATGCACTTCTATTTGTTTACATGACTTGACAAATTCATTGTCTGCTCCTTGGCATTTCCTTTATTTTCAAATTTATTTCTGACATCATAAAGCGTAAAATATGTTATAGAAATGTTCGTAAATGGATACCTAAATCCCGCTGATCTCGGGTTATACTACTTCCTACTGGTGCACTAGTACTAGGTTACTACTTAATAAATAATATCAATAATACATATTTTTATATTAATTTCATTCGGTGGTACCAGGAGCAAAAAACTAAAGGTTTATTTTTTATACCTATTTTTTTTTATATTTATTATTTATAACCAAATCGTGAGACAACATCGGGGTCAAAGTCAATCCCGATCACTTCAGTTCAGACACAGAAAACTGTATCAGTTTCTATACTATACACTAAACAAAGAAGTTCATCAGTCTCTGAACTTACAGCTTACACACTACACACTCTTCAGACCATCAAAACACCAGGACCTCATATCTACGTACCTAGACAAGTCCTGTTGGGCTGCGGCGAGTATATCCTGGGCACGGTGACCCTCCAGTGATCGAGGAAGTGGCTGGGCACCAGCCCGCCCTCCTCCATCTTGGTGCGCCACAGCTCCACGACGGCGTCTGCGCGCGCCAGCAGCGTGAACCTATCACAGTCACAGTTAGCTTCGAGACTTTGAGGTTAGATCGCTCTTTGCACCGGTCACAATGTTCAAGTTTCTAGTATTGTAAGTTTTAGCACTTGTATAAAGAAAATCATTTATTATTTCCTTAAACTTTGTTCGTTTATGCTTAGTTTTAATATGCTAGAAGGATCTCAATAACCAATTTGTCACAGAAAACGTTTTTATACAGCCAAGTTTAACGATTCCGGTCTCGATTTTTTTGTTCTTTTTTTATAACTTTACATCGACTAAACAGTTTTGAATAACGAACATAGTCTGGCGACCTACCGCCACGCTAGTAAACAGTGTACTGGCTAAAATGCTGGCATAACGCCACGGCGAGAATCCATTCTATATATAAAAAACCTAAACAAGAATAAAGATCAAGAACAAATAAAAACAATACAGGTTTTTAATATGTAAAATGACATTTATTTGTGTGTTTTTAAAGTTCAGAGTTGCATGGCCTGATGACCCACAAGTTAGTGGTATCTTTACGTGAGTCATATTGCCAAATGTCCGCGGCTACATTCCCATTATCGAGCGATACAATTTGATAGGTAATGATTGAAAAGATAATTTATTGAAAAGTCTGTTGTCTAGCCAAAGGAAATAGGAAACTAACTTTAGAACATGTTTAACGAGTTGTGTGCATAGTTACTATAAACCTAATGCCTAGCGTAGGTATATCTACGGATTTTTTGTCAATGGAAAAATTCTAATGAAACCTAACATTACTAAACTTCTTCAAATTTAAATAATTTACGTATTATAGACATGAGCTCAAAATATTTAATAATCGAAATAATAGTTAAGTACCGTAATCAATCATTTTACCTGGATAAGTTTTCCGGAGAAGGCATTTCCTGCCAATCACTTTGGTGACAGCGTTTCATATTTAATAAACAAAACCTCACCAATAAAAATATTATCACAAAATCTATTTATTTCTTAAGACAAAAGATTACTATTGTATCGATAGAAGTAATTTCTATTTCAAAAACAAGTAATTTAGGTTATAAATTGTTCAAGTATTATTCAATACTAATTTACTCTCTCTAGTCGTTGCTTGCTTGCCTGGGGTCATGACCTATTCACTGACTTATCTTCGATTAGACACGCGATGCAATTCTCGCATCAGCACCCGTGTTATATTGCAATTATTATGTAGCTAAATATGCAATTAATTGTTTCGATAACTAGGAAAAATACTCGAAAAATGTTTTGTAAAATTCACTTGTTTTATTTTACACATAAGTCACTTTATATTTTAAGCACATAATAGTCACTGTAAATCACTTCCAAAAATGTTTATCAAATCACAGTTTTGCTATTACCTTAATAAAAATAAACCCACTAAAATTGGCCATAGCTAAGACCGCAATTTAAAATGTAAGACACGTTTAACTGTTATTTTAAACCACAAAATTACTTTCATCACCTTTTTGTTTCACGAACGAATAATACTTTCATAAACGCGAAAAGAAAAAACTTTTGTGTCGGATGGTTAAAAAATAAATAAACAATTAGAAAATTAACAAAACACAAGAATCAGTATGACAGAAAAAAAATCTGATTCCTTATACAGTTACTGTAAAACTGAATTATATTTTGACAACAGACAACATGTTTACAAATCTAAGTCAGTACATGAACTCCACAATAGCAGTCGTTACACTTTGACAATTACAATCACCTTTATTCCGTAACAATAAGGCTGATTTTCATTTGTACTGCTCACGTATGTACCTAACAAGTTATACCTTTACAATAGTTGAAGGGGTCACCTAAAACCGTTAAGGCATAATTAAGTTTAAATATAATTGTTTATTTTATTAAACACATGTTAATTATGTACCATTAATGCGATCAAATAAACGGTCGTTGCCACCTCGCGAGAATGTCAATAGATTCATATTTTTAAAGTAAAGAAAATCGTAACATAGTCTCTCCAAGAGTTGGAACAAAATTTAGGCGGTCTGTGGATCAGAAATAGTTTGATAACATTCATTTAGGGCCTCGATCCAGCTATTTAAAAGTTGCTTGAATTGACCAAATGATATGCTTAATTAGGTCATTTTTACAATAATTGTCATTCTGCTATCATCACGATCATTAATTGGTCATTACGATCATTCTCTTCGAGAGTTCAATGAAATTTTATTGTAGGCTTAAAATGTAGGCGAAAATTGGGCACAATGACGAGTACACTGACCGACCACTGTCATGCATTTAGAATAGTTGAATTGAGGTCCCGTACACATTATGAGATATTATAAATGGAAGCCTACAAGGCAACATTGCCTCGTTGGCCTAGTGGCGCTAAGCGCGACTGCTACGCTAGATAGAGGTCTTGGATTCGATTCCCAAGTCGAACAAAGTGTTATTGGGGTTTTCTATAAAATTCTCAGTAGCAGGACGGAGTTTGGATTTGTGTTCGGTTAGTAGCAATAGGCTCGCCCCCTATAACATGGGACCTAAACATTGGTACACCTCAGCCTAACCCTTCGGGGATACAGGCGTGATGATATGTTATGTTATGTAAGCCTACAAGTGCCTACAATGCAAGGTAAAGCACGTGATTGATTACAGAGAATAAACGTTTGGTGATCTAATATTTAAATCAGGTTTGCTAGGAATACTAAATATAATAATACCTAATACTGGGCCATCATTAACCTGTTGTGGCTTAACCTTGCCTGAACGAGTAGTTTTAAAACGTGCTTCTTATATAAGAAATAAAAAACCTGACTAATTTATGATTTACTGTAGACTTAAGAGCCGCCGGTGTGCTACTAGTAAACAAAGACATCCTGTATCTCTTTCTATTTATACTAATAAAACAATTTGTCTAGAACGACATGGTGGCTCAGTGATACAAGGTTGCAGGTTCGAACCCAGATTTTGAAGTTGGTAGAAGAGACTGTAAGTTAATAGCCAAATTGGGCCAGAAGTTAAGACTGCCATGAGCGGTAACCCTATCTCTAGACGACAAGCGATGTTCACTGGATAAAAACAATCTTCAAAGCTGCAAAATCTTGTATCGGCTTACATCGGTTACCAACTGCTTCTAGTTTTTCATCCACGAGACGATATGATATGACATATGACACATGACAGGCCTGTTGGTCTAGTGGTTAGAGACCCTGACTGCTATACCGGAGGTCGTGGGTTCGATTCCCACCCGGGACAAATGTTTGTGTGATGAGCACGATCATTTGTTCGGTGTCTGGGTGTAATTTATCTATAATATGTATGTATTAAGAAATATATAAGTATGTTTATCAGTTGTCTGGTTACCATAACACAAGCTCTGTTTAGCTTGGGATCAGATAAACGTGTGTGAGATGTCCCGGAATATTAAATTATATTTTTTTTTTAGAGTTATAATACACCTACAGGTAAACTAATGGCCTGCTTAAGAGTAACATGAATAAGGAAATAAAAATATGTTTTCTTTCTTTGTACTTTTTACTATAGAGGTAGAAGGAACTGCGTCGTTTCGAGGATATTAATATGTTTAGTATGAAGCACACTGTTATTTTAGTGCGCATGAGGTGGGCTGACTAATGTGAATCAATCTTACAGTCAAGATAATAATTAAATAAGACCTTCATATGCCTTGTGAATTAGTCGGATAAATGAGGCGTTATGTAATGGTCAAACAATTTTGGGGTTAACTTATTTGTCTTTATCCCTAATGTATAGTAAAAAAAAACATAAATCGCGTCTCAATGTTTTTTTATTTCTTTTCAGCCATTGTCGTCAAGCAGGGTAAGGGCTCCCTTTCTTTCTAGGTTTGAAATATCGCATGACGACATAAGTTCGCATTTGTGACGTCTTTAGACCTTTGTCTAGTTACGTAGATGCGGAAAAATATACAACGCAATTCCAGTACCTAAATCCTAACTTCTGAATAATCGGTATGCAATGTACATGATCTCACAAAAATATGAAAACGACTAAATATCATCTACAAAAATGAAGAAAACACATTACCCCAGTTTACGCAGTCGGATAAAAATACTGATGGTAGAAAAAACAAAATGCTTAACATAATACGTAGACAGTTTAATAGCAAAGCGGCCACCGAATTTATAGTCAAGAAAAAAAAAAGTAATTTTACACAGCCTAGTTTCGGAGATAGAAACAGATAAACATACTAACACGACCTGCGCGCGTGTAAGAGTAAACGCCGTCATGCTCCGTTTGGGAAAGAGATGTAGGTATCCGTTAATATAGCTTCATCCCTCTCTATGACGTAAACAATCATGGTGCTTGCAAACCTTTTGCATGAACTAGACCTGACAAAATAATTGAAAGAAATCAAGCACAAAAATATCATTAAAAATATTATTCTGATTTGTATTAAAATATCATTACATATTCTTCTCAAAGTATACTAAAATAATGGCATAGGGCCATAGAGAATGACATGAGAAAAGCGACGCATATGCCCAGCAGAGGGTCGACAAGGGCTGTGGACGACGATGATGATCATAATGTTAATGAAAAATAAAATGTATTATCCACTAATAAAATATCGTCAAAGTAGTAAACCTACATAAATGGTGACTTATCTAAAGATGTCATTAACCCACTCGATATTAACATGTGTGAATAATTTTATTATAATCGTCGACAGAATGAATCGTCACAGTACAATCAAAAGTAATTTACCGTTTTCTTCAATGGACAAAAATACATTGATTTTATTTTATTTAAAGAGCGTTGTAAAGCTTTAAATAAGTGCTGATTTTCCACACAGTTGAAGTTTTTTTATGGATACCGCAAGTGAAAATTAAATGCATGGATACTAATACTAGACTAAAGGTAATTAAATGACATATATGTCTAAATGATTACCTACTTATTTTTCTGCGGTTAAATAATTAAATAAAACATTTCTAAATGAATAACCTCGAACCAAAAATCATGGTTCCCAGTTCTTAATAGTATCTCGGTTCAGAAAACTATGTAACTAACGACCACATCTGTTAAACAGAATTGACAAAGATAGCTACATCTCATCCAAACCAGTGTTTATAAAACACAAACATATTAGCAATACTAATCAATCTCCCAATCGCAATCATACAAATAGCGAAGACAAGAATAGCCCATCATGAAACATACCGCCAAGTTACGAAGTGCCACCTGAATGAGTTCAGTGTCACCCTCAAGGTCTAAGGGAACAGGTAGCGATGCTGAAGAAGCTATCTGGCAAATAGCCAACCCCCCTGATTCACCACCACCAGGGAAAAATCAACCTTATCTTTATAAACGTTAGGTTGAGATTTGAAGAGAGATGTTGTGTGACCGAGTTTTTGTGGTTAATGATCTAGATTTTAGAGCAGTAATGTGTGTATCGTTGTCATACAGACGTAAGAATGTCTAGGAATGCTTATGATGTCATATGGAAACTTACGGAACCATATCTTATGCACGAAACATCGTACTTACGCAAAATTCTATTAATGAAACGGGAATATATTCTGTCGTGTGCTTAATATCTAATCAAGGTTCTTGAAATTAAATTCGTCAGCGATTTTAGTAAGTAAACCTGACATAGACCATTTACTATAATAGGCACTGATTTGTTGAAACGAATTTCTGAAATCTGGTATTTGAAAGCAAAACATATTCTTCTTGAATGGCATATTAAGAGATTACATCTGAAAACCAAACAAATTGATTGTATCATTTATACCGCAATCGGTACGAACCATTTACTTGACGAAGGACAAGATTATTGAAACATCATGATCGGAAATTGGACATTCAACGATCGTATTACGTCTACTGTATGTGCCAAGAGTACATCGAACGGAAACGCTTGGGTTTTCAGATAATGAGTAACGGTTTGAGAAGAAGTCATAAGTATAGAAGATCAAGACAAATGCATGGTGATAAGATCTGTGCCCAATTCTCCATATAAACATATGGGACAAAGATTTTTCCATTCCTAACACGTAAGTTCCTATGTGTAGTTTTTTTTTTTAACTTTTTTGCAGTAAGCCTGAGCTCAGGCTTTGGCTGCTTCACCGGATTCTAGGTGTTGTTTGTAGGTTCAATTATTGTCTGCGCTCTATAGGGCGATACCCCACGTGGCCCATGGGAAAAAGATTTGTGCATCTAGATATATTTTTTCTGAACTTTCGTGAGCACTGTTCCCTGATTTACCATATTATTTAAATTAAAATGATATTAAAAATGTGTAAACTAAGTGTATGATAATAATCCGATACTTTTTGGTAACGAGGATTCAGATTTTATTTTGTAAAGAAGTTATTAATTTAAGAGTAGATACAAGTACATTCAAATAATTTTAAATACTTAAGATGTTCTCACACAAAAAGGTCTTTATTAACCAAAAATAATTTTAATAATCTGATCTGACGGAACCTACCCAAGTTTCAAAACAAATGCTCATAAAACTAATGCCCATATTTATAAAAAAATACAAGGCATTTCATTAATAATTATTTATTTAGAGCCGGAAGTCGGAAATGTCCCACTGCCGGACAAAGACCTCTTTTTCCTTTTTCAACAACTTTCTATTGATTCATAAATAACTTGAGATAAAAGTCGAGTAATCAAGTTTCATATCATCAAATTAGGTAATAGAAGGGAAGCGTATTGTGTTTTACAAACTGAATACCCATAACAAGAAACGAAGAAAGCTCATATAACCATTGGCAAAATTAGTAATTAGATAACACGTCTGACCCAATGGACTTTAAACTTTTTCTCTGACGACCTTTTCCATTTTCCTTTTAAAGCAAAACTTGAAACTTATCGCGTGAACGTGTAAGCAACATTGGCTAGTACCCATAAATAATGCTATCGTAGTTCTCGCGTGCGCCTGCAGTTAAGCGGGACTAATAATCCGTGTAATAGTAGTAGATACGTTATCGTTACAACGAAAGAAAATAAAACATTTCTTGATAAACCCAAGAAACTGTAAGGAAATACTTGAAAGTAATATTATAAACCTTAACCATAACTACCTTTAGGGCTAGGAGACTAGAGCTAGACTCTCCTAGAGTCTCTAGACTAGAGTCTGCTTGCGACCACGACCGATGTAACTCGGTCGAAACGTCAAGCCCTAAAGGTAGTTTTGCATGTTCGCGCTAATCCCCGTTTTATAATATTACTATTAACGTGCAGCGCGATAGTTTAAAAGTAATGGAATACTTGAAAGCTATATTTTGTGGGTTATGAAACTTAAATAAATCGAAGAGAAGTGGTAAATGTCATCATGACCTAGCAGGAAATTAGTTTTTCGTTTCAGAACTAGTGTTCCGCTATAAATATTGACCTCGTAGCCAAGTTTCGTAAAAGAGAAAACGACGGAAAGACTATAGAGTATCGGAGATCCAATCTGAAATACAGAGTAGCGAAAAGGGATTTTGGTATTAAATTACTTCGCCGCTCTGACATGATTTCTGTTTGTCAATTAATATTTTTGAAAGAAGCTACTGGCTCGTGATTGGCAGACTGGCAAACCTATCAGATTTCGGAGATTCAGATAGGGAAAGCCCTTTTCAGTATGACCTCTCATACCACTCCAAATCTTTGGTCATTCTTGATCACCAATTCAAAAGTAAAAACCTAAGGTTCTACCTTTCTTATGTAGTCTTCGGCCTTCAACAAGACAATAACCAAGGTAAAACTATACTAAATGCAATAGATGTACAACAATAGGTATACAAAATGCAGTAGCACGTTCTAGTTGAATCAAATGTTTTCCCCGCACAATGCGTCGATGGCGTGCTCTAGCCTATAGGGAATGCGGTAACGAAGGCTGGATGGTGGATAATGCGATACCATATGCGATGGAGGTTGTTTTAATTATACGGCGGAAATTAAATGGACGGTTATGGTTATGAGTTTATGTATCGCGATGGAATTTTGGTTATGGATGTTGTCCGTAAATATAAGGATAACTTGATCGACGTAATCGGATAACGATTACTTATCCTATTTTATATTAATCTCATTATTTATTTATTTATTTAAAGCTTGAACTGTCCCACTGCAGGCCAAAGGCCTCCCTTTCTTCCATCCACAGGTCTCTATTGTTAGCTGTCCATCTCCGCCTGGGTCTTCCACGCGGCCTTCGTCTATTAGGAACCCAATTTGAAGAGGCTTTTGCAGACGGTCCTTCTGACATTCGGCACACGTGTTTTTAAAGCCAAACGCAGAAAGAGGGATGGAGGATATGTTTAATGTATCGGCCTATCTTTCTGTCTGTGGCATCGCAGCTCCTAAAGAAATAATTTATATCTATTTTTTTATTCAAAACTTGCCAGAACACAGTCAACTAGATCAGCGTCTAATATATTTGACGATTGAAATCGTGATCAGAAATCGAGAAATCAACATTAAAATTCACATGTAGCAAAATATATGGAACAATACACACAATATTATCTGACGAACGCAAGTTAAATGCTTTATTGACGTTGATTCTTATGCTAACGAAGCAGATGACATGTCTCGGGTTCGTCTCGATCAGATAACTGGAGTCAATTGAATGAATCAGATTGTTTGTACATTTCTGCACTTGTTAGGTCGCTAGGGCTTCGATCATGGTCGTGCTGAACAATTAACTTTATGAACTTTTTCGATACTTGAGAAAACTGGCTCGTTGGCCTAGGGGCGCTAAGCGCGACTGCTACGCTGGAGGTCTTGGGTTCGATTCCCAAGTCGACGAAGGTATTAATGGGTTTTTCTATGAAATTCTCAGTAGCAGGTCTGAGTTTGGATTAGTGATCGGTTAGTGACAAAAGGCTCGCCCCCTATTACATGGGACATAATCATATCGGCGAACTGTGGGTGTACATTTTAACACCTTTGCCTAACCCTTCGGGGATGCAGGCGTGGAGATATGTTATGTTATACTTGAGAAAAAGCAGACTAAAGAAGGATGGTAGACTGGATTCTTAAGCAAGACAAAGAGGAATAAAGAATGGTAGAAATAAGAAAAGTCTATGTTAAATTGTGCATATTTCAGTACTGGTTAGGGATCTTATACTGACAAAATTTATAAAACCTACATGGTGCAATGATAAATTCCTAGTCATTAACCATTATTTATTTTATTTATTTTTAGTCATAATCGTCCCACTGCAGGGCAAAGGCCTCCCTTTCCTTCTTCCAATTCTGCCGGTCCTGTGCTGTTGTTGGCCTATATTTATTATTTGATTATAATTACTATTTGATAACTACTGTTTCACCTCGATATTTAAAAATAAAGTATTACCATCACAGATGTTGATCAACTCAAGTAACACTATCTATTCTATACCCCTTGTGTGGTCTAAATTCTCGCCAAAAATATGTTGAAACAAAAAAAGGCACATATTAAAACAGATTTAACCTATAAACTTGATAAACACGATTTTAACGTGGTGGAGTATTTATATACCTAGATAGATATATTATTTAATAGGCCTCTTGGTCTAGTGGTTGGAGACCCTGACTGCTATACCGGAGGTCGTGGGTTCGATTCCCACCCGGGACAAATGTTTGTGTGATGAGCACGATCATTTGTTCTTCTATAATATGTATGTATTTAGAAATATATAAGTATGTTTATCAGTTGTCTGGTTACCATAACACAAGCTCTGCTTAACTTGGGATCAGACAACCGTGTGTTTGTTGTCCCGGAATATTATTATAAAATAGAGTATTCTATCCAAATAGACAGAAAATAGAATAAAATAATAATATCTATTTATGGATTTTATATGTCAGTCGTAAAATAATTATTGGAGCACTAATAATAATCATTGAGCAATTTAAACTAATAAAATCCTACCTACTGACATTTAGCAAAATCAAGACAAAAAACTCGTCTGCAGTATTCAAAGTAATTGTATTTATTTATGTAAAATTATTCGTAAGGAAATATTCGCGAATTTTAAATGTATCATAGGCCATTCTTATTAACCCGGGTTATGTAATGTTGAATGAATAGCATATTTAAAATTTTCTGTAGTTATAACTAGGAATTAAATTGTATTTATTGACAAAGACAGTTGTTCATTTACGTGTAAATCTATACTAAAGTTGCAAAGCTGAAGAGTTGTTTGTTTATTTACATTTGATAGTCCAATTCTCCAGGCAGGTTTAGATAGATATCACATAATCTCACCTAGATGGATCATTTAATAAAAGCTACTGACAGTCCAGTTCTCGTAGCAGAATTTTGGGAAGACACAGTATAAATAGACTGCCAACGACACTAAGGAAAAGAAGAAGAATATCTCTTTATTATTTGGGAGTGAAAAAAGCACGTGAAACCACGAGGCACAGCCTAGTATATAATAAAATAATAGACAGCAAAAAACTTCAATCATTTTAATTTACTTGACCCTCGGTCATGGGTGACCAAAAAACTGTTCTCTTATTAAAATCGGTCATCGGTGACTGAACGACAAAAACTGTATTGTTAAAAGTAAGGTTTAATTCAGCATAACTGCAGTGTTAAACTATCGTCCATATGACTATAAAACACATGTTTGCAATAACAAAACAATAACACGAGGAATGTATAGTGATATCATCGCTAGGTCTGTTATCAATTTTATGTGTTTTTATAACTATAGACAGGTAAATAGTGAGAAAACCGATAGTCTGTGTCTTTACAATTTTTTTATCCAGAATAAGAATTAATAGAAAAGCAGGAAAGCATATCTGCTGGTATGAATTTCGTAAGAAATAAACCCTACCTTTGTAGCTTTTTCTTCTATGATAATTGTGTCCCTTATAAATTGATTAATACATAAATAAATAAATAATAATTTATAACACATAAATGTAAACAATTACGGACGTCAATGAAAATATGTGACCACCTCTTAGGTTTACCTCCCCCTACCCTATTAACTATAGTGAACCTTGTCCTTCCATTCGCATTAAATATGAAATAAATCACACAAAAGTTTGTCTCATCAAGAAAAACGCTTGTAGTCTATTTGTAACTAGAGCAAACCACTGATGACTTCCATACAGTAATCTAGATAAATATTTTCTTTTACTTCCCCAACGCATTACACAGCAGTAAAAACTACAAGGCAAACTACTTCAGTACTTTCACTATCACTTCCGTGTACAAAATCGTCAGTACAAAAGTAGTAAAATAAACTACTCAAGCCACATAAGTATTGTTTTGTCCAAACCGGTAAAGCAGACCCTATATGGTTTTGAAGGTAACAACATATTACTCGAAACTACATCCTTCTTGTATAAATAACGAGTACGTACTCGATAAACCATGTCAATAAACCAGACTTTTTGGTACTTAATAAGGATAATATTTTAATTCATGCATGGTCATCTTCACGATTTAAGAGTAACGTGTTATATGTATGAACATGTTCTATGGTACTTGTTAGGAGTAACAGCACGTTGGGTTGATGGCATAGCCAAGGTAATGGAAACCGCCAAGATGAGGGACGCGCAAGACAGACTAATGAAAGATAAAAGGAAGGCCTATACCCAGCAGTGGGTGATTCCGGGCTGATATGATGATGATGTTACATTCAACACTATTTAAGCTATCTTTTAAAAGGACTATTCATTAGGTCCGATCCCGTGGTCGGCTGCCAGTGTCAAGGGAATACAACTAAATAACTATAATAAATATTAAAGTATTTTACTTAGAGCGACAGTTTATCCGACCTTCACAACCTGTGAGCATTGGTTACGGATTAATTAGGGCGTGTTTAGCACATATAACCCTGAAAACGAACTCTGTCTGTCTGCTTGTTTAATAGTTGTATAGCAGTAAAAACAAACTAAACTAAATCTAGACACACGGCAGTGTGTCCGCCAAGTTCGAGCAAAAAAAGCGACGCACCGCCGTGGGTTACACGAACCATTTCGGGCCAATTTCGACCACCCCATAACTCAAAACATGTTTTATCTACGCATGCGAAATTTCGAGTGTCTGTTATAATTGACTATCTATCACTTATTTATCCTAAAAACTAATAATTATGCCAGGTTACAATGAATACTTGATTTTTACACTTCCCCATACAAATCAGGACCAACTGACATGTGTCAGAAACATATTCTCTCAGCTGACGGACCGCATAGAATGAACTCTCTTGATAAGGATTTTAATTTTATGGGGTAAGCTTGAACCCCAATCGAGGATGTAGGACAATCACTGCACAATGTCGAGGAACAAAAAACTTTTTATATAAAATACCTGTCATCAATATCCAATAACGTGTAATCCGTCCAATGCGTCTTATTGCACAGAGAAACTAAACTGCGATATGCACTTTGAATCTTATGCACCAATTCTAATAACAAGTTTGATTCAGGTAAATCGAATTCTTGACTTTCAGTGCACTCCTTCACATCCATTATTTAGCACTCAACTCTTATATATGTAAGAAAATAATTATCATAAAAAAATAGCGAAAATAAAAATAACTATTTACGTGACTACCGAAATATAAATCGCGGAGAAAATAGTGTAAACATAACAATGAAGGATAATTCTATTATCTCTCGGAAATGTAGGAAGTCAATATAATCTTATCAGGATAACCTTAAAACATTATCAATGTAAGTATATGTAACAGTGTCCTCGAATCAATATCAATGTTATTGATTATTCAAATCAGTTTCGTTTAGTGAAGTAATGCCTTGCGAAATGTCCGTTTATCATGAACAATTACCTAATGCAATAAGGACACGAGGAGTGTTTTTATCATATTAACGTATAAGGGCTGAAATTGCGATAAGCGGACACCCGCGCGGGTCCATACAAAAGTGCTCCGTTGCGGGGACCTGCGCGGAGCATTTTTGTATAAAACCGCGCGGGTTCCCGCTTAACGCAGTTTCAGCCCTAAGGCTACGATCGACGGGCGAGCCACGGGCTGACGAGCCGCGAGTCGAGCTCGCCACTAACAAAACCTCTTGAGGTGATCCACGACCGAGCTTTACCGGCGAGCCAACAAAACGGTGATAAAGCTCGCTCGTCGATCGCTTCCTTTAGACGCGTACGTTTATTATTGCGAATCGGTAGGTAGATGTGTTCACTCGCCTTTGGACGTAAGTATTGCCTATAAACGAAGGGTAAACGCTTATTTATTTTTTGAACACCGAATTTTTGTATATCAAGACGTATTTATGAAAGATAAAAACAATTTTTCCTGGTAGTTGGTCTTTTGAATGTGTGTATATGGATTTGGGTTGTTCTCGGGATGTAGGACCACAAGATGAAAGGCCATGTCTGCCTTTGATGCCTTTGAGTGGTTTTGTTCTATTCAACGATAAATATAACTTGTGTATTAAATTAAGCGTTACTTATGCGTCATACTTGGAAATGAGACTCGTCTAGACATTTAGTGAAGTACTTGGAATATAGTTCTATTCATCCCTCATGGGAAACAACTACAACTAGCTGCAACTAGCGACATTAATAATTATTACGAAGCTAAAATGGTTATTGATATCTTTTTAACACGATTGTCCAAAAATTGCGCAATGTTTTTTTATCTAATTTATTTACTGCCCCTTTTCAATAAGTATATGGACAAAAGTATTTTGAGTCTGGGCCACTTAAAAAATCCGCTTCTTTTTTGTACGTATTTTTAAAGAAACTATTAAACCCGAATCTATAAATCACGTCAATTTATTCAACGAGTTTCCGTCCCGAGTTGTTAGTGACGCTTTTTGCTAAGAACAAATATGTCATCGGTTCCAATTGATCTAGTTAATAAGTTATGTGAGCGTGCTAAGCACCCACTACTTCAGGCATAAATCAAATGTATGCAAGTATTTGTGGAAGCAGACGCACCGGCAACGCGCAATCGAGGCAGGGTTACCGACTTTTTTTTATTTTAATATAATAATTTCGTTTTATCTTCTAAAGGAGTAAAGAGTTTTAGCTATTTTTATTCCCTCCAATGATAATGCACATTGCCCCTATAACTCAGACATTTTTTTAAATTATTTGTAAGCGAATTGTTCAAATATATGGAACTGAAAAGTCTAAGTCACGTGATACTTCCATACAACGAATTTTATCATCATTAACGCATATTTTCAATGGTTACAGAGGCTATTGTGTTATATGCTATGGTCATATATCCTTTATTAAAAAGATACATGACCATTCACTTGGAATAACGTTAAATACTATAATTAGTAATACTAGTTTAATATAGACAATGAAACAGGAATTCCTTCGACTTTATTTTGCTTAAGCAGTCATCCCTAAGTAAGGGTGTTTGAACTATAACAAAGTTATTCCGCGACCCATTTAGATGCGTTGATAGTCTGCCAGAAGACCTGGTCTGATTACACGATTAGGTCTTCGTTCGCTTACCTGTAATTCTGTCCTTAATATTTAACACAGGAAAAACATTTTTCACTGTACACGTAGTTTTTACAAACGAATACGACTATGTTTCATTTTCCAATTCAAATATGGAGTTATAAAAAAAACCTTTAAAAAGACTATCGTAACATCCAGCTCCCTCAAATTTGTCGTCAAAACCGATTTCCGTAGTTTTGCAGAAAATCTTTAGATTTTAAACTAATTAATTGATTTTGTAATTAATGTGGTTTTTGTGGTCATGTTTAATGTGTTTCTCGTGTAGTTTAGACATTGGTTACCTAGTTTCCAACTATACATACAATACTGGTATATGTTAAAATATTTGAATTACGATTTCATTTTTAGTTTTTGGAATCCTAGGCAATTGAAAATAATTTGTAAAGACGCACGATGTTGCTGTAGATAATTATAGAAACTTGAACATTGTTACCTTAATATTAAATGACTTTCTTATAAGCTAAATACAAGGCCAGCACTTCTGGCTCAATTTAATATCTTGTCAAATGTAATCAAATCAACTTACATAAGTTTGTGGTTAACCACACTATTAACTACAACCAATTGCATTGGACATTACATTAGATAGATGATTAACTATGTAATTAATTTTCCTTTACTCTTCAAAAAGCCATAAATTAATGCCTTTGCTCTATTCACAAACAACTATTAACAACTATTGACAAACATTACCAAAACTGTAATTTAACATCAAAAATAAATGTTATATAAAAGTGGCACCATCTTGGCCGCCATCTTTTCTACCCTGACAGATGTCACTCACTTGTCAGTTGGCCGCATGTCGGAGGCGTCGTCCTCCATAGAGTCGTCCACGACCTCCACCTCGAGCTGCACGGGCGGCGGGGAGCTCATGTCCCTTGGTCACCTGTCTATCACCAGTCGCCAACACCCTGCAATAGATATTGGTTTCTTAGGTTTACACGAATGTTAGACATAATAAAACTAAATTATCATGGCCACGGGCTGACAGTCTGCCCGTGATCACGATGCCTGCAAAGGTGTCGAAACGTCGGGACCTAAAATCTAAAACGAACTGCGACAAAATCCGAAAAAAATAGCTTTATTTAAACATGACAATATGTTGGACAAATATTGGGTCCAAGGTTTGAAGCAAAACCTATGTTAAAGACAGGGAAATCAAACTGTCCATTCAACCCTTTTTCTTTAGTATGATTTTTTATTTCAAAAGCTTAGATATGTTACTAATACGAATATTGTAGCCGAATATAAGATTATACTGGCATGTAGGGCAGAAGCTTCGCTAACCTCGCTAAAACAAGGAAAGTGGAGGTAAAATAGTAAGTTCCTCAGCAATAATAAATAGCTAAGCAAATATCAAAGTAAATAGACATGACTCACTAGTCACATAGAATAATAATAACAAGTCTACAAGTAATAAACAACATAAAACCGAACTTTTGAACTTATAACGGAAATTTCATGAACAATGCCATACGTATGACCTCTATCGGGCATCGCACTTACAAATTACTTAGCATTAGAACTACGAACAATTTGTGTCAGATTTACATGATTAAATCTAGGAGCCAATGACCCCGAATGTCTATTCAACAATAGCGAATGAAATAAAACAGCTGCGTTAAGGAAATTGCTTCGGGAAATCTCGATGTCAGCACTGAACATTGACTTATTAAATACATTTTTATAACTGCTCTAGTAAGTTTATCTACAAGTATTAGTTCGCAGATTGTAAACAATCCGCAAAACTAACCTAGCACTTATCAAAAGCTTCGTGCAGTTAATTGCAAGGTAAGATGGTTGCATGGTAGCTTATGGCTATGTGCATTGCACTCTACTCTTCCAGTTAAATAGACTATACGCTTACTTCTTCGTTCAGAGTCAATGGTATATATTTTGGAAGTCAATTGATGCATTCATTAGTCCTCCAAAGTGCAGATTTTCGGACACTTTGGGCATTTTAGCAGGTGTGGCATTGTCTAATTATACCGATGCGAAGAGTCTACCCTAGTTTACATGTAGCTCAGGATTTTTCACGTAAGCATTACAAGCATTCCTTGTACAAGATTTTTAGCGAAATATGTTAATCCAATGTACATTTATCCTTGCCAAAAATGACCTAAATACATAAGTAGTATGATTAACGTTACTAGAACACTTTAATCGTGTAAAATATTAGTATTATTAGCACATACCAGACTAATTCTCATTCTCACTCAAATTCGCAAATAGTTTTGATGTCGATGAACGCATTAATTTATTTTTATACTAGTCATGTCTGCGGTTTCGTCTGTAATCATTTTATTCGAGATTCAAGAAAACAGAAAAAGAGTATACGAACTTCGGACTGATAAAGCATACTGATACACCGAGGATTATGATTGTAGTGACTAGATGAATGTGGAAAAGATTGGCAAGGAATATATAAATACAACTTGAAGGCTGGCATTAAAAGCACAGAAATGAGAAGACAATGATACAGCACGATAGCTTTTATCCACAATGGAATGGATTGAGTTGATGACTACTTATATGTATATCCAAAATTACAACAATACACTGAAGTGAATTGTCCCATGACAACATGATTTAGTATATTATTTCGTGTTAAAATATGACGTCATTAGACTCCAGAACTTTGAGACGATCGGTAAAGTGTTCTCTTCTTTTTAAAAAGCAAAAATCCTCGTCTTAATTTTTTTATTATCCAACTAACATTAGATTGGGTCTTTCCCCAGTCATCTACCCCATTTTGGACACCTAAGTTTTTATTTACATAGATGCGCGTGTAAGCCGCGCTCGCCGCGGTTGGTCCGTGGATGGGTGACCATTTATAACATACCGAGACCCCTCCCTGTTTCGGAAAGCACGTTAAACTGTAGGTGCCGGCTGCCATACATAGATCTTTGGCAGTCGTTAAAATCAATTCTGACAACCAGTCTTACTATGGGATACTGTGTTTATCAGTAAAATGGGTTGTGGAGGTCAGATAGGCAGTCGCTCCATGTAAAATACGGTATTCAGCTGAACCCAGTAAGACTGGTACCCCATCCCAGCATAGTTGGGAAAATACTCGGGAGATGATGAGATGCGCGGCAGTTGCGATCTTAATCTTATCTATGCATTACTATTAGTATTAGTCTTGAATCAGAACCTAGTGGCTTAAAATAAACCATTCATAAAGAACAAGCATCACATAAGTTGCATATTTGAAGCCGTGCCATTGTCAGGGAGAACTGTCTTCAGACACGTTAGAGTCATTCTGTGATATCTCCGGGAATTCACGACGACCTTGCTCGATATTTTATTAACGAGCCCTTATAGGGCAATGTTGAAAAACTTACAATAAATATTTTTTTTTATCAGGTTTCCAATAAAAATGCGTGGAAAAAGGACTGCTTGATTGATTGATGCAATTGCATTTGGGAGTATGTATGTAAATAAATAAATAAACATAGTAGCAATAAAACTAAATAATGGACAATAATGGAATAAATAGTATTTTTTTTTTGTAAAGTCCTTTACTACCATTGCTAGCATAACAAAAGTTTATTTTATATAAATGGTTTTGATGATAATGTGATGACTACAATTTTTTTAATTTATTAACCACCATATTAGTGGGAAATAATAAAATGCTTGCTTTAATGCTGACCTTTGTTACGATAGTGATTTGTTGGATTCATCTGCGCCCGAATAACATAAAGTCACCGGGAACGCGACCTAGGTATTCATGCGGGTGAAACCGCAGGGCACAGCTAGTTGTTAATATAATTAAATATAATAAATAATAATAAAATTAGTAGTTTTATACGTCAATTTTTATTTCCACCAACATAAAAATCAATTAATTCAACAAACATGTATACTTAGACAATCATAAATATAAAAGTACAAATTAATTAAATATCATTCTGATACAGTAAGTCACTATTAGGTCACTTGTAGTACAGTCAATGACCTTGAACAAAACATCTTAGGTCATACTTTAACAGCTGAATCATTACTACAATGACCAGCTAAGTATTCAACTGAATTTAAATCTATATTTAAATATCATACCTATTTTTATTGACTATCTGTGCTTAACTTTTTGTATTTTTCCTTCAATTAATGGAAGACAGAGGAAAAAAATAAAATAATAACAAACATACTGTTTTTAACCAACTTCAAAAAGGTTTTTTTTTTTTTTACCTCGAAACTTTCTTTCATCTGGGTGAGCAGATTTTGACGATTCTTTTTTATTTGAAAGATAGTGCTTCCCATGTGGTCCCAATTTAATCTGGCCTAGTTATGACAGTGGGATCCGTAAGAAAACCATATAATACTTATTTTAGAGTCAGTTTTTTGTAAGAATTATTCAAAGCATTATGGTACTAATTTGTAATTTATTAATGAATTATGAATGTAAATTACAAAACCTTCATGTTTATAAATCTTAGAGACTCAAATTCTTCATGTAAATGTTATATGTAAAAACTGCCTGATTTAAGTGAAAACTCAATTATTTATTTGACTCTGGTGCAATTGGATATATCTAGACACGCAGCAGCAAGTCAAGCCAAGTTCAAGTAAAGGAACCGGCTAGCCAGCGCCAAGTGTATCATTTAATACAAAAAAATATATATGATAAACACATTTCATCTGCTAGGAGTAAAAATATATACTTAGTTCTTCATTATTATTTTATTATTAATGTGATTGCATCATAATTTTATAAAAGTATTAGCTTTAAATAGAATATATTATAAGTTATTCTAAACACATAATAATGAATGACTATTGAAGTATTTATGAAGAATTATATTATTAACAATTTTCCTTCTTTTTATAATAATTGGATTGAGATGTTATAAGATATTCAAGTATAAAAATAGTTGGAAGATTTAATTGAATTAAGTAAATTAGTTTTTAAGAAATAAAAATAAACTTTTTCACGTTTTCTATGATAGTTAAAAGATTTTATTCTTTGCTTTTTACAATGTTATCAAAAAGTCTGTTTTTTTTATTTCTTTTAAAAGCACAACCAGAGGTTTAATTATAATCATTACTTATTTATTCATTGTCAAGATTGATAAGCCTGAGCTTAATAAATAAATAAATAAGTACTGAATGTGGACAAACCGAACTAAGTGTGTAAGAATCGTAGCAAGTGGAAAAAAGTGGTCTCTGCCTACCCCTAAAAGGGAAAGAGGCGTGATTGTATCAATGTATACATTTATGTCTGTGAATGTATAAAATTAAACAGCATTACAGTATTTGAAGAGTTTTGGGGTATAGAGGTATGTATGGAAATTAAATGGCCAAAAATAACTGCGTTTTGAGCCACCCTTAAAAAGGGCAGTTAATGATACTGATAAATATAATCTATTACTTAATGGAAGATTATCTACTGCATGTCATTGTACATATTTTTTTATAAGTGCTTATGATAAAAATAGATTAGATAGGAAAGTAACTTCATGTAAGCATGGCATATTATAAATGTATATGCTTTAAAATGTATGCATGGTTACTATGTTAAACACACATATCAAGAAACTGAGGGAATTACTCAGAATTTCTAATTTATTAGATTACAAACAACATATTTGTTATTTAAATTACAATTGAAAATATAGCCAAAAGATTATGAATCATTGAAGAAGAAATAATCAATCTCTTCTTGAGCTAAAGGTGGAGGCCAAAAGAGCAGCTAGGAGAGGACTATGTAAATGCAATGATTGAATGCAGTTATTACCCTGTCTTGCTTTTCTAGGCATAGATACATATATAATTTACTGAATAAGCCGCAAAACTAAGTAAACCAATGTTATATTTAGGTGTTGGTAGACGTTAAAGCTTCGTTCTTATAGTCAGGTGTGTTTCTTATAAGACCAGTCTTACCAGCATGCCTAGACACTTGACGGCCTGACACAGCATTTTATACCTGACATGAGGTTCACACACACACGTTTTAACGCATTAACAAATCACATCCAACAATACTAACCATTGTCTGCTAGCTTTTCCGTAAATATTTACATTTGTACGCATGGAACAATGGAAAATGCGCAGATTTGCACAATCACTGATCGCCCGGATAAAATTTAAAACTACGGCCTCATATGGTTAGGAATAAAAGCCGATAATGCGATACCACGTTGCTGATCAATTGATTATGTACACTACAGCCTCAAGCCACAACAAAAGAAAATAATCATTACCTTCACTTTCTCAAAATGTGTATAATCACGCAACTGTCACAGTCAAGTATCCACTGGGAATAACACAATAACACACCATCTGTGCTAAATTCAACAATAACAACAGTTCACAAATGCACTTTCATCACAAAATTTTCACGGGAGAAAAATTTCATGACCATTGGCACCAATCCACGAAAATTTTTGACATTTCATCACACTCCGATGAATACACATCGGTGAATTTACGAAACAAAACCAACTATCATATATTGCACCAAATTAATCACTTTTCAGTGAATTTATATTTAATAAATCGGTAGGTATGGATTAGAAAATATGATTGAGCCTTTTTTCTAAACAATAAAAATAAAAATATGCAAATCTATCGACGGATGCCCGACCGACGGACGGAACGAACGATCCGATTGTGCTAGTGACGTCCCCAGTAGATCGATAAAACAACGAGTACCGGTTTTTTGTTTCGGTTAATTTAAATTTACTAAAGAATGAATGATTAGTTATACGCTGAACTCATGTTGTAATATTAGTGATTTTATATTATTTAGGTAAGTGATTCTTTAAGTCTTCATTTATTTATATAGTGTTCTAATACAAAATACAATAGTCTAGAAACATCGGTGTAGCAGCTATTAATATTGTTGATCTGAATTCGTCATGTAATGTAAAATATAGGATTATGGCCCTTGTTCCGATCTAGATCCAATTCATCAATTTACTTATTATTATTGTTGTTCATAAGTTTCCTTAATACAGTCCCATACTGTCGTTATTTATATCTTTATTACTCAATACACGTGATTTTTTTAAATGCATGCAGCAACTTATATTACCTAGCTAAAGTTATTGAGGCAGGACGGCGGAATTTGGGCCCTTTGATTGTAAAACTGTTTAATATCATGAAAGAAATGTATTAACTATCATAACGACTTAATATGTTTCCGAGATATATTACACACACATTACACGTATGCTTTAAATATAATATACCTATATTGTTCAGAAATGGAAGTATCCTACGGGCCTGTTGGTCTAGTGGTTAGTGACCCTCACTGCTATACCGAAGGTCGTGGGTTCGATTCCCACCCAGGACAAATCTTTGTGTGATGACGATCATTCGTTCTGCGTCTGGGTGTGATTTATCTATAATATGTATGTATTTAGAAATGTATAAGTGTGTACATCAGTTTACCATAACACAAGCTCTGCTTAGCTTGGGATCAGATAACCGTGTGTGAGATGTCCTGGATTATTATTATTATACTATTATGCTCCGTGGTGGAAGGGCAGGATGAGTTCATTGAATAATTTTAAATTATTTATTAAACTCTTACCTCCTCATGGTCAGTGAGTTTCTCATATATTTTATTTAAGTACTCTTCGCCTTTGACTGGCAAACCATACCTTTATTTATATTGTCTCGACAACACAGTATTAATGTTCTCTTCAGGAATACTGCTTCTCCTACGCTTAAAACCACGATTACTACGTTATGAATTAGTAAACTTTTTGGAAATACGATAACATAACATAACATATTATCACGCCTGTATCCCCGAAGGGTTAGGCAGAGGTGTACCAATGTACATCCACAGTTTGCCGGTATGTTCAGGTCCCATGTAATAGGGGACGAGCCTATTGCCACTAACTGGGCAAAATCCAAACTCCGACCTGCTACTGAGCATTTCATAGAAAAACCCAATAACACCTTGGTCGACTTAGGAATCGAACCCAAGACCTCTAGCGTAGCAGTCCCGCTTAGCACCACTAGGCCAACGAGGCAGTTGAAAATAGGAGATCTTCTAAAGACGAATAATTTCGAAAAAAAAACAACCCTTCAATATTTTAATATAATCTTTTTACACAATATCTTCTTTTCAAGTTACTACTACATACATAAAAATAATATTATCAAAAACATTTAATACTAAGATTAAGGAGTGGAGAAACCCAATGGCGGAAACTTATTTAGCAGTTCAACCATCGATGAGGGATAAAACGCCATGAATTTGAACCGGTCGCCCATTTTCGAAGGCTCAATGAGCATTTCATAAGCCATCTTAATTTTTTCTCTATCTGCATCAGTTTTAGCGTTGTCCATGAGAACCTGCAAAAAAGGAGACTATTTAATTGAAACTGCCTCGTTGGCCTAGTGGTGCTAAGCGCGACTGCTACGCAAGAGGTCTTGGGTTCGATTCCCGAGTCGACCAAGGTGTTATTGGGTTTTTCTATGAAATTCTCAGTAGCAGCTCGGAGTTTGGATTTGTGCCCGGTTAGTGGCAATAGGCTCGCCCCCTATTACATGGGACCTAAAACATATCGGCGAACTGTGGGTGTACATTGTTACACCTCTGCCTACCCCTTTGGGGATATAGGCGTGATGATTTGTAATGTAATGTAATTTAATTGAAATACAATAGGAATAGCAATTCAGTCTTTTGAAATCTGTTATAACGTAACTAACATATAACAGCCGTATAAAATTATTTTGATCATACAAAATACTGTATACAACACGGTCAGGGTTTTCTTAACAAATTGCATTTATGGAGTACAGTTTACCTGCACTTTCCATGCAATCTATGCTTTACTGAAAATTTCCTTAAGACATATTATGCCTATGCAAACAAAATCCAACTTTATCCCCCTCACCTTAAGTCTAGTTTCAGCTTGGCATCTTTCTAGGAAGTCCTTCTGCTTGACCGGGCCCATCACCAGCGCATAGTTCTCGCTGGTGGCAGTTCTGGCGGCCGCTACCCTCAGCTGAGAGAAATCTACGTCAGCCGTGAGGTCACACTGGCCGGGGTTCTCTAGAGGGTTCACTACCTGGTGTTTGTGGAAGGCCTGAAAATAAACAATATTTTTATGTGCTTTATCCAAAAATATTACGTGGTTGAAGTGTGACGAGACTAGATGAGTACATTTATTTTAGTTCTACTTGGAAAAGGACACGGGAAAACTGTGGCTATCATGAAGGTAATATACGATAAAAATATTTTACACTCGGATCCAATCGGCAAGTACAACTGTTCAGAGCTCAAACACTAGACAACATAGCTACATCAATTTTTATGATGTACACACGTCCAAATATTTTCTTGTCTTGTCACAGTAATCTTCAAAATACACCAATAGGTCACACCTTTACTTTCGTGTATTATTCATCGATAGAACTCTCAAGGTATACAATAAAGATTTTTTTTTTAATTCTATTCTAAAGAATAAAGTGTATTTTACTCAACTCACTCTAAAAGTATCTCCCTTCTCTCCTTCATGGCCATAATCAGCTATCAGCGCTATACCGCCATGAGCATCTACCCTCTGAGCCAACTGCCTGGCTATCCCCAGACTCCGGGCGCTGATCTCCAGCTCCGTCCGGTCTCCAGAGTCGAGGGGGGGCCGGACTAACATCCGGACGGCATTGGACTCTTCAGCTGCTATCCTGTAGTAGAGCTTATCTTGACCGTCCAAGTCAATTAGCAGCTCTCGCCAGCCGTTATCTGTTTTCTGGAATTTGGTAGAAGATATTTATGTTCTAGTTATTTTTTAACCGACTTCTAATAAAGGATTCTCTATTTGGGGTAAGGTTTTTTTGTTGTTGTTACGAGGCAACTTTGGGCGCTAGAAGACTGATGTTTTTTTAATCTATAATGTATAATATGATAAACCTCATAGTATATGATACATACAAATTTAATTAATTTTTTATTTATAATTTTGTTTCATAGATCATGAAAATGGCGGTGTTCAGAAACATAAAATATAGAGTTACAAAACAACTTTTTACTAAGTATTTCATTAAGTAAAGCTTTTACTTACTTCAAACTTATGTATTGGCAGTACATCAAAGAACTCATGGGCGATGTACCATGAGAAGTTACTGGGGACTTTTTTCAGATCATTGTACCAGTACACCTTAATACCGCCTACTGTTTCACCCTGAAAACATTTACAACATCAAAAGCTTTAGTTAAGTATTATATCATAACTATTGATTACTTTCTAAGGATTAAGGTCTTGCTATATATTTAAGTATTATTTTATGTAATATGTATATTTTTTCAGCTTCTCATAGGAGTTGCCGAATGTGGAGGTGAAGATGTATAGACATTTTACTACACTACGATTAAATGATGCACTTCAATCTCTAACTTGCAAGCAAACATAACTGTAAATCTTTCTTCTTCTTTGTATATTATGCAATGCCAGGACCATTTTTAGTCATAGTAATATGTTTGACTACATTTCACTGGGTCAATTAATGACCAACTCATATAATGCAACTCAACAAAATATTTTATTTTATATTATTATATAAAGCCTGAACTGTCCCACTGCAGGGCAAAGGCCTTCCTTTGTTCCTTCCACAAGTCTCTATTGTTAGCTGTTTGTTGCCACTCCTTTTTAAATGCGTCTAGTTCATCCCTTCCTCGTACCTGGGCCGGACACGTGTGCTGAATGTCAGAAGGACCATGCGCAAAAGCCTCTACAAATGGGTTCCTAATAGACGAAGGCCGCGTGGAACACCCAGGCGGAGACGCAACAAAGTATACAGTAACATAATATTAAACATTATATCTGTAAATTTATTATTGTGCTTAAATAAAAATTTTGTTAATTAAATTTTAAATTGATGTTACATCTTACATTTGCATACAGTTTATTATAAATACTTGATATATTATTGTCTTACTTCATAATTATGTGGCATCTCTATATCAACTTCTCTATGTGATATACATAATCGGTTGGCCTGGATTGATTGCATGGTTGATGATATCTCAACTAGATGCAAGCTAATATCATTTGATTGAAATCCAAGGCGTGTGATGACCTGAAATAAGAATATTATTGAAGATATTACTACTATTTACCTCATTGAGGCTACACCAAAAAAGGAGATTTATAATTTTGATTTGTACAATATGTGTATGTGCTACAGCTAAGTATTTATTTTGAATACTTTTCTTATTGAGGATGTTTAAATCTTAGAGTTTACCTGACTGGTAATAAAAAAACTAAGCCTGCACAATAAATAAATAAATTATAAACTAAATGAATATTGACTGGTTGATAATAAATTTTATTCCTTGACCAGATTCTTGTAGAACTTAAATTTTACATTTTTTTTCTTGAGTTAGTGAACAATTGCTAGCTGCAGAAGCCCAGCTAAAAACATGTAGCAAGGTTTGTCAAGAAAGGTACCTACCATGGAAATAAGATATTTAAAACTTACCCTCAAGATATCCAATAGTAAGGTTCCTTTACCCGGACCGAGTTCGACGATTTGCAGTGGCTTGCCTGTACCCATTTTTTGAGTCTCAGCATAGAACCAAACACCTAAAATCTCACCAAACAATTGACTGATTTCTGGCGAAGTTATGAAATCTCCCGCTTCGCCAATAACGTCCTTTTTCATGTAGTAACCCTCTGTGGGATTTGTGGCAACGATATGCATGTATTCAGCCACAGTAATAGGACCATTGAGTCTTATTTTTTCTCTAATTATCTCCAGAAGACTAGGTGCCGATCCCGGAGTAGGCATTTTCAAAGTTTTTGGGTCAGGTCGTTTTACAACTTTATACGAGTTCATTCTACATATTGTTTGAGGTATTCGTGTATTGTTAAAGAACCTAAATATATGACGAGTATTCATTTTCGATAAATAAACTTATTAATATTCTACGCCGTCTAGGTTAAATTTGTTTTGACTTTTGTCATTGTCTGTCAGTGTGACAATTGATATAAGACAGCTGATTATGGGATTTAAAATCGGAACTCTCAATCGATTACCCATGCTGTCTTGGCTTACGAAAATTGATATCTTTAAAATGTACCTATTATACACCTAAGTAATATATTTGCATAGAATAATAAGGATTTATACATTACAAGACGATAAAAGAAAAAAATAAAAATCGGTTTTCATTCATTCAACTTGTGTGTTGAACTTTTGAACAGACCATCTTTGGCACAACTCTAAAAAAAATAGTACGTACGTCAAACGAACTGTCAAAAGAGTGTACAAAAGTGTAATTTATCAAAGTTACTGAATATTGTGTAAATCGATAAATTGATTGATAATTGAGAAAAAAATAACAATTTATAGTATATGACGGGTTGAACCTCTTCAATTGAGTAATTGAAGTGATATAGTACACACTTATTATTTCAAAAAAGTCGTAAATATTAGCATGGTAATAGTAAAGGTTATGTTTTGGTCTACCACGTGAATTTTACCGACAACAGTAGCAGCACGACTGCATAAAATATTCAAGATCTGTTCAGAATAAAAAAGGAATATGGGGCAAATGGACGACGAGTTTTACGCAGGAGTCAACGACGCGAAAATCAACAAAGCACCTGCAGAACGCAATGGCCGAATAATCGTTAGAAATATATCATTTCAAGCAACTAAAGAGGCTTTAAAAGAGCATTTCTCGAAGTTCGGGAATATCCAAGAAGTGAGCTTACTGAAGAAGCCCAATGGAAGGCTTGTGGGATGTGGATTTGTTCATTTTGCTAATGTGGCAGATGCTGAGAAAGCTATTGCTGCCACAAATAAGAAGCCCTTTTTAGGTAATGTAGATATTTATTAACAAAGAAAAATTTTTTTAAACATGTATTTGCACCTAATAATGTAACCTTTTTTAATGACCTATGTGACAACCTCAACATGAATATCTACACCACATTTTTCTATATTTTGAAATGTCTTCCTTAAATAATACCTAAAAAGACAATTTTTAGATTACAAAAATCAATATTTTAATAATTCCAGCCCATAAACATCCTACATCTTCCGATGTAAAGAAGGCAGCGGCATTGATCACTATGCTTGCACTAAAATAATTTTAAAAGAAAAAAAAGTTTCACCCTAAAATAAAGCATGCAGTTATTTATTGTGAGGATAGCAACAAAAAAAAAATGTTAAAAAAAATGTGCATTAATGCCTTATACTTGAAAACATGCAATAATTATTTTCCAATTCATTTCCAGAGCGTCCAATATTTGTGGCTTGGGCAGTATCAAAGAAATCCTATTTACAAGATATGGACAGCAATGACACGAAGCCCAAGTTCCACAGTGCTGCAGAGAAGGGATACACACCTAAAAGTAAGATACACTGTTATATAATATTAAAATATATGTAATAATGGCATTAAAGAAACCTAGTATTCTTCTGCATAGTAATTCCCAAGCAATGTAAAGTATGGTTTCTAGTTTTATTAAATTCAGCTGAGAACCTTATTTAAAAGTGGACCATATTTAAAATGAAAAAAAAATAACACAAATGTGAAGAAGCTTTGCCAGTATTATGATAGGATTATTGAAATAAATGTGTAACCTAATCTTACATCAACAGCTGTAGTAAATATGCCTATCCTTTTATCACAAGTAGTTGAGAAAAATAGTTTTCTTAGTTTTACTAACTTGTAAATTATACATCCATCCACTGCCCTTGTACTATGTACATATTTTAACTTACTTCTTATATTCTACAGAAGAACCAGAAGAAGTTCCAGAGCAAAAAGAAGATAAAAAGAAGGAAAGAGTGAACCGTAACGCTCGTCTTGTTATACGTAATGTGTCCTTCAAGGCTACCGAAGATACTCTGAAAGAGCATTTTGCATCTTACGGTGAAGTGTTAGAGGTCAAATTACTGAAGAAACCAGATGGAAAGCTGGTTGGATGCGCCTTTGTCAGTTTTAAGAATGTACCGATGGCGAAGAAGGCTTTATTGAATACTAATATGAAGCCTTTCTTGGGTAAGTTTATATATTTCTATATTAGATTATAATGCAGATATTTAGCCAACCCAATAGCATATGTCTATATTGTGTAAATTGTAACATTTTTTTTATTAAAATATGTAACTAAGTCATTAAATTATTTCTTGCGTAATTTTCCAAAATTACCAGAAATTTATATGGCTATTGTTTCAAACCTAACTTTAACTGAAAAATAAACATGAGTTTTATATCAAAACTCATAATTTTAAAGACGAAATTATGCATAGTTAAGCTATAAATTACAACTAATCCCTAAAAAAGTCTGGTTAGCTACAAGATTTTTAAGTAAATTTTTCTACATCCCAAACACCAATATAACATAAAATGTCTAAAAAAAATTTAAATTCTCTACCTCAACCGCAGATACCAATATTTTCACCAATTTATTTCCATTCCAGGTCGTCCAATATCCGTGGACTGGGCGGTCGCCAAGAACGTGTACATGCAGCACGTGGTCAGCCAGCAACTGGAGAAGGAGGAGAACATCAAGAGAGAGGAGTCGGACAGCGATGACGATGACAAGCCCCCCCTCAATGTCAACAGCGAAGATGTTAAGGACGAGGTTAAGAGTGAAAGTGAGTTTTCTGGTTTACATATTTTACAAGGGTTTCTTATTGGTTGAGGTTTTGCAGTTAGCCAGAGCGCAGGCTTTGACTGCTTCACTGGATTTTTGACGACGACCTTAAACCCTCCAGCCAGAGCAATAGAAATAACCACGTCAGCAACATACTAATAAGGTAAAACAACAAGGGACAGCTGGCTCTAAGTTTTAATTTATTAATAATATGTTTTTATCGCTAGTTTGGCCGGCTCGGGCCAGCTTGGTCTAGGGACAGGGGGATAACATTTACGTTACTATTATTTATAATACGCGGTGGGCCTCGCCACGCCGGTGTGGACTTTTATAAGGGACTCCAGTCTAATCAATTGACAAAGTGGCCTATGTCCAGCTGTGATGCTTCCTTGAGATTCAATATTACGTTTGCCATATGATACTAAGTATCATTTAAATTGTTCAGCAGTTTAGCTTTGAATGTGTAACAGACAGAAAGCCACTTTAGTAAACGTACAATATTAGCATGACAAAGTCCATGATCATGCTTATGACATTACACATAAGTACATATTTATTTTAGAAGGGTTAATTATTAAAAAAATACATAACTTAAAACTTTTTGAATAATTAAAATTTATCGGTTTTTAACTTGTAGGTGATTCGGATGACGAATCTGATGATGATGAAAGTGGTTCAGACAGTGATGAAGACAAAAAAGACAAGAAGCCTGTTAAAAGTGAATCTGATGACGATGATGATGATGATGATGATGATGACGACGACGAAGATGATGATGAAGGCGATGAAGAGGATGATGATGATGAAGAAGCGGATAATGATGAAGACGTTGATGAAGATAATGATGTCGAAATGAAACCTAGGGAGAGGTAAGTTTTATGGGCTTGTGTATAATTTTCTTGTAACAAATATTCAAATCGCAACCTTCAAATTGAGAGCCCCCTTCCCCCCTTCTTCCCTTATCCCCCTTCTTCTGTAGTCTGTTTTAAAACTGTATTTTTGTAATTTTTTAGGATAAAACTAAACGATGCTGAAGACGGCTGCACAGTATTCGTGACCAACATACCGTTCAGCGTCGACAACGATCAGCTGCGAGAGTTCGCGCAGAACACAGGCCCCGTCAACTACGCGCTCGTCTGCGTCGACAAGATGACCGAGCATTCTAAAGGCTCGGGATTCATCAAGTTTACCGTAAGTTACATAATATTTGCTATTGTCAGCCAATTTGTAATACAAGTTGATTTAATTAAAATATATCTGTAACTAGCGACCAGAGCTTCGCAGGGTACCGACTAAGACTTCTCGCTTTTTCTGTAATATGATATTCATGTATTTTTATGTATGTATTTATTGTTGTGTTTGTCTAGTTCTGAAAACTGTTGAGTAGTTTAAAGGTCTAAGCTAACAGACAGCAGAACCGAGTTAATTTTGTACTATGTAAAGTTATTTGTTTTTTCGTATGTAGTAGTAACTCTATATGGGAAGAGGCCTGTGCCCAGCTGTGGGACGTTTATAGGCTGGATTATTATATAATTATTCTAGTAACTATCTATAATTGTAGTCTCCATTCTACTTACCAGAGCAAGGAGCACGCAGACACCTTCCTCTCCCTCCCAGCTGACCAGCTGAAACTGGACGGCCAGGTGCTGCTGGTGAAGCCGGCGCTCAAGAGGGAGAACCTGCAGAAGGGCGGCAAGAAGGAGGCCAAGGATAACAGGAACCTGTATCTGGTGAAGGAAGGAGGTACGTTGACCTTGAAATCATTCGGTGACCATATACTGGGTTAGTTTTTAATGACCAACCAATTTTTCTTATTGGGATCTAGATATTGAATCGATGGCACATTTTGAGTGCTATCTGTCTATCTTCTATATACATATAATAAAATTATAGACAAGTGGTGTCTGTACAATGGAAATATACATAAAAAAAGTAGCAGGGGTTGTTATTATATCGATGCCGAACCCGAATTTATAAAAAAAAAATTGTCTATTTGTCGCTTTGTTTGTGTGTTTGTGTGCACGCTAATATCAGAAACGGCTTATTCGATTTTGATGCGGTTTTACTAATATAATGTAGTAAGCTTCACATAACATTTAGTGTTTATTTCATGTAAATCGGTTCATAAATAACAAAGTTATGTCATATAACGTTCTACAAAAATAGCACTTTTCACAAAACAACTCATTGATACGTTTCGGCATCCGTGTGAACGAAGTCGCGGGCACAGCTAGTTGTCAAATAAAATAAAGTAAAGTAACAGTATTCAATTGAAAATGTCTTAAAGAAATCCAAAATCATAAACACATTTAAGTGAAACGACCACGCTTGCTCTGCCGGCTCGAGCCCTAAGTGATTTATTTTATTATCGATAACAGCCCTGAAAATAGGAATGGTCATTTTAAAATAGAGCTCTTCTGCTAAAAATACCTTAAAAATAAACACACATATATACATAATTAATAAAAATATACTCACTATTTTGAATTTTTGTGTAAGTAAACTCTGTATGTTCTACTAAAAATAAAATTGTTTAAACCCTTCTACTATGGACCGTTTGGAACATTCCTTAGCGTATCGATCAATCACCGAATAATTTTACTAGACCAGTATTTAGGCACGCACTCGGTATTTGGAACATACAGATTAATATTATTGTATGTCAACAGTGGTGGTCGCCGGTACTAAGGCGGCAGTGGGCGTGTCGGCCTCCGACATGGCCAAGCGACTCGCTCTCGAGCGCAGCAAGACACAAATGCTGAAGAACCTCAACAGGTAAACTGAACTGTTATAGCTATTTCAAATACAAAACACATGTTCAAGAAAGGCTAAAAAGTAGCACTGTTTGAAAGTTAATGTAATGGACTGCATAACAATTGCTCACCCTTGAATGTTTCCTAAGTAGGTACCTGGAGTAAAGAATTGAAAGGGTCCCAAAGGGTGGATATTCATTATTTTTGTTTTTGTTCTAAATTATTCTTATTTATGTAGTACGCGATGTTTTGATGACGATATTTTTTTATGTCCAAAAAAATATTTATTATTACCTTTTTTGCTTTTGTCTCGTATTCAAAATAATAATATTGAAAATGATGATGTTTTTTTTTTTTATTCTACCTTGGCAGTCAATATGCCTTTTCAGCCATTCTGACTCTATTTCAGTATGAAATGTTACAAGTCCAATATTTTTATTAATTTCCTCATATTTCGTCACAGATTCGTATCCCGCTACCGTCTCGTAGTATCGAACCTGCCCTCCCACTTCGACGACGGCAAGCTGCGGCGCGTGTGCGTGGCGGCCGGCGACCGGCGAGCCGTCGTCACCGAGTGCCGCGTCATGCGGGACCTCCGGACACCCACCGGGCCCGATGGAAAGCATCCGTGAGTCATACAGCTGTTATATCATCATCTGAGCCACTTCGACGACGGCAAGCTGCGGCGCGTGTGCGTGGCGGCCGGCGACCGGCGAGCCGTCGTCACCGAGTGCCGCGTCATGCGGGACCTCCGGACACCCACCGGGCCCGATGGAAAGCATCCGTGAGTCATACAGCTGTTATATCATCATCTGAGCCACTTCGACGACGGCAAGCTGCGGCGCGTGTGCGTGGCGGCCGGCGACCGGCGAGCCGTCGTCACCGAGTGCCGCGTCATGCGGGACCTCCGGACACCCACCGGGCCCGATGGAAAGCATCCGTGAGTCATACAGCTGTTTAAGTAGGTCTTTACTTAATGTTGCATAATGCATGAGTGACAAGATAGCCAAGCCTGCAACTATGTAGACCACCGTAGGTGTACTTTTGCCCCCAAAAAACAAGGATTTAATTTGTTCTGTAGTTTTTATATCTGGTGAAAAGTTGGTAGAAGCAAGTCTGTCTTCTGTCTTCTGTCTAGGTATATAAAAAATCTAAGGTATAAATATGCTATCTTCAATCAACTATTGATGATGATTGATAATGATACCAGCCGGTACTCTTGACAAGTAGAATTCTACAACCGTTAACACTATGCCGTTGCAATCAAAAGACAGACGTGCTATAGGTACTTAAAATTTAAATTTTAAAGACTTAAATTTATTTTCATTTTCCAATGGATAATCTCACATAAAATATGCATGTCAACGCCAGAATTTGTGAGAATTGAGGATTTACTTATTAATCCTTGTTGCAGTTCAAAAGGCTACGGATTTGTGATGTTCACGCGGCATGAAGACGCGTTGGCGTGTTTACGGAAACTTAACAACAATCCCGACATATTTGATAAGAATAATGTAAGTATTACCTTTAATAATGTACATCATTACCTAAATAACCAAACTGGATATTCTTGTTAACTAAATAAAACCATGATATGATCTGTTTCTGATGCAGTCCTTAATTGTTCTTTTCAGAGACCCATCGTCTCATTCTCCATAGAAGACAGAACAGCACTAAACGCAAGAAAGAAGAGATTAGAAAAGTCCATAGCCAACAACCCACTATCACACAAGGATGGCAACACTGAACCACAAAATAACGACAGGAAAAACAGGAAACGGAAGCCGGAAATATCTCCAGACGAAAGCTACGCCAAACGACGAAAGTTCGGCAAACTAAATAATAAATTTAACAAAAATAAGAAACAGGACTACGGACAGAATACACAGGATAATGGAAAATTTGTTAGACAACCACGGGAGAATAATTACGGAGAATTTACAGGGTTAACGGCTAAGGAAGGCTCGCAACACAAAATGAGGAGCAACCATAAACTAAAGGCTCAGGCCGACATCCACAGACAAACTGTTAAGACGGAGAAGAAGCAGAGTGGGAGAGCTTGGCGACTCAAAATGGCCGCCAAAGAGAGAGTGAAACAACCAAAACAGAAGATTAACAAGAATCCTACTCAGAAGAGGAATAAGAACCGGTTTAGGTCAAAGTTTGATAGATTACTTTAAATAAAAACATTTCGCCACACTGGGCAATTATTCAATGTAATTTCAAACTTATCAACTCGAAATAAGGTAGAAATTTCAATGTTATCTACATAAGTAATTAAAACATTGAAATATAGACTTTATTTCGATGACATATGTTTTGAATTGCGTTGGTGAATTTGGTGTTTTAAATATTTGCTCGTCTACCTAAGCTAGGAAACTGCTGTGTATAATTATATTTGTGTATACATCAGTCATTGTTGTAAATAAATGTAAGTTAATTATACTATTTGTTTTATACCCTGTTTTATCCGACTGTGCCAGAAAAATTAATACTCTCAAAAATACATTATATTTCTGGTTAAATTTGGCTCATTCTATAGCCTAAACGACTGATGGATTTTTCCTAAAGAGGTGTTTTTAAAAACGATTAATATTAAGAGTGATTCTGGGCATTTCTTATTCTATTTTTACATTAATAAGGAATATTTTTATTAATACACAATTAAATCTAATATAAGAACAAACTCTAACTATACTAAAATTAAAACTTACATAAATAAAAACTAAACAGCGTCAAAGAACTCATCGTCATCCTTGTCAATGGCGGGGAACGTGCCCAGAATGCTGGCTGCATTGTCACGTTGAATGGCTATGCCGATTCTCTGTGCAAGGAACAAACCAGCCCTCTGATCACGAGTAGATTCTACCAAACGTTTTGAAAGTTCTTTGAATAGATTTCGTGCGCTCGGACCCCATGACCCGAGCGTTTCAACCCCAAACGGCTCGAAAATATTATCACCCACAATGTTATTATACTTAATTACATAGTTTTAGAGTCTCAAGAACCAGATCAGGTTCTTTTTTCTTTCAATAATTTACTTGTTTGTTTTCACCTGAAAGTTCTTTCAATATTTCCTGCAATATATCAGTGATGTTAGCTTAGTTCAAATACAAAACGGTAACACAATATAGCGTGGTAAAACAAAAACAACTTATAAGTACATTTTTTTAATAAAGTTGTATACAAATACCTTAGATATATAGGATAATTAATACCTTTATTTTATTACATACTTACTACTATTCTATAAACCATTGGTATCAAACTATTATTTTAAGTGACTACAAGAGTTGACTTGTACTTATTTTTATTTTGGGTTTTATTATTATGTAAGGGCCTTTAAAATATCAGTAGGTAAATTGGTCAGATCAGATCATCAGATACAAAAGATGTGTAAGTCGATTAAAAAAAAACGAAAATACATCCCTATTGTTCTATTTCATTGATAAATGCCATCGTCATGTGATGCTTTGTAGCAGCACCAATAAATGCTTAATCATTGAAAATAGGAAGCTGTTGATATAAATCTAGGTAATATTTAATCCTAACCTGCACTCAAATGCAACTTAACGAAATTTTTGAATCATCCTAATGATCTATCGCCAGTTTCTATGACTTGAGGCTTGTACACACTATGCTTGGTCGGTGGGTGTGTGCCGTCAAGACACCCGGGGCCCGAGTTCACAATATCAATTCAGTGAGTGGTGGGTTTTAATGACAAGAGATACAAGGTACAAGAGCATTTATTTGTTCAAAAAATGAGTTAACATACACAGGGCATGCAAGATGTTACAATAGGTAATAAAGTCCGGTCATGTTTTGCCTATTCGGAGTACAAATGTGGTTTACATTTATACGCTATGCTTGCCACTGTTGTCACTGTAGCATTGCAAGTGACTGTTCTTATCTGAATACGAAAATTAGGCACAATAACAAGTACACTGGAACGTTTTTAACCCACCACTCACTGAATTATAATAGCGGACTCTGGCCCCCGGTAGCTTTACCGGCGAGTATTTGAGCCAGTCTTGTCACACATACTATAAAGCAGGTGCGTCAGTTTGCTTCTGTCTTTCGAATAATCGTGAAATGATCCTTTGCAGCTTTGTACCATTTTTGCGTACGGCACGGCAATAAGGGCCGGACTCTAAATCGGAGACGAGCAGAGCGGAGATTTTTAATGTATGCAATGCCAGCATGTGTCTACAAACCTTAAACTTCCACATGAGACAGATCGACGACAAAATCGAGTTACATTAGTACCTTAAAATGAATGCCTTTAATTAAGTAGCGTAGTTGTGACTATAAGTTCTTCTTGAGTAGGCCGCATAGTTCGAGGTGGGAGAACAGAGCTGCCTTATACTCCTCAGGGTGGTGGATGTAGTGCAGCACGTGCGGCGACTTGTCCCAGCATTTTATACTGCACTGTTAACATAATATCATTAAAAATAATATTTGTAAGCAGTTTTCTTTAGAGGTAAAAACTTGTTTGTACGTATACTTAAGTATGGCATGTCAAGGGCGAATGTCAAGAAAGCAAGTGGTTTATGGAAGGATTTCTGTGTGCCTTATTAAAGGTGCGAACTCATTAAAGGCAAGTACAAATGTGACTCTCAGAGCTCTAATACATCACCGATAATAAGAGGTATGGAATTCATCATGAGGAAGCCTGAATTGTGAAATCCCAACTTGCTTATAGTGTAGCTGGCGATCGATGCTTGTTCCTTATCTACATGAGAAGAAAAAAATGACCCTCATTGTAATATGTATAGGCAAATATACCTTATGGTCAAAATGACCTAAGTTCTCAACAAAACTAGGTACCTATCCTAAGGACCTATTCACCTTTGCTTGTCATGTTTTAATGTAAGTATGGACAATTTTTTTCTGTTCAATGATTAAATCTCGCGTGAAACGCAATACCTATAGTAAAAATCTACGAACCTTCATCCCACTGTTGACCCAGCTGTCATGGACCTGCCGGCTCCTCTTCTCAGCGCCGATATGGTCGGTCTTGGACACTAGGAACAGCCCCGGAGCTCTGCACGGCGTCGCGTGGAACACCTCCGTGGCCTTCATGTAGTGCTTCGTGGCTACGTTGTGACATACCTTCATATGTGTCCTGAAAGTTCGTACGCACATACATATTATTATACAAACGTCCCGATCACGTAGACAATTGAGTTTGCAACAATGTCATGCGACAGCAAGTGCGCGTTAAATTTCCTACATATTATTTTGCTCTGTGGTTTGAAGTAAGAGTTGTTTAATAGCCCAATACATAAGCGAGAAAATGATCTGAGAGCATACATGGACTTTCCAATTTTTTGGAACACACTGATCAGACTTTTAACAGATCAGATTTTTAAATCTGACTAAATTTAGCAATAAAGGCGTATTGCGTTGATATCTATCTCTTAAAGTTTCTAAGGGCAACTGCCGCAAAAATGAACGAAACAGCATTAGGGCAGCATTAATTTAGTCGGTATCAAATGACAGAAAAATATACGAGAGTAGATGCTTCTATAAGCCTCGGTATGAAAAGAAATATTTTTTTTGTTTCTTTTTTTATTACGAGTTTCTTTGAATGACGATCTACCTAAACGTTACCTCATTGCTCAGTATCAAACCTATATAGCTATATATATCAGGTATCACATTCCAAAGTCGAACACAGCCAAGTTAACATATCTAAAGTTTTTCATCTTACTTGATATAAGTCCTGAAGAGTTCCTGCAAGAACTTGTTGCGCGGGAACACGGCGCTGGGGAAGCCGACCGGGATCTCGTGGATGTCGGCTCCGGAGTCCCACACCTGCGACGCTATGCGGTCTAGCACTGGCTGGTATCTTAAACAGGAGAATTTATGGGCTGCTATTGGTATCTTCACTATTATGCAAATACTAAAACGCGTAAACTACGCCTTCACAAAAATATAAGTAGCTAACGACTTGCTCAAAATGTGAAAAAAATCTGATTCAAGATGCAAATATAAAATAGAATAAGAAAAGTAAAGCTTGAAAAAAATAATTTCACTTTATCCTAAAATGGTAGGAATCATTTAAGGGTTCAATGATATTTCTTCTGGTTATCCTTTAATATTGTGTATCCCATTGAAATGCGAAGTTATTGTGACATAAAGTAAGAAGTAACATCCCTATATAACTTTGACTGTGTCAAATGTGTGACTTTGTCTAGACTACACTTTTATCTACCCTACTTATTATATTTCTCTATGCTTTTATCTGAAGCCCTTTGACTGTGTCATGTTTTGTTTGTTTTTTGTTCTGTAGTCTAACATATTACAGCCAGCAGTTTTTAACCATGAACAATATACCATTATAGAGGTTTATGGGAGACATAGGGGAGTAAACTTACTTCTGTTTATTCTGAACGGCATGTACCAGCAGCTCGGCCCAGACGTACGCGCCGACGGAGAACCCGTGCACCGCCAGCGGGTTCTGGCTGTTCACCTCCATGAACCGTAGCAGCCTCTCTGCTATCACCTAGCAACAGATTATACATGTAAAGTGTGTAAAGATCCAATAATGCCCGCGGCGGTTTTACTTGCGGCTTTTCTTGCCTGATACCGAACCAAACTGTTGTTTGTAATTTCAAACATGCGTGACAAGCCGCCATCAAGTATGAATTCTACTATGATCCAGCCGCTGATAGAATGCGTTTCTCACAGTTGATGATCAACAGGAAAATTTATACTAATATAAAGCTGAAGAATTTGTTTGTTTGTTTGGGCCTCCTTTTATCGAGAAAGGCCATTTAACATCACGCTACGATCAATAGGAGCGGAGCATCAATGAAAAATGTTGCATAAACTGAGAAAAATATTCTTTTTGAGAGCTTCCGTTGCCTGCGATGCGTAAACGGTAAAAGTTATACAAAAATGATGTAGCTATGATTTGAAATTGTTCAACTTTAAATGTCTTAAAAAAGTCTGAGACTGATGTATATCTTTTAAGGTTGATTCACAATAATCTTTTTATAATAATCAGATTTGTTCTAAAATAATGCATTATTTGCAAAGGTGTTTTAATAGCTAATGATATTAATCCATATCCAAATAAATATGTTATTCTATTTAATTTTGAACAAAATTTCTCTTGACATCACTTGAAATTTTGAACAGTGAGATGTATCTAAAATAGCTTTGAGTGTTCTTTTATTTTGATTTTATTATATTCAGAATCAATAAATATTTTCAAAAATAAAATTCAAGCATTCGAACTCCACGCGGACGAAGTCGCGGGCACAGCTAGTTAAACATAATAACTATCACTTATAAGTTCTAAAAACGACTAATATCATTCACAACTATTCATTATGCCAATTTACCACGAAGAACATAACACAGATTTTTTATTTCCACAAATCAGGACCAACTGACATGCTTCAGGAAAGTATTCTCTCAGTGGCCGGATTATATACGTACTTGTGATCCCTTGACGGGCCACATGAGCTGCCAGGGCGTGCAGGACACGGAGACCACATCGAAGCCCTGCTCCAGGTACAGCGCGGCGTACTTCTGCACGTGGTTGGGCTTGGCCATCATCCAGTTCATTATGATGCACAGAGGCTTCTTTATGTCTTGGTTTAACCTGAGCAAGGAGATTGTGTTAGTTCTTAACTTTATATGAATGTAGGTATTTTAAACGACTAATTTAGACTAGAATATGAAAAGCGAAACCATCTAGCTAATAGACAAAATAAAAACTACATTCATTCGCTACTTTTATTCAAATTATTTTTTCTAATAATGTTAAGGCTCAAATAATTAATCTTAAATTTTTTATTCTGAATCAAATAATAGGCACATACGGCCTTGGAGGGTAATTGTCACTTAAATATTTATTTTTATTGTTTGCTAACTTAAAGAATATTAAAATTTAAACCTAATAATTAACGAAGGTTTAAAAAAAGCGCCGATGTCTATTTGTCATTCTCCACCAAAGAGAAATAAGCTATGATCGGTGGAAATTGGCAGCCTGTCTTTAACTGGTAAAACTCAGTACGTACTAAGTACTCCTAAATAAGTACCGTAGCTAAGTACTCACTTCATTGTGCTGGGATCTGCTTTGAGTTTGACGTCATCATTGCTGATGTAGACCATGTTCTTGTAGATGCTCTGCGTGTGAACCAGCCTGTCTGCCCCCACCACCGGGAGGCAGGATAATAGCGGCCGGAAACTTGACTATAATGAAGAAAATATGATAGATAAATAAACAGGCCTACAACGTCCTATTGCTGGGCAAAGTGCTCTTCGTAAATGAAGAAGGAACGAGCATTGATCACCACGCTTGCTCATTGCGGATTGGCCAGTTCTCCTTATGTGTCAGGATGTTTTTCTTCACCGTTTGTCAATAGAGACCTTTCATAAAGTTGTGTTTCTACAATGTCTTTTGCATAATAATATGATAAATTTAAACTCTCATTTTGTTGGAAAAAATGCGCTGATCATTAAATAAGTGTGCGAGTTTTATATGCATTTTTGGACAGATATTCAATAACCTAAGTAATTTATCAATTAGTAAACAAAGTCTTCGAAGAAATATGTTATACGGGCATACCGGCTGTCTGCCCCAATATCGGATACAACTGCACCCTATAATTAAGGGGAGAACCCCACTGTTGTACTATGACGGCTGTAACTTTGTTTATTGCAATGGGGTTTAGTTTGACCATTCTCATTGAATCTCGTCAACTACTTACTAACATAAAATTGCTGAGGGAAATTACTTTTCAGTCTTGTAGTATAGGTTTATAAAGTAATTGTACTTAGTTTATGACACAAGATATTCATAAAATAAATGTTTGTGTTTATGTTTGTCCGCCGGAAACAAACCCGCATCCCGTGTCTGTGTGACAAGTTAGGATATATTCATTCTAGTGCTATGGTACTTACATTTTTCAAACATGACGATTTCCCGCGGTTCACGGTCAAAGAAACCGCGGCTCGCAACCATCCCAACTCCATGGTCGGTTAACACTAAAGAAAAATTATGAAAAATAATTAAGGACAAAAACATGCCATATTTCAAAGATTGTTCAGAAGACAGATTCACCGGGAAAATATGTCATTAGGTACTTACTCCATACAAATATATACGTAGCTACTTAATTAATTATATTTATATGCGGAAGTCTGTCATTCTGGGCTTTACCCTCTTATGGGCTAAACCAGCGACCCGACTTGGATGAAATCTTGGATATAGACAGAAGACCTAAGTTATAATGAACTAGACAGGAAGATAAGTCAGCCCCAAATGCAAATTCAGAACTTTTATTTGCAAAATATGGCTTCGCCCACAATGTGTTTACCGGCAACAAAATGAAACGCTAAATAAAATGTACCCTGCGTCTTTGGCTTGCGCTAGCCACATGTTTTCAAAGTTAATAAGCTTCAACGGACTAATTGATACACACGACTACTTATATGCGGAGATAGTATCGAATATAGGTCAGTTTCATTGTAATATTGTGAGTCACAGGCTCTTTCCAATTCGAATAATCATTTTGTTATGATTACTTAGTAATAAATCAACGAGTGCCGTTTGAAAATATAACAGTTTATTACAGAAATTGTGTGCGTTTATTGTATAATAAAAGTTATGCGGAAAGTGATGTTTCGTTATCAGCAAAATAAAGATTGTTATCACAACGTTCTCTGCGTTTTATAGAACGCTGGAGTATACAATTTATTTTAAAATAGATCTCAGTGAGAGAAATTTTTCATTTGAAACGAATATCGTGATTCTAGGAAGCCCTACTAACGACCTCTTTAAATTAATATAATGGTATGACGGATGGACGGACAAGATTACTCTATTTAAGTCTATTGTAAACGTATGGTTTAGTTAGAATCAACGCATAATTCTATGTACCTCCTTAATACAATTTAATTGAATGAGATTAGCCTGTTAACTTTACGCTACCCTTCTTACTGTCTCATCTTTTTACCCACAAATAACGCTATAAAACTACAAACGATCTTAACTACGTATTTACAAACAAACCAAAAAAGCCAGCGTCATACTTTCATTGAACTTTGCACTACCGAAGCCTAGGGCTGAATAATAAACAATGCATGCATAATCTACACATAAATAGCACGAACAACCAATACCTTTGCCTTTTATCACTTTTTAAATCACTCTCACACACCACAGATTATAAAAGTTGTTTTTAAATAATTTTAATTTGTTGTTAGCATTTATGAAGTCAAAAATAACATGTGAAATGTCGTGTGGTCACAACGAACGAAAGTGTGTCAATATTATTATGTCGTCGACGTTCACCGCGCTTGAAAGTCGCGTTTACACTGCCGGCCGCGGCGTGCCCGAAGTGCCGCCGGCGCCATGAAATGAGTTCAAGGGTACATACACCGAAATATACGAAAATTGCTCGTAATTTCTATTTGAGAGATGAGTTGCTTTATTGTTAGATGGGTATCTAAGTAGTCCTAATGTAAAGGATGTATTTATTATTAGATTTAGTCAATGCTACAAATGATAAAAAAAAAAATGAAAAAATAACTCCCTTTTTAATTTATACCCAACATTTTCATACATAAATAAAGTATTAATTTATCTAAATTCATAGAGGGCATTTGATATTTCGGAAGTAAGTGTGTCAGACTGTATTTGATCACATAATGGGCTTACGCAAGATATGCAGGTCGTCAGTTCATTCAACTCTTTAAAAATATGTAGTAGAAGAAGTACATATGTGTTATTTTTGCACAAGTATGTGAGATCGAGGTTCAAGTTTGACAAGCCAATTAGCGCAGTGGTTTGGAACGGCGGGTTGTGGGTTCGATCCCTGCTCTGGAGTAAATTAATTATTGAGGATTTTTTGATTGCTGGTATTAGTATTACCGATAATAAAATCATTGATATTATGGACTCCACATAATAGCAAAAGACGTCGTTTTAGTGTCGGAAAATTAGGTGGAAATAAAGGGTTATTAACCTTAGCAAGTTATTAATATAACACGGCTCTAAGTAAATAAATAACTATGAAGGAGTAAGTATATCCAAGAAGAATGGTTAGTACATCTAAGGCACTGACTGTTCCATTTCGCCACCAATTATTTGTCATTTACGTGGTTTATTCAGTAAACCTTCCCAAAGTAATATTTCAATAAATAACCAGTAAAATAATGGTACAGTACGGTGCAAACTTAATGGCGGCTCTGAACACGAGGCGAGTCGCTGCGCAGTAACAAACTTATGCGCCAGCGGGGGTGCGGGGCGAGGTACTGCGCAGCGTGTAGCTAACTTCAGAGCCACCATTAACTTTGAATCCAACTATAGGTAATAGTAAAAATAACTCAGTTAGTCTCTGAAATCTGAGAACAATAAGCATATCAAATTATCGTTGACGACTTGATTGCGCAAAATGAATACTCGAGTGGAATTATTAGGGTTCTTTATAAGTGTCATGTAAATTAGTACCTACTAATCGGTAGTATTATTTTCATTGTACATACCTTAACGAAATTGAATAAACTCAAAACGGCGTGTACATCGCTTGCATATAGATCTGAAAAATCGTAAAGGCCGACTATTTATACATAAGAACCTTTTCTTAGCAATTTTGCAGTTGAAATATTCGCGGAAATACGTGTCGTGGTGGCCTAGCGGTTCAATGAACGGATTTGTATGCACAAGGTTGCATGTTCAAAGGTTTATGTACTTTCTTAATTATTCTAAGACACTTCTGACAAACGGTGAAGGAAAACATCGTCAGGAAACCTGGTTTCCAAAATTTGGGATCTGAAATCACCAACCCGCAGACAGCAAGCGTGGTGATCAATGCTCGCTCCTTCTCTATATGGGAAGAGGCCTGTGCCCCGCAGTGGGACATTTATAGGCTGGATTATTATTATTATTATATTATAGGCGCCAATAAATTTGAAAGGGTCAAATCTGAAGCGTTTTAGATTTTGGCTCTTAACTTATGAATTTCTATTGCTTTTTTTATAGACAATTATTGTCCCAAGTCTCATTTTTACAGATATAAGTTGAACCTAATTTATTGTTTGTCAACTTTCGCGACAAAAACTATAGCATTATAGTTAGAAGTAAGTTGATTAGGTATACAGAATATTTAAATTATTGTCCAGTGTATAATATGCTTGAGAAAACCGCGACAAATATAAATAGCGACTTAACGAAACACAGAAGAATCTTAAAATCGTTTTAACGTGTACCAACATATGTTTTATTTATTGTAATGGTGCTCCCACACAGCAGTTATATATTGTTATACAACATTGTGTAGTATAGAGTATTGTTACACGCTGTTATCGTGTTAACAGCGTGTAACAATACTCTTCAACATGTTATAACATATATGTTATAAACGCTCAAAACATTTTGTTAAATGAAGTTGTATAACATCAATAACAATTAATAACTTTTGTTATAATTTGTTTAAAAATAAATGTTATCTAACGTTATAGAGCTTCTGTGTGGGAGCACCATTTAGCTGGTTTTTTTTTTGTTAATTGTTATTTTTTGTATGTACTTTTAAATAAATACATAAATAATTCCAATACTGGGTTGTATTTGTTGCTGTAGTCAGTAAATAAATGTGGGTAAAAATAAGAAATAAAGTTTTTACAAAAGTGTATTTTACTATATATTAAACTACAGTGCATATTCTCTTATTCTATAGCTACATTATAAAAAACTTACTTACTAAACATTATAAATTCATCGTTTTTAATACTTTGGACCTGATTCACAACGTTTTAAGGCAATTTTATGGGAATTGACAATTGAGGGTATTTTAACGTTTAAAACTTGAAAAAAACTGCAGACTCGAAAACAATCTTCGTGAAAATTGGTAGTATATAATTGCAAAATTATTAATCCCCAAAAAGTATTCCAGTAATACAGACCAGTGTAATTTTACTCTTATCGCTCATGTTATAAGGTTCAAAATCACAACACTGCTTAATTAAAAGACTGAAGTAATTTCAAGGATTTTCGTTAACAGTCGAAGAAACAACCAAAGAACTGCTTAACAAAAATCAAGCGTTTAGTGTTTAAGATCGTAATATTAAATCGAACTTTGAGAATATATTCGTCCTTTTCACTCTCACAGTTATAAATATTACAATCGAAAGATAGAGTGAGACAAACGATCATAGTTGTGCAGATAAATTTAATTCAGTATGGAAACAATCGCAATAACCTTTGTTAACAGACCACACATTCAAAATTTTACCTAATTACACGTTACATAGAGCTTAAAATAACTAAATTGGAACTATTTGCACCGTTTCATCTTCCCAGCTACTTGCTTTGATTGCTGTCTTTTTATTTCCAAATTTGGAGTAAATAGTAAATCAAAATAATTGTAATAACATAAATTGGTGGTAAAAAGTTTACAGCAGAATATTAAGCCACATATTTACTTCGTGTACGCTCGCCTATTTTCGTAATCATTCGGCTCAAGTCACGTGATTGAATCGTGAATGTTCGGGTCGACTTCGGAATTAGTCGTGCGTACACTTTGTGAAAATATTTGAAATACAATACACTCGAAAAAATCTTATAAACATGATTTTAAGCCAAATCGAATATGAGTACAATATAATATCGTATCATTTGCATGTAGGCAGATATAATGGATAAAATTGTTTTTCAAAGTTATACATAACAAAGAAACTTATATACGAATCTTTAACTTAACTTTTAAGTGGTTTTTGTCCATGCACAATGAAAATTTAAGTGCTATAATTTACCATTTACCAATGTAATTTTTTTACATTTAATTGATCTGATCACACTGCACTGGTGCAGAATTTAACATTGTAAGATACATACGCGCTTACACATTGATAACGTGCGATCAACTTTGAGCCTAACACCTATAAAATTGAAATTTGAGTTGTGCTCATACTAATAGTGAATATGTGTATATTGATACAAATTTCCAAAAACCAGAAATATTTTATGGAAATTGAATAAACCTTTTCATCATGACAGTTTCATCTTAACCTGTAAAAAAACCACTTGAAGAAATCTAACCCTGATCTAGTCTAACGTACTATACAACTCGTACGAATCAACTGTGCACTCCGCTGGATGCGACCTCACTCCCGCTTCCCCACTTTTTTCGGCATCGTCCGTATGACGTCACAGAGCGAGGTGCACAGTGAATTCGTACTAGTAGGTGGTGGTCCTTATAACCTCATCCGCATCTTCTCTGGCTGTGAGAGCAGGCCGTACTGGTGCAGGTGCTCGTACAGCGCCGCGACGTACTCCTTGGGGTGCTTGGTGTAGTGCTGCACGTGCGGGGAGCGGTCCCAGCACTTCCAGGTGCACTGAAATAACAAGAATGTTCAAGTTTGAATCTATTATACAAAACATAGTCGGTTTAATTACGCCATTTTCCAGAATTGCTTCCTTTGAATAGAATTGGTTATTTCAGTATTCAGGGATGAAAGATGACTGATTCCACTCTGTATTCAATACAAGCCTTCGCGAGTAACTACGCTAGCGTGTTTAAGCTCTGTCCTTCTTGGGATCTAAGCTTTCTCCATACTAAGTAGACTAAGTTTGATAGACATATAGGAAGAGGTACTTGCCCATTCATAATATTAGTAAGAGTTACATATCTAAAAGTCTAGTGATGCTTTCACGGTTAAGAAATCACTCTACTGTATTTGGTATGTTTCTTGCCCTTCCCTAAAGGTGGCATCATAAAATTCCACCCTATATGCTTTGGATTAGCGTGTATTATGTGGATTCAGGCTGTGAAAGAATGGTTGCAAAGGCAAAGCAAAAGAAGCGTCGGTCGTGCGAGGGCTAAATGCTTTGGCAAAATGGGTCTACGAAAAAGTAAAATTTTTTGGTCGAATCTGGATCAAATTAGCTCAGGGCCGTAGATGATGGCACGAGAATAGACAGGCCTGTTCCAAGCACGTGAAGGGCAAGGACTGTGGATGATGTTGTATCTAGGTTCCGTACAGGTTCGTGTGGAACAGCTGCGAGGACCTGGGCCTGACCTGGGCGTGGCTGTCTCTATCTAGGTAACAAGAGTGTGTTGTACCTTCATGCCCATCTTGAGCCAGCTGTCGTGCACGCTGCGGTTGCTGCGCTCGGCGCCGACGGGGTCGCTGCGGGAGAGCAGGAACAGCGCGGGCGCGCGGCACAGGTTCGTGTGGAACAGCTGCGAGTGCCTGATGGGGCATGGCTGTCTCTATCTAGGTAACAAGAGTGTGTTGTACCTTCATGCCCATCTTGAGCCAGCTGTCGTGCACGCTGCGGTTGCTGCGCTCGGCGCCGACGGGGTCGCTGCGGGAGAGCAGGAACAGCGCGGGCGCGCGGCACAGGTTCGTGTGGAACAGCTGCGAGGACCTGATGTAGTGGGATGTGGCCGCGTCGTGGAACGTCTTCATGTGGTATCTAATAACAATAATATATCTTAATAATATCACAAAACGTCCTCTTCTTCTTCTTCTTCCTGCCCTTTTCCCACGTTAATTGGAGTCGGCGCACCATGTTATTTCCTTCCGTTCCACTCTATTATCTGTCATACTCTCATATTCACTGCTTTTTCATTCATATTATCTCTCAAGCAGTCAAGCCACCTTTTCCTGGGCCTTTCTCTTCCAATATCATAAAACGTACATAAAAGGCCAAAAGGCTGCCAGGATAGAATGGGATTGAGCGGGTCACGTCAGCCGCATGCACAGCGACCGCTGGGCAAAGGCTACTACACAATGGGAGCCAGCAGACGGACGGCGCCGCCGAGGCCGTCCCAGGAGAAGGTGGCGAGACGATCTGGACATCTACCTTAAGAACTGGTTCAAGGTGGTGCGAGACAAGGACCAATGGAAGGACTTGGGGGAGGCCTTTGCCCAGCAGTGGAACAGTATAGGATATAAAAAAAAAAATATCATGGGATATCCCACAGACGGCCATCTGATCCCAAACTAGACAAAGAGCTAGCTCGAGGAACCAGACAATTTCTTTTTTTTTTGTAAAAAACCCAATTTTCAAACTCCATTTGATCAAAAGCTGCTACCTGAATGGCCCCGTCGCCAGACTGATTAACATATTTATGTCTTTCAAAATACATACATTCATATTAATAATATCCTGGGATTACTCACACACGGTCATCAGATCCACCCAGACACAGAACAAAAGATCATGCTCATCTCATAAAGATTTGTCCTGGGAAGGAATCGAATCCAAGACCTCCGGTTTCATTTATACTCGGTATTCGAAATACAGTAAAAAGCCATGTCTTTTCGGTGAACAAACATTTTTTACGTATTACGCATTATACACCTGTTTTGTTTAAATATCTATGAAACTAGCGTTATATTAAGATTTCTGATTTACGTGAGCGATAAGGCAGTCTATGAACGATAAAACAATAAAAAGATTTTATCTTTAAAAATCAATCATTTACGTTATTCTAATCTCTAAATATATAATTAACAATATTAGATATTTTGTGACGTCACCTAGGCTTAAACAAGGTAATGTATTTTTGATTGTGGAGTACGAGTTTTGTTTATCAATAAGGTTTAACATACACACATACATATACGCTTGTTTCCCTTTTAGGAGTAGGCAGAGACCACATCTTTAAACTTGCTTCAGCGAAACAAGTGTGTAAAGATTTACACACTTGTTTCGCTTCGTCCACTTTCATTATTCCCTTCATACATGCTCTTCGGTTTAGGGCACTCTCGATCTGGCCTTTCTTCAAGACGTCCCCAATTTGGTCTCGAAACGTCCGCCTAGGTCTACCCCTTCCAACACTTTCATTCACACTCACCTTATACACATAACACTTTTTGCAAGATATTAGTAAGTTAATATCCGGCCTGTTGGTCGAGCGGTTAGTGATCCTGACTGCTATACCGGAGGTCGTGGGTTCGATTCCTACTCTGGACAAGTGTTTGTGTGATGAGCACGATCATTTGTTCTGAGTCTGGGTTTATCTATAATATGTATGTATTTAAAAAAAATATAAGTATGTATATCAGTTGTTTGGTTACCATAACACAAGCTCTGCTTAGCTTGGGATCAGACAACCGTGTGTCAGATGTCCCTTAATATTATAAAAAACCCTGTACCTACATTTCATATCACATAATATACTAATCATAACATTTATAGTATCATTAAAACCTTAACATAAGTTTTAAAGTAATTTTCGCTCTCATCAATTTCAAATAAAGGTTATTGTTATATAATGACTTCCTAAACATATTTACTATACCATTAGAAGTTACTTAAATACCTTCTAACATTAGCTGATAATATTTATCGTTTATAGTATTAATACTAGCTGTGCCCGCGACTTCGTTCGCACGGATGCCGAAACGTATCAATGAGTTTTTCGTGAAAAGTGCTATTTGTGTAGAACGTTATATGACATAGCTTTTTTATTTATGAACCGATTGACATGAAATAAACACTAAATGTTAAGTGAAGCTTACTACAGTATGAAAACATCTAAATCGAATGAGCCGTTTCTAATATTAGCGTGCACAAACACACAGACAAACAGACAAAAAAAATAATGATTACAATTTCGGGTTCGGCATCGATATAATAACAACGCCTGCTACTTTTTTTTATATATATTTCCATCGTACAGACACCACTTTTCTACATTTTTATTATATGTATAGATTGTATTATGACGCGTAATCTCATATTTGTTATTTTTCATGAATGATAATTAGAAACACGTTTTGATCAGATGATAAAAGATTTGTCATATTTTTTGTTGTGTTTTCTCAACGAATTTTCTCAACCTTAACAACCTTTGATCGAGTGGCGTACACAGGTTTTATTTGTCACTAACTCTGAGGTCCCGACTTCGATCCCTGGACGGGTCAGTTTTTATTTATTCTATGTATTTTTAGTATTGTATCATAAGTCTACCTCTGGTCACTAAGAATTAATATATTCCTCGGGATTATAAATTAATTTAATTCATATTCCAGATTAATGTTCCATAATATAGATAAACATTTTATTTAAGTTACTGGTTTAACTAAATTCCTTGGTTTTTAATCCGGTGGACTTTATACTATACTTAAATGATTGTAATCAAGTACATAAGCTTGTAGATTACATATTATATTATAATCAATAACCTTTGGACTGAGGAGCACGTTTCACCTCTAAATGACCTAAATTCCGCATATGTAGGTAAGGATTCATAATCTATATCATTTAAGGATTAAAGATGTTCATTATCTATTTACTTGCGTTAATTTATAAATACTTTTCAATTTTGTTCTTGTTTTATTTTAGACCATAGTGACAGATTATCTCTTTTAAGAACCGATAGGAAAAAGAAGTTGGAAAAAACAGAATCCGTGGAAGAATTTCTGGGCCTTAAAAGAAAATATGAAGGGCAGCTTGCCGATGACGCTGAAAAGAAAACTCATCGACATGTGCGTCCTGCCCGTCCTATCCTACGGTGCTCAAAGTTGGTCACTCACTGAACAGCAGAAAACCAAAATCGAGATTTGTCAACGAGCGATGGAGCGCAGCATAGTAGGAGCTAAACAGATCGAGTTAGAACTACGCTGCGCTCCATAACTCAAGTAACAGATCAATGCTTGTGTCTTCCCTTTATGCGAAGAGGCCTTTACATTGGGATATCTATATTTCTTAACCGACTTCAAAAAGAGGAGGTTATCAATATGTATTTTATTCATTTATTTTTTAAGTATGTCACGCGTTATCTACGGAAATTTTGGACCTATTTTGGTTTTTTTTTCGTTGGTAGAATATATCTTAGAATTGGTCTATGTAAATTTATCAAAATCAATTTAGTACTTTTGGTTTTTTTATGCCTTGAACTTGAACTGCCTCGTTGGCCTAGTGGTGCTTAGCGCGCCTGCTTCGCTAGAGGTCTTGGGTTCGATTCCCGAGTCGACTAAGGTGTTATTGGGTTTTCCTATGAAATTCTCAGTAGCAGGTCGGAGTTTGGATTTGTGCCCGGTAAGTGGCACTAGGCTCGCCCCCTATTACATGGGACCTAAACATATCGGCGAACTGTGGGTGTACATTGGTACACCTCTGCCTACCTCTTTGGGGATACAGGCGTGATGATATGTATGTATGTGTTTTTTTTTATTTTTAACATAGTTTTATAGATAGAACCTTGAATTGTGTAATTAAGTTGTCATGTCATATGTTTGTATTATGCATATTGCATATTTGTGTTTCCATAATAAATTATTATTATCCTTTCACAAGAATCACAAGTAATTTATATATTTCAAGATAATCTGTTAAAGATGCTTAAGAATAGAATTATACAATGAATAATGATTCTCAAAAATAGTATATAGAGATTTCATCTTTGTTAATTTTATTTTATGACATAGAACAAACATATCACATTTAAGACATATCACATACTAAAACCACCATATAAAATTATTTCTAATCTAACCTAAACTTTAATGTCACCTTATGACGTTTGACATAGGATTGACAAATTTCAATTAGAAACAGAATTTATAGTAAAGACAGGACAACATCTGTCTCGCAGTAGCTCCGGTAAGGAGCCTCCCTGCCGGAGATCGCGGTATTTTGCACTGCTTTCCCGCCTGGTCTCCAGCATAAGGGAAGGGTGAAGCACTCCGGTGGTTTTAGCCGGGTTTTTCTATGAAATTCTCAGTAGCAGGTCGGAGTTTGGATTTGTGCCCGGTTAGTGGCAATAGGCTCGCCCCCTATTACATGGGATCTAAACATATCGGCGAACCGTGGGTGTACATTGGTACACCTCTGCCTACCCCTTCGGGGATACAGGCGTGATGATATGTTATGTTATGAGTCCGGCATAGTGGAGGAAGTCCGTGAGGATTTACCCGGGTTGAAAAAAAGGACAAAGTCTGTCGGGCCAGCTAGTCTCATATAACAGTGTAGTCTACTTACTCCATGTAAGCTCTGAGCGCCTTCTGCATGACCTGGTTCTTGGGGAAGACAGCGGCCGGCACGCCGATGGTCATCTCACTGATGTCCGCCGCCGAGTCCCACACCTGAGCCACCACGCGGTCCATTACCGGCTGGTATCTATAACATACAACAAATCTTAAGAAACTCTGCAATAAATTGATTACTCTGACGACCTCCGTGGTCGAATAGCGTACACCAGTTTTCAAGGCGCTTGCTCTGAGGTCGAAGATTCAATCTCCGGACAGGACAGTATTGAAAATCACTTTTCTCACATTGTCTGGGGTCTGGTTGCTTGTGGTAATGAATTGTCTCTGAATTCCACAATACTAGTGGTTTAGCTACTTAACTTAGGTTCAGAGCAATGTGATGTTGTCCATATTTATTTATTTACAAATATATGTAGAAAACCGGTTAAGTGTGAATCGTAAGCGCGTAGAAATGTTTTGTACTATCGTAAAAGAAATATGCTTAATAAGAGAATTTCAAAACCTGATGCCATGATAAGGAACAAGTGAAAACGCAAATTTACAAGTTTCTAGTAGTTTGTTATCAGTAAAAAGGTCTATTCGGCACACTTTGGGTTCAAAACCCTTAAACGAGTTTTCAAGTACCTAAGCATAATTACAATAATTGACTCCAAAGATAGAGCAACTATACAGGACTAGCAAAAATAACAAACATTAAATTACTACATTTATTAATCTATCTATTACGCCGGTGTTGTCCCACTGCAGGGCAAGGGTCTCCTCCCTTCTCCATGCACTTCCGTTGTGAGGATGTGCCAGTCCTTTTAGAGTCTAGTTGGTCTCTCCAGCTTCTTCTTCATTTATTTGTCATAGTATCAAAATCGTTCTCATACCCCGTTATACTCTTCAGCGTCAAGAGCATTTTGCTCACACAGCACAAAGGGAATGAATAAATATTTCAGGACAACTCACGCACGGTTATCTGATTAGCTTAGCAGAGCTTGTGTTATGGTAACCGGACAACTGATAATTTATATCTGTATATTTCTTAATACATACATATTATAGATAAACAACACACAGAATTAGAACCAATGATCGTGCTCATCACACAAAGATTTATCCTGGGTGGGAATCGAACCCACTACCTCTGGTATAGCAGTCAGGGTTACTAACCACTAGACCAAAAGGCCAGTCAATGTCACAGCCCTTGAACTTGAAAAAATGTTACTTAATCATGATTACGATAAAGTACATAAATTCTTTAACCGGGAATTCCCGCGTATCTTCGACGACGCGCGAGCATTTTTATCAGGTTCAAGCATTTATGAACTTTATTGTGATAATTTTAAAGTTTATTTTCAAGTGCGTCAATAAAATCCTCTAAGCCTAAAGAACCATAGTAACTCACGCTTCCTTATTCTTCATGACGTGAGCGCAGAGCTCGCCCCACATGTACCCGCCGACGGAGAACCCGTGCACCACCAGAGGATGCTCGCTCTCGTTCGCCGCCATCAGCTTGATCAGGTCTTCGGCTATCAACTGGAATGGTGGTAAGGTAAGAACATGTTCTAGTGGTATGGGGGTAAATGGAGTGTGAAGTATGTACTGATTGAAAAGTTCCATTACTTTTGATTGGTGAACATTTGTATACTGATTGAATATTGTTTAATGTTATATAAAATGTTCAATTTAAATTTATAATAAATAGCCGCCGATTAGTACCTGCGTGTAGTAGTTCTTGACAAAAGCGTAATCAAACATTACATAATATTTATTAAGAAAAACGTCCTTTTCTTGATAACCTATCAGATACAAGGGGCTTTAAACTATATGCCAAACTAATCCTCGGTTTCTAAAACGTTGACCAACACAAATCTTGTGAGTCACATGTTAAATCTCATTTTAAGCGTCGTAATTGGTTGTTTGTCTTTTGGTCAACCAATCACAGTCGTGATCAGTTGAATTGACAACAGATTAAGTTCATCAGCCTTTCAGAGACCCAAAGTAAGAAACGTACATAAAGCACAAAAAATAATGTTATTCGAAACCCAGCCCTAATTGGATAACAATAAAGTCCAAATTCCCAAACCTGCGATCCCTTGAGCGGCCACATGAGCTGCCAGGGCGTGCAGGACACGGAGACCACGTCGAAGCCCTGCTCCAGGTACAGCGTGGCGTACTTCATGACGTGCTTCTGGCGAGCCAGCAGCCAGTTGATCATCACACACACTGGCCGGTCGAGACGCTTGTCCAACCTGATGAGAGTGCCATTAAATTTGAAAAGTAATAATGGGTGTTGAATGAATGTCGTGGTGGCCTAACAGATATGTATGCACAAGGTTGCAGTTTCGAACCCAAGTAAGTACCAATGTGGCTTTTTCCAAGTTATATGTACTTTCTTAATAAGACATTTTTGACAAACGGTGAAGGAAAACATCGTGAGGATATCGAGAGGATACCTGAAATCGCCAATCCGCAGAGAGCAAGCGTGGTGATCAATGCTTGTGCCTTCTCTATATGGTAAGAGGTCTGTAGTGGGACGTTTATAGGCTGGATTATTATTATTAATGGATGTTGTTCAAATTCTGGGCCCAGTTTGAACTGGGTCTTGGTTGGGTTGGTTCTTTGTTGGTCCCAGACTGTGGTAATGTCTGGCGCATGGCAAATAAGCGATGGGCTCTTTATAATAAAAAGGCTTGACAGAAAGCCAGATGAATAGATACAAGTTTTATGGCTAATTTTCAGTGGTCGTTATCCAGTTTTCGGCCTGCCCCGCACGTGGCCTTGCGACCAATAACCTAGCAAAGATATGCACGTGACCTAGGAATAAATAAAACTCATCGATTGGAGCTTTAACGAGGTCTCCCGATTACGGACCTTAGCTACCGGTGAGAAAGTTTACCGCATGTGGCATGCTTTCTAGATCTCCCGCACCCCGAAAACGGGACCTAAAGAACTATTAAAATGACCACCCATATATAATTAAACTATACTATCTTATCAGCACCGTTTTAAAACAAACGCAGTTATATTTTTTTCCTCAAACGGTCTTTGACCGCGAACCTAATAATACCTTTTGTAAATAAACAATAAACAAATACATAACAATGAATTAGGTCCAACATTTCCTAAGTTGACCAGTTGTAAACAAAACTCGTCATCTTCTGATACCATTATAGATTTACCTTGAATTATACAAAGCTGCATTGTTTTGTCATTTAACTTAAAAAAAAAACCTAATTAGCGAAGCGAAATTAACCTATATGTGCAATGCGAAAGTTTTTAGTATTTAATCGAATTCAAAAAAGGAGCCTCCTCCTTTTTTTAATTAGATTAACTTAATAATTAACTTACTCAATTCGACTGTATTTTTTTATGTTTGTTACCGCAGATCTTGACTGGGTGAACCGATTTTGATGATTATTTTTATTTGAAAGCTGGTACTTAACGTTGTCAAATATGAAATGGGACCAACATTTCATTTTCTCAACGGGATCAATAAGAAAAGACTTATTTTAAAGTCGGTTTTTTTTTGTGAGAATTATAGTTATATTTTTCTCAAGTAACAAGATTTAGTTTCACAGCAAGCCTCGAGCAATAAATCTAGCAACCATCTTATGGGCCACATTTTTGTTATAGCATACATACCCTACAAAACAATTAGTAAAACCAATACTGAGTTTAGTGTACATGTTCATAGAGTCAATGGCTTGCCAGACCCCTCATCTTACTAGGGATCGAATGAGCAAACGTCCTGTGGCCAACGTGTAATTTTATTGCTAGACCGTTGCGGAACGGTACCTCTACATATTTTAAGTGATATGTATCTATAGCAAGTATTCTATACAGGGCGCGTCTTGGTCTTGAAATGGTTTGGTCTATTCATGTTGAACGCCTATTAAGCTTGTATGGTAGATATAATTTAGGTTTAAAATCTTAAAAATAAATTGGAAAGCTGCGCTTCTTGGTCTCCAAGACCTTGGATGCTATTTTCATTTATATTTTAAATTATATTTCTATTGCTTTTTTTACATATTATTGGGCAAAACCCTTTGCATCTGTTAAACTCAGAACATATTTGGAAAAGAAACTCCAAGTTGTTCGGTCTACGCTGTGTGTTCCACCACACTACTGTTCTTCACTTAATATGATTATCTAATTTTGATAAAGACAAAACAAAAACGCTATTTAAAAAATTCCTCAATAGTCTCCTAAATATTTAAAGGCCGTACGTCTACATGATGCGTTATCATACGATCTCACGCGACGATCACCCGATTTGTTCGTAACGCCAAATCGACCCACTTCATCGATTGGCTGTTAATTTGCGGGACGACACAACGAATACACTTGCGTAACATTTGGCGTACGAAATCAAGTGACACTAGAAGCGTGACATATTATATACGTGGTTGGTGAATATAGAGAATAGACGACTCTATAAATAATCTTCTTTTAAAACTAAGCCCGTTTTGCGTAGGTGTCGCGACACGACGTAACCAATTGTGAGCTTCCCAATTGCTCTGTCGCTGTTGCAGTTTATGAGAACAAATGTTCTGATTCAGCTGACAAAAGATAGCTAGAAGCAGTTTCTTATGGTATAAGAAAACTGGTACCTAGGAGACGCTTTGCGACTTTAAGTTTGGTTTCAGCAGTACGTTATACCGTAAGTAAATATGTACTCGTACTCTTCTGCTAACGACAAAGTATTTGGAAAGCGAAACTAAGTTTTTTGGTCCATATCTTTTTATCATAATTATGCTATTTAATGTTATTGGTTAAAAACAAAGACTGAAATCGATATTCGGGGTTCTAACCGTCATTATTTGAAGAGGATATAAGTGAAATACAGAAAGAGTTATTTGTCTCACGGTTTTACCTACTACAAACCAGTCTCTAATTTATATAACTACCGGAACAAACGTTTTGAGGTCATGAGAAAAAAAAACTACTTAAACTTATTAAGGATGATAAGAATTGTGGTATACTCACTTCATGGTGACGGGATCAGCTTTTAGCTTGACCTTCTCATTGCTGATGTACTGTATGTTCTTGGTGAGGTCCTGGGTGTGGGCGCCGCGGTCCAGACCCACCATGGCCACGGGGGCGCACGAGAGTAGAGGACGGAAGGATGCCTGCGGAAGAAATAATTGATTTTAATAAATGGTGGCAATTAAATTAAAACTTGGTTTCGAATTGTTGAAAGATCCTTTTTAGTCGTTGGGAAATTCCTGAACCCTGACATAACAGATAGTGAGGCAAAGAAAAGATCCTCTTACATTTTTAAAAAAGTGAGTAATTCTTAATGATTTACTTTCTCCTTTAATTCGTAGAGAGTAAATATCTAAGAGTTAAAAAATCGTTGAAAGAATTATTTGTTTTTAATTAGAAAGAGAGTGAGAATTGTAATTGTTTTTCTTACATACGTATGTAAGAAGACTAGTAATTACTATATTTCTCTAAGCCACATAAATATTAATTCCAGTACCAATTTGGAAGAAATTACTCTGGTACTTTCATTCATTGGTACTGGAATTAAATAACATCGAAGCGATATGTATGACGTGGTAAATACACCTGTCCGCAATAGAGGTAACATTTTTTATCGATAACAAAAAATACACTTAATGGGACCAGTTCCGAAAGCAGTTTGAAGTTAATAACTTCTTATTTTTTTTTTCCCGTAGATAGATTTTTGCCTTTTTTAATATAGTTAATACACAATTAAATCTAATATAAGAACAAACTCTAACTATACTTAAATTAAAACGTACATAAATAAAATTCGTCTTAAAATTTAGTTTAGTGTAATGACTTGCTTTCAAGAAAGTCATTATTACATATCAGTAATTCAAGACATATCAGGATATCAATATTTCTCGCTGGAGCTGCGTTGAGAATGCTTAGCGACCCCGCGACTCCTGCAAAGGCGAGAGTGGGACCGGCGTGTTTTTGGTCGGTGCAATATCCCCGAGTTGGAATTCACCCGGAAAAAAAAGGACCTCGATATTTGGGAGTCTAAACAGTGATAACCAGACTTGCGTAGTTCTGATGTCATTCTATATACTTTAGCTTCTAGTCAAATAAATTCATTAGAACAAAAAGCGGTTGATTCGGAATGGATCATCAATATTATATGTTTCAGAGGATATTGACCTTTATGTTATATATTCTAAAATACACATCGCATACGAAAAATCAGGACATTCTAATGAGAAAACAATTGATAATAATAATATTCCGGGACATCTCACACACGGTTATCTGATCCCAAGCTAAGCAGAACTTGTGTTATGGTAACCAGACAACTGATAAACATACTTATATATTTCTCGTTACATATTATAGATAAATTACACCCAAGCTACCAATGGTCATCAAGCTTTAGTTAAATAGTCTGGCAGTTATTTGAGAACAGCCTCATCTGCCTACCATGAACGATTGCGGTGGCAATATCATGTATAAACGAAGGCGATTGCTCACGTAACTGGCAGTAGTGCAAAACGAACACAAGTTCAATGTCAGCCAGTCAACGGCTCGACCGAGACATGCGATAAAAAACGTAAGGCCTGTGTACACTGGGAATTTATGTTCGATGATGATGTTAGTTTTTATGGGTGCTGTAGTATATAGATGCCGGTTAAACTATAAAGTTGTAATTTAGGTATTATAAGTCGATAAATTACATAAATGCAGCCTTTTGGGCATACTCCCAGTCGACAGCGATGTGGATGAATTTTTTGGTGCCTTTTTTTAGTTTGTGTTTTTTTGTTATTTCTAGTGTAGGCTTAGTTTTTATATTATTGTAAATATTTTAAGTTTAATTCAAACTAAATAATAAAAACCTCATTTAAAAAAAAAACACTCAGTTGAGTTGAACTAACGATAGATGGTACTATATACCAAAAGGTGATGATGAAGAATTCTTTTTAATATATGCTATGGTATGTAACTTATCTATTTTTATTAAATAAGGCATCTACGTCTCCTTTGTAAGAGACATTAATCAATTGTTAGTAAGTTGAATGTTTTTTTCGAAACACGCGATTCGTTACTATCTTGAATGGTCCAAATGAACTGGTGACTGGTCGGAATAGCCAACACAAAAAAATGCAAAAAGTGACAATCTAACTATCTCCATACAAATAAGATTACTTTGGGACTTAGTTTCTATGTTTTATGGACATTAATAACTAAATATTGAGAGTAAACATAGATTAAAACATTTGAAACTATGTAAACGTGCAGAAAAGAGAGGCAGGTTAGAAAAAGACGAGGTATTTACCCAGCAGTCGGTTATTTCTCTGTAAAATAATAAAATTTCTTGCTTTTCAAGCTTTTCTAAAACCTTTTACTGACTCTAGTTGCAGGTTCCTAAAGTCATACATTTTCATCATGCTCTTTCAAAATTTAATCGTAACTCAAAGGTCATTGTTTTTGATTATATACTTTTTGTAACATAACATACCATCACGCCTGTATCCCCGAAGGATTACGCAGAGGTGTACCAATGTACAACTATAGTTCGCCAGTAAGTTAGGTCCCATGTAATAGGGGGCGAGCCTATTGCCACTAACCGGGCACAAATCCAAACACCGACCTGCTACTGAGAATTTCATGGAAAAACCCAATAACACCTTGGCCGACTCGGGAATCGAACCCAAGACCTCTAGCGTAGCAGTCGCGCTTATCACTAGGCAAACGAGGCAGTTTTAACTTTTCGTCCCTTTTTCTTTATTTTTAGCATTTCAGGCCTCGTCTTACTTGGCAGTGGTGATGTTTACGGAAACAATGGGTTAGTGTGCACTCGTCAAGGTTAACGCGCAGTACGGTGCAATACTGATGCACTTCTATCCCGCTGCAAATTATACTAAAGGAATTTGTTTACGGGCTGTTTATGTTTTCAAGCAGTTTTTAGTGTTGTTTGGTATGAATGATTAGGTACCTAACGCATCATAAGTGTCTGTTTTCAATGGAAATCTTTTGAGGATATTTAACCAAATTATAAAGTCTGAAAAAAGTAAGATAGAGGGTTTGAGACAAAATGGCGTGAGATAGTAGAAAACAGGGAATATTTAAAAAGAAAGATATGTGTTTTTAATTAAATGTAAAATTCTTGTAATCCTACTAATATTATAAATGTGAAAGTTTGTGAGAATGGATGTGTGGATGTTTGTTACTCTTTCACGCAAAAACGGCTGGACCGATTTGGTTGGAATTTGGTATGTAGATAGGTTATACCCTGGATTAACATACAGGTAACTTTTTATCCTTTTTATCCCTTTATTTTATGGGAACGGTATATAGGTATTAACGAGGGTGAAACCGCGGGGCACAGCTAGTGGATAATAATCTTAAACTTTGCACACTATAACTTTGCAGTCTATAATAAAAAATCATTTAAATTTTTGTGTTTCTGTTAGGTCTGAAAATAGATCAATTGTAAATGTCCCTTTACTTTATTATCTAATCATAAACAAGGCAGTCTTTTTCCTTGATACAATACAAATCAATTTGCAGCTGTATTGAGATAGTTATCGTTATTATGCAACTTTATTTATAAAATACTGACTAATTTTATCTAGACATAACATGCTTTTCGTGAATGGTACACACGTGTCCATTGTTTGGAATTTCTTTACGTTGTGATAACACTAATATCTGTAGTGTGATTATTATACATGTATCTAAGGACGTGCATCAGACGATCTATGTGTTAAAAATATAAGTTTGACCCGTCTGTCTGTGGCAAGGTAGATCCTAAACAAATTGATCGATCATGATGCAGTTTTGTTTTGTGTAAAGCTGATCGAGATAATTTTAGCTATATTATATGAAGATCTGTTCATAAATAAATAAATAATAAATAAATGTGGACAACATCACATACATTGCTCTGAACCCAAAGTAAGTAGCTATTAAGCACTTGTGTTATGGAATTCAGAAACAACGAAGGTACCACAAACACCCAGACCCGAGACAATGTAGAAAACTGACTTTCTACATTGTGTTAGCATTTATTGTATTATTAAATAGGGACACATATACATTATTTTATATTAGCTAAAATAGCCTTCATTGTAATTAAATGTGTGTGTTCGCGTTTACTAGTTGGTGTATTGACTCACCCGTCATGAACTCAGGGATGACAACTCTGACGTTTGCTGGTTCGGGCACTTGTGATGGTACACGCGAACACAGACATTCTGGTTTTGGCTCTCGTCAAGTAAATACCTTTGTAGTGCACAAGTAACGACAAATAAAAGTGATTATCTTCAAGTACAACTGTATTCTCATTTCTTGACCTTTTAAAGGTCAGAAGTGGGATCACACCAGAACGTTATCAGTTTTGGTGATTAACTCAACGCCCATTTAAGAAGGTAAGTGATACTTGTATACATTCTCTCTTATTCGATAGAACAGTACTAAATCTAATAATTATGAAATACCTACGTAATTTTATTTTATTATGCCATGTAATATTTATTAACTACTTACACAAAGTACACGGTTGTAATAATTATTCGAATATAATTACATAATTAAGTTTTATTTTTTTATAACTGATCAATATTTTAGTAATGAACTATGAAATTGCAAAACGTTTTATATTTTCTTATGCATATATACTAAAGTATATCTACCCTTTTATTTAATCAGTCATTCGTTTTTCTTTTTGTTTAAACGCTTTACTGGCTTTGCTTTACCTATATGTTAGGAACTTTGCTTTCGTATTACCTCCAAACATACTGGTTTCGTGTTTCATTTTTCTTTACGAATGTTCATTTATATAAATGCTCGTTATTGTATTGGTAATCATCATATTGCCATCTTTACGTTAGAAATAACGAGAGTGGGTTAAAATGAAAATAAAATAAAATGAAGTTAAAATTTGGCTTAATAAATACCTGTCTACCTCCTTTTAATCGCTATTATTAAATCATAAGCAACATATACTTGTTTCGTATAATTCATTTTCAGCTATTGAACAAATATGCCTAATCGCCGATCACGTAAACGTGGTAGAAACTCTGAAGACTCGAGCAGTGATTCAGAGTCATCTATAGGGAGCCGGCGCAGTCACAGACCACTGTCCAAACATTCGAGGCATAAGCGTTCGCGGCGTGAAGCGAAGAAAAACCGGCGTCGTTCTCGGGCTCCTGAGAAACCCGAAGAGCGGGCGGTGCGGTTGAACACCGAGACCAGTGATCAACAACGGCTGGAGGAACCTCGTGCACCCGCTGCCCCCGAGTTCGTCGCGTCACCATTAGCAAGTAACCAATCCACTATTTTAGACACTAATAGTTTACTGAATGTTTTTCAAGAGCTTGTTAAATCTATTCGTTCGGAGGGCAATTCCGAACGTTATCCAAATTTGAATGTTATTCCTGAATTCGACCCAACGAAGCGAAACCAAAGTATTACCGTTTGGATTACTAAAGTAAACGAATGTGCGAAGATTTATAATTGGACGGAACGACAAATAGTTCACTATGCGTTGCCCAAATTAGTAGGTCTAGCCCAGAAATGGTATCAGGGTCTTCCGAGTCTACTATTTACATGGGTTGAGTGGCAACAGAAATTGCGTTTGGCATTCCCCAGTGACGATAACTATGGTCGATTGCTGACGGAGATGCTTGCCTGTAGAGCACGTTTTGGGGATAGTTTAGAAGAATACTATTATGGAAAAATGGTACTATTAAATAGATGTAACATTGTGGGTAAGAATGCCATTGATTGCATATTGTTCGGTGTTGAAGATAGATCAATTAGAACGAGCGCAGAAGCTGTTCAGTTTAATGAGCCTGATAAATTATTAGTTTTTCTTCGTAATGTTAGAATAACAAAAAGAAATGAAAAACCAAACGTGACTTCGCAACCAGGCATCTCCGAAAACAGACGACCAAAAACATTTAAAGACAATACGGATACCAAAGTGGCAAGATGTTATAACTGTGGGGGAGAAGGACATCCTTACTTTAAATGTAAACACCCAATTAAAAGATGCGATCACTGTCATAGAGTAGGTCACTTAGTTACAGATTGTCCCAATAAACGTGATTCTGAGAATAATAAGACTGTTTTGAACATTTCAAAAGAGCAGGATAATGATTTAAAATATTTCAAAATTGCGCTAGTTAACGGACAAAAGATGAATTGTTTCGTAGACTTTGGTAGCCAAATTACGATGCTACGAGAATCTGATGCAAAACTGTTAAATGAAACTTGGTCTTGTAGTGATTTACCAATTTTGAGAGGATTCGGTAATTCCGTAGTTCATTGTATAGGCAAATGTTATGTAGAAGTTGAGATAGACTCGGTGAAAGCACACGTAGAAGCATTAATAGTTCCTGACCACTTTTTAAAAGTATCATTACTTGTAGGCCAAACATTTACAGAGCAGAATCATGTAGTAGTTTACAAAACAAACGATAAATTAATAATTAATTGTAAAATAGCAGACCCGCCTAAATGCGTTGAACTGTGTCTTAGCGAGACGGTCACTATAGCAGGTCGCACTAAAGTGGTTGTAGAGTCTAACCCGCCATACGACGGCGAAATATTTGTGGAACCTAGCCTATGCTCCCAACCCCAAAAGATGTACCATATAATGCCTTGTTTGATAGAGCTAGTTGGTGGTAAAGCAACACTTCAGTTAGAAGGTCTGTCAGAAACTGAGTTTAAATTAAAAAAAGGTACCCTCCTGTCACGTGCTCTCCCTTTGAATCGAGTAAGCTGCCATAGCATAAATAAAATAGAACAATGTGGTAGTCACCCTTCTGATACCTTTAATATTACTACTGAAATGTTATCAGTAAACGATCAAATAAATAAAGACGATATTCTTCATTTGACCCGTTTGTTAAACGAATACAGGGATTGCTTTGCTTTTTCCACGAACGAATTAGGTCGCATTACTGACACTGAAATGGAAATAAAGTTGCACGATACTACACCAGTGGTTTATCGGCCTTACCGCATGCCGTTCACGGAGCGGGAAAAAGTTCGTGATATGGTACAGGAGCTAGAGGACTCTGGTATAGTTAGATCGTCAACTTCAAGTTATGCATCTCCTGTTCTACTAGTCAAAAAGAAATCCGGAGATTACAGGTTATGCATTGACTATAGGGCACTCAATAAGAAAACCGTTAAGGAGCATTATCCCCTGCCTAGAATTGATGATCAATTAGATAATTTGTCCGGTTATAAGTATTACACGTCTTTGGACCTTATGTCAGGTTACTACCAATTATGTATGTCTGAAGCCTCAAAACATTTGACAGCCTTTATAACACCCGATGGGCATTATGAGTTCAATAGGATGCCTTTTGGGCTCGTTAATGCACCATCTAATTTTCAACGAGCAATTAACAACATATTAGGTAATTCGCGGTTCAAGGAGGCGTTTGCTTACATGGATGACGTCATTATACCATCTAAAACCATAGAGGAAGGGCTCCTTAAACTAAAGTCAACTTTGGAATTATTTCGTACCGCTGGCGTAACCCTTAAATTATCTAAATGTAACTTCTTAATGGAATCAATTGACTATTTGGGATTTGAGGTGTGCGCTGAGGGGATAAGACCGGGTAAAAACAAAATAAATGCAGTAGATACATTTCCTCGTCCTACTGACCAACACAGAGTTAGGCAGTTTCTGGGACTTTCCAGCTTCTTTCGCAGGTTTGTAAGAGGATTCTCGTCAATAGCTCGGCCACTTACTAAGCTTTTAAAGAAAGATGCTAAATAGCAGTGGTCCGACAGTGAGGAGAATGCTTTTATAACCTTAAAAGGAGAGTTAATAAAACGCCCCATTCTAGCATTTTACAATCCTGAATACGAAACTCAGCTTCACACAGACGCTTCAAAAATAGGCATTGCTGGTATTTTGTTGCAGAGAGCTAATAAAGACGCGCCTTTTAATGCCGTAGCGTATTATAGCAGACAAACTGCGCCAGAAGAGTCTCGCTTTACTTCATATGATCTAGAGACGTTGGCAGTCGCAAGTTCGTTACAACGGTTTAGGACTTATCTATTAGGCATCCCATTTACTATAGTAACGGACTGTAACTCATTGAGAGCCACATTTGCGAAACGAGACGTTCTACCTAGAGTGGCTAGATGGTGGAACATTATGCAAGAATACGATTTTCAAATAATTTATAAGTCTGGCTCCACTATGACTCATGTAGATGCACTTAGTCGAAATCCAGTAGAATCCCCGTCCGTCGAAGTAAGATGTATCGAAACTAATTGGATAGCAACGGTACAACAGAGTGACCCCGAACTTCAACGCATCATTTCTATATTAAAAGATCAGGATAATAACAGCATTTTAGAAATTAAAAATAATTTCACAGTCAAAAGAGGATTATTGTACAGAAAGACTGAAGCAGGAGATCGCTGGGTTGTGCCAAAAGGAGTTAGATGGCAGGTTTTGAAAACTCATCACGACGATATGGGTCATTATAGTTTTGACAAAACATATGATAAAATTAAGAGTAATTTTTGGTTCGCTAAAATGAGGAGGTTCATAAAAAAGTATGTCGATTCGTGCTTAGAATGTGCTTATACAAAAATCCCAGCTGGTAAAAAGGCGGGTGAACTTCATCCGATACCTAAAGTTAATCGCCCGTTCCATACTGTGCATATCGATCACTTGGGTCCTTTTGTACGAAGCAAAAAGAAGAACGCATATTTGCTTTTAATTATAGATTCATTTACGAAATACATCATATTGGCGCCTGTCAAAACTACAAAATCGTCGAATTCTATATCAGCGTTAAAAAACTATTTTCACACCTTCGGTGTTCCCACACGGATCATTTCCGATCGAGGTACGTCTTTTACGTCTAAGCGATTTCAAGAGTACTTAAGTAATTTAGGTATTAAACACATTTTAAACGCAGTAGCAACACCCCGTGCCAATGGGCAAGTGGAACGCTACAATCGCACTGTCCTAGCGGCCTTAACTGCAACTAATCATAATAAACCCGAACGTTTATGGGATGAATGTGTGTCCGAAATACAGTGGGGCCTGAATAATACTCTTAATAAAGGGATCGGAAAAACACCTGCACAAGCATTATTTGGCATCGATTTAGTTGGCACACCTAATTCCTTGTTAAATTTAAGTATAATTAACAATTCTGAGGAAGTCGAAGACAGCGTAGAAAGTATTAGGGAAGAGATATCGCAGCATATAGATAAGAATCAAGCAGAACAGAAAAAACGATTTGATAAAGGTAGAAAGCAAGTTACTTTTAAAATCGGGGATTTAGTTAGAGTAGAGCGGGAAATTCCTTCCACTGGTAAAAGTAGGAAATTAGTACCAAAACTTCGCGGCCCTTATCGTATCGTAGAAGTCTTCGACAATGATAGATATAAAGTAGAGGATACACCGCTGTCTCGTAAGGGTGGAAGAAGCTTCACTGGAGTTTTCTCCGTAGATAAAATTTACCCATGGCTAGTTTATAATAGAAACATTGATAGTGATTCGCAATCTGAAAATGATAAAGATGAGTGATTCCTGCTTTTAATTGGGTGGTGATAGGATATACGCCATAAATAACATTATATTATATTATAAGTATAATCAATGTTCACAAATAATTACATTAGAAAATAATATTGTGTTGTTAGTGTTTGTTATAAACTACCTATGAGTGTTGTGTCCTTAAAAGTGAATTAGATTAAATATAGAGCTTTAAGTATTTTATAGTAGTTTAGGAGAAACCGTAGACGTAGGGGCTACAGTTTGTCAGTTGGGCGTTATTATGGATATGGAGAGGCCATAATAACTCGTCTATGATAAATATTTAATTAACAACTGGTGTATTTTGGACATAAAGGTGCCACACATGACAGAATTATTGTAGATATGTAGAGGCTACAGTAATTCCTTTATTAGTATGGTTATGCTTGCAGTCATGGTATTGTTGTTGGTGTGCTGTGGACATGAAGGGGCCACAGCATGCTTGAGTTATTGTGGATATGTAGAGGCCACCGTAACTCCTTCAATGCTGTGGTGCGGGTATAATTGTATCAGAATTATTATAGATATTTAGAAGTTACAGTTAAGTAATGTCCATAATGTTGTGAGTATGCTTGTGGTCACGGTATTGTTGTTGGTGTGCTGTGGACATGAAGGGGCCACAGCATGCTTGAGTTATTGTGGATATGTAGAGGCCACCGTAACTCCTTCAATGCTGTGGTGCAGTGATATTATATTAACTCTGATAAAGTCTAGTAGGTGCTTAAGTATTCTAATAATCTTTTCACGAGACGTGAAAGTGTCAGGAAAGGCCGACTGTTAGCATTTATTGTATTATTAAATAGGGACACATATACATTATTTTATATTAGCTAAAATAGCCTTCATTGTAATTAAATGTGTGTGTTCGCGTTTACTAGTTGGTGTATTGACTCACCCGTCATGAACTCAGGGATGACAACTCTGACGTTTGCTGGTTCGGGCACTTGTGATGGTACACGCGAACACAGACATTCTGGTTTTGGCTCTCGTCAAGTAAATACCTTTGTAGTGCACAAGTAACGACAAATAAAAGTGATTATCTTCAAGTACAACTGTATTCTCATTTCTTGACCTTTTAAAATTGACCCGTCCGGGGATCGAACCCGGGACCTCAGAGCTAGCGACACCTTGAAAACCGGTGCGTACGCCACTCGACCACGGAGGTCGTCATAATCTTAAAATGATTGAATGCGAATGTTTCACATACTCTATTGTATTCATAAGCGCTGTCTGCTATTTTATAGGAGATATTTGGGGAAAGGTCATCGTGGATGAGATTACACCGGCCAGGAGAGCGTGGCACATAAAGAGATGTTTTTACCCAGCAGTGGCATAAACATATTTACTATAATATGTAATAAACTAGCGCCATCTTGAACGAAACCTTATGACTCAACCAGTTTTCATAGGAACCGAACTGTATTGTTTACATAATACAGGCTACAACTACTCATAAATATGGATATTAGTCATGCAGTACAACTTGTAATAATGATCTTTGTTCAAGGGTTTCAAATAGAAATATAATTATTTACTCTCATGACTTGTTTTTTTTTTTTTGTAATTCTGATTTAGAATTGCTTGTATCACAGTACAGATTTTTCGTTTTATCAGGGCCTAACCCGGTTTTCTTTTCAAATTACAGCATTTTTTATTCATGAATATATGCCGACTTCAACATATTCAGTACTTGAAAAAACATTTTCTTATTCTACAATGTCAAACCGGCATTTAAGCATAAAATTTCTTAGATAGAAATAAAAAGAAAATTGTTCATACTTTAATGGTGTATAGCAACAAGAATACATTTGAGTTATATCGAACGCTCCTTATCGGTATAATAAATCATTCATTACTTAAACGAGATGGACATTGAATGTATCATCTGTGCATCGCGTGCTACAAACTGGACAATTACTGTACCTATTTGAGCGGGTTGTTACGGAGCTAACTGCTTTCGACTATACACACATCTTTCTTCTTAAACTCAAGGACGATATTTCTTAAAGATTTGACCTTTTGAGATTTATGTTTTGACTGTTCAGGTATTTATGCTTGTACGCGCTAATCCCCGTTCTATAATATTACTATAAACATAGCACAGCGCGATAGTTTAAAAGTTTATAGGTTCAGGTATTTTTTTTTTTTACTTTTTCTGCATTTTAGTCTCCTTATTTACATTTGAAAATTATTTCTAGTCAAACACATACATGTTTTTAAACTGTCTAAATTTTTTAAAGAATTATCGTTTTAATTTCCCTTTTAATACTCAAAGTTTACTAGGAAGCAATCAGAACCACTTTTGGGTGCGATCACATTTTTAGATTTTGTGAATTTTGATCTTCAACTGTACGCTTGTTGAGGGTACATTTTACATTTCAAAACATATCATCACGCCTGTATCCCCGAAGGGTTAGGCAGAGGTGTACAAAGTACACCCAACGGTACATTTTCCTTCTAAACGTTGTTAAATAAGGCGTAGTTTCGTCCACTTTCATTATTCCCTTCATACATGCTCTTCGGTTTAGGGTATACATCTCCGAAGTGGTCTCGAAACGAGTAAGGATCGGAGCAAGTGGAAAGATGTCTCTGCCTACCCCTAAGGGAAACAGGCGTGATTATATGTATGTTTAGTTTCAATGATTTCTATAAGCAGCATGTGAACAATGATTTACGAGCTACAATGTAAGCCTGAACACGTGCCTCAATAGATACAAATGATGATAACTGTGTAATATTGGCAATTTCCATGCGATCCCGACTACAACTGATGATTGTGCGACTAATAAATAATACTTCCTTATTTCTTTTGATGCTTGAAAAATGCTCACAATTTGAACATTTACTTTGAAATTGTTTTCAGAATAAAAGAGAATACATACGACAAAAAATTGGGTGGTTAAGAAACACCTAATTGAATTAGGCACAACATAAAATGCAAAAATGCACACACTCTACGTGTGCCTTTGTCACTAATCATTAGTATTAGGGAATCTTCAAGTTTTTGATTAGAGTTTGAGTTATCTTAAATTGTTGTAACAGTTATAGAATACTATGTATCCATACAGTATTTAGCAGTTTCTAAAAAATCAGGTTGGACTTCTTTCAAACCAAAAATAGGAGCAATTCACACCTCCAATTATTTACATCATCAAGTTCAGAAGTTCTGAAACTCATTTCTACATAAAGAAAATCCTAGCTACGTTATTTTAGAGTTCACTATTAGGTACCGTTCGGCTAAACTCGGCTGTTTCCGCTAGATTCGTCACAAATGCACTACAACTCGCTAGGAGCTATAAATTGACATATATTGTTAAATTGCCGCCGTACTGCGCATGCGTCGTTTAACACAGAATCCGTGGTCGTAATTAATTTTATACGGTTGGTATTAAAATTTCAGATTATTGGCTGCAGTTAGCTACTAAATGAAGATTTTATTAAATTAATGATTCGAAATTTGTTCGAAGATGGCAAAAATTACTGTTGAGAAAAGACGAAAATTACGGAAGAAAAAACGTGCCCTAGTTCAGACGTCTGTCTGTAAGAAAAGTGCATTAAGATTAGAAAAATATATCTTACTTTTACACTACAGTAAAGCATCGTCATATATACATAAAAAAAAATCGGGACCTTAAATGACTATGGAGTAATTTCAAGGTTCCTTAGTCAAGACGTAACATAAATTACATAATCCTATTGAGGCCGACAAATGAAAACTCACAAGGATTTCCCGACAGATTTCTATTCATTTATTTATTTCACTTCGCAAACGAAATTATCAAGCAAATCGAAGTAAAAAAGAAAGTCGTTGACTTTAGAATATGTATTGTAAAGAAAATACGCACTAATCTATATTGCGTCGTAATAATTGCAATGGGAAACCTTGATTCACATTTTATCACCACATAACTATTGGTACTAAAAACTTAACTTCCATGTACTGTACAACATAAACATACATAACATATCATCACGCCTGTATCCCCGAAGGGGTAGGCAGAGGTGTAACAATGTACACCCACAGTTCGCCGATATGTATTGGTCCCATGGAATAGGGGGCGAGCCTATTGCCACTAGCCGGGCACAAATCCAAACTCCGACCTGCTACTGAGAATTTCATAGAAAAACCCAATAACACCTTGGTCGACTCGGGAATCGAACCCAAGACCTCTAGAGTAGCAGTCGCTCTTAGTCTTAGCACTACTAGGCCAACGAGGCAGGGTTCTGTACAATCATAAAGAAAATGATGTATTAAACATTGGAAAGTCGAAATGATTAGCATCAAGTTTTAGCGTTTAAATCCATGGCAGTGGCAGAACTGGAATTGGTTTAAAACCTTCTAGCAAGATGGGATGGAGTTTAAACGAAGATCGATCCCATTTTGATTCATAGCCAGATCTCAATTATATCAGATCTACATGTTAACCTTCGCAAAAAATGAAAATGTCGTTTATAATACTTCACATTGCATAATACGGCATCAGAAGTGCAGATCTAATAACTATAGCAGTTATACGATTCCGGAACAAACTTTTGAAAGTTCTGAAGCAAAAAAACAGATTTTCGCAATTCTTCAGACATAGTTACCAAAATGGTCAAGGATAATGCCAAAAGCGAGATCGAATCAAGTTCCATAACATGGGACATTTTCTGCCTAACCCTTAAGACAGGCGCTTGAATGCACAGCACTATATGCGCACATTGCAGACCCACGTGACCAATGACGTCACGACCAAGTGCACATTACACGCAATTTATCTATTCCGGCGGCGTATCGCGAAACGTGTTCATGACAGATATGTTAGCATAGGTCCTAGTTCGTAACAATAACATACTGTACGGATGGACTAAATGGATTCCTAAGCAGATAAGTCGATACGACCTTTGGAGTCAAGGTATTTGAAAGATAGGCAATGAGGCAGGTAGATGAAACGTCTTAATTAACCGCGAATTAATAATTTATAATAAATTCACGAGCTTGTACGTGAGTATTCTTTCGAGAAATATTCAGTCGGTTAAAAAGAAATCCAGTAACATAAAAGAACGTCCTATTATGTCATGCCTTTTAAGAGAAAAATCCTCCCTTTTTATAGGGTTTTGGTGGGAAATTCTAGAACCAAATATAAGAATCCGATGCTCCTCAGTGTCAGGCAATTTTTTTATTATTTTTTGCTCTTAATTTTAGGTCCATTGCCTACTTGTATCCGGCACAAGACAGATAAATTGAATCATAAATAAAAATAGTTACGATCGCAATAAAATATTATTTGTTCACGAGCAAACAATATTGTATCGCGTGATAATCACACGTTCAAGCTTTCTTTATTATACTAGAGTAATTTTTATCATTTTATCTGGCCAGTATCTAGGTTAGGATTTTCTTTGAATTAAAGTATTTATTTACTTACGAATTTTCCATTGCTCCTTAGTCCAACCTTCCCTTGGTTAACGGCTAACGACACAGCATTCTTCAAGGCACTCATTTTTTCTGATTACCTGTTGAACAAAAGTAGACATTTTAAACTTAACTTAGATATCATAAGGAATATAGTAGCTATGCTCTGTTTTTTAAATCTCGACGTAAAAAGAGTGGTAAAATTTTCTGTCTGTGGCATCGTAACTGCTAAAAAAATGGGCAGTTTATGTTGGGCTTATTTTTGTGTGAAATGAAAAGATGCTTAATAAACTTGAAAACAGATTTATATAAAATAAGTAGATATTTTTTATCGGAAAGACATCACACCTGTCGTAATTCTTACGTATTTTAAATAGCTACTTAATCATAGTTTAAGATTAGATATTAGCAGTGATAAATCGTGGGAATTTCATAAAACAATCTACGTAATAAATCATTCTGTTATTCTTTTACACAAATGATAGATTTTCATGTTATTCTGCTAGGCCTGTCTGAATCGTCACAGGCAAAAAATAATTCATATTAGTCTGGGTCTGGTTGTAAACAGAAGCCCAAAAGAAAAAAGCCGTGTATTTTTGCCGCTACGTCACAACGAGTATCGACTCGATGATATGTTTAACAAATTTCGGGTCGAAAGTCGAATCTGAGTCAGACTGGCACAGTAGAGAACAACTACCGAATAGCACGTAAAAAGCCCTACGCCTAGTAGTCGGATGACATCGGCTTTGGGCCACGAAGCAAGTGTTCACATATAAATGTATATTTAGAAAAATAAATGGTTCGAAAAGCATCAAAGAGGGCTGTGGATATTGATGTCAGTATACTGATTTCGTTAAAACACAATTACATTAATTTTGGACTCTATTTTCTTATAAGCCAACACTCTTTTAAGAATACACAATCTCGGACCATTGAAGCAAAGATCAGTAGTGCTATTCTGTAACATTATTTTCGTATCTCGACAGCGGAATCCGCGGTGAGATGTCAAATACGTATTCTCAAGAATTCTAAATCAAGGCCAATTGGGTTCACTTTTGAAATGAGCTTTATTATCACTTAGGTGAAGCTCGATATCGAAATTATTTACAGAATAGACATACAGCACCTATTGTAATTGATACAGGTAATCCACGAATGGCGTCTTAATTTGTTTAAATAGGTGATCATTACTAATCCATATTGATTTACTTTAACTAACAATACCGGACGTGACATGTTGACCTTTGATCCCTGTTGCAAGCTTATCATTCTGTGCAGGAGTGCGTCTTTTTAAATGTGCATTTTTAAGCAAACGATTTTATTTTGGTTGGGTGCAGTATATTCTGCGGATCTTAGAGTAATAACAACGAGAGTAATTTTAGCGCAGCATTTTTTTTCATAAGATGACATATTTTTTTGTGATTGGAACCAGGTTTTTTTTTTTAATAAGAATTAGACAGTTTCTATTTCATGTGGTCAAAAATAATCTATGATATAAAAATAAATCGCTGAATACGTTGCTAAGCGCAAATATCGAGAGCAGCTGAACCGATTTCGTTAATATTTTTTTAATAATATTCTCTTGAGTACCCGATGGTTCTTACAGAGAAAAATAAAATAAAGAATTGACTGTTAGGCGGAACGGAGTTCGTCGAGCTAGTATTAGAATAATAATACCAGAATTAAATGTTTCACTGCTGGGAACTCTCTTAACTGTTGGGACAAGTGTTATGTCATTAACAAAGTTGATAGACAAAACATCTAGGTAACTGTTTATATCTAGAGGATATTTCAATTACAACAATACAGAGTTTAAAGTTTATCAAACATTGGACAGGTGGGCAACTAATTAATTATTTAAAAACAATACATAATAGGTATGTAGGTATGTACATAAGGTTTTGTTTTGATGTATCTGTTAGACACTACACAAGTAAGGATTGTGTTGACTAGAAACTTTAATCTTTTAGAACTTTAATATAATAAAACAAATGTTTTTCTTTTTGTTTAAACACACTAATCTCTCTGAACTTTTTTTAATAGAACTATTACTGGTAGATAGGTGGAGTTATACATAATAGGCTACTTTATTAGAAAGATTTAGGGTTACACAATACTCAACACTAAAACTGATCATTGAATTTTCAGGGTTTGATTGGCACTCTACTCAATTCTCAATATATTTTCGTATGATAATATGCATGTTTTACTTATCTTTGCAAAGAAATTAAAACATCCTATGATTTCTAAACCCTACACATTTATTTCATTTGCCTTTTTTTTTGTTAGTATGTTTGTTCAATTTTCACACAAAAACCGCTGAAGGCATTATTAAGGATGGATTAACAATTTTAATATAGCTTGAATATCATTATAAAACATAGCTGCTAGTTTACATAATTGTATAACAAACATTTAGATAGGATGGTCTAGTTATGCTTATCAATTATTATCAACATACTGATTTATCTATTGCTATGGTGCACACAAGTTTTTATTTACTGAAAATACTTTTTTATTCCTAACATTGAGATAGTAGGTGTATAATTATTCATAATGTGCCTTTAACGTGGGCTATCAAATGCAAGTTTTCATAATCCAATTAGTAGTTTCAGAGATGTTTTTATCAACAAACTGCAGCTTTATTATATAAATGTTTATATTAAAAAATAAGTTCTTTAATTATATGTTTAGTGCAACTTAATTGATGCTGCATAATATTTTGTATTACACAGAAAAGGGTAAAATAAATTGATTGAGAAGTGAAATGCATTTAAAGACAAACAAGCAATTATTTTTTTAACTAGTTTGTTTAAAAAAACATGTTATGTCTACACATGATAATATACATTTCAAATAAAATTAAATAAGCTAATTATAATTCAAATGAACTTTAGAAAGTTGCAAGGTGCAACATTGTAATGACATAGTGATGCCAAATATGAACCAAACTATTGACATAAATAGCATCAAGGCCATCTCTAATCTCTAAACTTATGTATGGAATAATAGTTGAGTGCTTAACTCTACTGACTTAAAAAAAAACATTAAGAATTTTTCGAGTTGACAGGTCAATGACTTATTTTCAAAATAATAACAGTTGAATAATAAATTTTACTCAGTTATTTTTAAAGTTACGATTATTCGTCAATTTAATACATGAATTTATGAACTCGCTAAAGGAATATATTTTTGTAAAAAGTCGCAACATTATTAAATATGGAGAAGAGACATGATTTGAAGTTTGTTAAATAATAATGCTGAGAACATTATGTACTTGCGTGCAAGATTGGAAACACAAAAGAGAGACTAAGCCTGCCTACCCGTACTCGTCATTTATTAAATTGTTAAACATAAATTAAAAGCACATTAATTTAAAATGAAATATGTCTCTAGCGTTTCAGATTACAAAGTACAGCGACTTTCAAACACGCCGGCAGGCTAGAATGTGTAATGTGTACACACTCTTGATATTACTGTACAATTGAACATTTCCACACGCGAACGCGTAACATTAATTAATTTGTAAACACGAAACTCACCGGCTTTTATTTAAACAGGAAACGAAAGTGAGATAACTTAAACACAAATTAAAATTAGGAGAAACTAATAAGCAAAGGAATCACTACACGAACTAAAATTTATTTCACTCTAAACTCAAACATGCAACAACTGCAACAAACACGCATCCAATGCGTGATTTGTCGACTTGACGTGCCGAATAGCGGAAGATTCGTGGATCGCCGATCGCGAGTCCACGACGAAATAAAAAACTTAATATTAAATAATCCGTAGGGTAACACCACCATCATTGCTGTCACGGCTACATAAATAACCTAGAACAGAATGTCAGGGCTAAACTTAGAAACCTTATAATTAAGTAGATATTACTTTTTTTTTTATAAAATTTGCAAATGTTAACGTGTCATTAATGCAGTATCCAATAACGTGCTTTAATTTAAATTCGGCGTAATAGTTTATTCTCAAATTGTATGAAGTTCATGAAACTTATGTCGATAACATGCTGTTTAAACAACTCTACAAATGTCAATGTCATAATCACATGGCAAATAAATATGTCAAAAAGTTCAATGTGGTTTTTTTAATAAACAAATATAGAGAACATTTCGCTTATAAAGTGGTATATAATGAATGAAAACGATGGAAAAGAGTTTGCAGAGCTTGGCATTAAGCCATGGCTTATTAAGCAGTTATTTAGTCTCGGTTAGTATGTGTTATTATACGTGCATACACAAATACAGTTTATATACTTCTTTCTGCCACATTATTGCACTATTTTGTAATAAATATCTTCGTTTTAGGAATAAGGAGTCCAACACCGATCCAAAAAGGTTGTATTCGACAAATACTGGCTGGAGACGACTGCATAGGAGCAGCTAAGACGGGTTCAGGAAAAACATTTGCATTTGCGTTACCTATACTGCAGCACTTGGCTGAGGACCCCTATGGCATCTTCGCGTTGGTCCTTACACCAACACATGAGCTGGCTTATCAGGTTACTAATATTTTTAAGACTATGTGTACAAAATGTTATTGGGTTTTTCTATGAGATTCTCAGCAGCAGGTCTGAGTTTGGATTTGTGCCCGGTTAGTGGCAATAGGCTCGCCCCCTATTACTAGGGACCTAAACCAACCGGCCAACTGTGGGTGTACATTGGTACACCTCTGCCTAACACTTCGGGGATACAGGCCTGATGGTATGGTATGGTATATGGTACAGTTAGGTGCTATTGAAAGAAAACAGTCATAATGTTGTAATAACAGGTGGAAAAAAAATTACCCTTATTAAAAACGCACTGACTCACTTGACACACTGACCTGAGCAAAATTTATGGTACCTCATTTTTATGTATTAAGTGGTGTATCCCTCCAAAGCACAGGAAAACCTTTTTGTTTAAAAAATATTCCAAACCATACATTACTAACCTGTGGACCAAAAAGTCAGAATATATTTTTTGAATAGTAATTACATTTTTCAAACATTATAATTTTTCTTACAGATAGGAGACCAATTCAGCATATTAGGGCAGCCTCTAAAACTAAGAGTGTGCATAGTGACAGGGGGCTCGGACCAATTGGAAGAGTCCCTCAAGTTGAGCAAGCGGCCCCACATAGTTGTGGCCATGCCAGGCCGCCTGGCCGACCATATTACTGGCTGTGATACCTTCAACTTGAAGAAGATTAAGTATTTAGTGCTTGATGAGGCTGACAGGTTTGTTTAGGGATTACACAGGATACATATTTGATTAAGCTTGTTAATGTAATTGCAAAGAGTTTATATATATTAGTTAACAGAACTGAAGAAAACCTACTACAAATTTTCATTATGTTATTATACATTATGGAAAATTAAAGAAATTCTTTATTAAAAATCAAGGAGCTATATCACTCACTTATTTGACCAAAGAGGTTCAAAAGATATAAATAGTTTTAATTTATAAATCCATTAATATGCAATAGTAATTCTTTTTAATGATTAATTACTACTCAAGTATGGAGTGTTTTTTAAAGTGTCTTTGGAAAATTGCTAAACACTATTCAAAATTTTCAGATTATTCAGTGAATCATTCAATGATGATTTGGAGACAATATTCAATGCGCTTCCGGCACAGAGACAGAACTTACTCTTCTCAGCCACAATCACTGATGATGTCAAGGAATCCAAACTCCTGCAACTTAAGAAAGATGTAAGTTTACTTTCTTTCTTAGCCCTTTCTGACTCTCTGCTATGCTTCATAGCCTAAGGCACTTACTTGTCTCATTGTAGTCGAGAAAACGAGTAATAAAAACATAAAATAACATATCATCACGCCTGTATCCCCGAAGGGTTAGGCAGAGTTCGTCGATATGTTTAGGTCCCATGTAATGGGGGCGAGCCTATTGCCAATAACCGGGCAAAATCCAAACTCCGACCTGCTACTGAGAATTTGAAAACGAGTAATTATCGACTAATTTATCGTTCAAGAAATGTACAACAAGTTATCGTGTAAATAACCTTACCAAATTCTTAATAAATACTTTTTTGTATCAAAACTTCACAGACTTACCACTGTAACATGTGCAATAATAAGCATAATGTTTGCCATGTAAAACAACTCTGCAGGGTTCTAATAAATAGTTCTTCTACCAAAACTTTACAAGCAATAATTTAATAAAACATAATCCCCACAGAAACTCCTGACCTGGTCTGAGACGGACACCCAGCTGACAGTGACCACACTAGACCAGAGATACGTGGTCTGTCCCGCATACGCGCGCGACGTGTACCTCGTGCAGACTCTGCGGAAGTACCGCGAGGTCAAGCCCAGCAGTCACATCATCGTGTTCACTGACACTAAGAAGTGAGTACATAAAAGCATACATACAGACAAACATACAATTATTTTAGTAGTAGGATCATCATCAGCCGGAAGACGTCCACTGCTGAACAAAGGCCTCCCCCCTAGAACGCCACAATGAACGACAACTCGCCAATTGCATCCACCGGGTGTCCGCAACTTTGACGACATCGTCAGTCCTCCTGGTGGGAGGCCTGCCAACGCTGCTTCTTTCGGTTCGTGGTCCCTCGAGAACCTTTCTTCCCCAGTAGTAGGATAGACGTGTTTTATTTTTAATGTTTTTTTTTTTTCATTTTTGTCACTATTGTTTTACAGCGATATGGCCATTCTATAAGACAAATTATTTTAATATGTAATTAATATAAATTTTGTTATAAAACTTTATTTATTCATGTACACACAAGACACAAGTCAAAAGAAAGTTAGGTACAAAGGTACTGCATCATTACTTTAAATGCAGAGTTGTACAGTCGAAAGAAAGGATATTCTTTCTGGGGAAACTAGACTCGATTTTGTAAGCTCTTATTTACGCTATAAAAGTATTACACATACCTACTTAGAGAAGGGAAAGATTTAATAATAATAATATTCCAGGACAACTCACACACGGTTGTCTGATCCCAAGCTAAGCAGAGCTTGTGTTATGGAAACCAGACAACTGATAAATATACTTATATATTTCTAAATACATAAATATTATAGATAAATTACACACAGAACAAATGATCGTGCTCATCACACAAAGATTTGTATTTGGGAATCGCGCCCACGACCTCCAGTATAACAGTCAGGGTCACTAACCACTAGAGTACTAGACCAACAGGCCCGTTATGATTTTTCCTTTATTTTTCCAGAGAGTGCCAAGTCCTATCAATGATGTTGAACGCTATTTCCATGGACAACGTGTGCCTACACGGCTTCATGCGGCAGAAGGAGCGCGTGGCAGCGTTGACGCAGTTCCGAAGCAACCTGAAGTGTACGCTGGTGGCCACTAACGTCGCTGCCAGGGGACTGGATATACCTACCGTGGATCTAGTTGTCAACCACAAGCTGCCTTTAGAACCCAAGGAATATATTCACAGGTAAAGTACTTATATTTTTCTCTAAATACTAAGATTTTTTTTCTTTGCCTAAGGTTTGCCCTTTCATCTTCCAAACCTCTTTATTTTTGGGGTTTCTGGTAAATATAATGTGAGAAAATAAAAAATATATCTTTTACAGAAAACTTCTAAAAAGTATATGGCATACTTTTTAGAAGTTTTCTGTAAAATATGGGTTCAAAATGTTGCAATTTAGTGTTAGATTCTCGAATTTGATTGTAATATTATGATGTTCCATATGTATTATTTATATGTGTGTTGGTTATAGGGAGTTGTTCCATGTAAAATACACTATTCAGCTGAACCCGGTAAGACTGGAAACTGGAGACTTTGTACAGAATTCCTTATTTGCTTCATAAACACATAACTCTTTCATACACTATCTTTCGCGGCATTAATACTATTTATTTTCTGCAGGGTGGGTCGCACAGCACGCGCCGGCCGCACTGGTATGGCTATATCCTTGATCACACCGTACGATATACTAAGACTTGGCGAGATTGAAGAAGCCATCAAGACTAAACTGACAGAGTACAAGATAGATGGCGAGTCTCTTTTGTTTATTTACTATTTATAAGATTGTTTGTACACGAGGTATCTTTTTGTCGTGGTATGAACATGTTATGAGAAGGCATGAACGTCACATAACTAAATTATTTACGAATATGGCTGTGAATGGCTATACATGCAGAGGAAGACCGAAAAATATGCATGGATTGTGTGAAAGACGGAAGGAATTTATAATTTAAATTATGGAAAGAAAGGAGTGAATGCCGGGGGGCGGAATACACTACGATTGCCAAAGCTTATGGTTTGATATTTTTTTTTTATTTTAACTACAGATGATGAAGCCGTAAAGATCTTCACGACGGTATCGGTGACGCGGCGTGAGCAGGAGGCCCAGCTGGACAACGAGGAGTTTGAGCAGAGGAAGCGGAGCTACCGCATCAAGCGCTGGCTCCAGGCCGGCGTCGACCCTGACATGATGGAGGCGGGGTGAGAACTGTGTCATATTGTGAACAGGGTGCAACAAGCGCAGCTGGACAACGGCAACTTATTGTATAACTTACTAGAATTCTTCTTGTGTCGATCAATGGAAGCTATTTTCCAGACCAGTATTTAGCCACGCACTCGGCATTGTCCTTTTATATTCCAGTTTTATGTTATCCTTCACTGTCATTATATCGTCAGTAGATGCCTTTCCAGTGCATTTATAACATACTATTAATATTTATTTTCTAAATATAAAAGTTTACTTACTTAAACGTATCTATAAGTGATGTACCTACTCAAATAGCTTTATTTACCACCTAATCATATATTCTCTAATTCCCACAGCCTAGAAGAGATGCGCCGTAAAAGAATAAAAGCTGCGAAAAAGGCTAAACTGGCGAAAATCAAACAAGTACAGGCTGACATGAAGGACCAAGAGACACAGAACCAGGAACGACTCCATCCAGGGTCGGAAGACATCGACGTTACCATCAAACAGGAATTAAAGAAAGTCAACAAAACTCTCATGAAAAAAGATGATCGCTTCAAAAATGTTATAGGAAAGATAACCAAGATTAAAAGGAAAGCTGATAATGTAAAAGCTAAGAGCGAAAAAGATAGTAAAAAGACAAAGAAAGGAAAAGGTGTTAAGTAATAAATGTGTCTTTTTAATCGGTTTTGTTTTATTGTTTACTAGCGGTGCCCCGCGGTTTCACCGTTAATACCATCATCCTATGAATCCCTATCGTATATATATATTTATAATCATATGTAAATGGAAAATCTATATCAATGATTTTTACTGCAGTAAATGCCCCATTTTCCAATGGTTTAAACGAAAGATTAAATCAAACACTTGTAAACAAAATAAGATGTAAAATAAATGAAAAAAATAATAAAAAAGCATGGACAACCATAGCTCATGATTGTGTAGATAAATATAATAATACAGAGCATACAGTAACGGGCTTCGCGCCGAAATACCTGTTGTATGGAACAGATGTTTCCATTTTGCCAAGCGAATTAAAGGTAGATAAAACAAAAACTGAATGGTTAAGAGACAGAAAAACAGCTTTTGAAAATTCATTAAAATCACACAATTACAACAAACAAAACTTTGATAAAAATAGAACCCAATTTAATTTTAATACTGGGGATATGGTTTATGTTGAGAACGGGAACAAACTAAATAGAAATAAATTAGATGAACTGAAAATTGGGCCATTTAAAATTCTAGAAAAAATATCAAATTCTATATATAGGATTGATACGGGTCATAAGAAGTCAGAATCTAATCTTTTTCACATTACAAAGCTAATACCATTAACCTAGTTGTTATAGTTTAAATACTTGGAGTTGTATAAGTTAATTTAGTCATTAAGTTATAGATTAAAGATGGTATTGTACATAATATAATAATATTCATTTTTTTTTTCTTAGGGAGGGGAGATGTAAAGAAAAATTGTAATGTTTCTTAAGTTTCCTCTCGTATATTGCACAGATGGCGCTGCAAGTTGATGGCGAATAAAGTTGTCATTTAAAACTGTCATTGTAATATAAAAGATGTATTTATTTATAATTCCAATATAAGTCGATAATGGATGTGTTTAAGGACTTTAAATGTCGTTTCTTTTATTTACAGGTCAGTGTACCTTATTAGAGAGATTTAGTTTTATTTTGTATTATGTCTAAAATAAATCTTTTATTTACAGAGCAACGCAATTGTTTTTTTCACATCCTCAATTCACTGAAGATAGTGTCTTATAAATATATATCCATCTTACATATCCTTATCGTCAAAGTGGCGGGCACCCGGTGGATGCAATTGGCGAGTTGTCGTTCATTGTGGCGTTCTAGGGGGGAGGCCTTTGTTCAGCAGTGGACGTCTTCCGGCTGATGATGATGATGATGAATCCCTAACTTTTTTGAAAATTTAATATAGCCTATGTTAACCGCAGATAGTGTAGCTTCAAAACAGTGAAAGAATTTTTCAAATCGGTGAAGTAGTTTCGGAGCCTATTTAATTCAAACAAACAATCAAATCTTTCCTCTTTATAATATTAGTATAGACAAGTTTTTAAACTTGTTGATATGTGATTTGCGTTGGATGCAGATCACGGTTTGCATTTCTACTTAACGTAATTAATACTGCCCTATTTATGTCTCTGCTGTGCTCTTATAGTGTCAACAACGCCGTCCGCTAGAGGAGCACGTGCCGCTCGCGGTATGCTCACGAGCTGCTCGTCTCGTCTCTCTTTCGTCAGATCTGGACTTACCCTTAAGATCGTCAAGATAATCTTTTTGCATTATTAAACATTAAAAAAAAACATTAATCGTGAAACGTTAATATCCAAGTTGATTCAAATGATTTTGTGAATTCAAATCAAAAGGATTTTAATATTTTGTACCTTAGTATTCCATAGGACCATATATCCTGATAGGAAAACGGGGATCTAAAAGGGAAAACAAAATAAACACCTTCAATAAGTAGTTAATAATTTATTTTTATACATTATAAAATTACAAATAAATACAACAATAATATATTTAATTAATATATTCAAGCATTTCGCGTTGATGGCAAATAATTTGGCACAAAATTTATAAGCTTTCGCAAGTTTCAGGCCAGGCTATTATTCTTATATTTGATTATTTTTTGTCATATTTTCGCGACAATACATTTATTTCTTTAAGCCTAACATTGTTTATTAAGCTTAAAAAGTCGTATTTCAATAGGCATTTGTTTTTTAATACACAATACTGATTTATTTATCCTGGGTCAATATTATACATACATATAATCACGCCTGTTTCCCGTAGGGGTAGGCAGAGACCACTTCTTACCACTTGCTACGATCCTTACATCCTTGTCTCGCTTACCTTTTGTTTTGTCAATATTATAAAGAAATAAATGTCGCAAAAATATGAGCTTGAATATTATAATAATAATTGTAATTTTAAAAGATTATCCTTATAAATTAACATTTATCTACTGAGGAGAATGGGCAGCAATTGATCTGGAATACAAAACTATGTCAGATATTCATTTGTTATTCCTTACTTCAAAGATATAAGAATGTACTTTTAGAACGGTTTTGGACTACGTCCGATGGGAATCCAGACCCGTGAAAATATGGTCCGTAGTAGATTTAGTTACTTCTATTTCTATGGTAATTTACGCTCTAGATCCGATCTCCGTCATCTGATTTCTTAACAATTTCTTTACCAATATTTTGACGCGTTTGGGTCGGATTCGGGTCGGACATAGCGAAACCGCTCTTAGGCAAATATCATTTTGTGGCAAATACGTTTTTAAGTAGATATTGTAACAAACAATTGACATGTCTGATAATTTATATAAGTAGGTTTTTATTTCACTACCGTAGATGAAGTAAAATTTATATTTCACAGAAGTTTATTTAGGCATTGTAATGTAAATTAAAGGTCCTGTTAATTATATAACAAATAGTATTTGATAGTTATTGTTTTTGTTAAAGAGATTCGGCCAGCGTTTCTCAAAGTGAACGATATTCTAAAAAATAATAATAATATTCCGGGACTTCTCCCACACGGTTGTATGATCCCAAGGTAAGCAGAGCTTGTGTTATGGTAACCAGACAACTGATAAACATACTTATATATTTCTAAATACATACATATTATAGATAAATTACACCCAGACGTAGGACAAATTATCTTGCTTATCACACAAACATTTGTCCTTGGTGGGAATCGAACCCACGACCTCCGGTATAGCAGTCAGGGTCTCTAACCACTAGACCAACAGGCCCGTCACAAAAAGCAATCGGAATCCATTGAAAACCACTGCAATAGTGTGTTGTAATAAGCCCAATCTCCTCTTAGTGTAAAGTTGCAATTTTTTTCTAGTTTTGTCGTGCCGAGTGATGTCTTCTTAATATTAAATATAACTTGATAAAAATTCTAGTATAACATTAAATCACAATTATAATTCATCTAGATACTATGAACTAAACATGAGAATAGTTAACAAACTAAATTTTTCTTTTTAGGTTATGTTTAAAAAAAATGTTCCATCTCTTTCGTTCCTTGAAAAGATACAACATAGAAATAAACAATTACCAAAAAAATACATATTTTACATAATTGAAATTTTGAGCAACATAAAAACAAAAAAATCTCTGATTTTGTCCAATTTTAACACTACAGAAAATTTATATCAACATTTTATTTTACTGATAAAAGTAAGGCCGTTATCTTTTAAAATACAGATTTATAATAATTATATTGTATGCCATCTCTTTTTACCAAATTAAATAAGAAAAGGATAGAAGATATCCTTATTCGAACTGTATCTTGTAGAGAGAGATAGCGCCAACATTTTTGTCTCGTATTTTGGTGCATTGCGAAATAATAGGGCTAGTGTATACTGATGTAACATATATCTACCTGTATACGATTTAGATAGAGACTATAGTTTTTTATATATTTGTATAGTTTGCAGTACATATCATGATGAATAAGGCAAAGAAGGGTACAAATAATGCCACCCGTACACGGATTAAGTAGTTATCGATCAACATACATGTTGAAGGTGTAGACTGCTTGAGCTAGTCACGCTTCTTCTTACCGACTTCAAAAAGGAGGAGGTATTCAATTCGACTGTATTTTTTATGTTTTTTACCTACCTACGTCTAAGACTGGCCGAACTGATTTTGATGGTACTTTTTTCGTTTGTAATCTGAAGTCTGTTTTTTTTTGTAAGAATTATGTAGTCGACCCGCTTCAAGCAGTCCGTGTGTAAGCGATTTTGGAATGTTAATATTTAGTTTGCATGGTAAAATGTTTCAGTAATTAGGCCAATATTTTCTCATATGATGCACCAAAGGATACTGTATTCCTTGATAAGCAATAGCTTCATATTACATACTCGTATTTATTGACCCGGTGTGACTGAAAACCGGCTACACCATGACGTTGAAATCTACCAGAATATTTTTTTTATTTGCTTCATGTATAGTCACGAGCAAAAATATGTATACTCTTTCACATGTTTAACAAATTTTCTCTTTAATTCTAGATTGGTATTGTAAAACGTCTTATGAAGAAATTATAATACATATACATATAATCACGCCTGTTTCCCGTAGGGGTAGGCAGAGACCACTTCTTTCCACTTGCAACGATCCTTACATACTTGTTTCGCTTCATCCACTGTCATTATTCCCTTCATACATGCTCTTCGGTTTAGGGTACTCTTGACCTGGCCTTTTTTCAAGACGTCTCCGATAATTATATCATTAAAATAATATTTGTGTATTTCCTTAATGATATAAATATTTATCTTAACACGAAAAACCTCTGTTAATTTGTTCTACAATTTCGCTATGTGTATACATGTTTTTGCTCGTGACTGTACATCTTTTAAGGCTACGTTACTACCATGACACGTACTGCACTGACGTCACGTTAACGTTACGTCACGTTAACGTCGACTCACGTAAGTAACGTTTATTCGGACATCTGCAGTAAAGAGTTGATGGTGGCGTCTTTGTTGCGGCCGTTGGCTTCGAGGACTGACCTGATGACTTCCTTATCCATGCTGGGGAACATCTCCTCAATCTGCGAAGGTTTTTATGGTTATGAGAAATAGATTGGTTAAGTAAGGGTGCGTTCACATATGAGGAACGAGTACTACACGAGCAACTCGCGGAATAATCGCGAGCTGTTACTGTAATGCTCGCAAGTGGCGCGCGTAGTTCTGGCGGACGGTGTTATTGAGATTAGTGCGTTCGCGTCGTGTTCGCGAGCCGCTACTGTAATGCTCGTTCTTCCAATGGGAAAGCACCCTAATGCGAATAATTTTGTACGCCATGAATGGTATTAACATGTTATTTGGATCCCGACGTTTCGACACCTTTGCAGGTATCATGGTCACGGGCAGACCGCGACAAAATCCGAAAAAAGTAATTTTATTTAAAGTATTAGGTACCATCATGTTGGGTAACTTTGACCCATTTTATGAGCTTTTTTTAAAATTACGTATAGAATTTTTAACCAAACTACTGTGAAATAAATGTTTTTAGTGGCTTTACAATGCCTATTTTTAGAAATAAAAAAAATAAACCTATTTTTTTAAACTACAGCTTTATAATCATTGAAAATTCGACGAGGCAAAGTTATACGGTGACTTGGGTAACATTATCTCACACATTTAATACATACATACATACATATAATCACGCCTGTTTCCCGTAGGGGTAGGCAGAGACCACTTCTTTCCACTTGCTACGATCCTTACATACTTGTTTCGCTTCATCCACTGTCATAATTCCCTTCATACATGCTCTTCGGTTTAGGGTACTCTTGACCTGGCCTTTTTTCAAGACATCTCCGATTTGGTCTAGAAACGTCCGCCTAGGTCTACCCCTTCCAACACTTTCATTCACACTCGCCTTATACACTTTTTTCGTCAATCGTTCCTCATTCATTCTCTCGACATGTCCAAACCATCTCAACATACCTTTATCAATTTTTGTCACTACATCTTCTTTCAGACCACAACGTTTTCTTAATGGTACGGATTTTGCTGTTTTAAATTAGTTTTTGTTATATTTTGTGAACTTAAGCCTCTTTTTATGCCTTAATATGAAACAAACTAACATTATAAACAATTTTTATTTTTTTTCTCACAGATTTACGCTTGAAAACATGAAGAATAAAGTGCGCAGTTAGGGAAATCACTAGTTTTTTAGAGGACACGGGTTTTTAGAACTTATTAAGATCTAATCAGTCTTAAGAGTCTTTATAATTGTTAATTAATAACCAAACTAAGTTAACAAATCCTAATCAATTAAAAAAACTAACGTAAAAATTCAAATTGAAAATAACAAAATCAGCTCTTTACCAGGCTTACTCTCCCCATCCCACATAAAGAAAATCATCATTAATGATATAAAATTCTTTCTTTTGGTCACTTTAGTATTAGGCAAATATTTCACGACATTATTGGTGAAACAGCGTATAATATCAGGCTTAGTAAGCAGCTTTCAACCCTCCATCGCCTCCTGCATGAGCGAAATTTTAAGCATCTTACCATCGAAATGAGTTATAATGATGTAATGTATAGTACTTTTTCACCTACTTTTTTCGCGCCATGTTAATGTTAGTTTACCTTAACAAATAGGCAACACTTCAATTATTTAAATTTCCCCAGTACTTTAGTGGAGTTAGGTCAAACTGTCAGTGTAACTTTGACCCGAGTCAAAGTTACCCGGATTTAGTAGTTCTAAAGGACCACATGCACAATTTTGCTAATATTAACAATATTCATAAAAAGACGTTGCGCACAGCCCGCCGTTTTTATTTTATATCTATGGATTTTTAACATTTGTCAAATAATAACATTACATGGGTTTTAACCAAGTCCATTATGTATCTAAAAAAAAATATTTCTTTGCGTAAAAGTTTGTACAGAGCCAGAAAAAAAAAAAAAAATCGGAATTGGAAGTGGTGAGTCAAAGTTGTACTGAAAGCTTAAGTTACCCAGATTGACCGTACCTGTTGGAGTTGCTCAGCGGTGATGGGTGGCGGCTGCTGCGGCAGCGGCTGCGGCGCGGCGGCGTACATGGGCATGGCGGCGTAGCCCACGCCCGTGCTCGGCACCACCAGCATCGGCGGGAACGCTGCCACCGACGCCGGGCCCACCTACACACACAAAGACCTTAGAGGATGGACTTCAACATTCACTTGTAAAAAAACAACGAGCCGCTCTGTGATATGATCTAGTGTATCATCCTAAACGTCGAGCACGCTCGCCTCTTTGTTGCAGCCTATTGTACAAACCAATGAGCATATTGAATTGAGCATTTCGTCGAGCGTGTAACATTTCAAAGAAGAATGAAAGCAAGGAACAACGAAATGTTGGTAACATAACGCCGAGCATTCTTATGAACGTTATATTACACAGGAATGCTCGAAAAAATGTTGTAGTCTATACTCACTTTTAGAGGGTAGAACCTACAGAATGCACTTATCAGGGTTGTTTTGTGAAGAGCTGCTACAGTTAGCCGTTGGAACGTTTTACTGCTTTACCGGACTAAGTTGGCGAGACATTACTAATACGCTTCCAGCCAGAAAATACAAATTAAAAGCGTTGTGGCACTAAAAGCTAAGGGCACCGCCTGCGGGGTTCGAACCTCGACTTAGTTCGTTGCTCATGAAAACTCAAACTCAAAACTTTTATTTGCAGTTACAATGGTTTAGTAGGTGGTAAGTTGGTAAGTAAGATGGTATAAGTAGGTAATGATCATAACGAATAACAACTTAAGGGAGGGAGAGCTGAATCAGTGTTTATTTTGGAGACTGTTTGGATTCTAGTTTGTACGGATCGGGCCAGTATTAGCTGTGGACGGGACGGGACGGGACGGCTTATCAGGGTATGAACCGTGTGCACTAGTATGAACTGAATGGATGGAATGTAATCAAGAATTGAGTTTGAGTTTGAACTAGTTTCATCCTGATAATTTAAAAACAGTTGGCGTTGATTTATTAAAACTAACTTTGAACCGAATATTACCCTGGTCGTTTATGCCTCACATTCTGATGCATACATTTTGCTGAAGAATGCCATGAATGCTATGCTGAGATTTAACCGTTTTCATTATTCGTTAGTAGTACCCGTATTTGGGGTGCGGGAGATTTCGTTAATTCCGATGACTATCATTGGTAGCTAGCTTACCGGCTGATTCGTTGCTAGGTTACCGGTTGTTAGGCTGTGGGCGGGGCTTCCCGCATGCGTAGTAACGACTGAGATATCGATGGCAGACTTCCATTAGTTGTTATCTTATATTAGTTGTCCAATGACAACACTTTTTAGTATAATTTTGTAGTCCCCATATCTCATATAAAGAAGACTAGAAAGATATTTATATTTTGAAAAATGTAATATTGTAGCATAGGTAGGAGGTAATTATTGTGTTTACTTACAGAATAGCTGAGAACCAAGTTGATAGCACCTTCCTTTCCATCGCCTTGCTTGCCGTTCAGTGTGAACCAGTTGTCCACTGTCTCACCCTAAAATCATAAAAGTAATTACTTAATTTACCATAAAAACTGAAAATATATACTTGTTTGCCTATTTATGCCGCTCGCGACCTAGTGCCAATTACGCCGCCTTACAGACGTGCGAGCGCCGTTCGCGGCTCGTGTAATGCTCGTTCGTCAGATGTGGACGCACCCTAACATATACTACAAGTACATTCTGACCCTAAAAAGAAAGATTTCCCTTCAAATATCCATTTCTGCATACAATAACACATCCAGCTACTAAACAAATAGTATTAACATCAACGTACTTGGAAAACGGAGCTCGGTACAGTGATGTGGGCCCAGGCGATGAGCTCGTCCATAGTGAAGGAGCACTCGTCGAAGATCTCCAGGTAGATGGTCGTCACGCCCACCGGCAGCAAGCTGGTATGAATAAGAAAATAATCTATTTTAATAAAAAACGAATGCGGACAACATCACATACATTGCTCTGAACCCAAAGTAAGTAGCTGAAGCACTTGTGGTAAGGAATTTAGAAACAACGAAGGTACCACAAACACCCAGACCCGGGACAATTGAGTTTCAACATTGACCCGTCCGGGGATCGAACCAGGGTCCTTAGAGCAAGCGACACCTTGAAAACCGGTGCGTACGTCACTCGACCACGGAGGTCGTTAATAATAATAAATCAAAATTAAGAAAATCCTGACCAACATAGGATAATTGCTGTCAACTTTCTATTATATCATATTCTAAGCCGAAAAGCTAAGAACCAGCTCGATAGTATCAGCATTAAAACAAAAAAAAAAATACGCATCTAAATCGGTTGACTAGTTTAGGAGCTATATTGTCTGTTTTTAATTTGGGAGTTAACAACGAACTCAAAAGCTGTTAAATCAGCTAAGCTATCTGTATCAATTAGAAACAGAATTCATAGTTAACACAGGGCAACGTGTGTCGGGAGCTAGTGTATTATATAGCTCACCAATGGACCACCTTGTTCCAGCGCGGGGTGCGGCCGCCGCTCGGGTCCGTGTGCGTCTCGTATATGCAGTGGCCGACACGCACGCGCACGTACGGGTCCATGCGGGTTAGACCTGTAGATTTGTATGGTAGTGTATTATGTGACTGCATGGATGAATAATGTTGGTTAAGAGAGATGGCAGTCGGTATGTAGGTATAGATATGATACAGTTAAACAGCTTTAAATAAAAAAAAAAATTCATCACACATCTTTGTTTTTATTTCAAGTAAGCCTCTACAGATATAATTTTAAAACTTTTGTTGCTCCCTTACAATAAAATATGCAATACTAGGCAAATTATTATATTAATCTTGGTTAAAAGTAAATTGGTTACACTTTATTAAATTTCCACATACTTAACAATTTCATTATTAACTGAGTATTGTATAATCCAAGAAGGGATCTCTGTTAGATGACAAAAAGTAGTTCTAATTTACCTTGCAATTTATATTGCGAGGTCAAAGATCAATTGTATATTAATTTAAGTTATTGTTACTATAACTCACCATAGTTTTTCGAGAGCTTAGCCTGTGCTATCGTGATGCTAAGCCTTGGAGTCACCGCTGGATATCCATGTTGTGGGCCCTGTATGAAACGCATTTTATTTTAAATCCCAAAAAAAAAACACTCAACATACATTTTAGAGGAAGCAAAACATAATATGTATTTATATTTTCATAATTTATTAATTTATATTCTAACAGTTCCATCTTCTCGACATAAGTACCTTCACCACCGAAATATATAGGTTTAACAGATTTGGCTTTCAAAAGGTCGGTTTATATCTGACGAAAAATGAGTCGCGCATCTTCGGTTAAGTGTTAAAGATTTAATTTTATGTATTCTGTATATTGTCTATTCAGGCGTTACCCGATAGATAATTCGCATTTTTCGTCCGATATGAACCGACCCTAAAGGCTACGCTTCGGATGGCCCATAGTTGTACTCCATAAACATTATGAAAAAGATGAAACCCAACTAAACTTGAGTTTGATTTTTATTTGCTTTTTTTCCACGTTTAATTATGTCCTATTCTCCTAAGTTATCTTCTTAGTTTTAGGTAGACAAAGAGTTATAAGATTAGAAACACAAGTAAATACATACATTAACCCCACAGTATTGCTGCTGTAGTGCAACTGCAGTTTGATGGTCCGCTTCATCATTAGCAACGTCAGTGCGCAGGAAGCCCGCTGGTAGAGGACCTAACAGCACCTATAATATATAATAATATAATATTCCGGGACAGCTCACACACGGTTATCTGATCCCAAGCTAAGCAGAGCTTGTGTTATGGTAACCAGTCAACTGATAAATATATTTATTTATTTATTGTATATAAGGAAGACTAACAGCTAGTACAATAGGTAAAAATAGATATACTTATATATATCTAAATACATACATATTATTGATAAATTGCACCCAGACAAAGAACAAATGATTGTGCTCATCACACAAAGATTTATCCTGGGTGGGAATTGAACCCACTCCGGCATAGCAGTCAGGGTCAAAGTCAAAGTCAAAAGTTTTATTGCATACTAAGTGTACATAAGATGTTATAAAAATATGTAGGACTTTTTACTTAGTTGCCTTTTACAAGCATACCTACTCTACTCACTAACTGGTCACTAACCACTAGACCAACAGGGTCATAATAACATTAATTGTGACTTATCAATTTCATCAAATGCGCTATTAGCTTGAGTCATTAACAAGAATATTATTTCCAAACTTATATCAATAAAAACAAGTAGAAGTATCAGACATAAGCTAATTCAATTAAGAAATCAATATATTTTAGTATGTACACTTAAATAATATTTATATTTATAGCTGCTTGTATTAATATAAATAAAAGTGTACATATTATAAAATAATATACCTATATTGAAAAGATTGAGGTGTTTCTTTCATGTTTTCTGACTTTCAAAAACCACTTTTATGTCTATTGAATAAATTAATCCATATCTTATCTTAATACCTTTCTTGAGATTTACCTATACTAATGGTGTTTTTGTATCATTGTCCTTCAAGAACAAAGCAAGGACTTAAAGAACTGGAATACTGAGATCATTTTTAATAAACCTCTTTTTTCTAGATTACAATTTCAGTTATGAACTTTTGATATATTTTATTTAGTAATGTATCTATCCAGCTATTAGCATAACAATAACACTATCAAAGAATAAAACATATCTTGAATATTTAGATAAAACTAGATAATTCATATCAGTCTTTATTCATTAACCAATTACTTGAGTAATTCAATTAAGTAGTATATTAACAAAATATACAAAAGCAATTAACTCAATATGGTGCAACAAAGGTTTTATTCTCAGGTTATTGACCTTAATACATCCATAGATTTCTACATTAATCCCTAGGTGAAGTCTGGAAAATTCCTACCATCGCAAATCGATATTTGCGTTCTATTTTTTAATAAAACCTGATTCGCAAAGATACTCTATATAAATGTTGTTTAGAACCAGTTGAACAACTTATTTACTACCTTAAAAAAGCCTCATTATCATAATCATTCTTCCCAAATAAACGCAAAAACAATGATTCATACATACTAATCGGATATCAAGTATTTATTATTAATACTTTGTAAGGGACTTACCCTACGACGACGTTCCTCGTTCCTGTCGTCCGGCATGGTCGACGTCATGTTTATTTTCGAGGAAATAGACTATTTTCTTCTTAAAATGAAATAGATTGATAATATTTTACCGTCTCTAATCAATAAATAGTGCAAACAAATATTAACGTGTGATGACACTAAACTTCGCAGACAGACGTCATTAATTTGACAGTTGCTAGAGTTGTAGCCGTGCTCATGTTCATAGTAAACTAATATGTAATCGGAAAAACCGATCAAAATATTACATTATTGATGTTGAACCCTAAATAGTTTTCGACCACCTACTTGCGTTAAATCCAACATATTTTCTACTATTCTAGAATTTCGAGGTAAATATTTGATTCTTCCCTTGAAAAGTAGGTACCTAAAACAGAATGACTGAATTGTTTTATGTTCACTGTTTAAATCGACACAACCCTTATAGTCACGTCTACAGAAGTACATCACTACAAAAAATAAACGTCAAAAAGAAATATAACTTTTCGTTCGATTATTACTGTTTGTGTTTATTTCTACTTGTTGAATTAAGACTAAAAACTCTGAGAGTGTTAATATAACAGTATTTAACTTGTCCGCAAAGTTTTTTGACAATTGACATTCGGTTTAGAAAGTTTTGGCTTCTAAAACATATGTGGTTTGATGTGAATTGGTTATTTTATCGATTTTTGTGAGCAACTACTATGGATATCGTCAAAACACCTAAGGTATGTGTAGAATAAGTTAAAAGTAATACTTTAACATAAAAACTTTCCCGCCGAATGGGGTATTTTCGAGCCTGCATCTGAATTAACATTTAGGTGTCTATACTACAAATAATATATAAAATACTACAAAAGCAGATGTTTTTGACACATCATGAATAACTGCGAACTAAATTTTAAATAACACAACATATTGTTTCGTTATTCACTTACAAAGATCGTAATTCATTGGACTTCACTACCTTAAAATTATTTGAGAAGTAGGTATATTTTAATAAATTACCATTAAATGTCATTTGCATCTAATTGGAGTGGTCTTTGTGTATGTCGATAAACTTATCTATTCCTTATCTCGTTTAGTACATAGCAGGGAGTTATTGATGCTCTTCTGTTTTCTGTTTTAAATTGGTTTAACACTGCACTATGATTTATGCAGAATTGTTTATCTCTCTTTTTTTATGAAAACTATCCTTATCAGCCAGAATTGTGTATCATTTTTTTTAAATGGCTATTCAACAATAATATTCAGCCCATAGACCAAATAACTAAAGGGTTACACACCTTTCTTGTTTAAAATAAAATACCTACCTCTGAAAACACATGAAATGTTACACATAAGTATTTTATCTGTCAATTGTATTTTATTTAATTAATTGAAACATACTTAAAAGAAAATAGAAACATATTTTTATGCAAACCTGATTCAATAGTCAGAGACCTGAATTGTTCTACATAGGTCAAGCCCATATCCAAAAATTTATTTTTTTTGCCTGTAAGAGTAAATTATGTAACATATTCTTCTTTTTTTTTAATTCAAATTCAAATTATGTGTGAAACATTGGTAAATATGATGAAAACAATGTTAGGATCACTAAGTTTAACCTAATAGGCATACAAATTTGTAATCAATACTAATCAAGACTATAATTAATGCTTTGTGCATTGTTATATTTGAATTATTAACAGACAATTGAAATCCAATAATTTTCATATAGTATTACCCAAATATTGTGTCAATCAAATCTATCAGAGTTTGAACGTAAGCACTAGCGAGAACTAGTTTTGTCGTGAATTATGTATGAAGATGGAGCTTGCCGTTTAAAAAATCTATTTAAAACACTAATATTATCCTAACAATGTCCAAACCAGCGATATTTTCGTATATAAGTTTCTCGTTGCGCGAAAATTAACTTAAATCAGTGAACAAATGTACTAGGTTCAGACTAAAAACTGCTCTCGCTTGGCACAAGGGGAAACTAGCGATAGTAGCAGTATATGTATATAGTACGTCAATAACGCAGATATATCCTGTTATAGTAGGTAGTAGTAAGTAATATCGTATTTAAATACGACTTTTAAGTTGATAACAGATGATAAATGTAGAGCAGGCAACTTTGGACACTGAATTAAAATAAACTTAAACCTATTAAATATCTTGTGAAATGAAACTTTTAACTTATCAATATTTTGCCTTATTTATTATTGATTTTGGATGTGCAAGCCATATAGAGCTTATTCTAAAAAGAAAATAACTGATATTGTCATTGCAATAATCGGCAATAAGGATTGCTTTAACATAAATTTATGGTTAATACTTTAGTGGTAAATTATGGTAAAACATTAAAAAAAAAAATATGATATTTGAACATCTTGTTAATGCTGTACTAATAAATACTTAACTATTCTAAGCATAACTGAGAGTAAGTGTATTTATTCAGTAAAAACATATAAGTAACTATTATTTGAATACACTTAAAAATTTCATTTTATTCAATAAATTCGTAAAATTGAGGTAATCTTCATCAGTTTACCATTCAGGAATCTTTATGTACTAAGTGCACTGACAAAAACTTGTTACACCCCAAAAATCATTAATTGCAGTCTGTTGCGCCTTAAATAACAGATGTTAATAACAACACATGTGTACAAAATTGGGAAATGGAAAACAAATTGCGGAAATAGCACCATCTCCCTCTAATGTCCGGAAAATTTATATACCCTTCTCTCTCCCTCGCGCATGCTCCGAAAATTTTCCTGTGCCCTTTGGCATTTGAAAATGTACCTTAGTGTGAGACAATAGGGGGTAAGATCGTTTGAACTTTATTCTCCAAGGTTGGAATTGCGAATATTTTGACGATAAATAACTCTGATTCTCGATTACTGTCAGTTGACTTCGCGCGGTCGCGGAGGGTAGTCGAGTATTCACGTAGCGCGAAAATTGATTCTGCCTTATAACCGGCTACTACTGCGGGATGTTATTAGAAAAGTTTTAATTTCTATGTGATAACTGTAAAGAATGTAAGATTAACTTTATTCCCGTTCAGGAAACAATATTTTTCTGGCAATAACTTCGCGAAGTAAATAAGAATGTGAAGTTGACATTTAAAAAGTTTTACGGTATCTTCACCAAATTAGCTAAGTTATTTATTTTTTTATAAATTAAAGTACATTAATAATATTGTTGAAAAAGTTTGAGGTGTTTTAAAAAATGGCGCTCAGTTCGCTGACTCCTTCGAATATGCTGGGGGAGCTCGGCCGGCTCGCTAACTGGCTGAAAGGGGACTGCCTTGCTCCCGAAGAGTATGCAGGTCTAGCAGTCACTGAGAAGGTGAGATAAATAATACTAGACCAGTGTGAAGTAATTTCATTAGAGGACGAAAGAGAACGGGAAGATGGAGTTATTTAGCTGACAACTTCGTCGGGATAGAAAGAACCCTATATGGTAGTTTGGAGAACCTTTTGGAATGTACATGGTAAACCCGTGAAAGTTCTTGCTAATTTCGGTATCAACATAATTATCCCAAAAATGCAATTAATTGCTATAACAACAAAGTTTTTTGTGCACTAAAATATTGGGAAATGATGATTATGAATGAAAATTAAATCTTCGTAATGAAAGTTTCCAATTTCATCCCTAAAATACAGGATTTACAATCAGATCTGATAATTTCCACTGTAGAGAAGAGGCCTTTGTTCTGCACTTGAACAATTGTAGGCTGCTTATCATGTTAGACCTACTTAACTAAGGGACAAAATATTTTAACAATCAGACGTAATCTGTCCACATACTCAAGACCGATACTTAGATATGGACTGGATTTCAGTAATTGGCCATTCTCAAGATTGATTTTTATGGACCGGCTTTCAGTAATCCTACACTCTTTGGACTGTACACTTTGACTGAAATTGGAACGAACTAAATCTGTGTTCAATAGTGACAACCGCAGATCTTTGACCACATTATTGAACGATCATTATTGCGCGATGCTGACCACATATTGGGTAGCCTATATTTCGATGTATATTGTATAGTATGGTAGTGGTTAGTATAATTCAATGATTGCATTATACAGCAGGCACACCCAAAGTGCATCTGTTCGTAGCCATATTACTACAGTAAAGCGCTAATATAGTGCTTCAATTTACGTAAATATATTCGCTGTCTTGCGACAGAATTATTCAAATAAAGTTACGCCCTCTACAGTTTTCTTTGCATACAAACTTATCGCATTTTTTTACGCTTCCGTGTCCCGGAAAATGTGACACTGCACCGCAATTTAAAACCTGAAACCCCGTACCTAGGGATAGGTTATGTATTATGTGAAATTCGTTTATTTAACCGAATCCGTTGAAATTAGGAGCCAACCCGAAAGTGAAAATAAACATAACATAAACATATCATCACGCCTGTATCCCCGAAGGGGTAGGCAGAGGCGTACCAATGTACACCCACAGTTCGCCGATATGTTTAGGTCCAATGTAATAGGGGGCGAGCCTATTGCCACTAACCGGGCACAAATCCAAACTCCGACCTGCTACTGAGAATTTTCATAGAAAAACCCAATAACATCTTGGTCGACTCGGGAATCGAACCCAAGTGAAAATAAGGATATAATATTATATTATAACGTCTTATCGGAGATGACCGACGACTTCGTTAGATCATGATTATGGGCGGCTGTCGGAATATGATTTTATATTACTTAATATGCCTCATAAAAGTTATTACACAAAAGAAAATAAACTTGGCAGAAGATCACATTATTTTACATACGTCTAGGGTAAGTAGTGCACTCCTAGCCTGGAGTGGTCCCAAAACCCAGATATATAGGTCAGAAAATGTTCATCTAGCTCACATAACATTTATACCAATTACGCAACTCTTTCCATTAGCATTTAATACTGGGCATATTAGTTATAATATTATTAAAAGAAAATTATATTCCCTTCATTTGCCTCGATATAGTATTTACAGAAGCACAAATTAGATATATTACCTATGTAAAGTTCCGCACTCAATTCTAGGTAAAAAGTTTCAAAACTTTGAATTCAGTGCACAGCATCCTTGGAAACTTCGAAACTGTCTTTTCAAAGAGAAACAGTAATGTTACTGATGTGGTAACTCTCAGACTCACAACTACAGAATGTTCCGTATTTCTGTAGATTTGCTCTGATTCTTTAGAAACTCGGTTAAAGTAATGTAAGCAAATGGAAATGAATGGTCTCCATCTGATAACCTACTAATTTCGGAGGACAAACATGTACACTTATTAAATCGCAGTTTTGGTTGGGAGCTCTGCTATTAATTACGAGAATTTCCGATTCAATTCAATTCTTTATTGCATACCATAATGTTACATAGGTGGTCAATACAGTATGTTAACAGTTCATTATGGACCCTGTCGGATAGTGTTAGTGTAAATGAAAGTGTTGGAAGGGGTAGACCTAGGCGGACGTTTCGAGACTAAATGGGGACGTATTGAAAAAAAAAGACAGGTCAAGAGTACCCTAAACCGAAGAGCATGTATGAAGGGAATAATGAAAGTGGGCGAATTGAATCGAGTATGTAAGGATCGTAGCAAGTGGAATGCAGTGCTCTCTGCCTACCCCTACGGGAAAGAGGCGTGATTATATGTATGACAGAGAGAGGTGGACCATGAGCTCAAGAACAGATAGGATATCTTTGCTCATCGTGGACGGACCGTAAAAATAAATGCACCAACAGATCTAGAATGATCTCTATAAATGTAATCACAATGATTTTCAATTAAATAATCAGAATTTATAAAGGCGAGGGAGTAATATTGCCATAATACTCCCTCGCCGACATGTATGTATGTAGTGACATACTTAGTTACGTAATTAAACCTTCTTATACATCATTAAAACTGGATGCGAAGCTCGAACAATCATTAATTTCGATGATTATCAGTTACATTTCAGTATTGTATAAATACAAATACGGGTGGATATTTGTTGATGGATTATCCATTGTCCAATGCGGGGGCGATCGTTTAATTATGTGTCGGTGAAAGTAGAACGAGGGTCCAGATGTGACATAAATTAATTAATATCATGGAAAAGTTGCGGTGGTTACACGGTTTAAAAAGTTCGAGTGCGAAATTGAACGTCGGGATATGTTCGAAATTTCACTCAAACTTTTCACTGAACGTTCTAGATTTTTTCGGGAAAGTTTAACGGTCCAATTACTGAAAAATCCTTTTTTATTGGAAAGTCTGCAAACAGGCACATTTCTCATCTAACGGTAAATGAACAACGCTGCACATGGGCATATCTAAACATAGATATTGCAGATGCGATGTCAGCTTTTTGAATACTGTTTTTTTTTTCTCAAAAGATACACAGAAGTTGATCAGGTTGTAGCCTGGTTGGACCGATGGTACATCCTCGGTCCATTCAGCTGCGACCACAACAAAAACAATTTGAACCTTATTCCCTATGACTTAGAGGCACTTATCACATAATAAATCAAAGCAGCTGCAACGGACACTTGAGCTGAGCATAATTAACGTCATATTCTAACTTATAGAGATTTAATTAATCCATTAAACAAGAACAACTTTATCCACAGCAATAAAGCTTTGTGAAGTACTGCCACTGGAAGTTTTATACAAGCTAAAGCTATTACCTCCCTAAGTACTATACAATGGCTTTCTAAACTTGTTTATTGTGTTTATAGACCAACTAGCTGATACCCGCGTCACCCCTACGGTCCTTTTTTTTGCTATGTACTTTTTTTGGGTCTAAACTATGTCTGGACCAAATTTCACATAAACCGGATCAGTATTTTAGGCGTGATTGCGTAACAAACAAGCAGGCAGGGGTGCTTTTGCATTTATAATATTAGGTAGGATGTCTATTGGTTATAGATCTTCAAGTTAACTATACTGCCTCGTTGGCCTAGTGGTGCTAAGCGCGACTGCTACGCTAGAGGTCTTGGGTTCGATTCCCAAGTCGACCAAAGTGTTATTGGGTTTTTCTATGAAATTCTTAGTAGCAGGTCGGAGTTTGGATTTGTGCCCGGTTACTGGCAATAGGCTCGCCCCCTATTACTTGGGAACTAAACTTACCGGCGAACTATAGTTGTACATTGGTACACCTCTGCCTAACCCTTCGGGGATACAGGCGTGATGATATGTAAAGTTTACTATAAAAATGGAAGAATGGATAGACTAAGTCGACCATATATATTATTCATTAGTTACGTGACATCTTTTTTTGGTTAAAGCGTTATTACTAATTAGGTACATTAGGCTTACATCTACATATTTAATGCTTTTTAATGACTTAACTCCGTGAATTGATATTTAAAACTAAGTTACATTTTGTCAGAATGATAAATTATTATCCGTATTACTGTAAAATTACAGTCGTCGGCCTTAAGTATGATATATGTAAGTATCTATGAAAATAATGAATAGTTCTCTTTATGACTTCAAGGTGTCCTTTTCGAGGAATCGCAACAGTATCTTTATCCAATATTTGTCCATTGCAGGAATTGAACGTTATTGATAACTACTCAAATACACGCTTGCCTTTATATCAACAAGCATGTTCCCAGAAAATGAATCTCACTTCTTATCAATTCGATAATTTATTTATATTAATATAAAATTATAAAACAATATAACAATCTAATGGAGATGATAGACAAATTAGGAACATTAAGTAATAAACTATACTTTACGTAAACCGTGAAAAAACTTACATTAGCAATTAAATATTTGTCATTTTATTTTCTAAGTAGTCCTTCCGCTGAGAATGCTTAGCGAAAGCAAGAACGAGACCGGGGTGTTTTTGGTCGGTGCAAGTCCGATATATGCCCAATTGCCCACACCGTGCCCTCGACGTGGGTTGAACTCATTAGATTTACACCACGCAAAAAAAGGCTAAGTAGTTCTTGGTAGTTAATAAACCGTTATTTCAATAGTGCATCCCTAAAGGTGACCGACGCCGAGCATGATCGACGCCTGTCGAGACCGACGCCTCTCATGACCGACGCCTATCATAAACGACGCCTATCATGACCGACGCCGGGCATGATCGACGCCTGTCGAGACCGACGCCTCTCATGACCGACACCGAGCATGACCGACGCCTATCGAGACCGACGCCTCTCATGACCGACGCATATCATGACCGACGCCGAGCATGATCGACGCCTGTCGAGACCGACGCCTCTCATGACCGACGCATATCATGACCGACGCCGAGCATGATCGACGCCTGTCGAGACCGACGCCTCTCATGACCGACGCCTATCGAGACCGACGCCTCTCATAAACGACGCCGAGCATGATCGACGCCTGTCGAGACCGACGCCTCTCATGACCGACGCCTATCGAAACCGACGCCTCTCATGACCGACGCCTATCGAGACCGACGCCTCTCATGACCGACGCCTTTCATGACCGACGCCTATCATGACCGACGCCAAGCATGACCGAAGCCTATAGAGACCGACGCCGAGCATGACCGACGCCTATCGAGACCGACGCCTCTCATGACCGACGCCTCTCATGACCGACGCCTCTCATGACCGTCGCCGAGCATGTTCGACGCCTATCGAGACCGACGCCTCTCATGACCGACGCCTCTCATGACCGACGCCTATCGAGACCGACGCCTATCGAGACCGACGCCTATCGAGACCGACGCCTCTCATGACCGACGCCTATCGAGACCGACGCCTATCGAGACCGACGCCTATCGAGACGGACGCCTATCGAGACCGACGCCTATCGAGACCGACGCCTATCATGACTGACGCCTGTCATGACCGCCGCCTATCGAGACCGACGCCTATCGACACCGACGCCTCTTATGACCGACGCCGAGCATTTCCGACGTCTATCATGACCGACGCCTATCGAAACCGACGCCTCTCATGACCGGCGCCGAGCATGACCGACGCCTATCGAGACCGACGCCTATCAGTCGGAAAAGATGATGACGAGTTGTATAGATGAATGGAACATATGTCATGATGTATGTGCTGTGACCTTAAATCGGTTAACGGATATCCTAACTATAGGTATTCCTGTATAAGGTTTCTTAGATCAGGTCTTAAGTTTAATAACTCTTGAACAACATCTATCTACCTGAATCAAGACGTATAATCTTTTCTGAATCCTTACATGGCCCATCTTCTTCATAACTTTGATCAAGAGTTAGAGCGGTTGGATTTCATTTTATGTTTTGTCTGAAGAAACTACCGTGACCTTTTAAAGATAAGGCTTATTAAGGTGACACATCCTTTTCATTTATTTACGACATTAAAAAGAAACGACTATATGTACCGCTTATTTTTTGTTAACCATCAGTAATCTATCCATCTAATATAATTATATTTAATATTATTATTAAATATTATTATTATAATTATATTTAATATTATTATTATAATTATATTTAATATTATTATTAAATATAATTATATTAGATTTTATCTAATATTATTACACAGCCTAGCTGTAAACCAATGTTACAATAAATCTTATCAGTATTTCCGCTACTAATAAAACTATGCGGCGCTCCAGTTTTATTTAATATTTCGAACTTAATTTTCAACAGCAATTTTACCAACAATTATTGCATATTATATAATTGTTTTGCCTATGGTGATTCATATGGACTTATCCGCCCTTGAAAAGAAAGGAACTGTATAATATAGATACCAGTGTCTGTACTATGAGCTCTTAAAGTACGACTGTTTCTATCGTGGAAGCGAGACAGCGCGCTACACTCACATAGCGGCGTCTCCCTTCCACACCGAACACCGTCTTGCATTAAGAGCTTACCTTGTTTTTTTTTACTTTAGATTACCTATTTCCCCTTATCTTAATCAGAAATTACATAACATTTAATTCTCTATAAAACATCTAAACACACATATCCAAGAGTGAAGTGCTAGTTCTAATATACATATGGGGTTTGTTGGCCAAAGTGCCGGATGTGGAAACGTCTTGAGGTCACGTAAAGGGAAGGATTGATGGCTCTTCAATTGAGACCGATTGTGATATATGCTTTTTGTGTGGACGAACGCCTACGCTCTATGTCCTACTAGTAAATGCTTCAGATGGCCTCGAGTCCATAATTTGCAATATATTACCTGTAGTGCTATTCTGTAACATTATTTTCGTATCTCGACAGCGGTGAGATGTCAGCAATGTATTTTCAAAATTTGAATTCCAAATCAAGGCCAATTGGGTTCACTTTTGAAATGAGCTTTAGTATCACTCAGGTGAAGCTGGATATCGAAATTATCTATAGAATAGACATACTGTTTTTATAACCTTTATCATAGTAATGTAATATAAAGGTATTAAAACAGGCTCTGCTTTGTAAAGCAACTGAAATGTTACCATATAGTAAAACAAAAAAAAAAGCTTACTTCTACGTGACACTGCATTAATCGTCTGTAAGTAAAGTACGCTACGGTAAATGCTTGTTAAAAACCTGACGTTTTGTTCGACGTTTCGTTATTCACTTCAAATATGTAAAACATGTTATAACATATGAAACCTAAATTACCAACAGTGAAAACAAACAAGAGCATGAGGTTTGTACGTTCTGAATAATTAACTCTGACATAAATAACTTTTCTCTCGCTCAAAATGTCTTAAAACCTTCGAGTTTCAATAAATATTCAATGGAGCGGAAAATTCAATCCGTACCCACCACTTTGCTATTAAACCTGACAGATCGTACGAATCCCTGCAACAAACCCAAATACGTAATGGACATGAAAAGGGAACTCCGAAAGTAAACGAAGGTAGAGTTTAGTTCGTCCCGTGTGTGGTTTGACGCATTTACTTCAAGTAGAACGCTTAAGCCCGATTAGATACAGCGAAACCTTTTTAGACGATCCACCACAAAACTTTAAGAAAGAAGGTCTATTTCGAACGATACTATTAAACATAACATAACATATTATCATCACGCCTGTATCCCCGAAGGGGTAGGCAGAGGTGTACCAATGTACACCCACAGTTCGCCGATTTGTTTAGGTCCCATGTAATAGGGGGCGCGTCTATTGCCACTACCAGGCACAAATCCAAACTCCGACCTTGGTCGACTCGGGAATCGAACCCAAGACCTCTTTCGTAGCAGTCGCGCTTAGCACCACTAGGCCAACGAGGCAGTCCTGTGTACACACAACGATACTATTACAGGTATTAAACACTACATTCGGTTACAGCTTGGTTTCACTATTCATTTTTACTATTTACTTTAATCTTGTACTATATGATGCGATGGAGAGTGATATTCGCGACATCAAAGGTACCAGTTAATTAGTAATTGAACAAGATGATTAGATGACAAACTGAGATGTTCTTTCCGATGACAAGCCTTTCTTATGGTCGACGACACTGAAACGACATAATTAATGACAGTTGCTAAAAAAACCCAATTTATCAAATTTCTCCCTTATTCCCATGTACGCGCTTTTTCCCGTGAATTATATAACTATAAACATGCAGCGCGATAGTTTAAAAGTTTATACAATTTCTCCCTTGATTTTTCTCCCTTTAATTTAGTCATCATCATCATATCAGCCTCTTGCAGTCCACTGCTGGACATAGGCCTCCCCCAAGGAACGCCACAGCTCACGATCTCCCGCCCTTTGCATCCAGTCACTGCCAGCTGCCTTCTTCAGGTCATCGGTCCATCTAGCCGGGGGGCGTCCTACACTACGTTTGCCTAAGCGTGGTGTCCATTCGAGAACCTTCCTGCTCCACCTCTCGTCGGTTCTGCGACAGACATGGCCATAATTAAGTGAAGTTTTTTTTTTTTATTATTATTTTCACAGGATTTTCATCCATACGCCAACCCCATCGTACCCTTTTACAATTAATTACACTTTTATACTGTTAAGTATAAAAGTGTAATTAATTTAGATAGTATTGCTTAACTACAAAATATATATAAGTATATATATAATATATAAGTTCACAACTAAACCCCAATTGTTTGCTAAGTGAGCTCTTTATCCACCTGTGATACTGAAGAAATGCGAGGGTATACTTAGAATTCCCTGACGTCATGCGACACGGCTGAGCTGTTCAGTGACCCTCGTCACTTAGATATATTGATACCTTAAAGGCATTGTTGGCTACATTTAATAAACGACTATCCTTATTTTCCCTTTTATCTATATTTACATATCTTTTAGATCGGATATATAATAATAATTCCAGCCTATAAACGTCCCACTGCTGGGCACAGGCCTCTTCCCATATAGGGAAGGCATGAGCATTGATCACCACGCTTGCTCTCTGCGGATTGGCGATTTCAGATCCCAATTTTGGAATCCAGGTTTCCTCACGATGTTTTCCTTTACCGTTAGTCAGAAGTGTCTTAGAATAATTAAGAAAGTACATATAACTTAGGAACGTTACATTGGTACTTGCCCGGGTTCGAACCTGCAACCTCGTGCATACAAATCCGTTCATTGACCCGCTAGGTCACCACGACGTTTAGATCGGATACTTATTGGTGAAATAGTTTACTCAGCGTTTGGTCATGGGATCATGCGGTCTACATCAGAAATTGATAACTTAGTTGATTATTATTAGTTTGCATTCTTCAACTAGCGATAGAATTGTAAAAGAAATAGCGCAAATTAAATTTTTTAGGTCTCGATGAGTTTAGCAGACCAGAAACTATAGGAGGAACGCTAACAATGTCTCACGAAAATCTTATTTATAAGTTTTTGTACACACAACAGATAAACAATAATTAACATAATTATATAGATCAAAAAGTTACAAAGGTACTGCTTATTTCAGATGAAATTCTAGTTTTTTCTTGTGTCATCCCACTGCTAGCCTAAGGGTTCCTCGAAGTCTTTCCATTGGTATTCTTCCTGCGCCACCTCAAACCAGCCCTAAAGCTATTTAATTTGACGGGCCTGTTGGTCTAGCGGTTAGTGACCCTGACTAGTAATCCGGAGGTCGTGGGTCCGATTCCCACTCAGGACAAATGTTTGTGTGATGCGCACGATCATTTGTTCTGGTCTGGGTGTTATTTATCTATAATATGTTAGTATTTAGAAATATATAAGTATGTTTATCAGTTGTCTGGTTACCATAACACAAGCTCTGCTTAGCTTGGGATCAGATAACCGTGTGTGAGATGTCCCGGAATATATAAAAACCTTCTGTATAATCTTCATGATCCTCAGATGTCAAGTCGTCTTATCTCCCGTTCCTTACTTAACAGCTGAGTGAATTGACGTCTTGTTATTGGTTTTTCACGATTCATTGAGTCCCGTATCTTTTGTTATTTATGCTGTCATTCTGGTTTCTTGGTTAATGGAAGCTGTTCTATGATATTTTATGGTCTGTTGTATAATGCAAGTATTATTTATCAAACGGTTTCTTTTAAGTTTATAGGTCACCTATTTTTATATTTGTTATTTATTTATTAGTTCTACAGCTACTTTAATGGCCGGACTCACAACCAACTATAAAAAAAAATGAAGTCCGGCTGTTTGTCAAAAACTAAAAAAAAGTAAAGAGATAAATGATGCGCATAGATCATAGGCATCTATGTGCATCATTTATCTCTTTGAGTTATTTTAGCTAGAGAAGGTAACAAACAAACAAACAAACAGTACCAAGTAACAGTACAAATAAACAGTCACATACATTCACATCATCATCATCATCATCAGCCGGAAGATGTCCACTGCTGAACAAAGGGCGCCACAATAAACGACAACTCGCCAATTGCATCCACCGGGTGCCCGCAACTTTGACGATATCAGTCACATACACATATTTTTCTGGAATTACATATGTAACTTTTGTAAACTTCTACGTAAGATAAATAAGACGCTTTAAACTAAATGTTGCGTCTTCATTTAAGAGAAGTTCCTACTCAAGTACGTCATGTTTTAATAGATTTTTATTTTATGGAAGCTTCACAACTACCCTGTTGCTTTAAAAAGATAGATACTTCATTTAATTACTCTTGTACCTCGCGGGAAAGAGCGTCGATACTTGACCCCTTTCCTGCGCACTCAATATGTCTAAGAAGTAAGGCTGAACGTACACGAACTGTATGTCAATTCTGTAAATAATTTCGGTATCGAGCTTCACTTGAGTGACAATAAAGCTCATTTCAAAAGTGAACCCAATTGGCCTTGATTTAGAATTCAAAATTGAGAATACGTATTTGACATGTCACCGCGGATTCCGCTGTCGAGATATGAAAATAATGTTACTGAATAGCACTACTGTTCAAGCAGTCAGTGATCAACGTACACGGAATGCGGGAGCTGTCGACCGCTGTCGCAAGTCACGTGCGCCTTCCGCCCGATCGCCTTTTGTTTTGTCGACCACTCAAAGAAGTTGAAATTAATGCTTGAAGCATTCCCAGTGTATGGAAGTCCCCATGCAGTCGGAGTTTATTTATTTATTAAAATATTGACAACCTAAACTAATAACATAAAATATCGCCAAACTGTACAACAGTTTGTTGGCGATAATAGCGCTCTTTAGTAACAAAATTATTTAGTAATTGTGTATCTATTATAATATACATAACACTTATTATTATTTCTGACTTATTATTCTTATTATATCTATAACACTTATTTATTATAACATATGTTGAATTGAAGCAGTTCGTGTGCAGGTGGCCTAATACAGTCTACCGCACAAGACTTTGCCATCAACAACGCCTTAATTTTAAGGTATTAAGGTTGCATTTCGTAATGATTCGTTACTATAATCGCGGGGTCGACGGTACTAGATATTGAAGAGTTTGGAGTACCTAGATAATGGAACAATGAACTTCAATTAGATAGGACGGATTAACAAATACAATGTGTTGTAATGTAGCGGTTAATTAAAGCATTATATCAGTTTATTTGTTTACACCGTACTCGGGAAGGGTGACGGAAAATGAATGGATAGTGTGATTGATGATTGAGTAAATAAAATTTTGGATCAAATATTTGGTTTTCCGCCGATATTTATCTTAAATGTGTCGTTTTTCGGGCTAGATAAGGGCATGCGGGTAAATTGTGTAATACTAAGATAAAAACTAGGAATGGTCAGCAATCAGCATTAAGTTGTAAAGAAGAATCACCTCGGAGGTTTAAAAAGTCCAGCCTTTTCCAGATTATAGGTACGGATCTTTTCACATAGAGCTGTGCTTTTTACAAGACAGAAGTAGTCTATAAAATAATAATAATAATAATCCAGCCTATAAACGTCCCACTGCTGGGCACAGGCCTCTTCCCATATAGAGAAGACACGAGCATTGTTCACCACGCTTGCTCTCTCTCTATAAAATAAACAAAATAAAACTTACAAGTAACTTGTCTATAACTCAGGACAGCATTCTCGATGACCTAATCTTAGGTATTAGTCCATCGAGTTTGGTCTATCTTATCCTATGTCGGTTTATGGCTAAACTAACACTTACGAGAAATTGGAACTATTGACCCAAAACTTATGGTTCGAGAAAAGTAGGGTTTGATATGTTCATGTATTTACAGGAAGAACATAACTTATTTAGGGGTTTACAACTTAGTTTGACGGGCCTGTTGGTCTAGTGGTTAGTGACCCTGACTGCTATACCGGAGGTCGTGGGTTCGATTCCCACCCGGGACAACTGTTTGTGTGATGAGCACGAACATTTGTTCTGTGTCTGGATGTAATTTATCTATAATATGTATGTATTTAGAAATATATAAGTATGTTTATCAGTTGTCTGGTTACCATAACACAAGCTCTGCATAGCTTGGGATCAGATAACCGTGTGTGAGATGTCCCGGAATATTATTATATACAGTGATAAAAAACAGCTTAAAATACTCTATATTCGCAGATCTAAGTAGTGAAAATGAGATTTAATACCGTGTTTTCGACTGTAAGCAAGAACTTCTAAACTTTGTGGTTTACCCTTCTAGAAATTAATATATGAGTGTAGACTGTATTACATAATATTTGTTAAAAAAAAAAAAAAAAAAAAACTTTTTATTTCATTGTCACATTTAAACTTTCACAATTAATCATACGCAAGGGCCTCCTTTTAAGTATATGGAATACCTGTGCTAGGAGACCCCGCTCTTCATAACCAAATTATTGAACATGACAAGTTATATAACAGTAGGTGAGTAACTATTAACATCAATATAAAAGAAGGAAAGTATAAAAATAAAGATGTGTGTGTGTGTGTGTGTGTGTGTGTGTGTGTGTGTGTGTGTGTGTGTGTGTGTGTGTGTGTGTGTGTGTGTGTGTGTGTGTGTGTGTGTGTGTGTGTGTGTGTGTGTGTGTGTGTGTGTGTGTGTGTGTGTGTGTGTGTGTGTGTGTGTGTGTGTGTGTGTGTTGTGTGTGTGTGTGTGTGTGTGAGTGTGTGTGAGTGTGTGTGAGTGTGTGTATGTGTGTCTGTGCGTGCTTATGTGTGTGTTTTGTCTACCTTATTGAACTGTTTGCAAAAGATCTTCCATGTCGTTGTAAGTCTGGCTTTGCAGCCAATTTATTAGGGTTTTCTTACACTCTCTAATAGTCATAGGATAGATTTTCAATATTTTATTTATCTTATTATATAACTTTGTAGATAGTCTAGAGTACTGTCTTTCTGCATAAGCTGATTTAGCTGATACTACGTGTGCCACAACATAATTCCTTCTCTTTTTCTGGGAGCCAGAGTCATACGGAAGTATTTTATGTAGTTTAAGAATAGTTCGTAGGGCATATAACTTCCTAACAGTCAGGAGACCACTATACATATATAGGTTTTCGGTTGGGAAACGGTATGGTTTAGAATACATGACTTTTAGGAGAGACCGTTGTGCACGCTCTAGTTCGAGAAATTTAATTTTAGTAGCTCCACCCCATACTGGTATACAGTACACTAAAACTGATTGGGCCAGAGATACGTAGATCTGATTTATAAGGGTCTTAGAGGTTACATATCTTAAGGTCTTGAAGATCCATATGAGTTTTCTAATCCGGGACATGACTGTTTCTATGTGTGTGTGCCAAGACAAACGTTGGTCGACCATAACACCCAGATATCTAATATGAGTAACTTTTTCCACTTTATTGCAAGAACAATTTGTAATGGTACTCGAGGGGTTATGGCAACTGTGTATCTTAAGAGAATAATTAAGCCCTGGTTGGGTATTTTTATATTTTGTAAAAGCAATATATTTAGTTTTGGTGGTGTTTCGTGACAATAGATGAGAGTTCAACCAAGCGGAAATCCTGGCAAGGCCCATTTCGGCAGATTTATATACACTATCCCACGTATCTCCAGTGAACACAACGGCCGTATCATCGGCATAGGAGAATACCCGGCCATTTTCAAGTGACATGTTACAAAGGCTATTAATATATATTAAAAATAGGGTTGGGCCTAATACACTGCCCTGTGGGACGCCAAATTCCATATTTGCCTCCTCACTAACATATTCTCCTATCCTAATACGTTGTTTCCTATCTTTAAGGTAGTCCGTGAACATAGACAATGGGATTCCTCTAATGCCTAAAGTCTCTAGATCACGCAAAAGGATGGAAACAGAGACAGTATCAAAAGCTTTTTTTATATCAAGGTAAACAGTTATGCATTTTTTTCCGGTATCTACTTGGTTAACAATATGTGAGCTTAATGATAGAATTGCATCTTCAGTCGATAATCCTTGTCGAAAACCATATTGAGACTTTGATATGATGTTATATTTATTGAGGTATTTTATTAGTCTTGTGTTAATAAGTTTTTCTAAGATTTTTGATAATGCAGGAAGTACAGATATCGGCCGGTAATTGCTTACATTGTCTCTGTCCCCACCCTTGTGCACGGGTGTAATAAGAGCTTGCTTTAATGCAAGTGGGAAGACACCCTGTCCAAAGCACAGATTAGCCAAGTGTGAAATTATAGGTACAACTACCTAATGAGCTATTTTTAAAAAATGTGTGGGTATATTGTCCCAACCTGGCGCACTGTCCGATTTGAGACCCATTAACGTAAAGTAGACTTCCATCGGTTCTGTTTCCAAAAGCACAAATGAAGAGACCTGAGCTGTAACACTATCTAGACTATACTGAAATTGTTGCGGATTGTTATTAGTGATAATCTCTTCCGCCAGTGACTTACCAATGCTCGAGAAATAATTATTTACATGATTTACTGAATCACGGGGAGTGGGTTTTATTTCTAATAACTCTGAACTATGAGATTTGTTCATTTTACGATGTGTGATATTATTTATGGTTTTCCATATTTGTTTCGTATTTTTCTTTGCATTTGACAGCTGTTCTCTATCATACCTTCTTCTTAGTTTTTTAATTAAATTATTGCAATAATTGCGGTATCTCCTATAAGTAATTTTTAATATATCATTTGTCGGATTAGAGCGTAGCTTTTTTTGCATTCTATTTCTATTTTGTATACATCGCAAAATCCCTACTGTTATCCAAGGTTTAATTGTACGATTATTTCTAGGAACTAGAGTAGTAATTGTGTTTTGTATTAGACAGTTTTTAATTTGATATATTAGTTGTTCAGTCAATGCAACAGGGTCATTAATTAGGATTAGTTCTGAAACTTTACTATCTTTTAAGGTAACTAGAGCTTTTTCATAATGTTAACATTGGTTAGCTTAAGTAACTATATAGGGCGCATAGGATTTTTGTTAGCGTATCTGCCTCTATTATTAAAAAGAGTTTTAGTATTTTTTTATGCCTTGCTTATTGGTTTATTAGCTTTTGTCCTGCAGAATATTCCCGACGGCTTCAATTTAACGTATTTCCGTCCGCCTTTACACATATTTAAATGTGAAAAAACCTTTTTATTGATACCATGCAATGCGATTGCATTTATTCTAGAACATTCTAATCACGTTGCAATCGTTTTGTCTGCAATGTAGAAATGGATAGGTCTTACGTAACTTGATATAATCGGGGTCGAAAGAATTGTTGAGACTTTTCTTTTGTAAACATAACATAAAAAAGACATATCATCACGCCTGTATCCCCGACGGGGTAGGCAGAGGTATACCAATGTACACCCACAGTACGCCGATAATAATATGTTTAGGTCCCATGAAATAGGGGGCGTGCCTATTGCCAGTAACCGGGAACAAATCCAAACTCCGACCTGCTACTGAGAATTTCATAGAAAAACCCAATAACACCTTGGTCGACTGGGGAATCGAACCCAAGACCTCTAGTGTAGCAGTCGCGCTTACCACCACTAGGCCAACGAGGCAGCTCTTTTCTTTTGTCTTGCGAAAATATAATGACTTAAACCTACGTCGAGGGCACGACGTGGGGATATTTCTTCCTTGCAATGATTAAAACACCCTGGTTCTATCCTCGCCTTTGCTGAAGCCGGAAGCTAAAACAAAATGTCTCCAAAAACTCCTAATTTAATATTCATCTCATGTCGACGGTTGGTGAGATAAAGTTGGTATATGCCTATTATCGTAATATACCTTTTATTTAAGGACTGAAAGTTTCTTGTAACGTGGGACAAGAAGGTTTCATTCTTTAGATTGTTAATGCATACAGATCATTAACAAATTGTAATTTGCAGTTAACACGAGACAACACAATAATAAAATTCTGTTATAACCTTCTAAGTCAGCTTTTCATAAATAATAAGGGTCTGATTCACACGCAAATGTAAAGTATCCTAAAGGTGCTCCCTCACCGGGAGCATTCGCATGTAATGTAACGTTACAGATTTGAGCATTTCAGCAGTCAAGGAGGAGAACCGAGCATTACAATGCGCACCTTGTAATGATACAAATCAGTGAAGGAGAAGAACCGATTTGCTATGAAAATAAAGAAGAAAGTATATCAATATGATACATTACACGCAAATGTTCGTTAGTCAGGGACGTATTATTGTAATGCTCAAAGTCGAATCTATAATGTTACAATACACGTGAATGCTCGCGGTGAGGGAGCACCTTTAAGGCACTCTTTCCTCAATTTTAAATACATACCGACACTAATTAAAGTTTATAGAATGCAAGTGTCAATGTTAGCATTTAACTTCATAAACTAAAACACTTTTGCAATAACATTGATACTGTGCAGTCGTTTTATATTGACTAGAATTATTATTAATAGCTTGTTCTAGTTTCCATAGCGGTATTATTGTTCGTATGCCAACAATTGACTAGTTAATTGAAGTCGGATGCTATCGTAAATTGACTTAGAACAACCTATTAGGTCGACACAAGGCTCGGCCAGGCGCAACCTATTTGCTGAAAGATAGTTAATCGATTAATTTTAATGGGGTTACTATGTCTACCTGTTTACTTACACACTTAAGCAGACACCTGTAGACACCTGTATTACATTGTTTATCTAGAGAATACTCTCTTTCGTTATCTCCTCCTCCTTTTCCTGAATTATTTTGGGGTCGGCTCCAGTCTTGCACAATACCTACATTATTTTACATGGAGCGACTGCCTTTTTTTTTTTTTTTTGTCAGGTGAAACTCTTTTATGAGCTAGCCTTGCATCCCCAGGGGGTTGAGGATGCAAGAGTCCGGGCTTCCAGAGCCTTGAGAAAGGCTCCGACTACTCCGGCAAAACACCTGGTGCCATTCTTCGCCTTAGTGACGGCGTTACGGTTCCAACCGAAGTCTAAGCACCATAACGCCCCCGGCGACTGCCCGCTTAGTGGCGGGCCCGACATGACCTCCGTCCTGTGCAGGAAGGAGGACAGCGGAAGCAGTGCATGGCACTACACTACCCCCGCCCAGCGCGGAGGGGGCCGCGTGCAAAGAAGGCTAAGGGACCCCCGTCCCCGCCCTCTGCGTCCCCCCATGGAGCGACTGCCTATCTAACCACCGCAAACTATTTTACGAGGTGACAGAAGTATCCCATAGAGAGACTAAAATCTTTGAATATAAAATGGCTTCTGACCTTCAAAAGCTTCAAGAATATGAGTAGTTAAATTCGATGCCCTAGTCTATAAATCGTGCAAATATTCCCCAAGGTTTATATAAATCAGTGTCATTACACGCCCACATTTTGCCAAATAAGTCCCATGTTTTTTCACCCAATTAACCGCTTATATCAGAAAGTTTCATATTACGAATTAAATGGCAACACAAGACAGTCCCCGGGCGGTTTTGAGCTCACGTTATTTTTGTTGTGACAACATTGACTCAGTATATTTTGTTTGCGTGCGTCATAGAAGTTATCATTAAGTCGATTTATTCCAGTAACTGACTTACCTTAATGTTTGATAACACTTAAAATAATAATAACATTTGCGGTAAATACTGTTGAGTCGATAGTATTGATTATCTTGGCCTTTGAAAGAGGGTAGATCAACGAGGTTGCATTTGAAACTATAGAGTGAGCCTATCAGAGTTTATACCGTAAGCACTAGTGTGAACAAGTGTTGTCGTGAATTATGTATGAAGATGGAGCTTGCCGTTTTAAAAAATCTATCTAAAACACTAATATTATCCTAACAATGTCAAAACCATCGATATTTTCTTTTATAAGTTTCTCGTTGCGCGAAAATTAACTTAAATGAAAAACGAAATGTACTAGGATCAGACTAAAAACTGCTCTCGCTTGGCGCAAGGGGAACCTAGCGATAGTAGCAGTCTATGCATATCATACGTCGATGGGGTGGATGTTTAAATGAAGTGCTTGTGACGGTAACTTACATTCGAAAAAATACGTGACATCAGACGCACGACATTTTCAAATGATTACGCGAACTTTTGTGTAATCCTCGCATTTATGAGAATACGAATACGAGACTTTGGAAATGGAAACTTTTGCGAAGTGTCCAAAAGTTTGCACGTATTTGAGTGACCGAGTTTAGTGTGTAATAAGATACTAGAGAAAAACTGTCCTTGTTCTATATTCTTGAAGGGTCGTGTTTTACATGTACGCTCGGAAATGCAATACAGTCCATCGCTGGTAGGTCACAGCTGAAAACGAGTATTGGAAATCTTTCAGTTTCCCTTGTTTTATTCATGTCGTGTCTACCACATTTCCTTCCTCATTTCATTATTATTAATAGAAACGAAAATGTTAATAGTGAATTAGAAAAGAAATGAGTGAGTTACCTTAAACGAAATAGTTCAGTGTTTCTCCAGTTATATACCTACCTTAAGAATATAACATAATTATTGCGCTTGAAATGTGGGCATTGTTGCTGTCAGAGTTTTACCATTGACATGCAGTTGACTGTATTATATTACTAGCTGTGCCCCGCGGTTTCACCCGCGTGAATGACAATACATACACTATCTTTATAAATTATAGCCCATGTGTTATGCCAATGTATCAGCTACATTGTTGTTAAGTTTCATTAAAATCCATTCAGTAGTTTTTGCGTCAAAGAGTAACAAACATCCACACATCCATTCTCACAAACTTTCACGTTTATAATATTAGTAGGATTATTACGCTTGAAATGTGGGCATTGTTCACTGGATTAGCTCAGTCGCAAAATGACCACTTCTCAAAATGACAGTGTTTCAAGGGAAGGTGCAGAAAAAGTCCCGCAAAACTGCTCGAGTAGTCCGTCTATATGCGTCCTAACAGGTTTGGGTGAAGGTCGATTTACACCAAACATTATGGGGTGGAATGGAGTGAACATTCGCTCGCTTGATGTAAATCGGCCTCGATGTGTCGCGAAACAAAGGTTTGGCGACACTACTCTGTTTACTTACCTTTTGCCCTTTCTATTACGGTTATGGAGACATTCTTTGTTTCTTTGTAAAAGGTGAAGTAAATTAATTACGAGGATCCATTACGGAGAATAATAGAGTTTGCTATGTATAAGGATTTTTGTGATCTGTGTTCAGATATACTTTTGTTCTCTTAATGGGTTAGTATCTTTAGATGACACTTGATACTGAGTGAAGTGCTTTTATGCTATTTATTATACTTAAAAAAAGGCGAGCCGTTAGATGTTATTTTTGTAAACAATTTATGATTACAGGGCATTTGAGTGTGCTTTTATTACATTAAGTAGCCAATATTGCTCATTTTCTTCTTTTTTAAATAATGTTATATTTAAAAAACTATATTTTTAAGAGTTTTACGTGTTATAAATTTGCTATATATTACGAGTAATATTGAGTTAAAACATGATTTTCTTTACTTCTTGATTGCTTTCAAGCTTCTACGTAGGTTAAATATGATTGAATCGGAACATTTTGCTCAAAGGTAAATCTTGAATGTAATCGCTATAAATAAATACACTGTCCTAAAATATCTTTTATTGAACTATATAAATAAAAGAAGTGATTTCTTTTTGTGACATGTTCATCTTTAATGTGTCATATAAATGTTTTCTGATATCCCACATTGTATATAACTGTCAAGAAAAGCAAAGATTGTGGAAATCATTTTTATGTTCGTACCGGTGACAGCAGTCGACATTTTTTATGACAGCCATTAATATTGGAGAGTAAGACTGTTTTCACATCAGCCGACTCGATATCGGGGACAAGTAAATATGAAACATTTACCTTGAAATAAAACTACCTTTTACGGATTTTGTCTTTGCAGCTATCATATGCATAAGGGAGGCTCAGGGAAGACCTCTTTACTGTCTTTCCAGGGATGTGCTCTAACAGCCGTTGCACAGGGGGTCTTCTGGTTTGTTCTTTAAGAGGTAACAGAAATCCCTTTTCATATGCTGATGGTGACCAACGGGGTAGTTTTAGTGCGGTAAAAATCCCACACTCCCCGGTCTCATAAATCCCCATAGGATCGGATACCTTTTGAAGGATTCCCCGCAAGAAAAAAAGGTATTATTGTCACGAACAGACTATGATACCTGCAATGTTATCGAAACGTTGGGACCTGAAATCTAAAATTGAACCGCGACAAAATCCGTAAAAAGTAGTTTTATTTCAATGTCTAACATTCGCGTAAACCTAAGAAACCAAAAACGTACCTGTCTTACATTATACGGGCCGTTAGCGCATATCAGGTTCGTATTTTTTTAATCTTTGATCCAGCCCTCTCTTGCTGTTATTTGTTATGAGCAACGAACTAAGTCGAGGATCTAACACCGCAGGAGGTACCTTAGCTTTCGTTGCCACAACCTTTATATTTTGTAGCTTCTGGCTGGAGGCGTATTAGTGTCTCGCCAACTTAGTCCGGTAAAGCAGTGAAAGTCTCCACGAGGCTAACTGACTCAGTTCTTTAAAAAAAAAAAACGTAATTTCGATATATTTATTTGCCTCCGATATTGTGTCGGAGTCCGATACCGATATCGTGTTGGATAATGTGAAAACAGACTTAGGCCCTGCGTACACGGGGCAGTGCAAGTCTCCGATAACCAACGACTTTAGTCTCAAAAGACGTGTGCTTATTAAGAACTTCTGTGAGTTTGTAATGCGATAGTCTCTAGACTTGCGTCACCTCACGGACACAGGACCTTATGTTACTACGAAAAAAAAAAAAAAAATATGTTTTAGTTTTCAACGTAAAATGGGTTTGTCCAGCGAAATAGCTTGCATTAGCTGATTCCACGAATAGGTGGGAGTCAGGCGGACAAACACATTAAGCTTGTACAGGTAACCGCTAAGGTGACACCTTGATTGACAGCCTTTATGTCAAAGCTATAAGGTTTATTTTTCCATGTGCTTCGACTGACGTGTTCTAAAATGTGTACACCTACTGGTATGATTTATATTTACTGATTTGTTCCAGCGACTGGTCTATTAAAATAATGGTCAAACACTCAACGTCACACAATCTGGATATAATATCAGTGTCCCGTAGGCAATTGTCGTGGTGGTCTAGCGGTTCGGTGAACGGATTTGTATGCACGAGGTTGCACGAAAATGGCTTTTTCATAGTTATATGTAATTTCTTTATTATTCTAAGACACTTTTGACAAGGTGAAGGAAAACATTGTGAGGAAAACTAGATTCCAAGATTTTGGGATCTGAAATCGCTGATCATCAGTGAGCAAGCGTAGTAATCAAAGCTCGTGCCCTCTTTATATGGGAAAAGGCCTGTGCCCAGAAGTGGGACGTTTATATACTGGTATATGATATACAAACTTTCTTCCTTAGAATTTGAAGGCACTTAGTTTGGCGTTACAAAAGCGCTTGTTAAAGACTTTTCTAAGAACTGGGTCGTAGTTCGATACGCATCTAAGTTTTGAAAACTTGATAAAACTATGCCAGATGTGATGGAACTTGGTTTGAATTACTGGACTTTGTTCGAGTATTCAGGATTGAATGTTTGGTGGTCACTGTAATAAATTACATATTTGTTGAATTGATATCACAGTGCACACGACGTATTTTTTGTACTCGCTTTTAAAGGAATTTTATTTTAATCTCGCTATAAATTTTATTTTAATTCAATTTAATTTTGCCTAAAAAATGTAAATTAAAATTTAATTTAGATTTTTTAGGCATTTTGTGGCTCCTCTTAATCAGAAAGAGAGATGAGCGGAGAGTTGAGTAGCGTTAGCCCTGCAGCGGGACACAAAAAAAACCTTTTTTTTCTAGCTTGTCCTAACCTAACCAACTGAGATTCGCGAACAATGCGGAAAGTGCGCAAAATAATACAAAAATAGTAAAAGCTACCTACTTCACAGAGCAAGACATCGTTAGTCCCAAATCAAATTAGAGGCCGTGAAAGGCGCTCGTTTTTCGCAGTCAAATCGTAGATCCCGAGGCTTTTGTATAGTTACCAGTTACTAGAAACAATTATAATAAATGCAATATACTCTGTATACGTCATACTAAAGTATAAGCATTTAGTAATTTCTTAAATAAAAATACTAAATGCTTTGGTTTAGTATAATGTAAAGTTCGTTCATATAATGTGTAGTGTAGCGCAATATGTTAAAAAATCCCTGTCCCATCCGTCAAGGTATTGGTAGGTATCGATATCTGATACTATAAATGTGAAAAAGGACGGAATAAGTTGAAAAAAAAAACACTCAAGTTTTTTTTTCTTTTTTAATACTCTCCTTTAGATTTATAGGAAAGAAAGAGAGTGAGCCTTATCACAGGTCACACAAAATAATACGGATACTGATAATAATACAGAAAACGTGGTTTTCGGGAAGTTTGTGGTTTCAAAATTCATTAATATTGTTTCTATCATGAATATTACATTTCCTTCTTTTCATATTATTGTCTATCGACCTTTGTGGTCGAACAGGGCTTTCTTAATTTATTGTGTAATACTAATTTTATCAAAGAAAATAGCTAGTTCTACGATATAATAAGTTCCTGAGAAACACGAGCAATCGGCAGATTTTCTCCGTCCTTCCCCGGAGGATTCTGTGCAATCGTATAAATACGTTATATAAACGTATTGGTTATCCGCAAATCTATTTACTCAATAAACCGGGAATAAATGGTGCTTAAATAGAATCGATATTAATCTCTTACTCAATATTTGTTTAGGTATATTTAAACTCAATAATTTTGGATAGAGGTTCAATAATGTAAGATAATATTAAATCCATTTAGGACCAATTTAAACCCACTATTAAACATATGTTATAATAAATAAGTGTTATAGATATAATATGAATAATAATAAGTCAGAAATAATAATAAGTGTTACACATATATATATATATTGTTACATATATATTATAATAGATACACAATTGCTTAATAATTTTGTTACTAAAGAGCGCTATTATCGCCAACAAACTGCTGTACAGTTTGGCGATATTTTATGTATAAGTTCCATTATGTAATTTTTTAATAAATTAATAAATTAATAATAAATTAATTTAATTAATTCCTCAGTTACAATTATTTAGTACGACAAAACCGTAATTACATTGTTGTTTTTTTTTACTGGTAACCTGAGATTTTAGTACAGTTAAACGCTTCGCCTCCATAATCTTTCGAAACGACTAAGTTGACTCAACTTTCCATATACTTTGAAGTTTCAAAAACTGTCATTTTGGTCTAATATTAAAGCAAAATATCCTGAAATTTAAAACATCCTACTAAATTTAACATTATAAATGTGAAAGTTTGTGAGAATGGATGTGTGGATGTTTGTTACTCTTTCACGCAAAAACTACTGAATGGATTTTAATGAAACTTAACAATAATGTTGCTGATACATCGGAATAACACATAGGCTATAATTTATTAAGATAGTCATATATTGTCATTCACGCGGGTGAAACCGCGGGGCACAGCTAGTATGCAATAATTCGGTTATCAGAGTTTCAATGGCGATGAGGCCTTGCTAATATGATGATCATAGTGAATTTAAGGATTCAAACAAAATGCATAATTCAAAACCATTTGAAAAGTACCCGAGGTATCCAACTGCGATACGAATACATCAATCAATTACGGTTATCTGTAGGGTTGACAACTTTCTGACAATAAATTAACTTTCAAACAAATATAAGATAATTTAATATAACGCGTGATTACGGTGAAGGTCGAATAACAGATTAATGGACTGTGTAATACAAAAGATTTTGGCATCTAGAGATGAGTGTTGGGAATAATTTGCAGACCGAATTTTAATAAATGAAAAAAGCAATAAAATTTTAATTACAAAACTGTTTTTAGAAAAGATTTGTTTGCAAGTCCTTTTAAGAATAATTATCCAGTGTCATATTGAACCAGTCCTTGCATTTTTTTAAGTTCTCTTGTATACTGAAAAAGTATTTTTACACTTTTTATCGCAAGTCATTTACGACGGTAACTTTTAGGGAGCAGGAAAAGAGGTAGGCTTTGGCAACCCTAATTGAAATATTCATTGAGTATCGTTGCTTGCCTCGCACCAACATTTTTTTTAATCTGCATACCAAATTCTTCGCCTATTGTTCTCAGATGCTTCACAATTTAAAGTTGGAACGGAACCGGTGTGTATAAAAAAGTCCTTAACATGTGTCCTACTTCAGAAATATCGATCAAAGGAATCCTATGCAATTTGCAGGGTTTTATTTTCTTCCACGATTATTTAACAAACCTTTCTATACTTTTATGTACTATACATAGTTAAATACACATGCTTCCTAGCGTACTTGAATTGAATACGTTCCGAAAATAATTATGTAAGTATTTTAAATGAGTAGAGAAGCAACTGCACTTTGACACTAATACTTTGACTAAACATGTCGGTATTGACTTTCTTCTTAATTTTTCATAATCATCTTATGTTTATTCAAATACCTACAAGAACAAATTATTAGAACATATCTTAACCTATATCTTAACAACTGGTAAAGGCATGATACATTATTTTATTGTTGCTTGCTCGGCCAAACATATGCCTATCGCGTAGCTACATCAAATGTGTGTTCGATTGGAAAATCTGCAACAATGTGACATGTTTATCCAGATCAATAGCTTGGAAACTGGTTTAACATAATACAGTCAAGTTTCGGCACCATTAGTGTCAACGACACGGGTACGACACGTATTATGTTATTGTTAGCTTTTGCTAGCGGCAACAAACTTTCCTCCCTTCCATAATTGATCTCGAATAAAAGTAGTATATCATGCCTTGGTTCAAGTCTCGGTCTCATCATCATCATCAGCCGGAAGACGTCCACTGCTGAACAAAGGCCTCCCCCCTAGAACGCCACAATGAACGACAACTCGCCAATTGCATCCACCGGGTGCCCGCAACTTTGACGATATCGTCAGTCCACCTGGTGGGAGGCCTGTAGTCTCGGACTATCTCTTGTGAAATGTAATTCAGTTTTGTGAACATTTAAATGGAAATTGTCTAATTTCGTGGATGTTCCAGACATAGTAAATATATTGAGCTACGCGAATAGCGTCAACGGTAAAACCTTCGTAACATATTCAAATTACTTTAATTTTACGATGAACTGTAATCCATTGAACTCTTCGCGATATTTTTACGTATGATCAAGCAATTGTTTCCTAGTCGTTCCGCGTTAGCATCTCGTTAAATCTAAATGACTTGTTCAGAGAAACGTTAGCCTATATTTGCTTACGTGTCAGTGATTTTAATATCGCTCTCACTGCCTATCGAGTATTATAGACTACTTGTGGAACCTTTGTTTTTATTTATTGGCGTATCGCATGTTTTGCACAAAATGATACGGTATATGTAGTAGTTTTGTTGTCAAATCCAACATAAAAGCTCCTTGAGTGGGAGTTTGAGGTGTCTTATATTAACTAAAGTATCATTTTCTTAGATAAAACAATCCTTGAACTACGAGACTACCCTAATCCTAGGTAACCTAGGATACGTACCCGAGTTAATTAATAAAGTTCTATTATCTAATATCTAGGGTTTGGTGGCAATCGTGTCGCATGAACTACAGGTGCTTTACAGTAATAGGTTAACCGAGACACTGATAAAGAAACTGTTTTATCATCCTGAATATGATATAGGTTTGACGGGCCTGTTGGTCTAGTAGTTACGAGACCCTGACTGCTATACCGGAGGTCGTGGGTTCGATTCCCATCCGGGACAAATGTTTGTGTGATGAGCACGATGATTCGTTCGGTGTCTGGGTGTAATTTTACATAAATTAATATGTATGTATTTAGAAATATATAAGTATGTTCATCAGTTGTCTGGTTACCATAACACAAGCTCTGCTTAGTTTGGGATCAGATAACCGTGTGTGAGATGTCCCGGAATATTATTATTATTAAATTTTACACTGATAATAGAATATAGATCCTGGCATGATAGAAAACTAATCTAGTTTCTCGTGTACTAGCTTATGACAGCGAATTCGTACGCTATATTAAAACGGAGTGATGCAAGTATAAATATCGTCATGGTTTAAATTAAAGAATATTCTAATCAAATCTGCCTTGAATGAAAATCCGGGCTACTACAATCTGTGCTAAATTACTCTAAGTTTCTAGAAATAATTCAAACGCCTATCAATGAATCAATTCAGCCTTCCGCCGTTCACTACTGACATACGTCTCTACTTAGCACTACTAAACCCACATTTGCTCATCTATCTTTAATCTCAAAATATACCTTAAATTGTTCTAGAACTTTACAAAGTTTTTCATAAAATTATTTTGCATTCGGTGTTCGTTATTTCGCGAACGTTTCCACAATTTTTAGCACCGCTACTTCAAGCAGTACGAGAGGTCGCGAGTGCTTTAGACGTATCTGGGGCCGTAAAATAAATACGGAATATATTTTACCCAACGATGTAACATTGCCGCGTTTTGTTTTTAAGAAATATAAGATTTCTGAACATATTTTAGTTTTTTAATGACCATGGATGCCAGAAGCTGAGAATAGATAGCACCTTGTGACGTGCTATTGGCTATTGATTTCTTGTTAGCGTGTCTATGACAATTTGTTTATACACGGTAGGCCCAAAATTCTGCAACGAGAACTGCATTGTCAGTAGCTCGCATTAAATCGTCCATCGTGCAGGAGTAAGGGCACGAAGGACAATATAACAGGTGTTCCATAGTCTGGGGAGTAATGCCACATCGACAACTCAGTGTAGATGTATCTATGTATCCCCACCTAGACATATTGTCTTTACTTCTGCCAACCTGCGTCCGAAGTCGGTTTAGAGACTTCCAGGTAAGCCAAGGTAGCCCATGTCCTGGAGGAAGGTCTTCTTGTGGAGAGATAAGATAAGCTGATGATGATGAATATGACTCTTCCATCTTGTATTTTCACTCTTTTATAAATTCCAATACGAGGTTCTTTTTGTAAAACTTAAGAATAAAGTCGAAAGGTAGCTTTGTTGAAAGTAGCTAAAATATATTTAATCTAGGTTCCGTAACGATGTTTTCATCGTTAGCAATATTAAAGCGCTGTTTGCTCATGGTACAATAATATCATATTTAATTATCTTAGAGAATGTTTTCTTCGCATTTAAAGGCCAGTGTCCGCTTACTTTTATAATTATCTTCTTCAACATCTAAACAAAGAAAATGAAATATCTTTTAGAAACCGAATAACAGCTTAGAAGCTTCATCTTAATTTGAATCTTATGAAAACATTCTAACGAAGACATTGTTTATTCTGGAGAGAATTTCTGAATATAATATTATACCTTCTAGGTTTACTTTAGCTTTTTGTATCAGATTTCTATAACTTTTTATAAGAACTAGTTATTTTTGATAGCGCTTTTCTTAGCTTTTCGGCCTACACCTCCCTTTCAAATTACTTGACTAAACAAACGAAGTAGGTGTTACCAACTTTTTAAATCTTTTCTATTTATTTTGTGTCCCAAAGCGCTTACTTTTTGTGATATCTACTTTAAAAAAGTGTATCCGTTTTATTACAGTTTTAGATTGAAATGACAGAATCGTCAAGAAAGAAGACACAAAATAACTTTATCTAAATCTGGCTCCCTCTTGTCCAAAAAGACGAATTCACCTTATTTCGAAATACATGTCATACAAAATTCAGTTTTACAGCGCAGTGAAAAATTTACTGCGATTGCTTTGCTTGCATTTGTTTTTTCAAATGTACTCCGCCCGATCTCTGCACATTTACGTTTGGAGTCTACTATATACTATCTTTCCCAATGCGCAGAAATACATAAGACATTTCCAGTCAGGCTAAAGTGATTGTTTCTGTATCTTTGGGGCAATTCCATCAGGCAACACGTTCCTACGCACAGATATATATCTAGGGCCTTCTACATTTTTCATATGCCATAGCCGAACCCTAAACTATGGGATTGGTTGAACAATTTATTATTTATATGATTTAGACTAATTTATAGACGAAATCACGTAAATTAAGGTACAAAAAAAAAAAAGTTAACTAAAATACCGATAATATAGAACGCAAAAAAATACATTTCATTTCATAGCATTATGTGAATTAAAAATAGAAGAATAAGAATAGAATAAACGTTTATTGTTTCCAGTATTACAGCTAGTAGTAACATACAAAAAACTTTAATACCGGAAACAAAAGGTTGAGGCGTCAGCATTATGCTTAGGTCCCCCCTAGAGGGTAGCTAAGCGCTGGTTTTCAGCTTCAACCCTTTGGCTCCTGTTTACAATGTAGATAACAAAGTTAGTATTTAAAAAAGGATAATCAAGGATAATCACACATTAAAAAAAAATATAGAGTATATGTATTGTTACATTAAATCTTTCGATATAAATAAATATAGTTACAGAGAAGATGCTTAACCAAGAAAAAAAAAACACAAAAATATCAAGAATGGCCACGGCTGTCCAAAAAAACAAAAAAAACAAAATTTGACGCAGAATTTTAACAAGGAGTAAACTTAGTATAGAGCAAATGGACAAAAACAAAAAAAAAAAAGAACTGGCAGCTTTTATAGTAATTTAGTAAAATACTTTTGGCAGTCGAAGACTAATACTCTACACTTGCTTTTAAAGTTAAGAGCATTTTTAATTTGACGGAAAGGCGGTGGTATATTATTCCAGATTTTTGACGCTGCGTAATTAAAACTACCTTTATAACTTTTTGTTCTGTGTCTTGGTATCATTAGCGTGCTATTTACTTTTGACCTAGTAAATATAGTATGAGCATCTTTACACCACGATAAGAGACTATACAGGTATGGAGGTCTTTTGGTAGTGATAACTCTGTGTGTAAAACATAAAAAGTGCAAATTTCGTCGTGATTCCATGTTTAGTTGTCCCTTTTCGCTTATAATGGGAGAGATGTGCGCTCTTCTTGGGACTGGGTAAATAAAGCGAACGCAAGCGTTTTGGACCTTCTGAATGCGCTTTTTGGTCTTTTCGAGGAGCCTTGGACCGTAAACGACATCGCAGTAGTTGAAGGGTGAAAGTATTAGCAGATCTGAGAGCAGTTTCCTTATATCCTCTGAGAGGTACTCACGGATTCCATAGAGAACTTTCAATCTATAAAAAGCATTCTGCATTCGGCCATTAATGTGATCTGCGAATCTAAGTTCCTCGTCCATAAGTAGCCCCAGGTTCCTTGCGACTTTCAGTCGTTCAATTACCTCCCCGTTAACAACCAGAGGCTCGTATAGGCTGTCAACAGCTGCTATCTGTGATTTGGTGCCCAAAATCATACATTTTGTCTTAGATGCGTTGAGTACCAGAGTATTTTTTTGAGACCAGGTAACGATTCGTTCAATATCATTCGAAACATTAACCAAAGTCTGACAAGTGTCAATTGGCTTAAATGATGCATAGATTTGTGTGTCATCCGCATACAGGTGTACTTTACAGTGTTGAAGAATACTTGGTAGGTCAGCCGTAAAGATAATAAATAAGGTAGGACTGAGGATAGAACCTTGTGGAACGCCCCTTTCTACGACCAGCTTTTTTGATTTAATTGAATTACCCTGATCGTCAATAGTTACTACTTGTTGATATCTATTAGTGAGGAAAGACCTGAACCATTTGCATGTGTCTATAGAAATACCGTAATGTTTAAGTTTGGCGAGTAGTAGCTCCCGATTCAAACAATCAAACGCCCTCGAAAAATCTAACAAAACAAGCACAGAGGATTTGCCAGCATCAGACTCGGTCAGAATATCATTAGTGACATAAGTTAAAGCCGTTGCAGTACCATGGCCTTCACGGAAACCCGATTGATGTTGAGGCAGAATGGAATTAGCCTCTAGGTATAACTTAAGTTGCTTTTCGACAACCCTTTCGATAACCTTTGACAGAACGGGAAGAATACTAATTGGCCGCAAATCTTTAAGCTGGTTAATATTTTTGGACTTTGGGATTGGCTTTACTAATGCAGATTTCCAAGAATCTGGAAATACTTTGGTTTGAAGGGACCTATTTATAATTTCAGTAATTGTGTTTAATGTATTAGGAAGGGTAAGCTGGATCATATCAATGTTGATGAGGTCGTGTCCATAGGCTTTAGTTTTTATTCCATTTAAAATGTTTATGATTTCTTTACAAGTTGTTTCCTCGAGGTCGAATTGATTTTTACTAATAACAGTGTTTTTATAATAGTTTAATGTTCCTATGTCGGCATAAGTATTCCCTGGTAGATCTAGAAAGAAATTGTTTATATCGTCGGGATTGTTAAGATTATTTGGGATAGATGTTTCGCACGGATTGCTAAATGTAGATGTGCTTTTGAGATGTTTCCACATTTCTGTAGGCTTTTTAGCGTTATTATTGACATAATATGAAAAGTAGGCTTTTTTTTCGTGTCTCATGCTAGATGTCACCAGGTTTTTAAGTTGTTTATAATAGTCCATATGAATCTGTAGCTTGGTTTTGTGTGCCCTAGCCAAGGCTTTGTCACGATGCAGCATCATTACTTTGATAACGTCTGTTATCCAGGGTGTCGGGGCTTTAGATGTCTTAATACGCCTAAAAGGAGCGTGGATGTCAAATAGTTCGGTTATGTATTTATCGAACATACACACCATTTCATCAACGTTATTCATCTTTCCAATATTTTCCCAAGGGATATTGTCTAAGTCACTGTCAAAACGAGTTAAGTCTATATTTTTGAAAGAGCGAACTGTTTTAAATTGCGGCACCGGTTTAGGTTTTTTTATATCAAAATTTGCTATTACCATTGCATGGTCGCTTATATTAGGGTTATGATGTACGATTACATCGAAACATCGAGTAGCTGCATCTGTTATAATAAGATCTAAAAGAGTTTTAGAAGTTTCTGTGATTCTAGTGGGTTTTTTGACAATTTGTACAAGATCATATTGCGTAAAGAATGTATTTAACTCTTTTGTAAAATTATTGAGCGGTTTTAACATGTTGACATTGAAATCTGATAGAAGTATTATATGTTTACAATAAGTGAAAGATTGTATGGAATCAGCCAATGCATCAATTGCTCTACTCACCGAAATAACAGTTTCGGACCTGTATGCGGTACCAACAGCTAATTTGTAGCCAGGCAAGGTGACCTCAAGCCACAACTGCTCTAGTTCCGAGTCCGGGTGGGGGCGCACATCAACACGAATGCCTCTTCTCACATAAAAGCCTACTCCTCCCCCTGATCTATTATTTGGGCGAGCTCTGTGTTTAAGGAAATATCCGGGTATGGCGGGAGCATATTTTTCAGCACCTTCCTGGAGCCACGTTTCATTAAGGGCCAAAATATCTGGCTGCAGCCTATGTATTGTAACTCTCAGGTCATCCTGGCCAGTGTTAAGCGATCGCACATTAAGCAAACCTAACTTTATGTTGTTTTTTTTAAATTTCCTAGCCATAGTCTTGTAAATCAATTATCAGCAAGCATTGTGTAACAGATATTAGATTTAATGTGTGATCATAAGACACTAAATTACAATAAAACAAACCTAAAAATAGTGAAGCATGCAAATAAAACTTTATAAAAACAAATGATAGCAGCTGACCAAACGTCAGTCATTTGTTATTTACTAACTCTGACAAACATCGTTCAGACTTGATTTGAACTGGTTTTTCGTCTAAATTTTTACGCATAAATATTTTACCATTCACGTACCAGCAAGATATCTTATGTGCTTTTGCAAATTGACGACATTTGAAGAAGAACTGCCTAACTGATGGGGTCTGGTACTCTGATACGTATATAGGAGTTCTCTCTCCAGGTAATCCAATCATCTGGGAGTTGAGCTTATCATTTACTTGCCGATCCTTGTTAAAAGTCCTGATATTGTTTAGGACTACATTTCTTCGGGATACCGAGGTAAACTCTGCTACTATTGGTCTAGGTTTACCAGGCTTACCAGGCTTACCGGGGAGCCGGTATACGTCCCTTAGACTTGTTTCACCTATCTCCAAATTTACAGCCTTTCCGATGCCGGCCATAATGAAGATCAGATCAGTAACGTTCTCATTTTCTTTGAGAGGGACGTTGTGTAGTTCGATTGAGGCTGGTCTTGACTGGGACGATAAATCCTGATTTTTTTTCTCATAGTTTCTCAGAGTATCTTTGTCTTTCGTATTCTGACCTTCTATTTCTGTTATGCGGGTTTTTATTTCTTCATAATCTTTACTTATGAAAGCCATACTTTTCTCCAGCTCTAAGTTTATATTTTGGATCTCCACAAACTTCAGTTTTAAATCCGATACTTCCTTAACCAAAGACTCCAATAAGCTGTCTTGATCTGCTTTCCAAGCCGTTAATCTGACATCTTGATCAGCTTTCCAGGTTGACAACATGTCTAGGAGCTCAGTTTTAAGCTCTCCACAGACGCACGAACATTCTTTGTTTAAAGTTGTCGCACTCTTTGGTGAGTCCTCCATACGCTGCCGCTTGTTAGCCGTTTTATTTCTCACCGTAATGTTTGCGGGTTTGTTATCAGTAACTGAAATAGCTGGATCAGTAGCGGGGTGTACTTTTCCCTGTTTAGAACTTTCACGCGGCGATTTCGGGGGTGTGCGTTGCATTTTGTGGATGTCGATTATGGGACTTTATAGTTAGCTCGTAGCGCCGTCGGACAAGGTTGTTACGCTTTCTTGTAGCAGATGCTTAATCACGCAGGCGCTCGTGATACGCGCGACTAGTGACGTAAGTGCGTGCGCGTGTAGTGGTCGTCCGTTTTGCTGCACGATGACTAATCGCGCTGGCTCGGCGGTAGGGAGCTTGACCGCTGCGACAGGCGTTGCGCGTTCAAAACCAAACTCACCACGGACAAATCAGGTGCACTTGATTTCACTAAAAAGTTCCGAAATCTATTTATCTCACTCTTAGACCACCCACTGGGTGGAGCCGGTCCATAAAAAGGCTATAAGAGTAAAAAGGAATCGAGAATTGACAAGTCCACCAATCACAAATTACCACACAAATTCAAACGACCGAGACACCAGTACACGTCCGAACCGATCCGAGGTGCGAGTCGGAGTCAATTTGTACAAAAGTACAATCATGAACTAAAACGAAAAGTTTTTTTATTAATTTGAGGTTTTTTAATGTCACTGATGAATGTGACAAAAACATTTTACTATGAACTAAATGCGATTGGAGAAACAATATAATTATAAACCATTATTGCGAATACGAATTTCGACTATTTTTACACAGAACTAAGAATGTCTTAAGGCGTTCCTTTCCTAGAATATATGAATAGTCAACCTTATCCGCACTTTTTGTCTAAACTATGTTGGCAAAAATCGAGTGAGAAAGCTTAAATGATCACGTGCATGATACAGACAAGTTTATTTGGCTTTTGAAAAAATGCATGATTTATAAAAATATAGGTCTGTTAAATAATATTTTCTCTCCATTATCTGCCAGTTTAACCTACAAATTAATAAATCAAGACTAATTAAAATAACATAAGCTATTAATCAAGTTTTCGGGACACTTCATGTGTGATAATTAATGTTGATAAATCAATTACAAATTAATGTCAGGTACTTTGATTACACTGTATTATGAGCTTGTTATGTCATGTTCTTGCGTCCAATTACATCGAAATGGAGTGCTTTGTTAAAATGTTTAACATAACCCTTATTATATTCAGCAGAGTTTTTGTACAAATAACATAAAAAGCAGAAAATTTATATCTGAAAAAAATAAAAAAAAATACTGGTAATCTTGACAAACATTATTATGTTTTTACTGAAAGGACTTAACACCAACCCATGTAACTTAAAATTTACTTTACGATTTGTTTAATAGCAACTGGCGTCCAAAAGATGAACCTTTTCGACATAAAACTAAGCGAACTAGATCTTAAAAGTTTTTAAAACTATCTATCCTTAAGCTAAGCATTTTCCCTCGTTTCAAGTAGACATTTACAGACATTAATCTACAGCACCAACTTCAAGACCTAATTTGCGTAGGCTATATAAATTCTGGTACAATGGACCGCACGTTAAAGGAACGTATAGAAAATCAACCTTACCACTACGAAATAAAGTTGCTGTTAATGACAGAGTATCACCACTTAAGTGCGGTTCACTGTACGTTAGGCTCTGGCGAGAGACTTAACGACGAATGTCAAGCAATTAAAATTACGCGCTAAGAGTCCTTCAACATCCGATCTCGATTGAGGACGAAATTTTCCACTAAAATACTCAAATATTTCTCATATTATGGTTCAAAGACGAGGTTATTCACGAAGCCCTCGTTAGATATGAATGTACAATTTTAATTAATTAACATTAACATATCATCACGCCTGTATCTCCGAAGGGTTAGACAGAGGTGTACGAATGTACACCCACAGTTCGCCGATAAGTCTAGGTCCCATGTAATAGGGGGCGAGCCTATTGCCACTAACCGGGCACAAATCCAAACTCCGATCTGCTACTGAGAATTTCATAGAAAAACCCAATAACACCTTGGTCGACTCGGGAATCGAACCCAAACCTCTAGTGTAGCAGTCGCGCTTAGCGTCACTGGGCCAATGAGGCAGTAATTAATGTAACTAATCTACGATTGATATATTACCTTGAAGGGATTATTTGAGTTTCTCAGACACATACTGTTTATTCATCAACTGTTCGTAGTATCTAGGAGCTGGTAAATCCTCCTAATCCTTCGAATAAGCAATTCCGGGAATGTAGAGCATTGAGGGTTTAAGGTAGAACTTATAGCTACCCAGATAGGGTACATTTGTATCTATGATAGTAACGTTATCATCATCTTAGATGTTATTGCGGACAAATTCGCAGGAGCAAGCTATCTCACTTCAATATCACCAAAAATTACAAAAAACAATCTATCACGATGTTTTCCGTTACTTTTTTACAGACTTATTTGTGTACCAAAGACAATGGCTATAAAAGTCAAACTTTTAATTTCTTAATACAGTTCAAACCAAATGCAGTTTTCCGTGCGCATGTGAACATAACCCCGAAGCCCAAACGACGTTTCTAAAAGATTGGAACAAGTTAAATTAAATTCAAATAAGGTATCCATTCGTAGGAAGTTCTTATTACTTCTGGAATAACGATCACTTCCATTTTATGTATGAACTCTCGCAAATCCCTTTCGATTGGTTTTCTATGGATGTTGGTGCACTCATTTCTTACTTGCAAAAACTTTCAGAACCTTTCATCAAGAGTTTTAGATTAAAATACGTAACGTATAAAGTACCTAATCAAATAACTAGTTTCACTTTTAGTCTCAGCCTATGCCCAAAGCATCCATCAAATATTTTGGGCATAGGGTAAGACTAAGGTGAAGAAAAACATGGTGAGGAAGCCTGGCTTCCAAAAATTGAGATCTGAAATCGCCAATCCGCAACCGAACAAGTGTGGTGGGGTCAATGCTCGTGCCTTCTCTATATGGGAAGAGGCCTGTGCCCAGCAGTGGTACGTTTATAGGCTTGTATTATTATTATTAAAATTAATGTTGCCTATTCTGAAAGCTATCATAGTATTTGTTAGTTCTGTAGTTTGCTAAAACTGGTGTCCCGGTTTCAATATTTTTTGGCTCGATACCGGCCCATTTACACTCAGTTGCCAAATGGTAGAGACACGAATTTCAAAAGTTCAAAATTTATTCCTTCAGTCTTTCACGTTTTGCTGAATTCTATAATTTAGGACCATCCGCTAACTCTCTGAAATGTCTATCTTTTTATATACCTTGATTAAATAATTGCAACTTGAAACTTGCAGATTAACTTTTTATTTTTTTATGAAAATTAAATAGTTTAAATGTTAAACTGGTACACTAAACGATCCATTCATTCAAACTATATTTTCGTTGCCATTCATAAAGCTATTTCCTCTGTACTAACTATGATCTAGCTTTGTACTACGGACTACCCGAGTATTTGGCTATGGACATCGGACAATCGAGATCATTATTGCAAAGCCTGTAATACGGCCGAAGCTCTTTGTGCTCACATTTACCGAATATTTTGACGACCTATTTGGCTTGCACTCGACGCATCGTGTCCCAGTTTCTCCTTGTAGCTATATTATTGAGTAGTTTCATCTTTAGTATATTATACCACTATGAGAATGTAGCCAAAATATGGCGACGAATTATGCATTAAATCTTCCGTATATATTTTTAAGAGGAATTTGAGCAAGTAATACAACCTTATTCCTAAGTTTATACTCATGAGAAACGAATGCTAGATAGGTATAGGTAGTATGGGATTTATGTTTTTCAATCTCAGATAGCCATCTAAAAACCTATCCATGTGTAACGAGCATATAAATCTTTTTCTAATCAGCTAATGTATGTACGGCTGGGAAGGTGAGTTCGCGTGTTTAATGTCTTGTCATGACGGGGGTTCGTAGACGCAAGTCACACCTATCTTAGGTAAGCTATTTTGTTGATTAACTACCTAATCAGTTTAGGAAAAACAATTGATAGGTATACGAAAAATATCTGCCTCGTTGGCCTAGTGGTGCTTAGCGCTACTGCTACGTAGGTGTTATTGGGTTTTTCTATAAAATTGTCAGTTGCAGATCGGAGTTTAGATTTGTGCCCGGTTACTGGCAATAGGCTCGCCCCCTATTACATGGGACGTAAACAAATCGGCGAACTGTGGGTGTACATTGGTAAACCTCTGCCTAACCCTTCGGGGATACGGGCGTGATGATAAGTTACGAAAAATATCTTGGCTTAGCCCTCCAAGTATTTTACTAAACGAAGGTTTCGGAACTATTGAAAAATAAGTATGAAATGTCATACCAGGCTTTACGATTTTCCTGGAAATATAATACGCAGTTTGTCGCTTTGATACTTGGAAATATTTGTTGATCAAACATGAGAAACTGTGACTGCTACGCACGTGCCTGTATCAGACATCAAATATACAGTTTTTGCTAGGATACTTCCTTTTAGGTATAAATTCTGGCTATAGTAAAATTTTGAACTGGTTCAGGTCATGATACAAATAGGAATAACTATTTGTTAGAATAACATAAAGAAAGAGCTAAACTAGTATATTTATTTTTTATTTTATATTATTCAATAGGTACAGATGCCGACAACAGATCAAAACAATACAAAGTAGAAGCCTTAGTAATATAAATTGAGTGAACCTGAAGTCCAGTTACAACTGTACACAACATGACGATGAAGAATCGTTCCGTGGTTTACGCAATAATTTCATTTATCTTATTTCTTGTCACATCCCCTAAATATTATAATGAGGAAACTTGTGTGATCCACATACTACAATAACATTTTAGCATTTCGTTACTCAAACCAAATACCACCTTTGACGGGAAAACCAGCCCCAATGGAACAAGAGCTGAAATTCTGTAGAACCTCAAAGCGTGCCGAGTTGTATGCTAAAATTCCACAATTTAATTAGGCTCAGAATATGTTCTATTGCGATATCATATAGAACAGACACAAGCCTTTGATTCGTACGCCGCTAGCTCTTTCGACCGTGTAATTGGATTTAGTATCTAGTCGTCCTCATTTGTAATTTCTTCGCTAATAGAATTAAGTCTCTTAGTGGCAACTGAGTGGATTTACAGTAATTGAAATTGTTGCTTTAAAGTTGACTATACACGTATCTAAAGTCACGTCTGTTTTGGTAGATTTGGTGGTAACCGATTCGATCTTGTTATTATTAAATTAGTAGTTTAATTCTATTACTCTTTATGGATTCTATGAGGATAACTCTTTTATGGCTATTCCTTCAATATCCACTTTGAACTTGAATTATAATTGGGATTATACTTTGAACTGTGAATGCAAGTAACTTTATTTTGATTCAAAAGGATGCAGCTGCTTTAACAGATGGCGCGGCTCGACTTCCAACATTCTTATTTTAAATAACTGCACCTGTTATTTTTTCTCTATATTCGCCGATGCAAAGATGCGTATTACATGATATTATTTTTTGGAACTTTGCTTTACACGTCTATTCCTTCCAAACTAATTGCACTTGTAGAAAAAAAATATTCTCTAAAAAGTCCAGTTCACTTTTGTGCTTATTTCACAGCTTACTTCTGCAACAGTACACGTTATACTATCTAGGAGTACCAATTACGAGACCGTCTCTACAAACCCCTTCCAGGACGTATGTTTGTCTACTAGTTTCTGCACTCCGCTTTCAAACGGTACCGTCTGTAGCTTTGCTTGAAATTCTAAAGGTAAGCACTCGGTGCAGTTAGGTGTTTGTTCGAGAAAATAAACAAGGTAACTTCGTAGGATAATTTGATGAGCTGATTGGAACATGTGTCGTTCTAAATGTAACGTTATTTTACTTAGCCAATATGTTTTAAATAAATAATTATTTCTTATTCGTCTTCTATGAGTGGATAGTTTTTTTTAACTGTCGCGCTGCATGTTTGTTGTAATATTATATAACGGAAATTAGCACCTTAAAGCAAACTGTCTGCTTGCGATCACGGCCTGTCTAACCTGATCGAAAAAACAAGCCCTCAAGGTATTTCAGCATATACGCGCTATTTGCCTTTATATTACTATGTATAGAATTATAATTATGATAAGTAGTTGCCAACGTCTAACTATCCTTAGACCGCACAGACAATGCAACAGTAAACATCGTTAGAAGTACTATTTCCAGGTATTTTCATCTTTTATTTCAAAGAGTTGTATTGCAATTTAATAAGTAATGTGTTTTGCAAACAATAGATCAAAGAACTGTTTGCCGGGCGTTTTCGAGATTACCTGGGTGTGTTTCTATCGTAAGGCCTTTTGTTACTGTACTATAAAAGGAAGTAGAGAATCCTAAGGCTCTTTTCTTCCCGTGTGAGTCGTAAAATTTTGCTCGACGGATGAAAAAATGAAAGCTCTGAAATAAAACGAAACTGCGGAAATAAGAACACTGTTTCTATTTTTCGATTGGTTTCAACTAGAACTTTATTGAAATGACGATTATTTATTGGTTTATAAAAGTATGTCTGTGTGAATGAGTGAAGTAAATCAACAGATGAGTTGATGAAGTTGGCCTTTTTTTTAAACGCGGCTCTGTTCATCACTTATTATTTGATTTGATAGAATTACTCTATGTCATCGTCATCATCAGCCGGAAGACGTCCACTGCTGAACAAAGGCCTCCCCCCTAGAACGCCACAATGAACGATAAGTCGCCAATTGCATCCACCGGGTGCCCGCAACTTTGACGATATCGAATTACTCTATGTATCTTACATAAATCTAGACCTTACATTAAAAAGGTCTTTCGTTACAATCTCAAAACTGCATAGATAAAATCAGGAAAAGAAATGAGGGTTTTCTCTTAAATCTTGGGTGAGCTGTAAAAATCCGACATTAATAGCGATACGGTGTACTTTTACGAATATGACTAAACCGTGGCCCCCGGGAGCATCGTAAGAACTGACTTGGATATTACGTCAAGGAGATGTTACTGGAAAATCTTGCACTACGGCAGATTTTTCAGCAAAATTTTGTTAAGTATTATTGATGCTAGACAATCGAACTATACAAAACTTAAATATAAATTAAGATAAGTTCAATTATTTCTGACTAATAGACCCCGCGGTTTCACCTTCATAACCTTCCCGTGGACTTATCGTCTTAATACATACAGTAGTTTTTGCATTTAAGTAAAATATATATCCATCCATCCAAACCTTAAAATTTCAAATATCAAGGAGGATTTACTGTTTGTATAAATCTGAATAATAAATACATACATATAATCAGGCCTCTTTCCCGTAGGGATAGGCAGAGACCGCTTCTTTCCACTTGCTACGATTATAACACACTTCTTTGGCTTCGTCCACTTTCATTATTCCCTTCATACATACTATTCTTGGGGTGCTCTGAATAATAAACCTGCAAATAATTTTCACCGTATCAATTCCATCCAGCAATCGTATAAACAGTGCATTCTATATACTACGTGCTGTAAATCCTTTGTGGACGTCTGAATCACGAACTGCATTGCAATAAGTTTCAGTATTACGGAGTATAGCTAAGTAAACAATATGGACCGTATCAATAGCCTTCGGATTTGGATCCCTGCCAAATTGTAAAGCTCCGTTCATACTACTACATACTATATTAAGGGACTTCGTGAATGCAACTAAGTTTTTTTTTATTAGCCTATACTGTCCCAATGCTGAGTGCTGGGCAAAGGCCTCCCCCAAATCCTTCCATTGGTCCTTGTCTCGCGCCACCTCGAACCAGTTCTTAATGTAAAGTTAAACGCGGTAATTTGAAGATAATATCGGTTGTCGAGTTTAAACGAGTTCGATGGAAATTATTAGCTAGTTTTTTTTTTGTGAAACTTATTGTTCGTCAGATGAACCATAAAACTATTTAACCCCTTTTTCCGAGGTGGTGAGACAAGGGTTGCAACCTTTCAAACTTGGATTTAACTTTATACAGACCCCTTCGATATCTATTGAATAAAATAGCATCCTCTAAGAAATCTACGCTAAGCCCAAAATTCTTTAACAGTTCAAAAGACTGATAAACTGAACACAGTTTTGACAAAAAATATCAATATTTCCGGTAATATAATTGGAAATTTTAGTCTCGATTTAAAAGCACTCCGTTTAAAATGCAGTTCTATATGTAACTCTAAGTTGAAAAAGTCCTTTATTCCGAAACTAGGATATAAACTTGACTGTTCGCTGTATAGTGTTCACACAACGACGTTTACTTTGTGTAGATTGTGTCTGTGTGTCGTAACTAATGTCCGACACTTGGACACTAGTGTTTATACGTACATTCCGAGTCACTACATGCTGTAACAGACTGCAAAAATCGCTCCCGTTTTTTTATTTTACCTTTTCCGATACTGTTAATTTTGCTCGATAATTGAAGTGGGCGATTTGTAAAATATCTTAGAAATTTTAAGATAAAAATATCGAAAGATCGCTATACTTTAATCTTTAGAATAGACGTTATTTTTAATTTGGGATTACAATAAGGAGAGATAACTTTCAGCTATCAAAGCTTATCTTAGTTCTAAAGCTTAGCAATAAATTGTTTACTAAATCTTAGTTTAGACATATAGTAAATAAATAAATAAAATTTAAAGTTGTTCAATCTCTTTTCAATGCGCTAGTAATATTTTTGCTGAGTGTACGAAAGACATTCGATTACGTACGTTTCTCATATTGAGAGCGGTACAATGGACGTACGGACGAAATACCAAACGTGTAGAGGTATTTTATACACCGTACTAGATTGTGAACCACGTATCCTCATTAATGGTTTAATAGGGATTTTAATAGATACATTGATGAAAAGATATCCCTAGTATTGATAGAATTGAGACTCCATATTTTGTTGTCAAATTCCTATTTAGATAACTAACACAGGAAACTATTGGAATGAGTGCTTGCTTTAACACGAAAATTATATTATACTAGCTGAGCCGCGCGGTTTCACCCGCGTGAATGACACTTCATACACTATGTTTATAAATATATAGCCTATATGTTATTCTAATGTATGAGATACATCATTGTAAAGATTAATTAAAATCCATTCAGTAGCTTTTGCGTGAAAGAGTAACAAACATCCACACATCCATTCTCACAAACTTTCACATTTATAATATTAGTAGGATTGTTATTGTAATATAGTTTGAGTAAATGTAAAGAATTAAATAGATAAATATCGATGTTGTTTTCCTATTTTATTTTGTTTTCAATAGTTTGTAAATGTAAAATTATACTCGTATTCTTCTTAAAAATCTGCTACCTACGAGCAAATCCACCCGTTATCACGGCACGTATAAAATATTTATAAAGTCTTTCTTAGTAAACGGTATTTATCTGTAATCGGATCATTCGCCGTCCCGGATTGTTGATCAATAAAGCGCCTTTGTTACTAAAATGTTTTTGGTTACAAAATATTGAACTTTACGAATAGCTTTATTTGGCCCCTTTTCAGAAAAGCTGTATAATAATCTAAAGTCGATGTAAAATAACTACTAACTGCAGCCTTTAAAATGTGATTTTATGAGACGATTAATGATTGTTTGAAATAGGTTAATAAAGTTTGATGACATTTTGCAACAAATAGCCTTAAAAGTACCCAGACCTGGTTCTCGTTCTCTAAAGCTATTTTCTGTTCCTTTCTATCAATCAGTTTACACCAGTAATAACTTCTTCAGACGCAGCGTAAGCACTTATAATGATAAGTTTAATGAAATAAATACACTTCTCATCAAAAAAATCGAAACACTTTCGTTTTTATTGTTTTTGTCCTATTTTTTTACAAAATAGAATTAATTCCATGAAAAAAAAAACATTATTGTGTAGCTGGCAGTTTGGTCATACAGTAAGAAGAAAAAAATCAAAATTCGAAATTAGAATTTCATTTGTTTATCCTATAAATGAAATTAATCACTGTTTTGAGACAAATGTGTATTTAGGGTTGGAGTACGTTTTTCGTTTAAAAACTAAAAATTAGCGCTTGTCTTTAAACTTTTTGTTTCTTATTTCGTTTACTGTGACTTTGGGACGTCTGAAAAAACTTTTTTTTCTAAAACATATGGATACTTCGCCCGCAGAAGCCGCCCAAGTGGTGGCATTGCTTGATTCTGGACTTAGTCAGCGTGTTGTGGCTGCAAGATTGCATCTAAGCTTATCATCTGTTCATAGAGTCTACAAACGCTATCGGGAGACTGGTTCGTTCACGCGCCGTTCAGGATCTGGCAGGAATCGGGTCACTTCTGAGCGAGATGATCGATTTATTGTAACAACTTCTTTACGAAATCGACGTCTTAACGCTTTTCAACTGCAGCAGCAGCTTCGCGTTGTACTAAGAGTAGCTGTAAGTGACTCTACAATAAGAAGAAGGTTGAAGGAACGCGGATTGGCACCGCATAAGCCAGCGAATGGGCTGAAATTAACTGCAGACCATCGAAGAGCGCGCCTTAACTTTGCACGCGAGCACCTAACTTGGTCATACCTTCAGTGGAGCAAAGTACTGTTTTCTGATGAGTATAAAATTATGCTGTATGGTAACGACGGAAGGAACAAGGTCTACAGAAGAGATGGAGAACGCTTTGCACAATGCTGCATTGAAGAAAAGATCAGCTATGGTGGCGGTTCGTGGACGGTTTGGGGAGGAATCAGCGCCGACGGTAAGACAGAACTTGCCTTTGTATCTGGGCCACGGCTGCCTGCACTAAACTCTCATCGGTACATCGAACAGTGTCTTGAACCTCATGTGATGCCCTATGCACATTTTATTGGCAACGACTTCATATTCATGCACGACAATGCTAGAGCTCACACCGCGGGCGTCGTACGAGATTATCTTACCGAAGTCGGTATCTCCATTATGGTATGGCCAGCAAGAAGCCCGGACATGAATCCCATTGAACATCTACGGGATGAATTAAAGAGACGAATTCGAGCAAGAGATCCAGCCCCAGAAACACTTAGCCAGCTGCAAAATGCAATCCAAGAGGAATGGGATAATATACCACAACATGTGATCGTGACTCTCATCCGATCGATGAAGAACCGTATGGAAGCAGTAATAAGAGCTCGCGGAGGGAATACAAGTTATTAAATAAACGTTTCTTACTTTTTTTTTTCATTTACGCGTGTTGTTTACCCATTTCCTTCAAATTCCATACAGGGTAAAAATTACTCATTAAACAAAATACGAAACCTATGAAGACTTAATTTGAATTTAGAACATTAACATTAGGATTTAAAAACCTCACACTACTCACTATTAAATAACATTTTATATTTATTCCTAAATATGCACATTTTTCTGATAATCCTTGTCAAATCATAAACTGCGAGGTGTTTCGATTTTTTTGATGAGAAGTGTATATTTAACCACAGTTTGGCATCTTACAAAATGAAATTGCTTAATCAACTCTTAAAGACCACCTAAAAATATTTTACTTGAAGATCACCTACTTGCTGTGAATTTTCCTTTGTACACTTGGCTGCATGTATGTATGTACTTTCCCTAATTATGTAGGCTTGAACTCAGTTTTTATTTAAATACCGTATATTGTTTAATACTTGTATGGAACTCTAAGTCTTTATGAACCTAATGTTCCCTGATTTAAGTTTTTGTATATGACTGTTTGTTTCCTGAATAAAAAAAAAAAAAAAAAAAAAAAGTTTCACCTTGACATTAGTGCAGTTGAATTGTTACAATATCTATTTATTCAGCGATTCCCCATAAATTGGTCGCTCTTTATAAAACTATGCGGTCTTTCTATTCCTAATTCATTCTAACACCATACAATGGGGTTTCGATTCCGGGATTTCAAAGGACAAACGCCTATTGTCAATTAAACGTCCTTCTCAAAAGGCTTCCAACCCAATTTTCGACCCTTCAAACGTTCCATTCTTTTTTGCATATATTCGAATTTGCGGGTTTTCCCAAAAATGGAAACACATTTTTCTCTGCAGGGTAAAAGAATAGTGGTTAGAGTTACCAAGTTGACCTGTTCATTGCATAATGTGGTGGTAATGCATGATCTTGAAAGCCAAATTCATATTACCCATTCTATACCCTTAGAGTATAGATCAGAAACTACAAAGTGCACAAATCAAGGTACAATATAAACCTATAGTGTGAACTAATTTTGTCGTAAAACTAGTATCAAAACAGTGCGCGCCATTTTAATTAAACTATCTCACACCCTAATATTATCCTAATAATATTGATCTCGATATTTTTGCATAAACGTCCATCGTTGCAAAGAAAACAACTTATTAAATCAGTGTCAACATCAATCATACAAATGTACTACATACAGACAAGAATGTGCTTTGGCTTTAAGCGATACTCTTAACTCTATAGTTTTAACTTTGGTTTTGACTGATTACTCGAATTCTGACCGTTTCTATACGGACACGTAACATCACACAATATTTGAGCCATAACAAGTATGTAAGGATCGTAGCAAGTGGAAAGAAGTGGTCTCTGCCTACCCCTACGGGAAACAGGCGTGATTATATATATGTATGTATTTGAGCCATAACGCTGCCCGCCAACGTCAGACTTTTTGTAGGTCAGATAATCGGGCCGATTTTCCCGCCGATTCTTAGTACCGAATTCTGACCTACTTTTTGTAGGACGTTGGTTACACTATTGCCATCGGTGAGTTCTATTTTTCTCCAGCAAAAAATCGGTCACCGATATTGGACGTGGGCGGGCAGCCTAAAGAACACTTTTATAGAATTTCTCCTGATTGCGCCGTTATGCGAAGCCTTGTTTTCCAGATAGTCTTTTATTCGCGAACCTTCATTGTTCACGTCTCGCGATTGTTTTACCACATAAAAGGAAACTCCACAAAGGTTCTTTTTTTTGATAATATTCGAAAATTCTCTTTCAAAGCTTTGATAAGTTTCGAGCTCTTTCAACTGTGTTTTTTTGTTCTTTTATTCTCATGTGGAGCATACAGACTGGAAAATTCTGAACATAGTTTATCTAGATTAATGTGTTTTACTAACCAACATACATACCTATAACCACGCCTCTTTCCTTTGTCTACGATCCTTACACACTTTTTTCGATTTGTCCACATGCTCGTTTTTTCACTCATTCGGATGTTTCTAGACAGTAAATATTATCATCCATATGACTTTTACCATGTAACTAAAAATATTGAACCTTAGTTATTTTATTTTCTAATTCGAAATAATAATCCACTTACCGCGCATCGTTTAATGTCAACACCTGTGGAAAAGTTATTTCACATTTCACTTCTATTTAATACAAAAATAACGAAGGCTATTTATAAACATCAGGTCCGGAATATAAAAAAAAACAATCGGTTCTGCAATATAAAGGTAACGGAGACTTTATAACCAGCTGGCACAATAAAAGCAGTTCTCAACTCTCGTTAAATTTGTCCTAGCAACCTCCGCAGTCACTGTACCGCAATAAATAACGCTCCTGTTACTGGAAATATGAGTTTAGTATCTAATACTTTAAATATAACGCAGAGATACAAAAAGCCGTGAATTTCACCTGTATTTCACCAGACCATACCACCTAGAAGTGGTTGGGTTCCGTAAACGGAAGACCGTGTTTATAGGAATATTAGGGTGCGTCCACATCTAACGAACAGGCGTTACACAAGCAACTCGCGAGCTGCTCCCGAACCGTTCGCGAGCCACTCGCGAGCATGCCGCAAACGCACTAGTGTCAATGTCAGCTGTTCGTGTAATGCTCGTTTGTCAGATGTCGACGCACCCTTATGTAACGGCAATTAGCGCGTACATGTAAAAATTCCTTATTGCTTGATCTTGCATATGTACGCTACTTCCTGTTAAATAATATTAGGTACTATAAACATGCAGCGCCATAGTTTAAAAGTTAGTATAGGAAGATTAGGAAGACCATGTGTTGTTGAAATTGGGAAGGGAAATCTAGCAGTGAGCTGGCTGAGTTATTTTGTTAATTGAACCTGGTGGAAAAGTAATTTATAATTTATTGAGTTTACAACGTACTAAATTAGATAATATTTCTGTTTCCCTTCCGAAGTACATAAACGTAATATTCAAGCTTGCATACTTTCAGTCGCATTTGACCTTTTTTCTGAATGATAATTCTGCTTTGCAGCGGGATGGTTAGAAATGGTTTTAATTATTTCTGAATTTTACTTACGAGCGCTGCGTAAAAAAGTGCGTAGGTGTAGCTTTTAAATATGTTCGCCTCACATATTTAATAAGCAACTCTCGGTTTAAATTGTGGTAGTAGACGATCATTAAAAATATCATCCTTTAAGGTTTATTTTCGTCGACATTAAGGAAAGCAATGAAAATTAATTATACCAAATTAGACTTAAGCAACGGAATTAAATATAACGAAAGCTGAAGTGGTTTTTTTTTATTAAACAAGTAAAATTCCGTAGCCGGTGGTATTTTTAAAATAGTATATTTACAAAAAAGTAATATTTTGAAGCCTATTTAGAATCAAGGAATTCGATGTGAGTTGGAAATATTTTCATTTTGATATCGGCTAATAGATAGGTCAGATAAAATATCTTAAGCTTCATGAAAAATAAATTATATTATTTATTTATTTGAGTAAACTTTTCGCTTATGCTAGAAGTTTTTTTCCAACCAAAAATTAAGCGTTCAATTTTATTTATGGTTATCGCAACTTACAAATTGCCTGTTCCAAATGTCTGACTTAAATTGGCTCAAATAACATTGCGTAAATAGCAGCTATTTACTGCTAGTCTAGGCTAGACAGAATAAATAAGACTGGTCAATATAGACGCGATTTGAAGTTTGTTTATCGAAGAGGATAATGCCTTAGTTCGACGGTCTTAGAATCTAAGTTAGCTAGTATACATATTTTGTACACTTAGCCTGAAACACATTTTTTTCTTCTTCTTTATAGTAGAATATTTTGTTGAGACAAAAATTTAGAAAGTTATGCTGACATGGTTTGGCTATGTTGAGACAATTCATGAAAAACGATTGACGAAAAAAGACTTAAGGCGAGTGTGAATGAATAAAGGCCAGGTCAAGAGTACGATAAACCGAACAGCATGTATGAAGTGAATTATGAAAGTGGACAAAGCGAAACAAGTGTGTAAGGATTGTAGCAAGTGGAAAGAAGTGGTCTCTGCTTTCCCCTACAAGGGAAAGAAGCTTATGTATGTATAAGGTATTTTGCCATCCGCGCAAGCTTATATAAAGAAAGCAAACTAAAAAATAATATTCTTAAATAAGTCTTACATGATAGACCTGAATTATATAATGTTAAATTATTTAACCAATCATATAAAATAAGCAATGCACTGGAACGCTCATTTTGCCGAATTTTAAGGCTGTCTGTGGGGATTGACGTTTTGCTAGAAAAGGTCACTATTTCGATTTCCGTTCGACGTAAATTGTACAATCGTATATATGGTTAATGTTTTATAAAAACAGAAGTAATGAAGAATGTCAATTTAATGCACAATCACATGGTCTTCAAATCTATATAGTAGTTAAATAAAGTAAAATGGCAGGAAAGGCAAAATACATTTTTTTTTAAAGTATACTCGGGGTATCTACAGTCGTTACCGAATCCAAAAATATAGTTTTTAGAATTTTTGTTAAAATTAAGCATTTATAAAATTAATCTCGTTCATAGGCACCACTGAACCCTTAGAATATAAATTTTAATGCTTGTTATTTTGTTACAGGTAAGCAGTAGAGGCAACATGATAACAGCGTGGGTAGTACATAAGTTTACCGTCTACACCTTATGTAATATTCACGAAGGCAAAATGTTTACAATAACATGAGTCCAACAAATACGGGTTTGTTTTTCGAGTTGCAGTTGTTTTTATTTTTTTGTTTATTGAGTTTTTCATTCAGTTGGCGTGTCGAACCAGAACCGCGTTGGGCGCCAATTAAAATGAATTGACGGAAATTCGTCGTTATTTTTATTTGAGATTTATCTTCCTTGTTTTTATTAGTTTTATTTTAGTAAGTCTTTTTCTACATTCAGAGGTGGGTGTTACGTTACTGCGTTTCTTTTTTTATGAAATTCTAGAAAAGCACTTAATTTTCTTTTACATTGTTTTTAATACGAATTACAAATGAATGTTATTTTTATTTTTAAACAATCTAAGAAACATTTAGTTTGTAAATGTATTTTCTTTTTAATTACAAAAGAAATAGCTCAATTATTATAAATGTCAGGCACTCTTCAAATTACAACATAAAAAGGAAAATGCTAGAATTACAAATTAAAAGTGCGTAAATAACTTGATTATGCCACGAGGACCTTATTATTATGTAAATATAAACAACGCTCATTATTTCGGTTACTTAAGCAAAACGTAATAATTCATCTGTATAGAATTTTAACCTTGTTTGACATTATAAAAGTAAAATCGGATGAAAGGAGGATACACGCGCCGCGACATTTTATTAAAATCTCAATAACTTTGTATTGTTCTCGCAAATTCTTTGTTCTTCTCATACAATTTATATTTTTACTTATTATTTTATTCAATGTTCGCCGTTTGATTTTAGTTGACAGATGTCAAGCAACAATACTCCAAACAAAAATATGGAATTGACAAATATATATCAATTTCTGGATTTAAATGGCTAAAACTACACTTACAATTCAGGATGCTATTATTAATAACGTTTGGGATTTTATCACGTGATATTAACCACACAAACAATGGGATTGGGCCGGGCAGTATGTATGGATAGATGAGATAGATTAAACACTAACTATCTATTACATGGGACCTAAACATACCTGCGAACTGTGGGTGTACATTGGTACACCTCTGCCTGACCCTTCGGGGATACAGGCGTGATGATATGTATATATGTTTTTATCTATCTATCTATTAAGATAGAAATATAGATTAAACATACACCAAGGCATCAATGGTGTGTTTAATAGATCTTGTTACAATAGGTAATCTAAGAAACACCTTACCGCATCACAGAGTTTCCGGGCTCAAGTTCCATATTATACGGTGAGCAATTGATCTATAATTCATGTTGCCAGCACTTAAAACGCATATCATATTGCTTTATTGTAAACTAGTCTTCGATCCCTCATCCGCCCGTCAGAATCTGATTATTATCAACATTATCATCCCACAGCTAGGCTTCCCAATTTTTCCCTAGCGTTTTCTGTCCCGCTGCAGGGCAAAGGCCTCTCTATCCTCCTTCCATTTCTTTCTGGCTTAGGCTTCTTTTATTTCGTATCAATCTTAATATATCTGACCCAATTTTTTTTGCCGTGTAATGTTGATCGGATAATCATGCCTGCCTTAGTAGCCAAGTGGTACATATTATATTTTATTGATTCGATCAGCGTTAATGCTTTTAGAAATGTCTCTTGGCTAGGAGGTCCGATTTTTTCTTCTTGGTGATATTTCTTGTTATAATGCAAAAGATTCTAAAAATATAAAGGTGATGATATAAAAACTAGATTCTAATAAGGAGATCACAAGATGGAATCCAGATAAAATAGAGCCAAGAGGGTTCTATTTTATCTAATGCCAGTTAAACAAGATTTTTTGCGATTTTTCCGATATGATATGATACGAACTTGAATTTGATAGACGGCAATTAGATTGGTTAAGTTCATGTCCTCGTTTAGGTTCGTTCATGGCATTTTCTTTAAAACTAACTTTAGTTTTGCTTAAAATTTTATAAAGATCCTTTCGACTTATCACAGCAATGTCTTTCACGCTGTAATTTAGAGTGAAATTGCTACACATTTCAACGGTTTTCAAATTATTCACGATAATCTGTAGGCAAGGAACTTAAACTGTTGGTAGAATAGGCTTACAACATTTCGCCAGACAGAGTAAGCAATCTCGACCGCTCACGGAGTACAGGCGAGATGAAAAATGAAGGGCCATTATGCAAACCACTCCCGTGGGATTGTCACGGCAAAACTGATTCTGGAACAAAAACCACAAATCAAATCATTTGACCGCTTCTTATGCACATGTTTAGAATGGCTGCTTGCCTTATTTAATATTTTTTTGCGAATTTTATGTTGAAGTTTCTGATTATAAAGATGTTGATGCTTTATTATAAATGTTTTATCTGGTTGGTTTGTTATCACTGAAGCGTAGCATATTGTAACTTTATTATACTACGCAAACTGACTGTATGCGTTAGTGACAAAAAAATAAACTATTTAGTAATAATATGTTTTAATCATTCTTGGATGAGAAGACATTTTATTAGATGCGTGAAATTAAATAAGATCTTATTTATGTTATATTTTTCGTAACAAAATTACAATATTTTATTTTATTTCTTTATCAACCTTTTCTGTGTTGGCAAACGTTGGCAAATGATTAATAAAAATATTTCTACGTTGTCATGGTAATGCAATGACAAGGACTTGATATTACGTTTTAGAAATATTTTATATAGCTATTATAATGAGAGCCACCGGTAAAGTAATTCACAATCGAATGAGTTTAAAAGACAACGCATGTACTTGTGACAAAAGTGTTAAGCCGTTGAAACGTGTGGCGAAGGCAGGTTGTCCTAATGACGATGATGCCGTGGCAGCATTGCCCGACAATTGGGTACCTCGGCACAGTGGCCCGATACTCGCTAACTACCTCAAAAAACGCGAACAGGACCATGGGAAAGTCCTTATTGACATAGCAGAAGGAGCAACAGCAGTCAACGAGGATATTGATAAAAGAGTTCGTGACCTTGCCGAAAATCTTTTGTTTAATATTCAACAGAACCAGCGTCTTATGGACTGCCTTGTTGACAAGTTTGACTCAGCAGAAGGACCTCTTACTCCAGAGGCCCGTAATGAAGCTTTTAAAGGCATTCTAGAATTGTTTTCTAAACGCATAGAAGATATGACGACTTTCAAACGCGAGGCCCTGAGCGTCGAGAGAGAAAGAGCAGACAAATTGAGGATTCTGTTACGTGGTCAATTTCAACGTCTTGTTAAGATTGCTCATAAAACGCCTAAAGATTTATTGCATGAGTTCGATGAAAAGATTTATGATATCAATCAGCAGCTTTTAAGTAATTCCAGAGCCTACTCTGAGCTAGAAGCACAGTTGAAAGTTCAAGCTGATGAAAGTGTTTTACATGCGAAATCTGCACTAAATCAGTTATGTTTAGGAATTGGGATGGCTATGAGAGGAAAAAGTGCTCTAATATGGTGCAAGGATGAGAAGGTTTCTCGACAAAGACCATCAACGACTGGTCGAGATGGTCCCGAATCTACAATAGGGAATATGTTGAATGATGTAGAAGAGTTTGACGCTGTCGTTGCCCGATTAGTTAGGGCATATCGTAACGCAGTCCTTCGAGTTTTCACTGGGTTTTCTAATAAATTGAGTGAGCTTGAGAAGGATCTCGGTAGTCATCAGGATCTTCGAGAACAATCGTCCAATGATGATTGTCAATTTTCAGAGATACAACGAATTATTGAAAAACCTTTGCATCGATTATCCAGCAATGTAAATAATACCCAAAAAAAATTAATGGAAATGACAGGTGACGATGTAGTAATGATGCAGAAGAGTCTATTTTCCTTAGGAGAAAGTCTTCGTGAAACTTACTCGTTACTGCACGGCGCTGGCCATCTCTGGGACGCTCATATACTACGATCAGCTCATGTTCAAAAGTTGACAATTGCAGCTGTCGAAGATCTTCTTACGAATAATGATACTATTGAACTTTCCAATGAAGTTCTCTTCAACGTCGCTTTAGAACAATTGAGATGTGCCCACGACGCAGACAAACTACAACACCAGTTCGAAGCTATTACTGTTATGCTCGATAAAACAGCTGACATGTACTTACAACACAGTGAAGCTGAACTAGGGCGACTTGAAGAATTTATGAACTTACCGCCAATCATGGCAAATGCGTTACTTGCAGAATTTAATCTATTCCTAGAAAAATATCCACGTAATCCACTAAAAGCAACGGGTAGCACGCTGACGCACGGGCACACTGCTCCCGGTACTCCCCGGAGTACGGGAAGCTCCCTGCAGCTACCACTTCCCCGAGTTATGTTACAAACCGAACTCCAAGAAGTAGCCTTACAGAACTGGAGAAATGGCTTTCTAGAATCTTTTGAAGGTAACGTATCCTTAGTACCCGAAGAACTAAAACACCAAGCTCGCCTTTGGGTAGAAGAACGGGGCGCACCTCTGCACATGCGTTATTCATTAAAAATGATATCGCATTCCATACGATTAGAACGTGTTAAAGCTGCTCGTGAAAGGCGCCTCGAAGAACTGCGTTACCATGAAGCTCGGTTAGAGTCCCACTTAAATGCTATATTTGAACTCGTCGACCATTTACCAGAGGAAGCAGCACAGTTTGCGGCTCTAGATGCGCCATTTTTATATCCTATAACTGAGTGGATCCAACGTCTAAATGAGAAAATACAAGACACAATTCAAAACATTCTAGATCCTGAAACTAAAAAATTAAAAATGAAAAGCTACGGTCCTCGGTTAGCTAAATATAGGCAACTTTTCGAGGATTCGCTCACTGCGGCGTTTCTTGAAAAAAAGAGAGAGCTCGAGCACCGTATACAAGAGGCTAGAGTGTCAAATGTCCGTTTTACTGCACAAATAAGGTTATTTAGCGAAGGAGGCCAATACTCTTCCACTGAAGCTACAAAGACTTGCAACGCCTTGAGCAAGGGCGCAGAGGCTTTAGAACTATGCAGCTCCAAAGCATTAGAGGCTTTAAACCAACGTAAAATTCAGTTACTTGCTCTCGCCGACCATAATATAATACCATTGCAGCGTCTAGTCGAAGAAAATCTGAAAACAAATATGAAATCTAACGTTAAACTTCATGAAAAAAGAAAGTCGCCTGTGAGGAAGAAGTGAAACTCTGTCTCCATTGGCTTTTCAGTATAAGATACAGTCTAATACAGAAAATAGGAAACGATGCCTATTTAAATAATTTTTGTTATAAACTGACCTCTACATAACACCATAGCTTGCTAAACTGTGATGAAATTATCAAAATTAACTTGAATATTTTTCTAATAAATTATTTAAATAATAAAGCAAATTGTTTTCTTTGATTAGTTATGTTCAGAGCGTCATAACTATTTTCATTACACCTTATCTCGAACCTACAGTACAATAAATATACAGTCATTTCGTGGCTAATTTTGGCACTAATATTTACTAAGTTTCAGTTTAAATAAAGTCTGGTCGATGGTGCTATAAACTTTTCGTCTAAAACAATTATGCTTGTACGCTGAGTAGAAAATGAACAATTTGAAGGACAGGTATGGTAAGTTGAACTATCTATTATGCTTGTACGCTGAGTAGAAGATGAACAATTTGACGGACAGGTATGGTAAGTTGAGCTGTCTCTCCGGAGAAAAATTGTCCGTCGAATATCCTCATGTTGTAATACTGAAATAACCTCGAGGCCATTCACCTTTTGATTAAAGTTCTCTACGAGATGTCAAATGTTCTCGAAACAAATGTCGTTATCTCTCAAGGGTCGTGTTCCTAAAAACGTGAAGGTTTAAGGTATTCCGTGGGAATGGCATTGCCCCCGGTCACAGAACGCTGGCCGTTGAGAGCGATTATTCTTAATTATGAATACCTTAAATATGAATATCTTCGTTGTATCCCATAAACTTTGACGTCGGAGTCCTGAAGTTTTGCGGATTGGATTAGTAATAAGTGTTATGATTATGAGTAGATTCAACGGAGTCGTTCGAATTTTTCCTTTTATTTTTGCAATAGATTTATGATTTGAAATACATGAATAAACTTATAGAATGGGTAAATAACGCGATATAGTTATAATTATTTGTATCTACAGTTTTGTAACCGTCGCCTTTAAAACTATGTTGCTCACAGAGTATTAGCAGCGTATTTCAGCAGTATTTAAATTGAGCGGCCTTGCAGTAATTAGTTTACCTTTAACTAGTGATACCAAGAAAATATTGCCCAATTTTAAAGTATTATATAATTGGTGACAATTTATCTTTTAACTGACTTCAAATGAAGGAGGTTTTATCTTGAACTGTACCTTTGTTATAGTTAGTTAAAGGTAAACTAATTTCTGCAAGATCGGTCAATTTAAATACAGCTAAAATACAAACTCTTTACAGACTTCCAAAATTCATATTTTGCTTTCAAATATACAATAAACGCAGTCTGATATTCTGAAAACCGTAAAGTGGAATATAAAACAGTTTAGTGTTAAATTCGGTTCCTGAAAACGTCAACATTCGTAACTGATGGGCTGGCTTTAGTTCCGTTAAAATGGCGTACTGTCAGCTTACAAACGAGCGAAATGTTTCAACAGAATATGCTTTGGTTCAGAAGATCCAGTGGTATTGAGATGGAAGGCTTTTAAAATTTATTAGTAGTGTAATTCTGACAAACGGTGAAGGAAAACATCGTGAGGAGTCCTGGATTCCAAAAATTTGGGTTCTGAAATCGCCAACCCGCAGAGAGCAAGCGTGGTGATCAATGCTCGCGCCTTCTCTATATGGGAAGAGGCCTGTGCCCAGCAGTGGGACGTTTATAGACTGGATTATTATTATTATAGTAGTGTCAACTAATGCTTTAAGCGTGTGATAGACGGCCGAGCCACGAGCTCACGGCAAAGCTCGCGGTGATTTTACTCGCGGCTAGTCGTACCTGATACACGGGCGAGCCAAACTGTTGTTAGCGAACCACCTTGCTAAAATTACAAACATGCATGACTAGCCTGGCTCGTCACCAAATGTCACCACGGTTCGCGGTCAGAGACGAGCGAGCTTAACCGGCGAGCCAACAAAACCATGGTAAAGCTCGATCGTCTAACACACCCTTCGGTGACCATACCATTTTTCATTACGAGCCTCAGTGGCTCAGCGCTTATATTAAGTTGGTCTTGGCTAATCTCTATGCGGTCTTGTTATATTACTGCCTCAAAGAATTGTGAGATTGTTAGAATATATTGTTGACTTTCATGATAATCATGATTGCCAGTGTGTACCCACTTTTGTATTGAAATATCTCCTGCTTAGTCTATTCGTCTGACAGACTTCGCGCACGTTCGTGCACGTGCACAAACACACAGACAAACAGACAAAAAAAATAATGATTACAATTTCGGGTTCGGCATCGATATAATAACAACCCCTGCTACTTTTTTTATATATATTTCCATTGTACAGACACCACTTTTCTACATTTTTACTATATGTATAGATGGTTATTTTTTCTTTTTCTAAAACATATACAATTCTGCCGTAATCCTGTAGTTTAAACATAACATTTTGTATATAGAAAGTTTAATTATTTTAGTAGGTTTAGTTACTTCATTAATATGGACTAAACCTTTTGTTCTTCTTTGTTTTGTCGCAAAAACATAAGCATGACTTGTTTCGACCACATTACGTAATACGGAGCAAAATTAGGGTCGGTGCGTGGGCGTTATTACAATGTTATGAACTTCAATAATAATAAAACATTTTTAAGACAAGTTTTATTAGAGTCCACTAAATAGCTTTATACTTGTACAAGACGGGAACATAACAAAACTTCAGCAACTTTATATGAAACAAGTAGTAAACTTAGTTTGCTGCAAATAACTTTGGACACGGCTATTATATTACAGCATGGGAACAACTTATATGGAAATTCATCTTCGTCGCTATTGTCGATACTTTTCCAGAAAATGAAGACGACCTCCGTGCTCGAGTGGCGTACGCACCGGTTTCAAAGTGTCGCTAGCTCTGAGGTCCCAGGTTAGATCCGCGGTCGGGTCAATGTAGAAATCAACTTTTCTACATTTCCTCGGGTCTGGGTGTTTGTGGTACCCTCGTTGTCTCTGAATTGCATAACACAAGTGCTTTAACTGCTTACTTTGGGTTCAGAGCAATGCATGTGATGTTGTCCGCATTTATTTAAAGTTAAAGGCAAGTGTTGCAAAAAAAATGGTAATACAAAGCCTCTAAACGACAAGCTAATAATAAGCTACTATTTCTAACGGATTAAATATACCTACCCGACGTTTGACACCATCAAGATTTCGCCAACGTCGGGAACTAGAATATTAAATAAACCGCGATATAATCCGTAAAAGGTAGTTTTATCATACGCTGTTAAAACTAAATATTTATGTACTCACCTGATTTACATTTATTGTGCATTTTATTATTTTATTACATAATCTTGGTTATACAGGCTGCTCTAAAATGGTGTCGGCTGTGATAAATTTAATGGAGACTGTATCGTGTTTTTATTGCGCGGTAAAGCTTGACGGATAACCGGCACGACGCGTCCATTACCCGGACTTGTTTTTCTACCGGTTGAGCTCATTTAGTTTACTTTGCTGTGGTTTATGTACTTAAATCGAGGGACACAAGAGCAGAGGATTAGCACTCACTCTCATGTTGTAAAATTTATTTATAGAAGGCTACTTAATAATGACGATAATTTATCAATTTCTTCAAGGCTCCAATTTTTCTAAGAATTTTAGTCAAGAGCTTTGTCGATTACGTCTGTAAAATAGTTAAACAAAATTTCACTAATTTTGTTGTGTAATATTTGGACTAAAATAAGACCTTAAAATCGTCGGAAATATTTTACTGATTTATCACCATCGATTAGTGTTTAGCCTTGTAACTTTGATACTCTATCGAAATCGGCACGAGACCCGGAAAATGTCCGCTATTATTGAAATTTATTGGTTCCCACTAAACTTATTTAAGCCTATAATTTAGAAGCTTGTCTCTATATTGCTTTAAATTGAGTTTAGATCTTTAAGTAGCTTTGCATAATTATAGGCATTCACTAGGCTACCCTAAAAATCTCGTGGTGGCCTAGCGGTGCAATGAACGAATTTGTATGCACAAGGTTGCAGGTTCGAACCCAGGCAAGTACCAATGTGCTTTTTCAAAGTTATTTTGTACATTCTTAATTATTCTGAGACACTTCTGACTAACGGTGAAGGAAAACATTGCATAAATCCAAAATTTGGGATCGGTAGTGCTATTCTGTAACATTATTTTCGTTTCTCGACAGCGGAATCCGCGGTGAGATGTCAAAAACGTATGCTCAAATTTGAATTCTAAATCGAGGCCAGTATGGTTCACTTTTTAAATAAGCTTTATTATCACTCAGGTATCGAAATTATTTACAGAATAGAAATACTGAAGTCGCCACACCGTATAGGTAGAAACATACTTACGTGTCGTGGCGTGTCGTGACGCGCCAAAAGCATTTCGGTTTCATACATTTAATATGATTAGGGACATACTTACGTGTCGTGGCGTGTCGACATACAAAATACGTCTCTAACAATATTAAATGTATGAAACCGATATGCTTCTGGCGTGTTTCTGAAAAGTTAA